>CM062818.1:1695179093-1695910650 GCA_031772625.1 Pinus tabuliformis
GCTGCCTTTCTTTATCTGCCTTCTCTTGAGTCACTGGAGGTGACTGCTCCTTCTCTTGATGTGGTTGCTCTGTCTCCATTTCCTTTTCTTTGCCTTTGTTGGATGTACTTTCAGTGGCCTTGGTAGTTTGCTGTTTGGCAGTTGAGGAGGATGCAGCTGCTCCCGTTTGTGTGCTTGGAAGTGTGAATACCTGTGAACAAAGTTCAAGGTCAGCCATCTTCCTTAGATTCCTTAGTGCCCTCTTGTTTAGCTCTTCTTGTGACATGGGCTCTTCTAAGGTCCCTCTCCTCCATTTGTCTTGGTTTGCATATTTTTCAATGTGAGGGATACTATGGTGATCATAGGCAGATAACTTATATTTGAGCCTCCTTATAGATATGAAATGATTAGGGTCATAGGGAGCCCATAGGAAACTGGTTTGCAGGCCAAGGGCCTCAAGCATTCTCTCTGCTTCCCTCCATCCTTGCTCCCTCTCGTTATAGATAAAATGGCCAAGTTGGCTTTTCACCTTCAACTGTGCTTTTTTGCCTTTTCCTGAAAAGTGAAGCACATCAACTCTGCCAAATTGCCTAAAGTACTCTAGGGCAAATAGCCTCATAGGCACATACTTAGGTAATTTGAATGGAGGTAGATCACACCCATATATCCTGATGACAATGTGGTTTTGGTAGAAGTACCAATCCCCAATGCTGTAAGCTTTGGACAGCTGAAGAATTCTCTGCATGTCATCAGTGAGTCTCGGAGGAGGTGAGCTCATCAACATTGCCATAGCTGGATGGATGAACAGATCCATGAATTCACAGTAAGTGTATGGAGACTCGGGTCTAATGTGGAAGACAGAAGACCAATAGACCACTGATCTGGGATTGCCTTGGGCATCCATTCTTTTGATTGAAAAATGAAATTTCTCATGTTGATGGTACAAGATCAAATGGTAAATGTAGGAGGTGTATCTGAACATCCTATCTCTCCTCAAATTCATCAATTGCTCATGAATCTTGTCTGATATGTAGGTGGCATAGTCATAACAGATTGGTGACTTGCCAGGAGCAAACATAAGCATCATTACCAGCACAGTTGCATCAATATGCTCAATTGAACTATATCCCAAGATGGGAGAAATCATATCTGCAAGGTCTCTGCCCAGCTCATTGAGATATACATGAAGAATTGGAGGGTACATCACAATGTCAGATTTAATGTATAATTGATTAAATTTGATAATTTGAGCATCTGTCAGTTTATCCCCTTGTTTCACTAGTGACAAAGGGATCAACTTCTTCTGAGGGTTGAAGCAAAGCTTGTCTCTGATAGCTTGAGGGGTAACATAAAAAAGTACTGAACCAGATGGGTCAACAACAGCCCTCTGAGAAACATCATATTGTTTAGCACACAGGTGGATTAGTTCAGGGAACTGGTTGACCTGAGGGAGCTTAAAAATAGGGAGGAAAGAGTCCCATAAGCCCAATATATCTGTCCCATTTTCATGCTTGGCTTTCAACTCATTCAACAGATGAATGTGGAATTTGCTGCTCATAAGCTTTTCTTCTGTAATTTGGTAATCCATATCTGCCAAGGTTTTCCATTTCAAGTTCTTTTGGGGGGCATTCAGAGGCTGAAAATTTAGTACTACAGGTGTCTCCATTGCACAAGAGGATTTTGAATTGAGTGCAAAGTGGTTTTAATTGAGCAGGACAGTACAGAGGAATGCCTCTTTACCAGGGAGGTGAAATTGTCAGGAACAGAGAGTAGTTCTAGTAAATAGCAATTGAAACACTATTTGCAGTGCAAAATAGGACAGATGTTTGGCCTCACTCTGTCTCTCTCAGTAGTTAAATTCAGTTTGAATAAGTCTGCCACGATTGCGCAGACAGAGCTTGGTTTTTCAATGAAAATGCAGGTAAACAAGGCTCGGCTAGTAGTGTTCGAGTTCACAACTGTCAAAGGGGCAGGTGCAGGGATTTCTGCCGGTGAATTCAAGAGTTTTCTCTGTTCTAAGCTCTTTCGAGGGGCATAACAGATAAAGCAGGTACGTGAAGGATTTATAGCGGAAAATACCTGGCGAGGAGTAGGCAATGGTCACGGATGACTGTGGAAATGGCGCTCCTCCGGTCTCCTGGTCGGGTTCTGCAGGTTGGTGGACTTTGGACGTGAAAATCGCATGCAGGAGCAACAATGTCTTTTGTGAGAAAAATGTGAAAAAACACGAAATTTCACCATATTATTGGTTTTTTGGACTTTTGGCGCGTTTTTCTGCTGACGTCAGCATGATGTCATAGGTGGGGTCAGGGCCGGCTGACGTCATAGGTGAGGTGGTGGGCTCTGATTGGTCCACGGGGATGGTGAAGTGGCAGGACAGGTCGGCAGACGGTCGGGCGCAAGGGTTGACGTGACGGCATGGTGGCAGTGATGTGGGATGATGTGGAGGTGACGTAGCATAGGCGGAAAAGCCGAAACCGAAAACAGCCAGCGGTTTCATATCGCACCGCTTATGGTACGGGGGGGAATCTGTCAGACGTACCTCCGACGAGCTGTGGCGGGGACGCGTGGCTGCCGAGTGACGTAACCTTTTTACGGACATCGGACGATATCTGTCGGATGTGAGACCCGCTCCGATATTAACGATGACCGTCGGATCTGTAGGGCTCGATCCAACGGCTGTCGGGGGAGTGATGTGATCGGTAGATATGGCGGGTAAACAACTAACGTCAGAGCCGCTCCGATGCGATAAGAGCCATCGGATGTTCAAGCTCCGATCGGACGGCGGTCGGGTTGATGACATGCGTAGTGGATATGGCAAAAGGCGCGGCATTATTTAATAATTATTTTCGGGATGCGCGCTTAGGAGGAGGGTCATTGGGGTATAGTGCGTTAGCAAGGTTTTCAATGTATTTCAAAAAACAAATATATGCGCTGAGACTTTGGTTTAGTGGTCAGAAGTGGGTTTTTTGGGTCTTTTTATGATTTCAAAGGGGTTATGGGTAAAAAGGGGCTTGTATAGGGTTTTTCTTGGCAAATAATGGTTTAGTGAGTGGAATGACTTGAAGCAAGGGGGGAAGATGAGGTATAGGTTCATCCAAGTGGCCAGATGTCACTTTGATCCCTGACATAGGACTTATTGGCTATAATGCCAAGGGGAGGGGTATTTATACAAAATTTGGGGTTTATACACCATGGTGTTTAATATTAGTAGGGGAAAGGTGATATAGGGATTTATATAGTAAAGTTAGAGTTAATATGGATGGGGGGTGAATAAAGGGAGAAAACACTGAGTTTGTTTGTGAAACACTTGGTTTAAAGAGTAGATCAAAATGAAAAGATTTTTACACAAGAAATGTGGCTTTTGAATGAACAAGAACCACCATGAAACCATGATCTTCTTCCATGAATCTCAGCTGGTGAGGGGATGTTAGTAATGAAATGGAAGGGGGAAGGAGGGAGGTTAGTCATGCTTCCTACTGTAACTTGATGAAGAAGAACCCCTTGTCAATTGATTGACTTTGCTTTGGTAAACAAAGTTAACACATCTGCAATGGTAAAGATAACCTTTCTGCAACCCCAACTACTTACCTAGCTACTTGCCTAGCATTTTTATTTCTTCTTGGAGGGTACACTTGGACTTGCAGACCCTTACTTGCCTTTTCTTTTCTTTGGCTTTTCTTTTGTTTTTCTATCTACTTCTACCCTTATTTCTTCCAAGGTCCCAGATTAAGCTGTTGGGAGCCTTTTTTCTCTACCTAGACTACTTGTCTGCCAAGATTAAACAGTTTGGACAGACTTTCTTCTCTAATCTACAACTGCAAATTTAAACCATGGAGTGATCCAGATTAGACTGTTGGACCATCCATCAAAATTTTAAGTCCATACCAAGCTATAAGCATAGATTGGATTCTCTTGGAAATATGTGATCTTTGAGTCATCAAAGCAGAGCATATTTGGTCCTTTCATAGCCAATCATGAAATATGAAACCTATTGGTATAGGTAGCTAACAGTGGCTCCACATGGGGATGGTGTTTCTTTTGAAAGACCAAGAACAGCAGGTCAGATTGCCTTGCTCCTTAATTGCTCTTATCCATCTTGTAGTTTGCTGCTTTGAAGTGCCCAAATTGTGTGCTTTTCTTCTTGGTAGACCTCTAATTCTTTTCACCTTTTGCTGATAACTAATAACACTTGAGAAACTGCATTTTACAATTTAACAGAAAGTAATATATACATTTGGGTATGTACAATGGAAGCTCATGCTGCACTTAGGGGTGGTATTCAAAATAGTGCTTCAGCATCCTGCCATTCACAGGACCTTCATCCAAGTCAGTTTCACTAAGACTTTTGAGGAAGTAAGTATTGTTTCCTTGCACTGCTTGGACATCAAATGGTCCTCTCCATAAGGAATCAAATTTTCCATGTTTTCCTTTGTCTTCTCTCCTTGCATCCCACTTGAGGACTTTATCACCAACATTAAAATCTTCTGCTTTGGTTCTTCTGTCAAAGGCTTTCTTTAGTTTTTCTTGTAATACCTGAACTCTGCTGAAAACTTGATCTCTGGTTTGCTGCAGACATATGATTTGATTTATCCTTCTTTGCATATCGTTTGGTTCAGCTTGGCTTTCTTGAAGAAGCTTCATAACATGCACTCCTAGTGATGAGGGGAATTTGGCCTCTAATCCATAAACTAACTCATATGGGCTGGTCCCAATTGATCTCTTGGTTGTTAGTCTATCTGCCCATAGGGCATTCACAAGCTTCTTATGCCAATTCTTTTTGTTTTCTTCCAGTACTTTCTTTATAATGTTTACAAGGATTTTGTTTGATGATTCAGCAAGGCCATTTCCTTGGGGATAGTATGCAGTAGAATGGCCCAAAGTAATATGAAATTTGTGGCAGAAGTTCACCATTTTCTTGGATCTGAAAGCAGCAGCATTGTCTGTAATTATTTTGTCAGGACAGCCAAATCTAGCCAGTATGTTGTTCTCCAAGAACTGAATGATTATTGAATCATTTGCTTGTCTACATGGGGCAACTTCAATCCACTTAGTAAAGTAGTCTGTGGCTGTTAAGATCCATCTATGTTGGCCTGAGGATGAGGGATGAATTTCCCCAATGAAATCCAAACCCCGTTGTTGAAAAGGTCTCTCTGTTGCAATAGGCCTTAAAGGAAGTGGCAGCAGTTGTCTCTTTCCCTCAAACACTTGGCATTTATGACATGATGTGATGAATTTCTTGACATCAGAGAACATGGTGGGCCAGTAGTATCCAGCCCTTAGTATTTTATCCACAGTGGACTTCCAGTACAAGTGTCCACCACAGTCTCCTGCATGAAACTCTTGCATGATATTCTTAATCTCATTTTCAATTAAACAGTGCAGCAATATACCTTCATGGTTTTTCCAAACCAAATTGCCATCCATCACACAAAATCTCGATGTTTTCATTTTTAAGAACCTACACTTAGTTTTGGACAGTCCTGGGGGAGCACACAGGTTTTGTAACACATAACAGATATCAGAATACCAGGGGGATTGTTCAAAGGCTACATTGATCTTTGGAGTCGCCAGCTCCGGTTCACTGTCCAGCTGATTGATGTCTAAGGCTTGAAAATTTGTATCTGTCATTAATTTGGCCAAGCCTTGCCCTTTTATTAGTTTTGTAGGTTTTATCTCAATGTCAAATTCCAAAATGCTGGAAATCCATTTTCCTCTTCTTCCTTCTAAATTTTCTTGAGTGAGAATGTCTTTGACAATAGGACTTGGCACATATGCTATAACATGGGAATAAAGGATGTAAATTCTAAAATCCTTGATTGCTTTGACCAAAGCATAAGCTTGTTTTTCCATGATTTGATACTTCAAAGGTGCATCTCTGAGAGCTTTGCTAAAGAAAGCAATTGGCTTCTCATTTCCTTGGTCATCTTTTTGTAATAGAACAACAACAATAGTATGTTGGGAGGCAAAAGAGAAAATGATAAATTCTCTGTCAAACTGAGGATTGGTCAAGACTGGGGTTTGGGTAAGGGCCAATTTTATACCTTCAAATGCTTGATTGGCTTCAACAGTCCACTTTACTTTTGAATCCTTTTTCAGCATGTTATTTAATAATCTGATTAGCTCTGCTAGGTTTGGGATAAACCTTCTCAAGAAATTGATTTTTCCCAAGAATCCTTGTAATTCTTTGACATTCCTTGGGTGAGGCATTTGTAGGATAGCTTGTATCCTATCTGGGTCAATTCTAATGCCATCTTTTGAGATGATGTGTCCTAAGAGCTTGCCTTCTTCTAAACCAAAGAGGGACTTCTTAGGATTCAAGGAGATTCCATATTTTCTGCATTTTAGGAAGATCTGTCTCAGATGTTTTATATGTTCTTGGTCTGATTTCGAGAAAGGTGTTAGGTCATCTAGATAAATGACTAAAAAGTCATGAATCTCTTTTGCAAAAGCAATGTCCATTGCTCTTTGAAATGTTGCCCCTGCATTTTTCAATCCAAAAGGCATCTTTACATATTTGAAAGTTCCCCATGGGGTTGTAAATGCTGTTTTGTCCTGATCATTAGGGTGAACTAAGATCTGGTTGAAACCTGAAAATCCATCCAGTAATGAGATCCTTGAGGCCCCTACCACCCTTTGAAGAATGTGATCCACCTTGGGTAAGGGGTAGTTGTCTTTTAAGGATACTTGGTTTAGATTCCTTAAGTCCACACATAGCCTAATCTCACCAGTCTTCTTTCTTGTAGGGACTAGGTTGGAGATCCATTCAGAGAATCTGATTGGTGCTATGATGCCTGCTTTGAACATTTTTTGTACCTCTTGTTCCATTGCTGGGAGAAGCATAGGATTGATTCTCCTCAGTTTTTGTTTAAAGGGCTTTTGATCTGGTTTGAGAGGGATAGTATGTTGGATTACAGAGGTGTCATAGGACTTTAGGTCCTCATAGCTCCATGCAAAAACATCCTGGAACTCTTTGAAGAGGTCAATGTATTTTGGCTTTTGGTCAGGAGGTAAGGAAGCAGATAATTTAATTATCTTGGGTTTGTCAATTGTTCCTATGTTACATTATTCAATGGCTGCATTTAGGGGCTGCATTTTTGGTTTTTTGGGAATATCATTTGAATCAAAGATGTCCTCTAGTGGGGTTAGGCCTGTTGGTAGAAAATTGTCTTTTAGCTCAATGATTTCAGTTTCAGCATTGGACACTCCCTCTTCCCAGTCAACTTGTTGAATTTGCTGGATGTTTTCTATATTGAAAATAGTTGGATTCGGCATTTGTTTTGCAGTTCTAGGTGATATTGGCTGAGCAGTCTGTTGAAACTGTATTTGTGATGGACTTGCTCCATCAAGTATTTGTGATTGACTTGCTGACTCAAGTATTTGTGATTGACTTGCTGTCTCATTGTCTATATTTAGTCCTGCAAATTCTTGCTGCAGAGTTAAAAAATGGTTTATTTGCTTGTCATCCTCAAATACTTGCCAATCATTGATGTTGTTTGGAATGAAGGGTCTGTGTTTTACCTCAGCTATAAAACAATGGTGGGGCTCAAAGGGCAACTTGCAGGTACTTGCAAAGGTGGCTAAACTATGAGCATGTGGATTTTGGGTTCTGGGAATTTTAGTAATTTGGAATTCAGAGAAAAAGTTTAGTACCTCAGCAACAGCAGACCTATAAGTCCTTAGTCTTTTGTCATTGGTGACAAAGTTTCCTTTCACCTGTTGGACAACAAGATCTGAATCACCCATGATTGAAACCCTGGCAGCTTGTAAGAATTTTGCCAATTTGAGTCCTAGTAAAAGAGCTTCATATTCTGCCATGTTATTAGTACATCTGAAATTCAATCTATAGGCTCTGCCTTCTGCATGACTATTTTCTTTATTGTATACCCAAAATCCAGCTCCTGCCCCTAATTTGTTGACTAAGCCATCAAATTCAAGGAACCATAGAATATCTTGTTGGGAAGGAGATTTTATGATCTGTTCATGGGCTGGTAATGTAAGTAGCAATTGTGGTTTTTTCTCTAGCTTGTCTTCTAGGACAGTCTCCTTGTTTGATTGGATTTTCTTGACAACTAAGGCAGCAGCACTATCTAATGTTTGATTGACTGTTGTTTCATGAGTGATACTACTTTCATTTGCATCTTCCTCTTGTATGAATATCTTGGTTTCAACCTCACCTTTTGAGGGAGTAGTGGTGTCATTGAAGAGAATGTATGAGTCTATGTCTGAATGGACAGCATATATAGGAAAATTTTGAGGTTTTTCTTCACTGCTGACCATGTACTTCATTAGTGTTTCTCTGTACAGTCTTTTTGGTTGCCCAAACACAGAGATGGTGGCATATGACATGTCTAATTGTAGGGAACCTTGGAGTTTGGCCCCCCATGATCTTGATAACAACATCCCATACTTAGGTGGGATATCAACAACTACCACATCCATTAGGATTGTCTTATTTGGGTATTGAACTAGAGACACACATAAGTCCTTTATGAGACCTAGACACTTGACTTGGCTGGAGTCAAAGGAAAACAGATCCTTGTATGGTCTTGTTATGTCTAAATTCAATCTCTCCATGACTGCTTTTGGCATGAGATTGTGAGAGGCACCTGAGTCAAACATTGCATTATGTAATATTTTGTCATGAATATGTAAACTGACATAGAAAGGCAGTACCCCTGTGACTACTATTTTTCCATCCACTTCTGGGCCAAACAGGAGTTCTGGGGTGTCATCCAGCACATTGACATCATCTTTGTTGCTAGTGAGTTGAAGGGACCTTTTGATTTGCAATTTATAGATGTCATGCTTGGCTAATTCCAAGAGAGGAATAACTATTTTTATTTTGCCAATTTCAGTTTCTAAGTCAAAGGGTTTTTCAGATTGGGCCTTGTGGTTGTAGGTGACAGTCCTTTCCTTGTTCATTAAATCTCCTTCTAGATCTTTATCTTGACTTTGAGATTTATCCTTTTTACTCATCTCTTGAGGAGTAACATTTAAATCAGGATGAGAAGATGAAGTGTCCAGAGACTGCTGTCTTAAGGACAGTGGCTCAGTGATCTCTTCAACAATCACTTCTTCTGTAGGTAAATTTAGTTTGTCATTAGATTCTGTGACTGTAACTCTTTCAGGCTGCTGATTATCCTTTTTCCTTTCAAGCTGGTTGACATTCACAGTTCTGCTCCTTAGCTTGTATTGTTTATGGACTTCATAAACAGCAGTGTCATAGCCTTGTTTAAAGTCAAAGGATTCTCCTGATTTAGTTTGGAACAGTTTGATTTCCTCATCCTCATGGTCTTCTTGTGTTAAGAAAACTTGACTTTCACCATCTAGACCTATTAAATTAATCTCAGGATCTTCATTGGGCTCCGCTGAAGTGGAAGCTTCTGCATAATTTTCTTGGAAAGGGGGTCTTATTTCTTGTTCAGCACTAGTTTTGCCAATGCCTGGGTTTTGAGTTCTCCTGAAGTTTGGATTCCTAGGAGGGTTGTTTTGTGGTGCTTCCCATGATGATTTTCTTTCAACTGATTCCACTCTATCACCTAATCTTTTCATTCCATTTAGTATGGCATCAAGCTTTTGATCAAAGGCAGAGGGTTCCTCTTTAAAAACAGTCCTTTTTTCCAACCTTGCCCTGTTTCTTTTGGCAATCAGGTTGGCTTCCACTGTGACAGCAACCCTTTGGGCCTCTTCAAGGGATTGACAATCTCTTTCCTTCAACTGATAGGCCATGTCAGGGTCAAAACCATCAGGGAATTTGTACAAGGCTAAATCAGGAGGAGGCCTTAAATTTTGTGGAATTGAGTTATATACATTGTTAAATCTTGCACAATACTCCAAAACAGTCTCTTGGGGACCCCTTTTGATAGTGTCATATTCCCCAACTATGTGCAGAGGATCTTTCTTCTTCTCCCATCTACTAGTAAAGGCTTGATACAGTTCAACAAGAGTTGTAATGGAGTTTGCATTCAGGGATCTAAACCAAGTTCTTACATCCCCAGTTAGGCTTTGAACAAACATCCTCATTCTGACACTGTCATCATCTATTTCATAGGTCTCAAAATGGTCTTGCATCCTCTTGGCATGCTGGGCAGCTGTCAGGGGGCCATTGGAGTCAAAATATGAAATTTTGGTTTGGTAATCCTGGGGTAGAGCTGCAGCATTAGCTGGTATCTGCAGTGGAGCATATCTGTTGGCCATATTTACAGGATTTGGAGGATTAACAGGGGCAGCTGGGATAATAGGAACAGTGGGTATCACAGGGGTGATAAATAGGGGTGAACCTAGAAGGTTGGTCAAGGGGATATGTGCAGTGGATGAAGATATGAGAGGGGGACTTTGAGATGTGGATGGTGAACTAGGGGAACTAGGGGTAGACCTGAAAAGGACCTTGCATGGAGTAGGTATAAGGCTAGGATGATCTGGCTCTGAAGTCAAATCAGCAGGCTGCTCCTGCTTTTGCAGCCTCCTAATGTCTCTTGGGATGGTATTTGGATTATCAACAATGATAGGTGGATTAGGGTCAGGATTTGCCCTAGTATGCCGTGGATTTTTCTTAGGAGCCAGTTTCTAACTGTTTTTCAGGATTTTGCAGGAAATTTTATATCTAAAAGGACTGGATGAAGATTTTGGAATGGCAATATATTCTCAGAGCTAAGATGAAGATTCCCTAAACAAGCTCCTCCCTAAAACTGTTAATGTGATACAAAAACAGATTAAAGGCCTCTTGACTGATTTCAGGCTTGATAGTAGCTATGGAAAATCTATGGTAATTGAAAAATCTCAAGCACTCCCCAGTGGAGTCGCCAATTATGTTAACACCCAGGTTGTTCCCTATGACTCCCAAGGGAATACGGCCGGGGTAACCACTAACCAATCTTTGGATCACAGTTTCTAGCCAAACTGTAATCAGAGAGGGCTCTCTCTTTATGATTTGTCTCTGTTATGATGGTGTTTTAGGCTAGCTATTATGCTCAGGTTTTGGTTTATGTTTTGGTTGAAGGATTTCTTTCAGGTCTTATGATATAGTGTTCAGAGAGTAAAATACCATTGGGCAATGGAGTCTGGAGTTGTGAAATGCTTAGAAATGAAGGATTGGTGGTGCTCAAACTGCAGGGCCAATTTTGTATTTCAGACAAACAAATTTAGCTTAAATGATGATGTATGTCAACCAATAGAAAGCATTTAAGAATTTTCTATTAAGCTGGTGAGGTGAAAGTGAAACGCTGCACAGGAGCAAAACTTGAATTCTTGTGACAAAGGTCACTGTGAAAGATGTATTCTGAAAGTGCAGCAATTAAGAATTACACTTATCTAGATTGCATCTGAAGAAAACATTGATTAACAACACAGATTGAACTCAGGGTATTCATTGAATAAATCCTGAAAGTTATTCTTTTTCCTTGTTGCTAAATATTTAAAGTTAGATAACACATGGATTTTAACAAACAAAATACATAACAGAGAGAGTTACAGAAACTTATTGTATGATGAAATACACAGGAATCCAGCAGTTTCCAACAGACACCAGGACGCATTCAACACTTCAGAAATCCGAGAAATTCCATCACTTTCTTTATTAACTTCTGAAAGGATTACAGCATAAGAACTTCTTCAGGAGAAATCAACAACAACCCTTGCAAGCTCATGCGAAGGGGACTTTATAGGAATGCTTATACAAAATATCTCAGGCATTGAGTCATCTGAGAGAGAAAATATCTTCATAAATTCGTACAGAAAGTAGAAAAGAAGTTATTACAACTTTGAATGCAGCATAAATGCTCTTTATGTCTGTCAGAGGATAATTTGACCTTTGGAGGTCATTGAGTCGGTTGAGCTGCTTTGCTTTAATGCTGAATAATGTGTCTTTATTTCTTGCTGCGTTGTATTTTCTCGGCCCTGCCACCTGTAGTTTTCTATTTCTGCTTTGTTGGCCGATACATCTGCTGAGTTGGCTCAGCTTTAATCCACCATGCATGCTGATTTTGTTAAATTGTGCTCTGCATGACAACTGATATTTTTTAAGAAACAAAAATTGGTGAGTGGCTCCCTGTCTACAAAATCTTCTGTATTTCATTTGTCCACCAGTCTTGCGTAGGGAGTTGATGCCTGAGAATGGCATCCATTGTCTCCTCTGCCTCTGTATACTTGAAGAAATTGGGAGCCACCCCAAATAGGTGATTGATCTCATTCATTATAAAAAATAGATTCTCTACTCTGTTATAGAGAGTCTGTCCTGTGGCTGGCCCTGTTTCCTCTGAGGTGCTGGGCTTCTCATTGATCTGACTAGTGGAAAATGTGTTGACCCTTTTGGCATACTGGTCATGTGTGAACAATCTCCCTGCGCTGTTCAGTAAGCCAGGGAGCCCTCTGTTTTCTAACACCTGAAACTTTTCCAAAAACCTGTTCACCTCAGTCTGCATATCCTGGGTTCTTCTTTCCAATGTCTGCACTAAGTTTCTCAGTGTGAGAACCCTTTTGACCATTTGGATAGTCTCAGTTCTGTTTGTAATTCCCATGGTAGCTAACTGAGAACTTGTTTTATGGTTAAGTACATTGATCATTCTGGTGGCCACTTCAGGCATATTGCTTAATAACGCTCTTGATCTGTGAACCTCCCTCTGTGCCTTTGGGATGAGCTCTAGTTGCTCATGGATAGTTTCAATATATTGCCATTGCTCATTGATAGATTTACCAATGTTAGCCCACAGTACTATTTTAAGTTCAGCCACCACTTTATCTAACTTGAGCTCATTCTCTAGCTCTTTGATCTTGTCTTTAAGGGCTTTGATTTCCCTGCTCTTTTCTGCCACTTCTCTCTTTGATTTATCATGCCTGTCATTGATTTTGGCTAACTTTTCCCTGGTCTCATTTAACTCTGTCATTTGAGCTTCCAGGATTTGGATTTCATTCTTCAGCTTTTGCATATCCAGGCTTTGGGCCTGCTCTGTAGTTGTTGGCGCTGCTGAAGTGGATGTTGCTGTCTGTTCAGTCTGTTGAGGAGGAGGAGCAGTGATAGGAGCAGTTTCCTCAAGATTTATGATCTGAGGAGGAGGCTGAGAGGTCTGACCCTCTTCTCTTTGTTTCAATGCTGCTTGCAGGGCCGCTTGTGCAGCCTCAGATTCTCCCAATTTCTCTTGTGCCTGAACAAGCTGTTTATAAATGGAGATCAACAAATCTGTGGTGTCCTGCTCATGCCTTTGTTGGGCTACCTCATCTGTCTGAGGGTGAATGGTAGCTGGGAGTTTGATTTTCTTCCTCAAGGCAGCCATGTCAGCATCCCTCAACTTCAAGATTTCCTGTATTCCTGAAATATCTTTGGGATCATGCCCAATTTCAATGATTATGTCTTCCAGGGACCTTATTCTGTTGTCCTTCGCCTGGGATGATGCCTTCTCCAATTTCAGTTGAGAGGCTGTGGCATTAAGGCTGCTCTTTAGTTTGTAATTTTCTAATGTTTCATCTGCCAAGGAGGCATACACCATCTCACCAGTCTGTTTGTGCAGTTCAATTTTGTCCATTGGGTGTATGTCTTTGGCCAGGACCTCCAGGTTGGTCCTGAGGTAATCCGAGGCAGATTGGGGATGCAGTGCTGTGGGCATAAAATGACTCATGATCATTTTGCCTTCAGTTACATCAAAGGCAGACATAAGTCTTTGCTGATTGGTAGGAGCCATGTTTAGCAGATGATTGTACAACTGTATTTTGATAGGATCACTCCTCCTTTTGATGTCTATAAATTGCTGTTTGATGCTTACTTGTCCTTCTTTTAGCTGGCTGGAGGAGCTGACCTCCCCTCCCATAGTCCTGTCCTGTTCCTGCTGGAAGGAACTTGCTGAAGCTTCTCTGCTGGGTGGGCCCATGCCTAATGCTTGTCTTATTGCTATGTCCTCCTCTGAAAAGTCATTCAATCTTTGTCTTTTCTCTCCCTGGTTGATAGATGAAGTCAGAGGGGTTTCTCTATCCCTTTTTCTGCTTAAGTCCTCCTTCTGTGGAGTTTGGAGGACTGAGGCATCAGTGGTGATTTCTGGCCCAGGAGGCACTATGTTCTGAGCCTGTTGCTCAGTGGAAGTTGGAGTATCAATCACTCTTTTCTGCTGTAAAGGCTGCTGTCTGTCATGTTGCCCTTCTTCTTGCTGCAATCCTTGTTGCTGTTGTTGCTCTGCCTACTGCTGCCTTTCTTTATCTGCCTGCTCTTGAGTCACTGGAGGTGACTGCTCCTTCTCTTGATGTGGTTGCTCTTTCTCCATTTCCTTTTCTTTGCCTTTGCTGGATGTACTTTCAGTGGCCTTGGTAGTTTGCTGTTTGGCAGTTGAGGAGGATGCAGCTGCTCCCGTTTGTGTCCTTGGAAGTGTGAATACCTGTGAACAAAGTTCAAGGTCAGCCATCTTCCTTAGATTCCTTAGTGCCCTCTTGTTTATCTCTTCTTGTGACATGGGCTCTTCTAAGGTCCCTCTCCTCCATTTGTCTTGGTTTGCATATTTTTCAATGTGAGGGATACTATGGTGATCATAGGCAGATAAATTATATTTGAGCCTCCTTATAGATATGAAATGATTAGGGTCATAGGGAGCCCATAGGAAACTGGTTTGCAGGCCAAGGGCCTCAAGCATTCTCTCTGCTTCCCTCCATCCTTGCTCCCTCTCGTTATAGATAAAATGGCCAAGTTGGCTTTTCACCTTCAACTGTGCTTTTTTGCCTTTTCCTGAAAAGTGAAGCACATCAACTCTGCCAAATTGCCTAAAGTAATCGAGGGCAAATAGCCTCATAGGCACATACTTAGGTAATTTGAATGGAGGTAGATCACACCCATATATCCCGATGACAGTGTGGTTTTGGTAGAAGTACCAATCCCCAATGCTGTAAGCTTTGGACAGCTGAAGAATTCTCTGCATGTCATCAGTGAGTCTCGGAGGAGGTGAGCTCATCAGCATTGCCATAGCTGGATGGATGAACAGATCCATGAATTCACAGTAAGTGTATGGAGACTCGGGTCTAATGTGGAAGACAGAAGACCAATAGACCACTGATCTGGGATTGCCTTGGGCATCCATTCTTTTGATTGAAAAATGAAATTTCTCATGTTGATGGTACAAGATCAAATGGTAAATGTAGGAGGTGTATCTGAACATCCTATCTCTCCTCAAATTCATCAATTGCTCATGAATCTTGTCTGATATGTAGGTGGCATATTCATAACAGATTGGTGAATTGCCAGGAGCAAACATAAGCATCATTACCAGCACAGTTGCATCAATATGCTCAATTGAACTATATCCCAAGATGGGAGAAATCATATCTGCAAGGTCTCTGCCCAGCTCATTGAGATATACATGAAGAATTTGAGGGTACATCACAATGTCAGATTTAATGTATAATTGATTAAATTTGATAATTTGAGCATCTGTCAGTTTATCCCCTTGTTTTATCAGGTTCACTAGTGACAAAGGGATCAACTTCTTCTGAGCGTTGAAGCAAAGCATGTCTCTGATAGCTTGAGGGGTAACATAAAAAAGTACTGAACCAGATGGGTCAACAACAGCCCTCTGAGAAACATCATATTGTTCAGCACACAGGTGGATTAGTTCAGGGAACTGGTTGACCTGAGGGAGCTTAAAAATAGGGAGGAAAGAGTCCCATAAGCCCAATATATCTGTCCCATTTTCATGCTTGGCTTTCAACTCATTCAACAGATGAATGTGGAATTTGCTGCTAATAAGCTTTTCTTCTGTAATTTGGTAATCCATATCTGCCAAGGTTTTCCATTTCAAGTTCTTTTGGGGGGCATTCAGAGGCTGAACATTTAGTACTACAGGTGTCTCCATTGCACAAGAGGATTTTGAATTGAGTGCAAAGTGGTTTTAATTGAGCAGGACAGTACAGAGGAATGCCTCTTTACCAGGGAGGTGAAATTGTCAGGAACAGAGAGTAGTTCTAGTAAATAGCAATTGAAACACTATTTGCAGTGCAAAATAGGATAGATGTTTGGCCTCACTCTGTCTCTCTAAGTAGTTAAATTCAGTTTGAATAAGTCTGTCGCGATTGCGCAGACAGAGCTTGGTTTTTCAATGAAAATGCAGGTAAACAAGGCTCGGCTAGTAGTGTTCGAGTTCACAACTGCCAAAGGGGCAGGTGCAGGGATTTCTGCTGGTGAATTCAAGAGTTTTCTCTGTTCTAAGCTCTTTCGAGGGACATAACAGATAAAGCAGGTACGTGAAGGATTTATAGCGGAAAATACCTGGCAAGGAGTAGGAAATGGTCACGGATGACTGTGGAAATGGCGCTCCTCCGGTCTCCTGGTTGGGTTCTGCAGGTTGGTGGACTTTGGACGTGAAAATCGCATGCAGGAGCAACAATGTCTTTTGTGAGAAAAATGTGAAAAAACACGAAATTTCACCATATTATTGGTTTTTTGGACTTTTGGCGCGTTTTTCTGCTGACGTCAGCATGATGTCATAGGTGGGGTCAGGGCCGGCTGACGTCATAGGTGAGGTGGCGGGCTCTGATTGGTCCATGGGGATGGTGAAGTGGCAGGACAGGTCGGCAGACGGTCGGGCGCAAGGGTTGACGTGACGGCACGGTGGCAGTGACGTGGGATGATGTGGAGGTGACGTAGCATAGGCGGAAAAGCCGAAAGCAGAAACAGCCAGCGGTTTCATATCGCACCGCTTATGGTACGGGGGGGAATCTGTCAGACGTACCTCCGACGAGCTGTGGCGGGGATGCGTGGCTGCCGAGTGACGTAACCTTTTTACGGACATCGGACGATATCCGTCGGATGTGAGACCCGCTCCGATATTAACGATGACCGTCGGATCTGGAGGGCCCGATCCAACGGCTGTCGGGGGAGTGATGTGATCGGTAGATATGGCGGGTAAACAACTGACGTCGGAGCCGCTCTGATGCGATAAGAGCTGTCGGATGTTCAAGCTCCGATCGGACGGCGGTCGGGTTGATGACATGCGTAGTGGATATGGCAAAAGGCGCGGCATTATTTAATAATTATTTTCGGGATGCGCGCTTAGGAGGAGGGTCATTGGGGTATAGTGCGTTAGCAAGGTTTTCAATGTATTTCAAAAAACAAATATATGCGCTGAGACTTTGGTTTAGCGGTCAGAAGTGGGTTTTTTGGGTCTTTTTATGATTTCAAAGGGGTTATGGGTAAAAAGGGGCTTGTATAGGGTTTTTCTTGGCAAATAATGGTTTAGTGAGTGGAATGACTTGAAGCAAGGGGGGAAGATGAGGTATAGGTTCATCCAAGTGGCCAGATGTCACTTTGATCCCTGACATAGGACTTATTGGCTATAATGCCAAGGGGAGGGGTATTTATACAAAATTTGGGGTTTATACACCATGGTGTTTAATATTAGTAGGGGAAAGGTGATATAGGGATTTATATAGTAAAGTTAGAGTTAATATGGATGGGGGGTGAATAAAGGGAGAAAACACTGAGTTTGTTTGTGAAACACTTGGTTTAAAGAGTAGATCAAAATGAAAAGATTTTTACACAAGAAATGTGGCTTTTGAATGAACAAGAACCACCATGAAACCATGATCTTCTTCCATGAATCTCAGCTGGTGAGGGGATGTTAGTAATGAAATGGAAGGGGGAAGGAGGGAGGTTAGTCATGCTTCCTGCTGCAACTTGATGAAGAAGAACCCCTTGTCAATTGATTGACTTTGCTTTGGTAAACAGAGTTAACACATCTGCAATGGTAAAGATAACCTTTCTGCAACCCCAACTACTTACCCAGCTACTTGCCTAGCATTTTTATTTCTTCTTGGAGGGTGCACTTGGACTTGCAGACCCTTACTTGCCTTTTCTTTTCTTTGGCTTTTCTTTTGTTTTTCTATCTACTTCTACCCTTATTTCTTCCAAGGTCCCAGATTAAGCTGTTGGGAGCCTTTTTTCTCTACCTAGACTACTTGTCTGCCAAGATTAAACAGTTTGGACAGACTTTCTTCTCTAATCTACAACTGCAAATTTAAACCATGGAGTGATCCAGATTAGACTGTTGGACCTTCCATCAAAATTTTAAGTCCATACCAAGCTATAAGCATAGATTGGATTCTCTTGGAAATATGTGATCTTTGAGTCATCAAAGCAGAGCATATTTGGTCCTTTCATAGCCAATCATGAAATATGAAACCTATTGGTATAGGTACCTAACAGGGTGAAATAAATGCCAAAGATGATGGAAAAAAGTGTGGAGAAGGTAGGATAGGTACTGGTGTGGATGTCAAGGTTCCCATGGCACCTTCTTCTGCTCCCGTAGTCCTCTTGCCACCTGCAATGCAAATGAAAATTCACTTTCTTTTTCTCTTTTTTTTTTTTTTAAACATCTAGGGTGCCTCACGGAGGTTTTCACCCTAATTGCCTACCCTAGGCACCTCCAAGGGAGGTTTTCACCTAGTGATATTATTATTATTATTATTTTTTGACATCACTGGGCTGCCTCAGAAGAGGTTTTCAACCCAATGATGGGACTCAAGCACCTCATGGAGGTTTTCACTTGATTCCTTATTTTTTATTTCTCTTTTTCTTCAGTGAGTGGGTAAAGTGGAGGCTAAGACATTCTCCACTACCATCACTGTCTTATTCAAATCTTTAATGAACTCTCGCTTGGAGAGGGGTTTCTTGTAGACTTTCAATCAGTGTCCATTGAAAAGCATGGGGATGGCTTCATCATCAATGGTTCTGATCAGAACTGAACCATTTTCATTGCATTTTCCACAGTGTAGGGTCCCAAACATCTTGTCCTTAGCTTTCCTTTGAAATCTTTGTATCTTGAATCATAAAGTAGTGCCCAATCTCCCTCTTGGAATTGATTCTCCTTGATATTTTTGTCATGCCATATCTTTCTTTGAAGCTTAAATACCTCTGTATGGAGAAGGGCTTGCAATTTGTGTTCATCCAATCCATTGAGGGGAAGTAATCTTTCTTTCTGTGCATTGCTGAGGTCTAGGTCCAGCTGAGCTGCCATCCTTAGGGTATTGAATTCAAATTCTATTGACAACAAAGCCCAGTATTTTCTGCTACTCACTACCTTTATCAGGATCCCTTCCAATGCTCTGTTAGTGACCTCCACCTACCCATTGGCTTATGGATGGTAAGGGGTCGAAGTCCTGGGCTTGATTCTATGATGTGTTAGCAGGTCTTCAATCAAATTGGAAGTGAACTAACTACCTTGATCTATGACCAAATCTCTTGGATACCCAAACTTGTAGAATATGTTCTCTCTCAAAAACTTAGCTACTTTTTCCTCTGTCACTTCTTTGATTTCTTTTGTTTCTACCCACTTTGTTAGGTAATCGGTGCACACAATGATGTAGTGTTTTTTCTTTGAAGGGGGGCTGATAGGACCCACAAAGTCCATGCCCCACTTTTCAAATGGCTCAAAAGTCACTTGAGGTTGCATGGGCATATCATCATTTGGAGTAGGCTTCCCCATCCTCTAACACTCATCACACTGGCTGGTATATCTCCTCACATCCTGATGAAGAGTGGGCCAGTAGTAGCCTAATTGCGATATCTTGAAGGCAATTCTTTTTGCTGCAAAATGACCTCCACAAGGCTCGTCATGACAGGTCAGGAGGCTGTCAAAGACTTCCTCCTCCCTAACACATCTTCTCAAGATCTGATCTAGGCCAAGTTTGAAGAGATTGCTTGCAATCTAGGTGAAAGGGGTGCTTTTCCTTACTATCTTGCTCTTTTCTTTTGAGGACAAGTGTGTTGGGAACTGTGCCAAAAACAAGTAGTTTTCTATATCAGAAAACCATGGAGAGAGTACTGAGATAGAAAACAGATGTTCATCTAGAATTTGGTCATCCACCATTCCTTCTTCACTTGTAGGCAAATTTACTCTAGACAAAAATTCAACAACAACATTTTCTTTACCAGGCTTATCAATAATGGTCAAATCAAATTGCTGTAGTAAAAGCAATCCATCTAATAATGCGAGAATTTACATCTGGTTTGTTCATTAAACATATAATTGCAGCATGATCAGTGTGCACAAAGGTTTGATAGCCTATGATATAATGTTTGAATTTGTTTAAGGAATGCACGACTGCTAGGAGTTCCTTCTCGGTCATTGTATAGTTTAACTCTGCCTTTGATAAGTTTTTGCTTATAAATTATATGGCATAAGGTAACTTTTCATCAATTTGTCCTAAGGCTACTCCTATTGCTTTGTTCGAGGCATCTGTTTGAATGTGGAAAGGTAGGGCCCAGTTTGGGCCTCTCAGAATTGGTGCAGTCATGAGCTTGCTCTTCAAGGCATCTAGGGCTTCTTGATAGTTTTCTGACCATATGAACTTGACATCTTTGCCTAAGAGGAAAAACAAAGGAGAGGATAGCTTGCTGAAATCTTTAATGAATCTCTTGTAATACTTAGCTAATCCTAGGAAACTTCTAACATCTCTCACCTTTTGAGGAGGTGGGACCCTTTGGATGATGGCAATTTTGTTGGGGTCCACCTGCAGTCCCTGTTGATATATTGCATGACCTAACACTGTCCCTTCAATCATAAAAAATTCACATTTTTCCGAACTAAGGGATAGGTTCATCTTAATACACTTGTCTAGAACTTTCCCTAGGTTAGGTAAAGCTTCCTGAAAGTTAGATCCATAAGGAGTAAAGTCATCCATGTATATCTCCATTGCATCATGAACTAATTCAGAGAATATACTCAATACCACTCTTTGGAAAGTGGCTAGAGCATTACACAAACCAAAAGGAAGGAACCGGTATGCAAAGGTACCCCAAGGACAAGTGAAAGTGGTCTTATCTTGGTCTTTCAGGCTGATTTGAATCTAATTTTATTCGCTAAACCCATCTAGGAAAGAGAAAAAAAAATTCCATCCCAGATTGTCTAACACTTGATCTATGAAAGGTAAAGGAAAATGGTCCTTTTTAGTGGCTTTGTTCAATTACCAATAATTGACACAGATTTTCCACTTACCGTTTTTCTTTGGCACTAGCACCAAAGGAGAGACCCATTCACTGTCAGAGATGGGATAGATGAATCTTGCATCAATCAATTTTTGCAGTTCTTCCTTAACAATATATTTAAGTGCTGGATTCATCCTCCTTTGAGGCTACTTGACTGGTTTGCAATCCTCCTTGATGTATATATGATGAGTACATACTGAAGGGTGCACTCCCTTCATCTCCTTATAACTCCAGGCAAAGGAATCTAGGTGTTTTCTCAGCAGGCTACACAGTTCCTTCTCCTTGGAAGTGGATAGAGATGGATTGATTTTCAAGGTTCTTTCTGGGCCAATCTCTATATTCTTAACACAGAGAGGAGTGGAGTCAGCTGCACAGAGATTAGTTGAGGGGTTTTTTTTGGTTTTTCTTACTATGTCCTCTAATGGTGATACACTGGGAGGTGGATTCTGAATCATATTTTCAATCATATCATCCTCATCTTGCGGTTTTCCCCCCATGGCGATTTCTGATGCACAAAGCAGTGCAGAATAGACTTCATCCTCATCGTCCTCCTCCAACCAAAGAGGTAGATCATGTTCTGGAAAGGGTTGGGTAGGAGGATATAGTATTAATTCCTTGGACATCTGCCCGTTCTTTATGGTCATGTTCCTAGCTCAACAGCTGATGTAGGCATCTGTAGTAGCCAACCAAGGTCTTCCCAGAATGAGAGGATACCCAGTGAGCTTTTCCTTTGGCTAGAGAACTAAGAAATTAGCAGGGTACTCCCAAGAATCAATGGAGACCATCACATCTTCCACAATCCCCTCAGGGGTCACGGTGGAGCGGTCTGCTAGTTGTAGCACGGTCGTGGTCTTCCTCAAGGAGCCCTAAAGGTTAAGTTTGAGCATTGTGTCCTTTGTCATCACATTAATGGCAGATCCCATATCAATCAAGGTGTGTGGGATCATGGTGCCATTGATGTGGACATCTACTAGTAGGCTTCCAGGGCCCAGTTATTTTGGACAAATTACCTGCCCTAATATTAGGTGAGACAATTGCCCTATGACATTGATGGTTGGGGCATCTCTCTTGCGCCTTCCTGGATGCCTAAAGCACTTCTCTTTGATCAACCTATTGTAGATAGGCACATCTTTTATGGCTTGGAGAAGTGGTATCTTCACACATAAATGTTTCAATTCTCCCAGGAGTTCAGTTTCTTCTGGGGTAGGCTGGACTGTCACGGATAGTCTCTCAGGAAAGGGTGGAATTGCTTTAGGTTCACTTTCCTCTTTATCTTCCTCAACCTCCCTGGGTGGAGGCTGACTATCTAGGAGAACTTTCCCAGATCGCAAGTTAATTTCCTGAATCTCCTCAGCATAAGTTGGGTGTGATGGTTCCCCACTATACACTGGCTGAGCCTGTCTGTTTTTTTGGTTTGGATTTGGGGCAGGCATTTGGGGTTGTTTTGGTGGAGCAGGAGGTAACATTTGTGGTTGGGTAGGTGGTGGAGGCAAAATATCGGGAAGAGAGTTGTATTGGGGCCTCCACGCCTCATGAGGTGCATTCCACTGAGGTTGTGGCTGAGCATAGGATTGAAATGAATGGATGGCTGGTTGGGCATGATATTGAGATGTGAAGGACCAAGGAGGAGGCGTGGACCAGGAAGGGTGAGTAAGAGGGCCCTAATAAGGCATGTAAGTGACTTGGTTTGGGTTGTAGTATGCCTGAGATGTCCCTTGCATCCCCTGTTGGTATGGTCTAGGTCCATGCGACCTCCTTTGGTTTATGTAATAGAGTTGTTGAGTGACTCCCTCATCCCCTTGATATACAACTTTAAGTCTGGGTACGGAAGGGCACTTATCTATAGAATGGTTTCTTCATAGACTGAGCAAACCTCTATAGATTTCAATGGGCATTCATTCCTAGGATGCCTCCTAGTGCATCTAGGGAAAAAATGGCCAAAGCCCTCGCTGCTTCCTCTTGTTTCCTTTTCATAAGTAAGGTATCCATTTGCGTGGCAAGTGTATGCATCATCTCACTCTTGAAGTCTTCCAACATGTTTCCAATTTCTCCTTTAATGGATGAGTTAGAGGAAGAGGAACCGGCTATGGGTTGACTCCCCCTACCTTTCTTTATGGCTGCTCTAGAATGGTTTCTAAAAACAGGTTTTCTGTCCTCATAGGACAGTTGGTAGATGTCTCCCATGACCAATAGATGGAGGGTGTCTAAAATATCTTCTTGAATTCCCCTGAGCAAGACCAGCTTCAGAGACTCAGGGTCAAGTGTACACCTAACCCTTTTGTAACTAAGTTGAAACCTCTCTTCAAAGTCCTCCACGGACTCATCACTTCCTATGGTCATTCGGAAATTTTTTTCTTTAGTATCTTTTGACCTACAATAGTCTCGATACTTGTTGTTCAAGGCCTGCTGCATTTGAGCCCAAGTTATGATGCTATTTCCAGGTAATCCCATGAACTAGATCAGTGTTGCATCCTTGAGAGTAGAAGGTAACAATTTCAACTTTTTCTCATCTTCTGCATAGTCATAGGTTTGACAGATAACAACAAACTCGAACAAAAAGGTGTCAGGATCTTCTGTAGTCAGACCATGGAAATGAGGTAGGGTGGAAGGGCTTATATTCTTCATTTTGGTGTCCCTATTGGTCTCTCAAATGGGAAAGGTACCCTCTATTCTCTCTCCATTCCCTTGGAATTTCTGTTTTCAGCCATTGGCCCCAACGAAATGTTTTCTTCTTCTTCTTCCCCTATAGGTTCTTCAAATATGTCTTGTTGTTCACCTAAGGGTTCTTCTTGATTGTAGCCACTGAAGAAGAGAGAAGGCTGGCTGTGTGAAGTAGTGAGGGTGTTGGGAAAAAAATTTCTTGAGTTATCTCTATTCCTACAAGGCATGAAAGGAAATATTTTTTGGTTGGTTTTTGTTTCTTTTTCCCCACATTGATAGTATCTGCAAAAACTAAACTTGATTGAACAAAACAAATTGCTACTAGATGAAATGAACTTGCTAAATAGAAGTTTTCAGAATCAAAGAGGAAAGCAAGAAAATGCAGAACTAAAGGAAAATGAATGACAAGTCTACTTTTGCTTAAATGAAATTTGCAGAATTGAAGAGAAATGACTAGTCTACTTTTGCTGAAATAAACTATTAGCAGAATATTGCAATAGAAAATAGAAGAAAGCAGTAATCACATAATACTCTTACGCTTCGTTGGAAACGGTGCCAAAAAGTGGTGAGCACCAGTATTTCAACAATGATGCTGCAACTCCTGGGCTGCCTACTTTACTCTTATCAACCCAGTAGTTCGTAACAAACTTGGAAGTGTAGGTGTTGTATGCACAAGTACTAGTTCTCACTGCAGGTTGTCACTTGGTCAGTCGGTGCAAGATCACTAGGAGCTCAAGCCAACTTCTATCGATTCTAGAAGAAGCTCTATATGTGACGAAAGGAGAGAAAGGTTACTCTACAGATATACTCTAACTGCAGAAAGGAGAAAGACTGAAATGTAAAGCAAACCTAGTAAACCCTAATTAACCAACTAATTCTACTTTTGCAGAAAGCACTATGAAAAACATGAAAGGAATGTCATTACCTACTCAAGGAAGTAAACAACATCTAACTAAACAATTTTTGGAAGTAAATGAGCAAAAAACATCTTTTTGGATTTTTATGTATTTTTATGTGAATTTGACATGCATGTAATTTATTGTGTGTGAATGTGGCAGTGAATAGGTGGTGTTGGAGGGTAGTTTTGGGACTTGAGAGGATGTAGGATGGTGCGGATGGGTCCTAGGAGGTCTCAGGTCACCTTCTGGAGGCTTTTCCCACACTCGGCCTTCAAAATAAAGCCTACAGGAGGACATAGGGAATCTACAGGAGGAAAGCAGGGAACTACAGGATGCCTATAAGAGGAGACCAAGAGTAGTTTTTACTATTTTGAAGGTGTGAGAGAGGGTGGAAAAGGTATAATAAGGTTGGAATGAGGTGTCAGGGAGCCTAGGGTCTACCAAGAATCACTAAGAGAGAGAAAGATGATTGGGTTTGTTCAAGGAGAGAGGAAGAAGTTCTATGGAAAACGGAGGCAACTAATGAAGAATTGAGGGGAGACTTGGGTTAACTGTAGGGCATGGATCAAGTGGAGGATGGGATGGTTGATAAGCTAGCCTACTACAAGAAGAGATCTATTGCAAAGGAACTGACAGTCAACCAATAAGATCAAGCAAGCAATGAAATAAGTGCATATAAAAAAACAGAGTTTTGCACCAAAGTAGTCCAAACTATGATCTATGAAAGGAAATGATGATAAATGCTGCAAGAATGGAAAGCATGAAAGAAGACTACTGCAAATAAAGAAGTGAGCATGATGAAGAAGATCTGAAGCAAAATAGAACTAGGCTATTAACCTACTAAAAAGCTTCAAACCCTAGAAGTCATATGAATGAGGAAAATATGTGTTTTTGGGGAAGCCAGAGGGTATTTGCCTCAAATCATGGTCCCAAAGGGAGGAAGAGAAGCCAAGGCACTCTTTCTAGCCTTTTGAATCTTCTCTTTATCACTTCTTAACTTGCTATAGAAAGCACAAATGGAAGAAAACTACTAAATCATCAAAAACAACCTATTCTTAACCATAAAAGAAATACATCTAATAACAACCTAATCTACAAACTGAAATAAACATACAAATATAAATAAAGAGGAGCTTGGCTGCTTGAATTGGGCCCTAACCCAAGAGCTTCAGCCCTCTGATGTAACTCAATGCTAGCTCAAAAACAATTCCATCTTTATTTCCAAAACAATAACAAGATTACATGAACTATCACAAAATAATAAGCTCGAAGTTGAGCAGAGTTTACATAAGCAAAAATCCAACAAAAATCTGACCCTAGTGAGGCCCTAGGCTTCGGTACTTATACAAATGAAGCTACCAACAAATTCCTTAAAATCAGGGAGGCTTGGCTCCCAAAACTTGAGATGATCATCAGTCATCCTCCACTTGCTTGGCTGCCTTCTATGATTTGGCTACTTGTACTCTGAGTTGAATGAAGGGGAATTCGAACTGAGGAGTAATAAATGAGGGGGATTACCTCCTATAAGTCCTCTCCTTTGTCCACTTCGAGTTATTGCTGCCATTTGTCCACTGGATCATTGACTTTGACCTCAAAATTCATCAATAATCTGCATTAAACACATGTTAGACCACATGGCATCATAACTAACTCAATTCACTCCATAAGCATAAATATAATCAGAAATCATACAATAAACTAAGAGAATGGTTGATTTGACTAGGTTAGGAGGTAAAATGAGCCCATATAATTACCCATTTATGCGGCTCATCAGGGTATCCCAAAAAAACATCCACATTTTCCATATCTGAAGTATAAAAATTAAAATGCAAGACATACTTATCCATAGAAATATTCAAATCTTTATAAATTTGAACATCCTCATTATCATCCTGTGTGTTTTGTTGGAACTTGCAATTTTTTTGCCAAATTAACATTGATAAAATTATGTTGGCCACTAGGACTGGTAGACACAATGATCTTCTCCTTTTGAATATATCCATTAACTTGTAATAAGGAGATACCAACAGGAAATAACCCCTTATGTTTCTCACTATCCCATTTTCTAGCATGATACCATTTGTCCAAAAGGAATTTTTCAAATTCTTCATTATGAAGGCTTACCAACTTCTTTCTTTCAAGTGAGTCCTACCATATGGCTGTCTCATCTCTAAAATTAAGCCATGATATATTTTTCCAAACTCTCAGACATGATGTATTTTCACTTTTTAGGAATTCTTCAATAGTAGGGCTATTATTTTTCCTATAAAAACATCTTGCTAGAACCCTTAAAAATAGAGTAAGGGTTCGAAGGAAATCACTTGCTTTGGAGAAAATTTAAAATGGGCATAACTCAATCAATATAACTAAGAATATTTATTATAACCTATTTTTGGAAATGGAATGACCATTCTACATCTTCCAATGTGTTTGAAATCCCTATCTAGGCACTCTAGAAACTCAAATTCGTGCTACAACTATCCGACCATCACAAAAGTTCTGAAAAAATTATTGATTTTAAATAAGTGATATCTCTCTCATCCAAACCTCAATTTGACTATTTTTTTTTCTTTTTTTTTTAATTGGGTTATTTTTCAAGAGGAGCTCAGATCTACAATTTGTTTTCTGAAATTCTGCACAAAAACTACAAAAAAATGACAGGAGAATCGTCATCCATGAATTGTTGTTAGAATGTTTTTTGCAACACAACTGATTTTTAATCAACGATATATCCTTCATTCGAACTCCAATTTGGTTGATTTTTTTTTGAATTTGAGAATTTTCTAGTAAGGAATCCAGATCTTTTTTTTTTGCAATATTTTACTAAAATTTTCAAAGCTGATTTGTAAACTCGTCGCCTAAAAAATTCCTACAAAAATGAGAAAAAAGAAAATATCCCCACTGATCTGAATTTGAAACTACTTGAAATTTGTTTGCAAGGTATTCAATTTAGAATTAAACATGTTTAAAAGATTTCCATGTCTTGCAGAAAGAAAACACATGAAATTTTCAGCTGTTCATGACCCATTTAAGCATAGCAGAGTTATTCCTTTTACTGTTTAACACATTAAAATGAATTTGATCTGCAAAATAAATCAACCACAAATGCAAAAGAAGTTGATAAAGTAGTTTACCCCCTCCAGGGCTACGTCTGCTGGGTCCAAAGCTCCCAACCGGGCTTGTCCTTGTTTTTATTAAATGCTCAAATTGAAAATACAGCTGAATAGAAGCATCTACATGAGAAATATATGGTAAAAATGGATTCAGAACACTTGAATCCTTGATGATTGACTATTGGATCACCTCCAATGGATACCTGCAACCCTATACAGTCTTCACAAAACTGGGCCCTAGTGGCTCCTAGAACTTTCACGGCTCCAAAACCTCTACAAATGACCTCAAGTGGCTGTAAGACCTGCACCAATGGCTTCCGAAGGTCGAAAATACCCAAAATAAAAAAGAAATTCGTCCAAAACCGACTTTCCTAGCCAAAGTTATGGCCATTTAAAGTTTCTTCAGTTTACCCCTAGAAAAACTCCAGCTAACTTTAGTTAACTCCAGATAGCTCCACCAATTATGGCGGGTCCGCCAAATTTGGCACTCCTGCAAAAATTCCACCAACTTAACTGCAATTGCATTTAATGTTTGGGTGGTTGCCTCAGATTTCGTGCAGGCGGAATTTTCCTTTTTATTTTTTTTTTGAAAAATTAAAATTTCTAATGTTATGGACAAATTCTTCTTTTTGCCATAACTTCCTCATACGGCGACCGTTTTTCGAACCATTTGCGGCACTGGAAATGGATAGACGAGACCTTTCCAGTCATTTAACTTTGAACCAGTTCTAAGCACTTTAAATTTTGAGCATTTTACGACACTTAGGACATGAGCACCTGATCACGCCTCCCCATTGGGAAGCTTTTGGACTCCAAAAGCCTTCAACTACCTGTTAAAGAGGTGAGGGTACAGCTCCCTCACTCTGTCCACCTCCATCCACTTTGCCTTGTGCGGTTTGCTGCCTTTGAAACCAACCCGAACATAATCTACACTGCCCCTCCTTGAAGTGCGTGTCCTTCTGTCAAAGGATTGTATCTTCTTTCAGCTCATCTAAGAATTCTGGTGAGTAATCTTCTATAGATGGCAACTGAATAACATTTTCATGATCAACAATCAAAGGAGGTTCATACAAACGTAAGTTCTCCACATTGACAACAGAATACATTTGCATGTAGTAAGGAAAATCTAATTGAAAAGCATTATTTCCAACCTTCTTGAGGATTTTGAATGGACCATAACGAATAGGTTTCAACTTTTTACCTTCTCCTTGCATCCTTTTCTTACTAATGTACAGCCATACCTCATCTCCTTCTTGAAACTTGTGATCGACTCTATGCTTGTCGTGTCTTTCCTTGTACTTGCCTTGACTCTTCTCAAGCTGTTCTTGAATTTGCTGATGTATTTGCTTAATTCTTTCAATGAATGAACAAGCTTTGTCAATGTCATTATGTCCCTCAATGGCAACATCTTTCTCAAGAATGAAATCAAGGGGTGATTTTGGCAAGTAACCAAAACAGGCTTCAAACGGTGAGGTGTTTGTCGAAGAGTGCTTGGCACGATTGTAAGCATGCTGTATGTAGTGCAAATGTTCATCCCAAAACTTGGGATGATTGCTGCAATAACCTCTCAAGAGGTGCACAATGGTTCTGTTCACAACTTTGGTTTGTCTATCTGTTTGCGGATGGAAAGCAGTAATTTTCTTCAATTTTGTGTCCATCATCTCCCATAGGTTGGACCAAAATTTTCCCACAAATCTGGAATCCCTATCACTAATAATGGAAGTAGGCAAACCAAAGTGAATACATACATGATGAAAAAATAATTCAGTAGTTTTTTCAGCAGTTATAGTTTTCTTACAAGGCATAAGTATACACATTTTGCTGAAACGATCAACTACTACATATAAATAATCATGCTGCTTTCGAGATTTTGGCAAACCTCCTACAAAATCCATAGAGATTCTCTCCCATGGTCTAGAAGGTACCAGAAAAGGAGTATACAAACCAAGCTTCATGTTGCTAGGCTTGCTTGTAGCACATAATGAACAACCTATTATGAACCTTGAAACAGAATCTACCATGCGAGGCCAATAGCAATACCTCTGTAGATGTGCAACTGTTTTGCTCACACCAAAATGGCCAGCAATAAGAGAAGAATGAGCTTCTCTTATGACACTTATCCTCTCCCCCTGTGGTATACACAACTTTCCCAAATGAAATAGCAAATTATTATGCATGTGATAGTCATTTTCCTCTACATGATTTCCTTTACTCAAGTTAGCATACACATCTTTAAAGTCATCATCAGATGCATATTGTTCTATGTAACTATCATGTACAATGGAATCATTCTTAAGTAAAGTAACAGCACCAATAATAGGCCTTGAAAGAATATCAGCAACCTTATTCAAAGTACCTTTCTTATACCTTATTACCAAATGGAACTATTGCAAGAAGCCCATCCATCTGATGTTTCGTGACTGTTGTAACTTGCTTTGTGATTGCAAGTACTGTAAGGGCTGATGGTCGGTATGTATAATAGTTTCTTTGCCCATCAAGTAGTGTTTCCACTTTTTGACGCTTTGTACCAACGCATACAACTCCTTATCATATGTAGGATAATTTACAACAGCACCATTAAAAGTTTCAGAATGAAAAGCAATAGGCTTACCATGCTGTAGAAGAACTGCACCCATAGCATAATCACTAGCATCAGTTTGTATCTCAAATGGCTACCTCAAATCTGGTAATGCAAGGACTGGAGCTGAACTAATCTTCTCTTTCAAAGATTCGAAAGCTTTTTGCTGCTTGCCTCCCCATTGGAAAGCATGCTTCACACTTGTCACTTCATGCATAAGAGCTGCTATAGAAGAGAAGTTAGAGATAAACTTCCTCCAATATTGAGTTGCACCCAAAAAACTTCTTACCTCTGTTATGGATTTGGAAGTAGGCCACTTCACAATAGACTCAATCTTAGCAGGATCAATTCTTTCTTCCTCATTAGGAGCTTGTACATGGCAGTTTGAGGTGCTAGTGCTGGCTTGAGTTTCAAATTCTTTTCCCTTCAAGTTTTTCAAACCCATGGCTGTAATTTTGGTTTCATCACCTGAATCTTCCCCTAAATCTTGTGGTGTAGATGTAGTAGCATCAGTTTTTTGTTTCCCTTTGGATTTGTTAAATTGAGGTCTTTTTTTCAGGATATAATTTCCAACAATTTTTCTCCTCATGGCCTGGTTTAGAACAATGTTTACAGATCACTTTCTCACTCTCCTGTTTGATAGATGCATTCTTTTTTCTCTTTCCCTTGGAGGTTTTCTCTTTCTTTTTCCCCTTGGGGGGCTTGTTTCTACCCTCTTCAAATGTGTTTTTTCCCCTTGCCTCTAAATGGGTAGCTTGGACACAAACCTCGTCCAGGCTAGTAGGGTTAAACATCAAGATGGTGTGTCTAAGGTAGCTATGCAAGCCACCAATGTATTTCAGCAAGGTTTCTTGGGTCTGTAAATCTACTCCTAACAAGAGAGCTCTTCTCCTGAATTCTTGGGTGTAGTCTTGGACACTCTGACCCTTAAGTTGTCTGAAATTTTTCCAATTCATAATGGCTTTCTGCATGTGAGCAAGAGGATAAAACTGTTTTTTAATGGCTAACAGAAAACCCTGAGCTCTGATACCACTTGATCTGAATTTGAAACTACTTGAAATTTGTTTGCAAGGTATTCAGTTCAGAATTAAACATGTTTAAAAGATTTCCATGTCTTGCAGAAAGAAAACACATGAAATTTTCAGCTGTTCATGACCCATTTAAGCATAGCAGAGTTATTCCTTTTACTTTTTAACAAATTAAAATGAATTTGATCTACAAAATAAATCAACCACAAATGCAAAAGAAGTTTATAAAGTAGTTCACCCCCTCCAGGGCTACGTCTGCTGGGTCCAAAGCTCCCAACCGGGCTTGTCCTTGTTTTTATTAAATGCTCAAATTGAAAATACAGTTGAATAGAAGCATATACAGGAGAAATAGATGGTAAAAATGGATTCAGAACACTTGAATCCTTCAGGATTGACTATTGGATCACCTCCAATGGATACCTGCAACCCTATACAGTCTTCACAAAACTGGGCCCTGGTGGCTCCTAGAACTTTCACGGCTCCAAAACCTCTGCAAATGACCTCAGATGGTTGTAAGACCTACACCAATGGCTTTAGAAGGTCGAAAATACCCAAAAAAAAAATAAAAAATTCTTCCAAAACCGACTTTCCTAGCCAAAGTTATGGCCATTTAAAGTTTCTCCAGTTTACCCCTAGAAAAACTCCAGCTAACTTTAGTTAACTCCAGATAGCTCCACCAATTATGGCGGGTCCGCCAAATTTGGCGCTCTTGCCAAAATTCCGCCAACTTAACTGCAGTTACATTTAATGTTTGGGTGGTTGCCTCGGATTTCCTGCAGGCGGAAGATTCCTTTTTAAATTTTTTTTTGAAAAATTAAAATTTCTAATGTTATGGACAAATTCTTCTTTTTGCCATAACTTCCTCATACGGCGACCGTTTTTCAAACCGTTTGCGGCACTGGAATCGGGAAGATGAGAACTTTCCAGTGATTCAACTTTGAACCAGTTCTAAGAATTTTAAATTTGAGCATTTTATGACACTTAGGACATGAACACCTGATCACCCACTCTCCCCAGGAAAGTGCAATGATACCACTTGTAATAGATATGACTTGCAAATATAATAAATTCTTGGATAAAATAAATCGAAGAGCCAATACAAGAGTTTTCTAGAATGAAAATGCTTCTTTATTGAAATCTTCAAAAGAACCCTTGAGGTAGGGTAACACCATACAACTACTCCTTAAGGAAGGAGATCACTCCACAATTCTTATGCTTGTCAATACTATAATCCTTGATATCTATCAATGGCGATCCTCTAGCCTCTATATAGGCTTCATCATATAATACCATGGGTAATTACCGTGGTTCTCTCAATAGCATACATCCAATACAATGGGCTTATCACATTATTCTCTAACTACTTACGGTCCCTTTCATCATGTTGGTTAGCCACTTTATTTATTAAATGCATCCCATTACATCATATTATTCCCTTGGGTACCTCCATTTATACCCTATATGATCCTCCCTAGGTATACTATAGCCCCAATGGGCATACACCTTAATAAAATTTTCTTTTGTTTTCAAAAACAAACTTTTGTTAGGCTAGTTTGTGCAACTATGTGTCTATTGAGTAATCAATAGTAGATATAAGATCTTATTGTTAAGTAAAATAATACATAACAATGTTGGATTTTTGAGAAATAGTTCAATTCTCTTGAATAATAAAATTTTATAATTTATAACTAACTAGCTAAATTATTAATATATAGCCATATTTTAATAAAAAATAGTTGTTTTTCCTTAAAAATTGGTTGTACAAAACTTTCACTAAAGAGTATTAGAAACACCACCTTTAACTTAGTCATGTGATATTTATATTAAATTATTATAACAAAATCGACATATCTCTATTTTACAATTATATGAGTAACTTCTTGGCTACTAATTAGGTTCCACACATTTAATTATATAATATGTTTCATATTCTATACCTAATCAATGGATCATCAATCAAAGATCAATGTTTAAGATAGAAGGTAATTCAAATTTGAGTGCAAACAAAGAGGATACTAAGGCTTTAGGCTTCCAATGGAGGCTATTGAAGAGTGGGAATCTTCCATCCTTACTACTCTCTTTTTTGGGTGGGAATCATGGTATTCACATCTCTAGCCATAGCAATATAGAAGGATTAATTTCCTTCTTCTCTAAACAAAATAAAATTTGCGAAAAAAATGATAAAATACCATTGCTGACCTTCATGCATGCGCTTCTATGAACAAAGGCTCTTTTCTGCATGAAATAACCTTGGAAAATTTGAATGACTAGTATGACCCTCCAAATCAATGGAGAAATATGTAGCTATAAATATAATTTGCACAAAATAAAGAATGAACCTCCACTTTCATGGCCATGGATTCTTCACTTTTCAATTTTATGTGGAGGAGTGAAACCTCATATGCAAAGGAGACCCTCTTTAATGAGCTTAAGAGGGGAATTTATTTCTAGATGGTCCTTACACTTTGACCTAGAGATGGATATCACATATTTGACCCTTGTTTGTGAATTCCTATCACACCTCTCTTTCATTTTCCAGCAAGGAAACTCATCTATGGACATTGAAAACGAGTTGTATTTATATGTGGATTGATCCTTCCCAAAAAGTATGCAAGAAAATCTACATAGATATTGATATATTGTATGGAATACTCAAGGTCATTAGACTCAACATGGGTGGTTAGTTATAAATTTAACTCCTAGATTATTAATTACTCCCATATAAATGAAAGAAATACTAAGAATATGACTATGCTGCTTGAGAATATCAAAAGAATAAACTTTGGAAGACTCTTTGGATTACAGTGGGAAAAACAAAACAATAGCATTAACCAAGAAGAATTAATGTCCTAAAAAATAAAATACTGGTTAATTGAATTATAATACTTAGCATCATGGATCAAGAGGATTTAATCTCTCTTCCGTATATCTCCCAAAAATCCTCTTCGACCACACCTATTGGCTCATCACCTCCATTATGCTCCATGAATTGTCCTCCTAATTATCTTCAAAATATGAAACAACCACATCCAACTTAGTTCCTTATTACCATATCTAATGACACAAATCGATCTCACCCATTTGATTTCCATTTCCCCTTCCTCCCCCTTCCCTATTCTCTCAATCCCAATTGATCTTAAATTTGGTTCCTTTCTCACACCCCTAGCCATGAATAGAGAAAATAAGGATCCCAAGCCTATTAAGGAACCTAATAAATTGAGACATAATTTTTTCAAATAAATGAGAGAGGAAGAAGAAAATTATAAATAAAAATATCCAGGCCTTTAAGAAACAATATTGCATGTGTTCTAAGGAGGCGCAAAAAATCCATAATTGAATTTATGAAGATCAAATCTTGATAGGTGACTAGACAATGCTAGGAAGAAAGACAAGCTTTACTCTTTAATCCTAGTTTAAGACAAAAAATATACTATTACTAAAAATAAATATCAACAATAATGATCTTCCCTCTTTCCAAATATGATTCTAGAATAAGGTAAACACTTGAGAATTGATGCCATAAGAATGTTAGGGGGAATAAGAAAGATATAGAACTTGAAGGTGGTAGAAATTTGAATCTCCCAAGGAAGGAACATCTCTTGGAATTTAAAATATTTATGCCCATAATGTTTCACAAGGAAAGTGACAATGTTGGAAAATCTTGAAGGCATTTGAAGACAACTTTGTAGAATATGGTTTTTTTTTTTTTTTAGATTTTTAAATATGGTTATGAACTTTGTAGAGAATATATATGGGATATTCCCTCCTAATCCTAGTTGCAATCAAACCTTCTTCCCACAATAAAGCCAGAGCACAAGACCATCCTTATTATAATCTTTGAAAGTGGATATTTTGGCCCCATTCTATTCAAGTTTAATCTCATTTGAATCTAAAATGAATAATTATTGGAAATATTACAGACAAGATACATAATAAATATTTAAGGATCAACCTCCTTTTTTTAGGAATAGAAAAGTCAAGGAAATAAAAAAAATATTTCAAAATGGGTGAAAATGTCCTTCCACCAACTTGAGAAAGAAAATAAGTATAGGAAAATATCCACACCTTTAATATAATTTTTCAAAGAGCACAAAGTCACTGAGGAAATATAAGTAGGATATAGAACCATGTAGCTAGCTAGCCTAGAGGAAAATATAAGAAGAATAACCTTGGAGCCAAACATTATGTAGACTTTGGCTCAAGGTGAAAAATATGAGAACACTTGTTTTGAAAAACCAAAAAATGTAAGAAGAATGAGCAATAATCTCATAGAGATCAAGCTTCAAATAGGGGAAAGGATCACTCACTTTAACAAATTGTTGAAATCAACAAATAACCACTTTTTGACACTCTACTTAGGAACAAGCCCATCCTTAATACGAATCTCAAAGGTAATACTCTTTTTCATCCCAAGAATAACTAGATGAATAAAATTAAAAACTTCTAAGATTGACCATTGAGAAGGAGATGAACAAATATCTCTAGATTATGGAACCTAATAAATCCCTTAATTAAAATTGATTTACCACCCATTTCTACAAAGCTCGTTGAATAAAATTGGATTCAAGATAAGTGCTTGGAGACATATGGAAGAATATGAAACTTGAAGAGTGTATTGACTCCTCATTTATGAAAATAATTATATTGGCAGAAAAATTGATTTATTTCAATGTGTTTCACTTGTTCTTGTTGCATAATGTCTCATACAAGGAATTGACATTTTTTTTGGCTTATAGACTAAGCCCCATTCTTCCCATATTAATCTCTATAGAGAAAGGTGGATTTTTCAAAGGAAGATAAATATTTAATAACACAATTTTCATTTAGGAATCCATCCACTCCAACAATCAAATAAATGAGAAAAACATTGTTATCAAAATTTATATGCCCAATACGTTTAATTGAGTTTTACAAAACTCTCTCTTTGTGGTGATTTGGAAATATTTTTAGGCGTCACCTCCTTATTTAGATAGATAATGATGTGTATGTGAGCCCTATGGATATACCACTAATATATGGTCTATTGAACATACTCGTTTGTAGCTCAAGGGTATTAGTTCATGGATGCTCCATATTTCCCTTCCTCTACATCTTGATTGCAGAAATGATGGAATGAGTAGTAAACAAGGCAAGAAGGATAAGGCGACTTGTAAAATTTTCATAATATGTGGAAGGAAGACAGTAAACCATGCATAGTTCACTAGGAAATATTACTAATATGGCGATCCTCCATAAAAATTACATCAAGGTCCAAATAAACTATAGATAAGTACCTTGTTGAATCTAAAGAGCTTGAAAGGGGTCATACCACAAGCTTATGGGAGGACTATGAAAAGGTGTGGGGAAAGAAGGGCGCGAAATACACTATGTGGGACAGATATTTATCAATCCTTATAAAATATGTGTAATTTTTAACCCTATACGTCTATTTTATGAAAGCATATATTCCTAATAAAAAAAGAAAAGATGTAATGACACACACACACACATACATTAACATAAACATTTTACCATGTAAACCAAAAGTGGGAAAGCTAGAAAGATTTTCATCACCTTCTACTTTGTAGTATTACAATACAATATGTAACTCCCGAAATCCATAATATTTCAATCCATTTACCCTAGATTATAACACAACCATACTTCCTTAAATAGAATTAAAAATCGTGGGATAAACCATCACGCACCACTAAATTGTTAAAAGTGAAAACCATGTACCAGAAACCACCAAAATGGATGAAACAAATTGCTTATTTTTTTATTTTCATTTTTTTAAGGGGCACTACCCCTATACTTCCCTATAAAAGGAGCTTCGCCCCCTTATGACCCCTCTAAAAATGGGGACTTGTTGCCTCCTCTATGACCCCATTGTTGTTGTGGCTAGCACAATGTAAAACATGTATGGGTAATTGTGCAAAGAATATAACACATACCTAGCAAGATGAGAAACCCACTATATTAAAGATATGGAGGAATATTTGGCTTGGAAACAAGTCATTAAAGGTTAAAGATTTATTATAGTTACTTCCCCACAATAATCTCCTGACAATTGAGAACTTGAGAAAGTGAATAATCCAACGCCCATCCTAAGGCACACTATGTAACCCCATGCAAGAAACATACCCCCCCCATCTATGTTTGCATTATCATTTTAAAAATAAATGTAGAAACTAACCACTAAGGACTTGTAGCGTGACCTTCATCTCCCTACACATTGGTGGTAGTTACTTGTAACCTATAATAATGAATACCTTGGCAAAATGAAAGAAAATGCTCCATTTCATGTGCTTGGATAACCCTCCCCATGTTTATAAATTTGAAATTCTGGTTGATAAGAAATCACCAAATCTTCTAACAGGAAGAGATCCTTCCCATGAAGGTAACAACCTTATATTGATCACTTATAGAAGAAATGTTAGTAACCAAAGGAAGGGGAATTGATCACTTCCATTTATTCTTCATTTTTACAATACCATCTATCTTGGAAATCACCTAAATTAATCTCCAACATTACTAATTCCATTGTTATATATGCCATGTGGAGATGTTGGAAACTAATAATAGGAGAAGAAGAAATGGTATAGTGGAAAATATATAGGAAATGGAATATCCTTTTCTTTAGTGGAGAATTGGAAGGGAATCTACAGACAATAAGCTCAAGGGAGAGGTGGATGACGTTGTCATGGGACACAAAAGATAACAAGAAAAAGTGTACACAAGGGTGATAGTCATGGAAATAAATCAAGAGGTTGATCCCTTGCAAACTCCCAAGGGCTAAATATTATATCCAAAATCACAATAGTAGCATGATAGTGATAGGGAACTTACTACTAATCATTAACACCCTTCATAGTAAAGAAGCATTTTCCTTACCCGTAATAGATATAATCATTAACTAACTCAAGGATTTCCTTAATGGATTTGAAGGAGTGTCCTTAATCCACATGTCATCTATAATAACTCTACAAAAGATAAAATGGAAATGAGGATGCGTTTTTGAATGAGGAACACCTACTTCATGGAAGAGAGTAGTTCAAGACCATACTTGAATCTTTCCAATGAACCAAAATCCATGGTGTGGTTTTGGAAGGTGCTTCGAGTGGACACTTCCTAGGTTGATGGAATTTAAGGGGTACGGAAAATTCTCCAACCATTGTCACCTCAAGGAAGGAATTAAGGGGTTAATGTTACTACCCCTCATGCCCATCACTTGTTTTTGTACTATCTCCACATGAGAGAAGGGATATAGGCATTTCACTATGTCACCTTATCCCATTTTTATAAACATTTGAAGGTACAATGGAGGTCCCTCGAACCATGCTTGAGTGAGTTTGTGTCTCCCATTCTTGTCCTAACCATGATGCTAGATGATTAGAACTACCCTTCCAACAAATTAGGGTCTCCACTTCTTGTCATATTTCTTAATTCATGGTACAACACCTTAGATGCCCTAATTAAATGCATTTTCTTTAGATTTTACCATTGGATTCTCTTTTTTGTCTCTTTATTTTGTAGAATTAGGTGCAACTATCAATCCACTTTAGATGGACCCTTATTTGGTTTAGTTTTTTACTTTCTCACACCTCACAAACCTTACTAGATCAAATGTACAATGGCCCACCATTAATTCTAATGTTGTTTACATGTTGAGATGAATGAGCTCAAAAGGGGTGAAAGGAAATGGAAGGTATAATTAATTGAGATCTTTCAATTGCCATCCATCGCCCTCCTAGCACGTATAAACTAATATACCATCAATAATTTTCCTAGTAGTGAAAAACATAATAACACTCATATAGATAGACATGACATTCACCATCATCTTCAATTACCTGTGGGTTAATAAATCATAACTAACTCCACCGTGTGCACTCCCTAAACTATATAAGTGAAACTAGTATAGGGTATCATTATTTTCCTTTTTGACTCACACCAACTTCCTTATGGAAAGGATGTTATCACCAACTCACTTTAATGTAAATGTTTATGGAGATATATAAGTGAAACTAGTACCTACTTTAGAAGCAACGGAGGGTATCATTATTTTCCTTTTTGACTCACACCAACTTCCTTATGGAAAGGATGTTATCAACAACTCACCTTAATGTAAATGTTTATGGAGAAAGAATCAAGCTCTTAGATTCTTCAAGTTTATGAAAATTTATAAACAATGTTTTGGTAACGAGTAATCAATATTTGTTTAAAATTTTATTATTTTGCTTATTAAAATATTAACCTAATTTGCTTTTTTAGTTATAAAACGTGGTAAAACTTAATAGAATTCACCTTTCACATATGTTAACATTTTTTTGAATTAGGTATGAGTTGAAAACAATTCCACAGTTTTATTAATATTCAATAAAAATAGCTTGAAAATATATTTATTTTTGAACCAATAATTAATAATTGCAATATAACACACGGTTGATGTAATATATACTATATACATTTCTTTATATAAATTCAAGCTAAACATCGTTATCTCTAAAAAGTGGACCTCCACTTCACATGGACTTCACATGGTCGTATCGAGCTTCTTTTCTTTTCTGAAATCCAACATATGGAGAAAACAATATGCATTGAATATGCATTACAAATAATTAAGCATGTGTGGTTGTGGTCAATGTGATAATGATTTATATTAAATATGAATGGATATTCTATTTTTTGGTGTAGATTTTTTTTGGATATCGTTATTGATTTTTGAGATTCTGTTAAATTGTTAATTATAATGTTTTAGTAGAATATAGTTGATGTAGCTTTCTGTTATAATGTTTTGGTAGAATATAGTTGATGTAGCTTTCTAGAAAAGTATTGATGTTGATAAAGGTATTAGTAAATTTATTTTTCCTTTAAATGTGCTGAAGTGGAATATGATTATTTTTAAATATATAGTTTGACTAAAAACAAATATTTTATTTAAAAATATTTAAAATTAATGATATTTAATGACATTTTTAATAAAGTTATTAGTTTAAAATAGTATATTTAGTTAAGAGAATTAGAATAACTTATTGGTTGATATACAATAACCAAATATTTAATAATGTCAATAAACCAGAATTAAAATATGTATATAAATTTTTAATAGATAAATATGTATAAGAAAATTAGAAATTATGTTTTAAACAAAGTCAATATAACTAGCTTAGATTCGTTTTAACTCTAAATGTATTAAGTGTTAGCTTAGATCCATTTTAACTCTACATCTATCAATTGTTAAGAGGACTCTAATCTCTCTAGATGTAAATCTATTTTTGAATGCAAAATTTAAGGAACTGTTCGCATGTCTAGAGATTTGATTTAGCATATCACTTGAAAGACCTAAAATTAGGATGGAACTATGGATCTATGTTGTTTGTTTTAAATTACTAGTTATCATAATGTTCTTTTCAATATTCAACAATGAATATTTGTTTTCGTTTATTTTTCTTAAATTACAACTATGTGATAAACAAATTATAATAAATTGTAGTAATTTATCTTGAAATTTGCTTATTATTTTTACTTGTAATAAATAGAAAGCTCAAAAGGAGTAAAATATACTTTAAATTTTCTTTTTTAACCTCAAATCCCATGTTTGAGGAAAATAAATTATTGAAGATTTACTTTTTTAGTAATAGTAAGAATTCGAGCTCTTCATTATTCTCCTTTGTATGAATAATTGTTCACGATGGAATAATGACCCTGTAAATGATCTATCAATGTTTTAGCATCATTAGTTTCTTAATATTTGAATATCATCTGCCCCACAATGTATAAGTTGGAAAGAAACTCTAAAATAATTAATGTATGTATTATAGATGTAAGGTACCTACTCGAAAGTGTTGGAGTATTCAAATACTCATGTGTATATTATCAAAATATTTAGACACATTGGAGTTAGTTAAGTTCAACTTGGTCTAATTTGTTTATTAGGTAAAAGTTTCCTTCTTATTATGTTTCTTTAGTATGCATTAGTTGCATATAGTAATCTGACAGTCATGATATGTTCTAGACACAGAGTGATCTATTGACTCATATTCTCCTTGATATTAATAACTACTTATTTGTGGCTTAACACACAATTGGTCCATGTTATCTATTTAAAGAGAAATGGGGGTCAAGAATAATGATTGATTGTGACAACTCTCTTCTGTAAAAAAAAAAAATTGCATTGATAAAATTGTCTCAAGTGGCCACGTTTGCTAGGGTTGTGGACTGTTACACTCTTAGATGGTTTTAACAACATAACAATATTGGCATTATGATATTTTATCTAGTTATTTGAATGGTTACTACAAGTGTTCATCATGTATGGAATACCAAGTTTTCCCAAGCATGGTATTAAAGTGAATTTGAAGAGTTTCTCCTATTATTGATGAAGATATTAGGTGCACATTTGAAGAGTTTCTCTTATCGTTGATTGATATCTTAAGCCTGTATTTCCATTATATATATATATATATATATATATATATATATATATATATATATATATATATATATATATATATATGTTATTTCTATATATTTTTTGCTTGAATAGAATGCTATGTTTCATTCATAGTGCTTCTTTTAGTGAACGACTTTCATTTCATTTGAAAATGTGTCTATTTACAAAATATACAACCTTTTTCATTAGATACAGAGGAATATAGTTTGAATATTCCTTTTCTTTTGTAAAGAAAATTTCATTTTTTATTTTCTATTTATATTTCTGGTTTGCTGCTCTTTTCAGTCTATATATACTCTTTGGAATACAATTTTTGTTATCTCGACAAATCAAAAGCAAAGCAGAAAGTGATTTCTTGCCTAGGTTTGATATTTGTCATTTATTTTATGTGAAAATGTAAATAAAAAATTGATAGAAAACTTGCATTTTTTAGGCAATTTAACGAGATCTAACCCCATTTTGTTGAGTTTTGGACCATTTTCTTTGTAAACTATTGTTTACTTTTGGATGAGCGTAGTTTTTTGGTAAGAAAATACTTCAAGGTGGGGCTCCAACAACAACAAAAAACCCATCCTCCTTCACTATTATTGTTATGTGTTTTGCACTAACTCACTTGGCTAAAAGTTGCTTTATTTAGTAAGAGCTCTTAAGTTGACTTTTTCTTTTAAGTTACTTTTTGAAAAATTTCATACAAATTCAAGTTATTTCATAACTTGTGCATTTCTCTTGTACTGTAAAAGTGAATCATTATAAAATAAATTGAATATTTTTTAGTTATTTTTTTTTTTTTTTTGTCGTTAAAAGACTATCTAAAAGTTTCTATTATATTTACAAAATCAAATTACAGACAGTAATGCAGGCATTCCAAGGCCAGCAGATGCACCTTGGAAAGGTTAGACTCTGAAACAAGAAGCTCCCTCGCAGGGGCAGCACCGACTGAACCAGAATTATCCCTTAGGCGACTAATCAAGCTAACAGAGTATTTCCAAAAAACCATTGCTTCTGGAGGTACAGAAGCAGAGAAAATCAACAACCTATAACGTTTCATTGCTATAAACAAAACCATTGCTGCCCACGCAGGGGCTATCGACCGTGACTGACTGAACATAACAGTAAAGAAAAGTAAAGCTGAACCCTTCATACATGGGCCAGATAGACAGACTCAGAAAATTCCAACTAGACCGACGCACAGTTGTTGCCATGACCGACTTACCCGCAGGGGCCTTGGTCGTCGCTTCTGGTGGCGAGAGGAGGGACTGAGTGAATTTGGGGCTCGCTGCCTGGTTCCTCGCTAAGGCTTGGGTCTTCCACCACGTAGCACCATCCCCTTCCTTCCGGGACACCTGCCCACATGGCCTTCCATCTGTCCTCGTCCACGCCTGGAGGTGCCGGCCCCAAGTATGGTCCGGTGTCTTTGTCCGCCTCCTTTCCCAAACCTCCTTGCTCAACCGGCGGCAGCTCCTCCACGCTACCCTTGCCATCATCCTCTTTGTCCAAACTTTCTGGCAGCTTCTCCATTGCTTCCTTGCTCGCCCCCTCTGAAGGTTTCTCCACCATGCCCTCTGGTGCGCCTGCCTCGACAGGTTCAGGAATTCTTGTAAACATAACAGAGATATGGGCATTGACTCCTGTGGTATCCCGTGAGCCACCCAAGGTGAAAACCACAGAGCCAAACGCAGGCAGCAGTGGCCCTCCCTCGCTCGAACTGCCCACTTCCAGAAATTGCCCACACGGGAGCTGCGTTGCTCTGGCCCTCCTGTGGCAGTAGCAACAGCAGCAATGATGGTGTTCGTCTGCTGCAGGAGTTCGAGAGGAGGACCCTCTTCCTGGTCCTCGTCTACTTGGCTGCCTCTCCCGCAATTTAACCATGTTTGCTTCGTTGCCTCCCTCGCATGCACTGACCAATTCAATTGCCAAGCACCCTCCCTCTGTGTGCAAATTGCCCCTTCGAACCTCCCACTGAACCAGAGAGCCTGTGAATTTCCACCACTGCTGATTGCCACACCACAAGTTACAGCGGCATACCAAATCGTGCACAGCGGCGGAGTTTCTGGCCTTCCTCGGCTCCTTCTTCCTCGGCTCCCACATTCGCCTGGATTTAACTTGCCAAGGCTCCCCCATTGTCTGCTGTAATCGAGTTCCGAGCTTCCTCTTCCCCAGAACATTAACTGCAATCCGTCCCGGCTCATTAACTGCCATGAATTCCTTCGCGTGTGTGCAGAACCACTATGGAATGACGGTCGAACCAGCTCCATAAGGATAACCACGAGGCGGCACATGCAGGGCATGTGGCTCGTCCTCCCTCACCACGTCATCACCCGCATCCGGGGATTCAACATCCTTGTGGAGTATGTTTTCACACTCCTGTTTCTGTTGCTTATTCAGGATGATGTCCAAATTTCCTTCTTGGAAGGCCTGGTTGCAATCTACGCCAATGTTTGCCATGAGATCCGCGATCTTGTTACCTTCTCTTTTGGTGTGATTGAAGGAGAGGGCATTGTGACTGCGCAATTCCTGGGCAAAGTTGCTCAACCTGGCTTCTAATCTCCAACTATCTGCCACCTTCCTGGCTTGGGAGCCATTCTGAATACGAGTAGCCATATTTATGAGGATTTGAGAATCTCCTTCCACGATAAGCGGTTGAAGGTTGAGTCGTTTTGCTGTCTGGATCCCCTGCCACATGCCTTCCAACTCCGCCGAGTTGTTGGTATCCCACCCCATGTTTCCGAAGTAGGCCTGTATGAGTGAGCCTTCGTGATTTCTTATGATGCCTCCAAAGCCTGCTGGCCCCGGGTTGCCTTTTGAGGCCCCGTCGAAATTAAGTTTGTATGTATTTATGGGAGGGGCCTTCCATCTCTGGTTCTCCTTTCCTTTGCGTTTCACCGTTTGATGCATGGTCGACTCTTGTGGCAACTGCAGCATCCAGTTGTTTAGGATGTTTTGCTCTTTATCTGTTGTGGGAAGATCCTCTTTACTCCAAGTTTTCAGTAGCATGGTTTCTTGCAGGTTGTTGTGTATGCTATTCCAGATGCTGTCATTAGTTCTGCTTTGATTTTTGAATATTCGCCTGTTCCTCTCCTTCCATATATTCCATACTAGAATGCCTGGTATAAGATTCCACAAGTGGTTGAGTATCTCACACTTATAAGGTCTTTTGGGCCATTGGCGAATGGTGCTGATGATGCCTTCAGCTTCCCGTCCTTTCCTTTGGCATTTGAATTCTACCTTTTCCCAAAAGTGAGTGGCGATTGAGCAGGTTTGGAGAAGATGCTGCAACGTTTCCTCATTTTGGGAGCAGTTATGGCATCTGGAAGGTCCATGAAAATTGCGTTTTCTTAACTTGTCCCAGGTAAGAATCTTCTTGTGCCCAACTAGCCAGAGGAAATGAGAGATTTTTGGCCAGGTTCTGAAGCTCCATATTCTATCCCATAGGGGGTCTGGTTTTATGGGGGAGTTGCCCAACAGAGTGTAGGCTTCTGAGGTGGTATATGTCCCTTTGGTTTGGTAACCCCATCTGAGGATGTCCTCATTGTTTTCCTGTCTGATTCTTCTTTTATTTAACTCATTCTCTAATGCCAATGTTTCCTGAGGATTTGTGCTATTGGTGATTCGATTGCCTGATTGCCATTTCCTGATCCCGTTTTCCACTTCCTGTGTCCAGAATTGGTGCACCGTGGCTTGCTGCTGCTCTTGGCTGTGAGGAATGATTGTAGCAGGGAGAACATTTGAAAGTTTAGGCATCTGGTTCCAGGCATCATTCCAGAACCTAGCATTGTGTCCATTCCGTACTTCCCAGAAGCTGTGCTTCTGAATGAGCTGATGATGTTGTTTAGCTGCATTCCATATAAGAGACCCATTGATAGTAGGAGTGAATCTGATGAGCTCTGCTTGGGGCATGCTGTTGGTGTATTTGGCAGTCCATATTTTGGCCCATAATTTCTCTGGATTTGTCACCCACTGCCACCATATTTTTGCTGTCATGATTGTGTTGCTGTGCTCAGGGTCCCGAAGCCCAATTCCTCCTTTGTTCTTGGGTTTGCAAGCAGTGTCCCATTTGACCAGTACCCATTTACGGTTGGTGGCAGTACTTCCCCATAGAAAGTCGCGTTGCATGTTTCTCAGTCTCTTAAGAACCCATTTGGGTGCGGCTAAAATAGAAAAAAGATAGAGCGGCATGGCCTGCAAAACCGCCTTGAGAAGCACTACCCGACTAGCCAGATTTAGGGATCGATTGGTCCAAAGACTGAGTTTGGCCTCAAGCTTTTCTAAAAGAGCTCTCCATGCCGGCTGCTTTATGGCCGAGGCTGTAAGGGGGGCCCCCAGATACGAGGAAGGTAGAGAGGCAGGCTGGAAACCCAGGATTTGGGAGACGGCTCGTTTTACAGACGGAGGGGTATGGAAGAAAAAGACTTGAGATTTGGAGTTATTGACCTGAGTTCCAGAGGCATTAGAGAAGTCGTCAAGCAGGGATTTTAGATTAGAGGCTTCTTGAGCTGAAGGATAACCGTAGAGCATGGTGTCGTCTATGAATTGCTGATGAGAGGAGGCTGCGGTATTATGAATGGATATCCCTTTAAGCTGATTGGAGAGCAGGGCTTGCTTGATGTGCCGGCCTAAACCTTCTGCCATTAAAACAAAGAGGAAAGGTGACAGGGGGTCTCCTTGCCTTATACCTCTGGAGGGTTTGAAGGGCCGGGAGGGTAACCCATTGACAAGGATAGAGAAATGGGAGGATGAGATGAGGCTCATGATCCATCTTATCCAAGAATCACAGAAACCAAAGGCTTTCATCATGTGCTTAATATAAGTCCAGCTGAGCTTGTCGAAAGCTTTGGACAGGTCAATTTTAAGAAGCCTACCAGCTTGTTTGGATGACTGGAGAGAGTGAATGATTTCATGCGATAGGATGATCCCATCCATGATCTGTCTACCTTCTACATATCCTGACTGCTCCGGGGATATGAGCATGGGTAGCAGAGGTTTGAGCCTGTTCGCTATAACTTTGGATATGACCTTGTAAAGGACATTGCAGAGGGCTATGGGTCGGAATTTATCAGGAGTTAAGGAGTTTTCCTCTTTGGGGATAAGAGCTATGAAGGTGGAGTTAAGGGAGGGGAGCATCCAGCGAAGGGCCCTGGACTCTTCAACTATTTGCCAGACCTCTATTTTAATTAAATCCCAGAAAGCATGAAAAAAAGTAGAAGTAAAGCCATCAGGTCCAGGGGCTTTACCTTCTTTGAGCTGTGCCATTGCTTCATCCACTTCATGCATGAGAATTGGGCGCATCAGCAGTTCATTGTGCTCCTCTGTGACAAGCTTGGGAATGTTGTTTGTGATCTTTTCAATCGCATGCTTCCTGTCCACCGTCGGCTCCTGATGTACCTGTTTGAAATGATTGATGAGGATTTCCTCAATCTTTTCATGTTCTTCTTCCTTGATCCCTTCTGGACTTTTGATGAAAGGTATTTTGTTGTGCATCCTTCTTTGCACCGTTGTGTTGTGAAAGAACTTAGTGTTGCGTTCCCCCTCTTTTAGCCATCTGATTCTTGATTTTTGTTTCCAATAAATTTCTTCTTGTTTTCTTCGTTCCTCGAGCTGATTGTAGATGTGTTGCTCTCTGCGCATGGTTGCTTCCGTGTGCCCTGTGTTGATTATTGTTTGATGTAGATCCTTGAGCTCCTGATTTAGATCTTGTTGTGCTTCAAAAATATTCCCAAAGGTTTCCCGATTCCATCGTTTAAGGTGGCTTTTTAGGAAGCGCATTTTTTGCTGTAGCTGGTACATCCTTGAGCCTTCAGGTGGGACGAAGGAGGTCCATATGGTTCTGACAAAGTCCTTGAATGCTGGATGCGTCAACCAGAAGCCCTCAAAATGAAACGGTTTTTTGGTGCTATCCCCTGGTCTTTGCCATCGTAAAGCAATTGGCCAGTGATCCGATCCCGAGTGAGCAAGAATCTCCGCCGTGAAGTCACCACCTAAATGGATCGCATTGTCTGAGATCAGAAAGCGATCTAATTTAGACACGATCTGATTCTTTCCACCTCGGTGATTACTCCATGTGTAAGTCCCATTGCAAAAAGGCATGTCAATGAGCGAGGCATTGCGGATGAAGTCCTTGAAGTGTTCTGCTTCGGGCTCTAATCTGGATCGTCCTCCTGTTTTGTCCTCTATTTTGGTAATCATATTGAAGTCGCCTGCAACTATCCAAAGTGGATATTGCCTATTGGCATTCAGCGCCTCAATGGTATCGAGAAGGACTTTTTTGTTTCCTCCCTCCTGAGGAAAGTAGACATTGGATAGGTTACCATGAACCTTGGTGCCTAAGATATGAAAGGCAGCTTGAATGAGATGATGAGAGGCATGAAAGTCAGTGAGCGCGATTGCCTGAGTGTTCCAGGCAATCGCGAGCCCTCCCGAGGCTCCTGTTGCATCTACGGCTACTGAGCGGCAGCCGGGCCAGGCTTTTGAAAGTATTCGTCCCAGCGTTTGACTGTTGCATTTGGTTTCTTGGAAGAAACACATTTGCGGTTTTTCCATCTTGATCATGTTTTTTAACATTCTCGATTTATTCGGGCTATTGAGCCCGCGTAAATTCCAAGAGATCAGCTTCATGGGTAACTAGTTTGGGTAGGGCTGAAGTACTTCGTGAGCTTTGCATATCTCCCTGAGTCCACCAGGATTTTGCCTACCTCCATTGTTCTCTGAAGATCTGTTTTTCTCCCTCTTTTTTTGGAGTCCGACGGACGCTGGTTGCTATCCCAATCACTTCCAGGTTGAATGCCTAATTGCTGTTGGTGGAAGGCTCTAGAGAGTACTTCTTCCAGCTTTTCTATCTCAGTTTCTGAAATAGAGTGATACGCCTCTTTTCTACAAGCTAGCTCTAGCCCAATAATGTCCAGTCCATGGAGATCAATGCTTTCAGGCTCTACTTCCATGATATGAGTTTGATTCGTGTCTTCTTGAGTTCCTTCTGAGATTATAATGGTAGCCAATGTCTCATTCTTCTCCGTTTCCATCGGAGTTTTCTCTGGATCAGTCTGGCACTTGCTGAGGATGGTCGGGATTTGTATGGGAGTCTTTGAATTGGGAAGGGAAGTGGAGGGGAGGGGGTGGGAGGAGGAAGATGGGCTGGTGGGGTTGATATTATCAGGTATGACTATGTTTTCAGGGAGATCTCTGAGAGATTCAAAGCTGTTCTTAGAACCAGGGTTATGGGATTTGGGCTGCTGAGGCTTAGAGGCATTTTGGGGCTTTTTCTGAGTGCGCTTTCTGTAGGAGACTTGGGTGAAGCCATCATGTGAGGGAGGGTCCGATGTTTCCTGCGGGCTTGCTTTAGCAATGAGGGGACAGTCCCTGAACAAGTGCCCTAATGCATGACATCTTCGACATCGGAACGACACATGTTCATAGTCTAGGGCCTGCGTCCATTCCTCATCGCGGTGCGCTAGGGTTATAGAGTCAGGAAGAGCTTCATTAAGACGAATAAAGACACAGATTCTTGCATAGGATATATACTTACGGGTTTTTGTGTCCTCCGATGCTCTGATATATTGTCCTATTCCATCTCCTATGCGCTTCAGGTTGTCCTCTTCCCAATATTCGTCAGGGAGCGAATATAACCTGATCCAGATCGGAGCCCATGTGAGATCCTCCTTATCAGGGTTGAATCGGGGTTTCCAGTTTGTGATATAGAGACCAGCTGAGTTGAAGAAATACGGACCCCCTCCCAGGATTCTGAACTTGTCTTCTAGACAATAAAAGATAGCAGTGAAGAAGCCCTTCGGTCCCAACTGAAGGGAGACATCTCCCTTTGGCTTCCATTTAGCCGCGATCCAACCATTTAGGGCTCGTTCTGTTGGCCAGAACCCTATAAATTTGCCGATGACTGCATGGTCTGTCATGAACTGGATCCGACTTTCAATCTTTTCGCCGGATAGTTCTATGCGCGGTCTGATCTTGGCCACCGGTCGGCAGGTGGAGGAGGTGACTGGAGGTTCAGTCGTCTGGGTCTCCTGTTCTTCAGGTTTGTCACTGTCACCCTGAGTTTGCTTCTTTCCTTTGCTCAGAATATTCGGATCCAGCGTTCCAAATGTTACTTCAGGTTCCTTGCTGTGTTGTGAGGGGGAGGGCTTTGCCGCCCCCCCCCCCCCCCCCCGGGGGAATGAGCCATCGCTGTGCGCTGTACTTCTGCAGCTCTGTCACTCTGCTACTGCAGAAGATGGACAGAGCCTGGGCCTGATCCTTCGTGCAGAGTACTCCGTTGCAGAGTAACGCCCTGCAAACCCTAGCACCGTCGAGTCATAGCTCGATCAACCACAAGGAATCCAGGTCTCTAGGCATGTGATTTTGACTAGAGGTATCTGTTACAATTTCAATATTTTTTAGTTATTATTTTGCATGCAACTCTGATTTATAAAATAACTTCATTCTAAATGTTATTCTGACTCATTTTAGAAAAGTGGGCCTCTTCATAAAATAAGTTATTTGTAAAAGTGAGCTTATAGGGAAACCTAGTGGACGAAAAATATTCTTATTTTTATTTTTCTACAACATGCATTAGCACATGGGACAACTTCTACCTTCCATGTGACATTTTTTTAATGTTAATGAATTAAAGAAAGGCATAACTTTCACATCTAAAGTATGCTTTCAATGTCCTTATTTTGAAACAACCCATTTTTTCAAGAGCTTTCCATCGAGATAGTCAATTTTAACTTTAAAAACCATATTATTTGCATATTTTAATATGACCACTTTGAGTGAACTCTTTCTTACCAATACCAACTACTTCTCATGGAAATCCCACATGGAGGATGTACTAAAAAGTAAAGGATTGTATCATATTACCTTAAGAAAAGAAAAATCCCCAGTGATGTTGATAATAGATCCAAATGGGATAACAATTTTGGCGAAGAACTTCGATTAATCAAAATGACTATTTGTCATGATTTGTGATTTCACATTCAAGGAAACAATGACCTAGATGAAGTTTGGAAAAATTTGAAAAATATATTTGGTCAACATAATGTGATTATATCTCATTATATTGAAAATAATATCATGAATTAAGTCCTAATGGTTTCTCTTTCATTGAAGATTATTTATCTAAGTTTAAAGCAATTATACATTTAATAAAGATTGTCATGTTAAACTAAAAATGGGAACATCATGTATTTTATAATTATTTCCTAACTTAGTTCTACATATTCTATTTTTTCATCTACATTTTATGCCATTATAAATCTCTAGGGTCTACATATCAAAAACATTTTGTTGAACATTTTTGTGACTCTATTATAGAGGAAAAACAAATCTTGCATATTAGAGTGATCAACATTGTAGGTACATCTAGCAAGGCCCTAGTGGCCCAATAGAAACATAAAACCTAGCATCCAAAGAAGCAACATTATCAAAACAACAAGCAAAACAAAGGCTCCAAACCTTTTTAGACAACTTTTACTCCCAATAGCAATAGAATAACAAATCAAAGAGTATGGACACTTACAGAAATTGCAATTATTTTAGGAAAGATGATCATATATTATTTAAAAATTTTAAAAATATGGAGACCTTGGAAGCAACAATGAAGAACAACAACATTTAATATTATTCTTCTAACACTTCTCCTTATGGACATGCGATGTTTTCTTATAATTTTGCCTTCAGTGTAAATTCTGCTTCTTCTTTTGATGAGTAACTTATTGATTCTTGAGCATCCTATCATATGGCTAAGTATAAAGCCATTTTTTCTTCTCTTAGTGATTGTAACACCCAAAAAATATTTGTTAGTGATGATGGATCTCTTAGTTTTGTAGGGTCTAGAACAATTTAAGTAGATATTAGTCATTTCAATGATGTGTTATGTGTTCCAAGTCATTCTTGCAACCTTATATCACTTTATCATATCACTCATTCATGTGAGGTAAAACAATAGAGTTTTCACCTCACTAAGTTATAATTAAGGATTTAAAAGGTCCCAAGCATGCCATTGCCGCTAGAATAATTTATTATATTACCAAGTTGTACAAGTTTGAAAAATTTTGGTCATCCCCTTATGCCCTCATTTTTTATTGCTCATAATAATGACTTGCAAAATTCAGCATGTGTGATTTAGTCATTTAAACTATCACTCATCATAGAAAATATTTCATGAAAATATGGTGACTGGTCTTCCTCTCATTCATTATAGAGATGATGTTTGTGCTAGTTGTGTTTTCGACAAACATCATTAGGGAAATTTTGACAAATGTGCCTCTTGGTACACCTCATCCCCTTTGCATTGTGTTCATTGGGATTTGTGTGGTCCACTTTATTCCTATATTTCTTTAGGTTCAAGTACTTCTTAACTTTCAATGAAGTCTATGCCAAAAAAACTTGGGTTTACTTCTTAAAACTTAAGGGTGAATTTTTTTTTGACTTGTTATTATCCTACAAGGCCCTTGTAGAAAAATAATCTAGACATCAAATGCAAAGATTAAGAACATATAATGGATGTGAATATGTCAATAACGAATTCACAATTTATTACATTGCATAAGGGATTCAAATGCAAAATATTGTTCCATATACACCACAAAAAAATGAAATTTCTCAAAGAAGGAATTGTACATTAAAGAACATGTCTAATTTGAGGATTTAGTTTAAGGGATTAAGTCTTCATTATTACGTGGAAGCAATAAATTATGCAAATTACATAGTAAATCATGCACCCAAAGAAGCTCTAAAAAATATAACCACAAAAGAAACATGGAATAACATTAAGCTAGATGTAAGCCACTTCCATATATTTGGTAGTGTAGCATGGGCTCAATGATGAAAAAATGAAAAATTTATAACCTAAAAGTGAGAAGTGTATTTTTGTAAAATATTTGTTATCTCCAAAAAATGATCACCTAGCCATTTTTAATCAGGTGGATCGAAATACACCATGTAGATTTAATCTTACCATAATAAAACCACTTTCACTGTGGAATAACTTAGTAAACCACTTTTATTAAATTATTTTATGATTTAAAGAAAAAAACCCCATCAGAATAATTAGTTAAATCATTATTTATTTAATTCTCAGGAATTAAATCATTATTTAATAATTATTTATTGTCGCGTTTGACTAAATCCCTTAGGAATTTTTAAAATCAATCATTTATTTAAATTTCCTTATTTCTGGTATTAGAATAATTATTAAATCACCATTTAATAATTATTTTGATTTCACACCTTTCTTATTTCTCGTGAAATAATTAATAAATCATTTTATTTGTTAATTATTTTCAAATAAAGGAATTTAACCATTTTAAATACCTTTTCCTTTTCCAATAAATATAGTAAAGTATTCCAAGTAGTTACACATGAATTTGGTTAATAGTATTTTATTATTCTCCAATTTCGAGACTAACTCCATACTTTTCTATAAAAATGAGGGGTTTTCATTCATTCTTCACCATGATCAAAATCATCGTCAACATTATCGTCATTTTTCTTGAGCTCCCATTTTGAGTTCTCCACTTTTGTTTGGGTTTTTTACATATTGAGAGAGAGAATCAGTTTCTAAAGCATCAAGGATATCAAAGGACCCATCCCACAGAGGGGGACTTACAGACCAATATGTAGATCTCCTTCACTAGGTGTTATCAATAAAATATTTATTCATTTAAAATAGTCTTTCCAATTGGGTTATTATACTGGATACTTTATATTGTTTCTTTCTATTTTGGATTGTATCTTCTTTTACTGCAGGTTTTCTATTTGTGTTGTAGATCTAAAATGACAGTAGCCATCAACTTTTTGTTACGGTCACTTGTCACCTAGTGACTTAAGTGAAGTGTTTTTGGTACACCTTCCAAGAATTTTCACACTAACAAATGACAACTCCACTAGTGTAATAACAACATTCTTGGGTGACTGAAGTTTCAAAAAATTTCAGGGTTTTCTTAAGCTATTTTTAGCCTCTCAATTTCTATTTATAGTATTAAACCCTATTTTGTCAAATTTTCAAATTCTGGTGGGTTTATGGTCATTTCCATAGGTCAAGGGTGCCAGCCAAGCAAGAGACGACAAAATATGTGTAAGATCTGCCAACTGAGGCTAGCGGGGACATAGTGCACTTTTCAACCCCATAAGTGAGTTGCAAAGCATATGTTTTCAATAGAAAACTACGTTTTCCCCATAAACAAGCCAATACCTGCATTTTCTACCTTTTTAAGAAATTTTTATTTTTTTTACAGATTTGCTGAGAGTGTTGTCTGCAGACTGGTTTAGGTACTTCATCTCTGTTTTTAGTCTCCCTTAGGCCTGGATCCACTTGATTTGTTTCTTTAAGGAAGGAAAAATCCCCTTAGGGTTTAGAGTACACCTCCACATTGTTAGGAAGTGATTTGTTGAGTGATGAGTCTAAGGTTTTCAACATTTTCAGCCACTCGATTTCAGATTTGATCCATTACTCTTTAGATCTTTGGATAGGTTTATTTTACCTTTTCTCCCTTTAGAATTTGGGTTTGCCTTTCCCCTTAGGATCCCCTTGAGAATCCTCGGTCTTGGAGCTTCACGCCTATCTTTTGCAACATTTTTCACCTCTAATTTTTGTTGTTTGTCTGCATCATTTATAGCAATTTAGAAACTTTATATCCCAACCCCTTGACATTAGATATTTTTGGCCTGTTTTTGTGTCTTTGAATAGATTTCTTTCCCTCTCTTGCTTAGCTTCTTAGTAGCCCTTGTGGGTGGGGTTTTGTGTGCTTGATTGGCTGTTTATTTTTCTATCATTTTTAGATTTATTTACAATATTTCAACATTTTACTTTCAGCAGCACATGGCATCATGAAACATGATTAATTAACTCATCCACTTGACACATTATTTTCAAACACTCACATCTTAAGAGAACGTGAGCTTGGTTAACACCACCAAGCAAAGACTTGAGACACTTCACCTTAATAAATCAACACACATATATTAAGCCCACTTCGGCATTAGGGCCAAACAATCTTTGTAGTGTAGGTGTAGGGTTGGTGGGATAGACTTCCAATAACACCCATCGATCACTTCCATTGAGACATAGAAGTTGAAATATTAGGGAGCTTAAAATACTTCATCATCCCATGGTCAGAGTTGGAGTGCATCAAAAACCAATTCAGAGGGGGTTAGGCTAGGTCATCGTGTGAGTAGTTCTCCTTGAGGCTACCCAAACTGTGGCAGGTAATTTCATGTGGTGGATGACTACTAAGAAGCTCAAGACTCGACCACCCCTGTGAGATGAAGGTAATTGTAGTGACCAATCTTAGAAAACACCTTATAAGACTGGTCGTGGGATGTAGTTGGTCCTCTACCCCACCTTTCTCTAGATCACTCTGCTTGCGCAGATAACATTTTATCAAGTAATAAGTTCTTTGGAAGGCCATCTAAAATAATATATCTAGGATTTCTTGAGGATTTAAATCACCTATAGGCTAGAGGTATTTTTCTTTGAGAGGACATGTTTTCTTATATTAGAGTATCATAATTAAAATAGTTCATTTACACGTAGCACCACTACATTAGGTGTTTTCTTGTTGTTTGTTTCTCTTTCATTCCTATCATCATCCTTAAGCTTAGACACCATTGCGCCTCCAGGGAATTTGTCATGTCGAATTCGAGGTCTTTACCCTCAATTTGTTAGGACACATTACTCCTCCTCATTGAGTTATAGTTCATCCTCCCATTCCTCCATCGAGTCATAATTCTGGTTCTGATTTTGATTCTGATAATTCATCCATTGAAGCCTTTGATTATGCCTCTTCTCAACCCCATATCGCTATAATGTCTAGCACCAATATGGGTGAGGGAACCTAGGGTTGTAACCCAGGTGCTAACTAGGGTATTCCCACTAACGGAACCCTAACTAGTGTGGTCACTCATACTACCTTACTTCCTTTTATGGCTAGTTTAAGTCTCCCATATTTTAGCCATCTTATCAATGATCCCCTTATCCATGATCCCACATGGTCAACAATGCCTACTAAACTCCCTTAAGACATACCCAAGTTTGAAGAAAATCCCGAAGAAGATCCAAATAATCATGTTTGATCCTTCCATATGTGGTGTTGATCCGATTCCATTACCGAAGACTCCATTCATCTTTGTTTATTCCAACACAGGTTCACTAGAGTTGTTGCTATGTGGTATGTCAACTAGCCCAGAGTAACCCATTCCACTTTAGCGACTCTTACCACAACCTTTCTTTCATATTTCTAGTTACCTATCCGTTATGATACCAGTATCAAAATTTTTACTTCTTTCTATCAAATGTATGCCACATGCTTTTATGACTGTGTTTAGGAATGGTGTAGAAGGAGAAGCATATATAGAGCTCACGACTTTGAAGACCAAGTCTATATGTATTGGTTTCTTAGATCATTATTGGCCCCCATTGAAAAATATTTCTCATCAAAATTCCCTCCATCTGAGGAAGAGGCACTCCAAATAGCTCTAAAATTTGATCTGATTTACGCCCAGTTAGGTTATGTTGACACTGTCATCCCTGATCTGCCTCGGCTTGGTGCTGTTAACGCACTAGGGGCATCTCATGCCACAGATGACATAGTTGAACCCTTTCACACCCTTAACCATATGCTCCACCTAAAATGAGTTATGGTCAACCTTAGGGAGAGACCAACTTCATTTACAATTATCCCTCCCCTAATCCTCCTTGAGGAAATCCTTATTCAGGTATGTTACATAGTAATTTGTCATTGGCCTCATATCCCCTGATCTCAAATAAAGTCAGTCCCTGAGCGACATCTTCTCTGTGTTATTCATCAAATAGATGTGTTCACATCTTCCCAATCATTCAAGAAGATTAAAAAATTCTCTTTAATTATGAAGATTGACCCTTTTTACCCATGTTTCAAGATCATCGCAAGTAAACCTCATTTTGTCTGCGATGATTCTTTGTAATGAACTAGAACTTCGTGACATCGTCTTAGGGGTACATCTCTTCCCTGCGATGATTGAATTTTAGGGCTTGTTGCAAGTCCTCAAGACCTTTCTTGCAACAATAGCTTTGAATACACTGTTTCCCTGCAATGTCGTCAGTGAGTGTTAGTGTATGACTTGCAACGATCCAAATATGGCGAATTATTTCAAACATAATGCTTCTGGGTGGTTTTGGAACTGGTTTTTGGGTCAAGGAAGTTCACCTTTCCTCCTCTAGGATGGTGGTTCCATCTTTTGAGAAACCTCCCTTGAGGACAAGCTCCATATCTCTCATTTATGGAGGCTCCTCCTCTTATAAAAGCACTCTCGATTGCTATGATCAACTAGTTTTTGCTATTAAGCAAATTAGCTAGCTTTGGTGTGAGTTTGATTAGTTTGCAGTGTGAATTGATGATAGTCTAGTAATTGGATGTGGATTTCCTTAGCTTTGTATTAGTGCTTTTGACTGAGAGAGAGAGTTATCATCCACTTGGGAGACCCTTTTGAGAGTGAATGCTTTAAGAAACATACCGACTGGACCCTTCGAGGAAGCTTGCAATGTCAAGGCTTGGTTGTAAGCTTTTCTTTTATTCCTTTTAATACAATCAATGTTGATTTCCTATGTCATGTGTAAAATATACTTGATAGCTTATGGTTCCTTGACTCTGTAAGTAAATAGATCAGTGTTATGTTCTATTACGTGTTTTGTTGTTCTCTTGTGTTGTTTCAGGTGAATTGCTCATCGAGGAGAAGGAAAGGATAACTAAAGCGACGCAATGAAAGCTCCATCGAACACGAGTTTGAGGTAGGCTCATTCAACAATCACTATTTAAGGAAATTAGTTGTTGTTTTTTCTTGTTGTGACTAGAACCACTCTAGGGCTAGAGGGGTTTCCTCTATCTGTAGAGGGAACATTTCCTATATCACAAGTTGGTGACCATACTAGGGAGTCCTTTGTGTGTTGTCTCTTGATTCTTCTTGATAGAATTACATAGCATCTTTTGGTTTTGGGGCTAAGCCATCAGTGTTCTGGGTTACCTGAGTCAATATGGTAGTCCCTTTCACTGTTTGAGAGATAAGTCTGGTCTCCTTCAGGTGTTTTTGCTTTGTTTTCAATGTTTATAACTTAATAGCTACGACGAGTCACGCCTGTCCTCTTTGGTAAAGTTGTACATCGTGGATATCTTGTCATACAGCTACGATGATTCCTAAAATCAGACCGTCGTCAAAGATAGGTGTACTCTTGCGATGACATCGCTAAGTTTCTAGCTTTGTGCCTGCGACGATTTGGATTTTGTCTTAGGCTGCTAGTTTAACTCCTACGACGATTCTTGAAATTGGACCGTCTCTGAAAACAGGTGTATTCTTGCGACAATGTCTCTCAAAAGAGGTGTACTCTTATGAATGTCTCAGGTTGTTAGTGTTGCACCTGTGACGATCTCTATAGGGTTAATTTTTACAACCCTGCCTCTTGAATAGACCAGTGTAACTTGTCCTTTGTTGTCTCTTACATCTTGTCAAGCTTGTTTTGATTGTGTTTGCTAAGGTATATCATCCTTGATTCCATTTATCTGAGTTTTGGGTTTTTTTGGCTATGTGGCCTAAGCCTTTCAAAGTTTCGTCCAGAAGTCACTTATTTTGGGTTGCTTGTCCTTCCAGGATTCTGAACTGCATCCATAACCATCTTGTTGGCTTGTTTGAAGTTGTTTCCTTGCTGCTTGTATATCCTTTCTGATTGGTCTATAGTGATTGGTCATTGAATTAGTTTGATGTGTTGGTTTGATTTCCATTCGCTATTCAAACATAGATTACATTTGTTTTGATCATTCAGGCTTGCATTCGCTTGTTTGTCATTAGAATCCAAAAAATAAAAAATATTGCATTCATACAATATAAAAAAGTGAAAGCGCATTTTCATTACTGAATTTTTCATGATTGAGGAATTAGAAGAAAATTTCAAATCTTTCATTAGTAGTTACAGGATAAGTGCATTAATGCATTGTGTTTCCTAGTGATTAAATTGCTTGCATACACTACTATTCTTGCATTTTCTTGTCTTGGTTTGTGTTCGCTTGGAAATGTACTCCTTACCCTCATTTAGGTAGTTGTTCATCGAAAGGAATGGTATTGTACTCATTGTAGTTGCATCCTAGAAATTGTTGAAATACATTCAGTAGGGCCTTAAAACCAAAACTAAATCCAAGATTAACTCTTAAAATCTATTGAGTGAACTTAACAATGCATTGGAACTTAACGCATAATTATCTAGAGGTCTAGGCTAGAGACATGCTATGACATCGTTAAACCTAGTTACTATTATGTTCATTAAGGTTGGGTGATTCCTCTTTTCATGATCCAATAGGTACTAGTACAGACTTGTGATTCCCATACCGTCGAGTATATATTGGGAGACCCCACTAGGTTACCATCCTATCATCCATAGGAAGCCGAGTCTATTGCTGTACAAATGGTAATGCACCAAACACAAGATTTGGGAAGATTGACTGCCCTACGGAAAGTCCTTGGTCATTTCGCTTTCATTTGATCACCAAGGTGTATATGCCGTTTTGCAATTTCTCTGGTAAACCTCTTTTCTAGTACCCCAGAGCAGTCACTTTCATTCCTTTTCGACTCCTTAAAAGTAAAAGGATCATCTAAGCACTTGTCCTTTCAGGCTCATTAAACCTCAAAAGCGATAGAGTCACCTTTTCATCCTTTTCTTGACTCTTGAAAAATGAAAAGGTCAAGTTTTGTTCTTATGTCATAAAAATTTACTGCCCACGAAATATTTCTGGTTATAGTTAGGGTTCTTGGTTATACTGTGAGTTCAGTTGACGGTTGTTTCCAATGGAAACTTTTCCAAAGTCTACCAATCAAGGTCTCCCGCCCGGATGGGAGTCCTGGTCCTTTTCCTTCTTCTAGAAATACTGGTGCTCCATATATAGAAACGTTGTCCTTGCCTGGGTTAACCATCAGTTTGCCCGTTTGGTTGTTTTCAACCTCGGTGGTCGCTAGCATCATGACTCCTATTTTGCCGTCTCCTTCATTTGAATCATGACATGATGATTCTAGGGTTGAGCCTTTGCCTTCTTACTTTGTTTCTTCATCCTCTTCTCCTACTTCACCTGGTGAAAGTTCCACATCCAGTAACCAGGAGGCTAAGAAGAAGAAGATGAAGACAAAGAAGAAGAAGTTAGATAAGCGAGAGGCCACCCATGCAACTATTGCTATGAGTAAATCTTAGGCCGGAAGACCTTCTGATCCTCCATGGAAGGTTAAGTTTCCTTGTAAATTGTGCAAGTGTGACCATATTCTTTGTGATTGTCCTAGTATTCCTAGGGTATTAGAAGTATGGTCTCACAGTCTAGCTCATCCCTCATTTCCCTTTGATGTTAATGTAAATGTTACATCCTCAATTGGTAGTGGTAAGAAGAAAGGGAAGATTAGATTCCCCTGTAGGCTATGTGAAGGCCACCATCACCTTCACCTTTGTCTGTTCATAGACAAAGCTTCTGCCATTTTGGAAAGTCTTACAACTTCTTCACCCCAACTTCCAGTTGGTTATCAGCAGCTCTCTTTAGACCCTCTCCACGTTGACAAAGAGATTGACTTGGATTCGTCTCTTGTCCATCTTGCTCTTCCTAAGCCTGGTTGTGTTATGCCTATTCCTAACCAACCATTGGTGGAAAAGAGTGTCGACTTGGTTTCACCCCCAGTTTTTCACTCTATTCTAGAAGAGCATATTGATCATACTACTCATGTCCTTCTCATCTCGTCAGATTCTCCTAAGTCCAAGAACAACCCTCCTATCCCAGCGAATCAAGAGAGTCCTTCTTTGATTCCTGTAGAGCATGGGGGCACTCATATGATACCCCTACCAAGTAGTTCTATTGTTTCCTTTGACTGGAGTCACTTGACTGCATTTCGCCTTCCATCCTATGTGCCTTTCTAGATTGCAGTACACGCCTATAATAAGGCAGTACTTGACACTCTCTTGGACGAAGGTACGTCTATTAGCTTCATGCCTTCCACTACTTGGAAAGCTTTGGGTTCCCCACAGCTTGTGCCTGTCACTCAGAATCTGTTGGCTTTTGACAGAGGAACTCATCAACCTTTAGGGATCCTTCCGAAGTTCCCTGTTACTTTGGGAGGTAAAATTGTCTATATAGACGTGATGGTTGTCTAAGGTGCATTGGAGTTCAGTATTGTCCTTGGCCATGACTATATTTATGTCATGGGGGCTCTTGTTTCTTCGCTTTTCTGTGTGGTTTATTTCCCACATAATGGAAGAATTATGACTATAGATCAATTGTCGTTCTTTAGTCACCCAGTGCCTCCTGTACAGCCATCATCCCGTATCGGTTCTCATCCACCCGCAGTGCCTTCCCTGTCATAGGTCAATTATGTGGCTACCCATTCCGTCTCTGCATCGAATGATGATCATGCAGATGGTCTCATACATCATGACATGTATTCCTCCTAGAGCCTGGTTCTTCTCCCCAGTTAAGATCTCTTGGGAGTCATTTTCTCGTATGGCCCATGAACCAGAGTACCGAGGATAGTTTGTTCCTATGTCAACCTCATTAAAAAATGAAACCAGGCATAGAGCATAGTTCCTAATATTGTTTCAAGCTCATTAAACAATGAAACAAGGGTTATGAGGATAATTCTTAGTCTTGTGTTGACCTCATTAAAAAATGAAACAACTCCCTTTTCCAAATCGAGTCTTTGATTAAGATCTCGTAAAATCTGAGTCAAGTCTTTCCAAGATCTCGAAAGTGAACCTTCATTCCATCCACCTCGTTGAATGTAATGAAGCTTGGGGGGCATGTACCTCAATTTGAGTCATTATGCTGGGGGCATGTGAACTTATAACAAGCATATTTTTTCGTTTCAAGCTTGTGTAAACATGAAACCAGATCTAAGTAGAGTTCTCCATGGTTCAAGCTTGTGTAAAAATGAACCCATACCCGATTTACATCTCGTGATTGCTATTTTTATCCGCTAAATTCTACTAGATGAGCCTTGGTTGTTTCATTCCATTGCCACCATCTCTTTGGCTGATCATATGCTTTCACTTGGTTGTTTGTCCTTTCCTGAGGGACCGTAGCGATGAGTGGTTTTATTAGCTAGCCTCTTGACCATTACATGTTTTGAGAAATTCAATCATTGTCAAAACCAGTTGCTATCCTCTATACCACTCGTTCCTCTAGGACAACTCCTCTTTAAGCTCTTTTTTGACTCGTTAAATAAAATAAAAATGGAGGTCTGCTTTCAACTCTTTTCCGACCGTTTAAAAACAAAAATATGGCCAAGCCCTTATCGTTTCGAGCTCATTCTTGGTTATGAAACATCGTGTCTTTAGTAAGTTTTCTACTTTTTATGATTGTGTTGGATACCTATACTAATAGGTTTCATATTTCATGATTGGCCAAGGAAAGTCCAAATATGCTCTGCTTTGGTATTACAAAGATCCCATATTTCCTAGAGAACAAGAGGTGTGTAATCTGTTTCAGATATTGAAGACCTTTATTTCAATTTTGTGGATGATTCAACAGTTTAAACTGGATCATGCCATGTTTCAATTTTGAGTTATAGAATAGAGAAAGAAGTCTGTCCAAACTGCTTAATCTTGGCAGACTAGTAGTTTAGGTAGAGGAGTAAAGGTTCCCAACAGCTTAATCTGGGACCTTGGAAGAAATAAGGCTAGAAGTAGATAGAAAAGAAAAAGAAAAAGCCAAAGAAAAGAAAAGGCAAGTAAGGGTTTGCAAGTCCAAATGCACCCTCTAAGGAGAAACAAAAAATGCTAGGAAAATAGCTGGGTAAGCAGTTGTGGTTGCAGAAAAGGTATTTTCACCATTACACATATGTCAAGAGGTGTTTTGCCAAGGCAAAAATCTGTCAATAGACAAAGTGGTTAAATCCATCAAATTACAGCAAGGAGCATAACTAACCTCCCTCTTCCCCTCTATTCCATTACTAACACTCCCTTTCTTTAGCTGAGATTTATGAAGAGAGATCATGGTTTTATGATGGTTCTTGTTCTTTCAGAAGCCACATGTCCTGTCTAAGATCTTTTCATTTTGATCTACTCTCAAAACTAAATCAACTTTACATAAACTCAGTAAAATCCCCTTCATTTGCTCCCCTCACTCATATTAACCTCTAATTCTACTATATAGCTCCCTTATCTTACCCCTTCCCCTAATAATACTAACACTATGGTGTATAAAGCCCTAAATCTTATAAATACTCCCTCCCCTTGGCATTATAGCCATATGTTCTTCAGAAGGGACCAAAATGACCTCTGGTCACTTTGGTGAACCTGTCCCACCCCACTCCCCCTTGCTACAAACCAACTCGCTCCTCAAGCCACCATTTGCATTGTAAAAACCCTTGTAAACCCTCTTTTACCCTTAAAAACTTTGCAAAAATTACCCAAAGTCTAAAAAACCCGCCTCTGGCATATTTCCAAAAGGTTAGCGCATTATTTGTTTTAAACAAAAACATCAAAAAACCAATGAAAAACCCACAAGCCCAAAGTTTTCCGCCGCGCATATAGCCTGAGCATGTGGATGCTCCGCCCACCGTCGGATCAGATCTTAAAGATCCGACGATCCACAATGATATCGGAGCTGCCCCTGTAGCCGTCCTTTACCGCCCGAGAAGGTGACGTTGCGTCACGTCACGGGCAGGCCACGCGTCAAGCAATGAGCACTCTCGGAGCCGGGTCTGACAGTTTTGAGACCGTACCTAAACCGCCCCGAGAGACTGTAGCAGCTAGCCCTAACCGTAACCGCTACGGTCCTAACCGCCACCTGTTTCCCATCAATGCATCGCCACGTCACGTTCGCTTGTACTCGCCCCTGCTATTCGTCCACCTGGCCGCTGACATGGCTGCCACCTCATCGCCCCCTTGGACCAATAGTCTACCGCCACGTCACCCGATGACGTCAGCTGACGTCACCTCACCTTGACCCGCCAATGACGTCATGCTGACGTCATCACTAAAAAGCGCCAAAATGGTAAAAAAGGTCCATATTAACCCAAAAAAGCCGTGTTTTTCTCACTTTTCACTCCTGTCGCCACTGTTCTCTCTGCATGACCGTTTACGTTCGAATTTCCGCCAACCTGCTGAGTTAACCCGGGCGACCTCCTCAGCAGCAACCGTGCACGCCTGCGCAACCTCTGTTCGTCAATTAACAGGTATTTACCGTTGTTCTGCCCTCCATACGACTGTTATTGAAATTTAAGTTGCTCAGAAGGCTAAGGACACCTTACAAACTATATTTGCACCGCCCATTTCCCTCTGCACGTCCACAATTGTAACTGTGAAGTCTAAAAACACCAGCCAAGCCATAATACCTGTAATTTCACTCAAAAACAGCGTTCACTGCGTATTCCCGGCAAATTCCTTGTTGACCTCAATTCACCCGCTGAAAGAGGGCATAGTGACACCCACAGTAGCCTTGGCTCCTAGTATAAGCAGTATTTCAATTGCTGCTGTATAAACTCCTCCTCTGATACTTAAATTTCACGACTATTCTTACAAAAAGCACTTCTGTTCTGTGCTGGTGCTTTTACAAGCCACTTTATTACAATTGTTGAACTTCAAAGAATCATGGAGACTCCTATTGCTCTAAATATCAAGCCCCTCAATGCTCCTCACCAGGAATTAGCATGGAAAGCTCTGGGAGACATGGATTACCAAATGCTGGACTGGTTCCCTATGGGAACCAAATACAATATCCAGATGATGAATGAGTTAAAAGCCCAGCACCTGAGTGGGGCAGACATCTTGGGAATTTGGGACTCAAATTTGCCCATCTACAACCTTCCCCAAGTAAATCCTATGCCAGAACTGATCTACAGCTGCCAGGAATGCTATGACCCAAACCAAAGAGCTGTCATCAGCCCCACAGGCTCAATCCTGTTCCAGATTACCCCAGAGAGTATAAATGGAATGCTGCACTTCCAAACTGCCAAGCAATTGGCCCCCATCTTTATGCAGAATTTGATAAACAAAGGGACCAAGCTGTCAAATGACCAAATCATTAAAATCAATCAGTTGTTTGTAAGACCAGGCTCTGAATCAGTCAGAACCCCTCCTATTGGGTATCACTACTTGAATGATTTGGGCAGGATGTTAGTGGATTTAATCAGTTATGTCCTAGGATTCAGGGGAATGGAGGATGTGGATGATAGCCTAATGGCAATGCTGTCTATATTCTCTCCTGGTAAGCCCCCAGCTGTACATTATGACTATGCAACCTACATTGCAGATAAAATCCATGAGCAGTTTATGAACTTGAAGAGGGAAAGACTATTCAGGTATACTTCATATATATACCATCTATTCTTGTTCTATCAGCCAGCCACCTTCTCTTTTCCTTTGAAGCAACTCAATGCCCAGGGAAATCCAAGATCAGTTGTGTTCTGGACTTCTGTTTTTCATCATACCTCTATATCACCTTACACATACACTGAGTTTATTGACTTATTCATTTATCCAGTCATGACAGTATTGCATGGTACTCCTCCTCCTAGACTAACTGATGACATGAGAAGAATTCTCCATTTGAATAAGTCCTACAGCATTGGTAATTGGTACTTCTACCAAAACCACACAGTCATCAGGATATATGGCTGTGAGTTGACCCCTTTTAGGTTGCCAAGGTATGTCCCCATGAGGCTTTTTGCCTTGGAATATTTCAGACAGTTTGGGAACTCAGACTACCTGCATTTTCAGAGCAAGAACAAGAAGTCACAGCTAAAGGTGAGGAGCCAGCTGGGTTCTTTCCTATATAACAGAAAAGAGGAAGGGTGGAAGGAGGCAGACAGTATCCTGGAGGGCCTCAGACTGCAAACCAGCTTTGAATGGATACCCTATGACCCCAATCATTCTATCTCCCTCAGGAGGATTAGATACAAATTGGGTAGCTATGCACACAAGAGACAACCCGAGATTGAACAGTATGCCAATGCATCAAATTGGGAAGAGGGTACCCTAGAGGAGGAAATTACTAATGAAGAGTTACTTGAGAGAGAGGCTAGAAATATGCAAAAGGAAGCTGACTTGGAAACTTGTGGACAGGTGCCCCTCTCCTACAAAAAGCAACTTGGAGCAGCTGCTACATCATCAACAGCACAGCAGCAAACTGCCGAGAAAGCACCACAGACAGCAAGCAAGGATAAAGGGAAGCAGGTGGAACAGCCACCTCCATTGACAGAAGAACAAGTGGATACATTGCTACAGCAGCAAGAAGAGATGGAGCAGCAGGAACTCGGGCAGCAACAGGAAGAGGAACAATTTAGGGAACAGCAGCCCTTGCAGCAAGAAAAAGTGATTGATGCTCCAAGCTCCACTGAGCAACAGGCTCAGACAATAGTGCCTCCTAGGGCAGAAACTACTGTTGATACCTCAGTCCTCCAAACCCCACAAAAGGAGGACTTAACCAGGAAAAGGGATAGAGAGACTCCCCTGACTTCATCCATCAATCGGGGAGAGAAAAGACAAAGACTAAATGACTCTCAAGAGGATGACATAGCCGTGAGGCAAGCAATGGGCATGGGCCCACCCAGTGGAGAAGTTTCGGCCAGTTCATTTCAGCATGAACACGATAGAGCCGTGGGAGGAGAGGTCAGCTCCTCCAGCCAGCACAGAGAAGGACAGTCAAGCATCAAACAGCAATTTATTGACATTAAGAGGAGGAGTGATCCTATTAAAGTACAGCTGTACAATCATTTGCTGAACCTGGCTCCTACCAATCAGCAAAGACTCATGTCTGCCTTTGATGTAAGTGAAGGCAAGATGATCATGAGTCACTTCATGCCCACAACGCTGCATCCTCAATCTACCTCGGATTACCTAAGAATCAACATGGAGGTTCTGGCCAAAGACATACACCCTATGGATAAGATTGAATTACATAAACAAACTGGTGAAATGGTGTATGCCTCCTTGGCAGATGAAACGTTGGAGAACTACAAATTGAAGAGCAGCCTTGATAACACAGCATCTCAGCTGGAATTGGAGAGAGCATCATCACAAGCCAAGGACAACAGGATCAAGTCCTTGGAAGAGGTAATTATAGAAATAGGACATGATCCTAAAGATGTTAAGGGTATCCAAGAACTCTTGAAGCTAAGGGATGCAGACTTGGCGGCCCTAAGAAAGAAAATCAAGCTTCCAGCTACCATCCATCCTCAAACCGATGAAGTTGCCCAGCAAAGGCAGGAAAAGGATGCTATAGATCTACTGATATCCCTGTACAAGGAGCTGGTTCGGACTCAAGACCAGCTAGGGCAATCAGAAGCTGCAAAGGCAGCATTACAGACAGCTATGAAACAAAAAGAAGAGGGCCAACCCTCCCAGCCTCCTCCTGTGATAATCAACCTTGAGGAAGTCCAGCCAACAACTACTCCTCCTCCTCAACAGACAGGGCCTACAGCACCACCTACAGCACCATCTACAGCAACAACTACACCAACAACAGGGCCAACTCCTACTCTGGATATGCAGAAGCTGCAAGCTGAGATCCAAGTTCTTGAATCCCAAATGAAAGAGCTTGATGAAGTCAAAAGGTCTTTGACCAAGGTGAATGAAAAATTTGACAAAAGCAAGCAGAATGAGGCAGCAAAGGAAAGAGAGGTGAAAGCTCTAAAAAAGAGAATAGCTGAACTAGAAAAAGAGCTTGCACTAGAAAAAGTAACAGCAGAATTGAAAGCAGTCCTCTGGGGCAACATTGGTCGATCCATCACCAATCAGTGGCAGTATATTGAGACTATGGATGAGCAAATAGCACTCATCACGAAGGCAAACAGGGAGGTACAGAGAGCAAGAGCAAGCCTTGGCCACATGCCAGATGCTGCCAGCAGAATGATCAATATTTTGAATAACAAAACTAGCTCTCAACTAGCCACCATGGGAATTACTAACAGGACTGAAACAATTTCAGTAGTTAAAAGAGTCTTGACACTAAGAAGCCTAATTGGAACGCTGGAGAGGAGAACACAGGATATGCAGACCGAGATCAACAAATTCCTGGACAGATTTGTGGCATTACAAAACAGAGGCCTCCCCAGCATATTAAGCAGTGTAGGAAGGCTGCTTACTCTGGAAAATTACATCAAAAGGGTTGATACGCAGGCTGCAGCACAAATAGCAAAACAACCCAGTACCTCAGCTGAAACAGGGCCAGCAACAGGGCAGAATTTGTATGATAGGGTGGATAACCTGTTCTTTATTATGAATGAAATTGATCACCTGTTTGATACCCCACCAAATTTCTTTAAGTATACAGAGGCAGATGAAACTTTGGGGGCAATCATAAGACACCAATTGCCCACACAGGAAGAGTGGAGGAATTTGACACAGATAATTTTATCAGGCCAGAACCTGTAGCGCTAATTTTTTCCAGTATATGAGCAGTCATGCACAGGCAGAATTTTGATAGATAAAATCTACAAGGAAGAGACAGATGCTGAGCCAACTCAGCAGAGCTATTTACTCACCACAGCAGCAGTCACAATCACAGGTGACAAACCCAGAATACAGCGTACAAGCCATAAAGTCGGGTTCCCCAGCATTTAATCAAAGTATCTCAACCGACTCAGCAGATCCCAAAGGCCAAAATATCTTCTGACAGAACATTAAGACGCCTTTATCTTGTATTCAATGCGGTAATAAATTTCTGATAATAATATCTCAAAAGTTGGTGAGAATATTAAAGTCTGAGATAACTTAGAACTCAGATATTTTGTAAACAATCGCAAGTATATATTCACCCCTCGCAGAAGCTGAAGGGGTTGTTGTTATTTTCTTTTTTAGAAGTCTCACTTGCTGTAAGATTCTCAGAGAAGTAATACAAAGGGAGAATGGAATTTCCAAAGCTTGGTGTATTTGACGCGTTGTGATGAATGGTGAATGTTGCAGGATTCCAGAGTGTTTCATAAAACAATAAGTCTTTCTTAAATCTCTGTGTTACATGTTTTTCGAGTCTTTTGTTCTCTTTCATTGTTTAAATGTTTTACACTTAATAGCAAAGTAGAAGAATAGTTACAGGATTTAATCACTGATTACCCTGAACTCAATCTGAGCTATTATCCACGTTTTCTTCAGATACAGTGAATGAAGTGTAATTCTTAATTGCTGCACTTTAAAACTATATCTTTTACAGTGATAGACATCCCCAGGATTCAAGTTTTGCTCCTGAGGCATCTATCTGTTTCTCATACCTAGTTTGGTGGAAATACTCGAATACTTTAGTGAAAATTCTTAATTGCTTTCACTGGTTTTTTCACCTGTTTGTGTTATAAATCAAAATTTGTTCTATGAAGTATCCAAATGGCCCTATAAGTTGCACCAGTTCACCTCAAGGTTTCTAGACACCTATACAGCCATAGACTCCATTGCCCAATGATATTTGACTCTTTGAAAACTACATCATAAGACCTAAAAGAAACTCTTCAACCAAAACATAAACAAAACCTGTGCATAATAGCTAGCCTAAAACCCTATCATAAACAGTTACAAATCATAAAGAGAGAGCCCTCTCTGATCACAGTTTGGCTAGAAACAGTGATCCAAAGATTGGTTAGTGGTTACCCCGGCCGTATTCCCTTGGGAGTCATAGGGAACAACCTGGGTGTTAACAGATTGGAAACACTATTTACGAAACGTACTCATTGACCAAAATGGTCAAGCAGTTCTCTCAAGTATTGTTTTCTACCTTTTCGGGCTTGAGAGACACAAACGTATGAAAAGGGCCTCCCTGGAGTTTTCTTTTCCATGTCATTTTCAAACTCTCTAAACATGAAAAAGACTCTGAGTTTTACCTATGTCAGACTCGTTAAACCTTGATGACGTTGGACTTGTCACCATGATGAGACCCGAGCTTCTCCTCCCTAGGGCTCATTAAAATTTCACTAGGTTGGATTTATCCGAAGGACAAACTTATATTGCAAGCATATGCTATCCCCTTCAAGATTGTTTTTCAAAAATAATTGGGGTACTCGCCAGCAATGGTGGGGGGAAATTTGGAAATATTCCATAGGTTACATATGGCAGATAGTCACTCTTGAACATCGACACTTTTTCTTCTTGCCGAGTTTGGGATATCCTCACATCGTCATTGGCCTTCCAAGGTTTGGGTTTGTCATTTTGCCTCATTCCATTTGATCCTTGTTGTCTCTGTCAGACCTCCGATCCCTTGGTACCAAAATGCTGCCACATTCCAGAGTCATGTCGCCAATATGTTCAAGAGTTTAATCCTTCTGCAGTTTGCACCCTTACCTCCTCCTCTGATTCTCTATTTCATCCATCTTCATCTTGTTCCTTGTCTCATGTAGTTGATGTGGGAAACATTATGGCCCGCTTGTGACGGGTGGCTTCCTGTCGACACCAACTCATTATCCAGGAGGTTGATCTAGAGTTTCCTTTCGGTACCTTGGAACTTGCATGCCTCAATGGCAAGTTCTTCACACTTGATGACGGGCTTGCATTATTGGTCTTCGATCGGGTGATTCCATAAGTGTTCGACTCCAAATCATTCTTCCCACTCTGTGGATTGTCCTCACAGTACCTTGAGAACCATTGACATTACTGGTGGTCTCTCTCACGCTTGTTAACGGTTTACATCATTCATCGATAATCAAGTGATTTTCTAGTATGCTCAACTTTAGCACATCTATTCACATATTAGAAATTGTACTATGATTGGTTGGGATTCAAGACCCTAGACTAAGATTACATAAGTTCGGGTTGCGTGGAATGGTTCATGATGGAATACACAACTATTTGATTGGATGGTTGTGACCATACCTGAGTCTTTCTGGATGGCTGTGACCATACCTCTATATTTATATGGTCTTATCGATTGGATGGCTAGGTCCATACCACAGACCAATTCTATTTGTCTTTTGGATGGTTCTGCCCATGCCTAGACTACATGTATTTCTTTCGATGTTAGAGATATTAGTTGTACTTGCACCTGTAGGCTCTTAGCGAAGATGTCTTGGTTTGGTTATGATTTCGTAAATCATTTCACCCCTACCGCGCTCTCATCTTTCATGCTTTAGGGGGCATCTGTTACACAGTAATTTGTCACTAGCCTCATATCCCCTGATCTTGAATAAAGTCAGTCCCGAAGTGACATCTTCTCTGTGTTATTCATTAAATAAATGTGTCCACATCTTCCCAATCATTCAAAAAGATTAACAAATTCTATTTAGTTCTGAAGATTGACCCCTTTTACCCATGTTTCAAGATCATCGCAAGTAAACCTCATTCTTCCTGTGACGATTCTCTGTAATGAACTAGAACATTGTGATGTTGTCGCAAGGGTACATCTCTTCCCTACAACAATCAAATTTTAGGGCTTGGTGCAAGTCCTCAAGATATTTCTTGCAATGGTAGATTTGAATACACTGTTTCCCTACTATGTCATCACTAAGTCCTAGTGTATGACTTGCGATGATCCATATATGGCAAATTAGTTCAAACAAAATTCTTCTGGGTGGTTCTGGAACTAGTTGTTGGGTCAAGGAAGTTCCCACTTCCTGGATTTTCTTCTAGACTTGTCATGGCTATGTTGAATTTACCCCATATTACCTTAGGGATCCTAGTCTGGTACATCAATCCCCCAACAAACACTCCACCTAACCAATTGAAACCTTACACTTCTTTGACCCTAGTTCAACCAGATGTTCCTACCCTTGCCTTTAATTCAGTTCCACAACAACCTCAACAAGATCCTACTCCTGTTGTGAAAGCATCTAGCGAGGGGGCCACAACCTAAAATAAGGGAACTAAAGACAAGGCTCCCCTAACAACTTTAGATCCTCTTAAGCTACGAAAGCCTCTTCCTCCATGTGCTTTGTGTGATGTTGTTGGTCATGCCACCTATAGCTGTCCTAAACTCCCTCACATTAAGGATGTGGTCACTGATACCTTCCCTGATTCTAACATTCGTGAGGTCCATGTCACCTTACCTGAGTTAGCTCCTTTACCTGCAGATTTTGGTCCCACTTCTACACCAAAACAGGAGGTCTCTCAAACACCCATTGTGATCGCTCCCCCTGATGTTGAGATGATGGATAGTTCTACCCCTATTATCTACCTATCGTCATTCATGAGATCGATACCTTGATACTCCCTTGATGTCTTCTCTTGTGATTTTTTTGAACCTTCTTCAATGAACACATCAGTCTCAACATTGATAGATATTCCATCTACTAGTGATATGCCTCCCACCCTTAATGATGCATATGTGAACCTTGTCTCTCATGAAGATGATTTAGGTAGCTCTTCACCATCACGTGTTCTTTCTTCCTCTAGTTCACCCATATTCCATTCTAATGAATATATCATGGAATCTATGACCACCTCTAATTACCCTTGGGATGATATGCACCATAGTGCATACTTCCTTCCATAATAGACCCATGACCAATATGTTTTGGATACCAACAACTTCATCCATCGTGACATTGATTGGTTCAATAACCCCTTACTTCGAACCCATGAATTCAAACTGCATACACCTTGTGGCCATTACATTACCACTCAATGTTTGGGTAATGGTACATCCATTTTTGAGATTCCAGGAGAAGCCATTCTCCCCAAACTTCCTAGTGCATCTGGTAGTGTCAACTATAGTACCATTATTCTTCCCCATTTAGAAAAACCTATAGAGTCTCATCTCACTTCAGATCATGCTTGGGATGTTCCAATTACTCATCCCTCTATATTACCTCAACAAGCCAGTCCCTTAGACATTGTTGTTGTTCAACCCCCATGTTTTCGAGGTGAGAAAAATTCATTACATTTGAAGCTACTCTTTGGTATAGTGCCACCATGTATGCAAACCCATAAATTCATTCCATTTGATTCATATCCACAGTTCCAAATGAGATTGGTAATACACCATTTATTTTATCTAACTGTGCCTTTCCATTCTTCCCATAAGAAGACATCCATAAACAAATGGTGAACCACATCATCAAAATGTGTTTGGAGTCCACTACTATAAATGAATCCGGTATGCCCATATCATGACTGTGGGGGAACATATGCCCCTACTTATCCTCATCATCCTTTTGAGGATCTCATGCGAGTTATGGCAAGATGCTTGAATCCTTTATTCGAGCACCTGGAACACAATGGTGCTCCATAACTCCTTCTGCTAGGGGACATCATTCCCACCTTTGCATACATGATCAATTCCCCTCTACCATAAATGATGCGGGGTAGTATATCATGTTTGGGGGCATGATGGCCCCTAGTTACCTTCTCATTTGATCAACATAATTATCGGCATATACCCCAATGATATAGGCATGGTCGATTATCCTTTCATTCCTTGGATATTTTGTCTTGTTGGCCTCGTCGGCGAGCCATATTCACATTGCATATTGTAGATCATTGATACCACGCATTCAAACAATCTACTCTATGTGATGCTTCATTTACCACCTAGTCCCCATGCTTGACTTGATGGGTGGGGATGATCCTACACCTTCTCTAGTAGTTCATTCTCGTGTTCCTATTACCTTAGTCCTTCACCAGGGACCATCCTTCCGAGAAGCATTAAGGCCATTTTTAGACAAGTAAGGTCACCTACCTAAAAACCACAGATCATGATTCTGACGGTTGGTATGTCTGCTACGCTATCCACAAGATTTAGGGCCTTCTCATCCTCTCCAAATTCTCCAGAACTCACTATGCAAATGAATTGGATTTGGAGGCAAAAATCCATTTTATGAGAAAACCCCTACATTTTTTCATCTCCCATTGTGACCAAACCGTAGCTCTATTTAACGAACTATCAGCATTATTAGAAATATATCACCGATTTCTATAATGGATATCTCTTTTTTTGGTACTTTGAACTTCACCCTAAAGCCATTTTTTCCATGAGGTCTCACTTTACCACCTCATAAAATCAAAACTCTTCATTTAAGACCCCCATAGTTTGGTACTACTTTACCTTTGCATTGGTTGACTCATGTGTCGATTTTCATCATGGGAAACCATCATTTACTCATGTTTTCATGGTTCCCATTGGGCCTTCCCCACGTGGCAACATCATAGAGTCACCCTTTGTTTAGAGCATCAATGATATGACACCCTTGTACCTTTAGAGTGTTTTCTGAGTCCCCATTGAGTTCTGTTACTGTATTTCATTCATCGACATGTCATATTTCTCCAATTTTACTCATATTTGGCCTCTAGTTCTTTTGCTTTATCTTTGTCGAACCCTTGTTTGAGTCATTGACCATCCCCTCCATAATAGATTTAGTCCATGCGAGGTTAACCATTTTTCATGCCCTAACAAGGAAATTCATCAGTTTTCCACTCATCTTGTTTCCTTCCATCATTATCCTTGGTATCAGTCCATCATGTAGGAATTTACAGGGTAAGTTCCTCAGAAAGAACACCAAAAGGACACCGCTCACTACCAGATCACAGATCAATACACCAGTATTTTTGACGTGGTTAAAACCCTCAAAGAGGGAAACAGTCCACGACCTGAGCCAACGCGGCCACTTTAGCCAATTTATTAATCAAAGAATGAAAATTTACATAAGCTTCTCTCATGCACGGATTACCCTACAAATGACTTGCCATGCGCTTTAAATAGAATTCATGGACCAATCGGGTGTCAAGCCACGAATCAAGTGTTGGTAATACCGAGGAGAGAATGAACCGTCGAATCACTACATATCGTGACCGTCGGATTGTAAGTTACAAAATGTACAACGGTAAAGAAACACACTTTACCTAACTCTATACTAGACCAAGTTGTACTTAACTATTTCCTATGTGTCGGAATATCCTAACATCCCCCCTTAAGAACAACTTGGGATAGGATTGAAGGATTTACAAATATGACACAATAGGAGAAGGAAGGAGGCACTAGAGCCTATCCCCCCTTAGTGACAACTTCCTGAACTCCTACCATAAATCGAAGTTTAGTGAACTTCGCCTCTGTGAGAGCCTTTGTGAAGATGTCTACAGCCTGATCATCTGTTGAACAATATTGTACTTCAAGAACATGGTCATGAATGAGTTTTCTGATGAAGTGCATGTGTAGTTCAATGTGTTTGCTGTGCTGATGTTGGACTGGATCTTTGCATAGCTGAATGGCACTTTGATTATCACACCAAAGTGTAATCGGATGCTGCTGCTCAAAGCCAAACTCTGATAGGATCTGATGAAGCCACAAGGCTTCCTTACTAGCTTCCACGACACCATGATACTCTGCTTCTGCTGACGAAAGGGAAATGGCACCCTGTTTCTTACAAGCCCATGTAACAGGTCCTGAACCAAGAGTAAAGACATAACCGACAGTAGACTTCCGATCATCAGGGTCACCAGCCCAATCAGAATCAGTGAAACCAACCAATAGAGGAGCTGCTTCGGCACTGTAATGAATCCCAAACTGAACTGTACCTCGAACATAACGAAGTATTCTTTTAACTGCTTTCCAATGACTTTCACGTGGGTTTTGCATAAACCGAGCAACAAGGCCAACAACAAAGGAAAGGTCAGGACGAGTATGGGTTAAATACAAGAGTTTTCCTACAAGTTGACGGTATAAGGTAGCATCAACTTCAGGAGAAGTACAAGTGACTGAAAGTTTGACTCCAGACTGAAAGGGAGAAGGGGTTGGCTTACAGTCTTCCACGTGAAAATGACGAAGAATATCACAAGCATACTTGGACTGGGAAAGGGAAATACCCTCCTTGGATTGCAAGACTTGAAGACCAAGAAAATAGTGTAAGTGTCCTAAGTCTGTCATTTCAAATTTCTTTTTAAGGCTGGACTTCACATGGTTTATAAGGTTGGGATCACTACCAGTGAGGATAAGATCATCAACATAAAGAACAAGGATGATAAAAGACTTTCCCACTCTCTTGGTGTAGACAGTATTGTCAGAATGACACCTAGAAAAGCCAGATTCTAAAAGAAAGCTATCCATTTTGGCATACCAAGCTCGAGAAGCTTGCTTGAGACCATAAAGGGATTTCTTAAGTCGACATACAAGGCTGGAGTCTGTTTGTATGAAGCCAATGGGTTGTTCCATATAGATTTCTTCATGCAAGTCCCCATGCAAGAAGGCAAATTTAACATCCATCTGATGGACTTCCCATTTGAAGGAGGCAGCAAGGGAAAGAACAAGGCAGATAGAGTTCATTTTGGCAACAGGGGAGAAGGTTTCAGTGTAGTCAATGCCTTCAACCTGTGAAAATCCCTTAGCAACAAGATGAGCTTTATGTTTATCAACTTTCCCATCTGGTCCATACTTGGTTCTGTAAACCCATTTGCATCGAACAAGTTTTCGTCCCTTTGGTAAAGGAACAAGATCCCATGTATCATTTGCCAACAATGAATGATATTCTTCATTCATAGCTGCTTCCCCATCTGGATGGCCTGAAGCTTCTGCAAAAGTGTCAGGATCATAATTCACTGGAGCTTGAGCCAGTAAAAAAGAGGCTCTTTCAAACTGAGAACGTGTGCGTCGCTGATCTGTAGGATCACCGGCAAGATCACTTGCTGCATCCCGAGTAATACGGACCCATCTTGGAAGCTGAGCTGAAGGAGGATCCTGAGAAGGTGGGGGAGGATTGTCATCCTCACTTTCATCATCTGAAGAAGAAATGTTTTCAAAAGTAGAAGAGATAGGGAGAGGTGGCACATCCGCCGGACTAGGCTCGCAGGCCGATATATTTTCATCAAATTTTACATCTCTTCTAATGATAACATTTTTGGACTTAAATGGAATAAGTCTATAGCCTTTGACATCTTCAGAATATCCAACAAAAGTACATTTTTCACTCTTAGGTTCTAAAGCTTTATGCTTTTCATCTAGAATATGGGCCCATGCTTCACTTCCAAAAACACGAAAGTGACTTACATCTGGTTTGATTGAACTCCATGCTTCTTCTGGAGTGATATTCTTTAGAACCTTAGTAGGAGTGTGATTTATTATATAATTTGCACAGTTAATTGCTTCTGCCCAAAAACTAAGACCAAGTCCTTTAAGCATACAATTAGCCATTTCCTTTGAGGTGCGATTTTTCCTTTCAGCTACACCATTTTGTTGTGGAGTGTATGGAACAATATGTTGCATTTGAATTCCATTCTCGGTGAAAAAGTTGATGAATGTGTTTTTAACATATTCTCCGCCATTATCAATTCTTAGCTTAAGAATTTGATGTCCAGATTGTTTTTCAACAAAGGCCTTGAAGGCCAAAAATGTGTTAAATACTTCACTCTTGAGTTTTAAGAAGTATACCCAAGTGCGTCTGGAGAAATCATCAATGAAAGTTAAGAAATATTTGCAGCCAGAGAATGAAACAACTGGAAATGGACCACATAAATCACTGTGCACAAGATATAAAGGGGTTGAGGCGTGCCAAGAGGCACGTTTTTCAAAACTGTCCCGATGAAGTTTTCAAAGTACACATCCGGAACAAACACCATCTCTGCAAGATACCATAGGAAGACCTGTCACCATATTTTCTTTACATAGATGCTGAAGGGAGCGATAGTTTAAGTGACCAAATCGCTCATGCCAAAGTTTGCTCACTTCATCGTTATGAGCAACAAATACTAAGGGAAGATTTGATGACCCAAAGTTGTGAAACTTATACAACCTTGTGGAATCATCAGCAATGTCAGTAGCTAAAATCTATTTAGGATCTCTCAGGTCCTTGATTACAACATCATGAGGTGAAAATTCAACGATTTTACCTTCACTTGAATGAGTTATCTGATATACAGATATAAGGTTGCAGGATAAGGTTGGAACACATAATACATCATTAAACTGACCATTGTCTAGATGAACAGTTCCAGTCCTTACAACATTAAGAGATCTATCATCACCAACATATATATTTTTGGTGTTACAATCATTTAAAGAAGAAAACATGGCTTTGTTTTTGGCCATGTGATAAGAAGCTCCAGAATCAATGAGCCACTCATGAGAATGAGAAGAAGAAGATACATTTAATGCATAGGCAGACCGAGATGCTTGACAACCACATGCAGAAAGTGCCATTCCTGAAGATGAAGTTGAAGTTGAAGATTGCCCCAAATGGATGTTATGCTTCTTCATTGCTGCTTCCAAGGCTTCCATCTTTTTAAAGCATTTTGATTCTAAGTGGCCATCTCGATTACAAAAGTTGCAATGTCTGTCAGTCTTCTTCCATTTGTTTTTATTGGTCTTATCATTTTGCTAAAATGATCTTTCATTTTGAGGCTAAGTTTGCTTAGGACCCTTGTTTGGTTTAGGACCATTCTTTTTAGGATATGACTTCTTAGGATTCTTTGAATTTGGTTGCTGCTGGGCGGCTAATGCTTTCTTGGAAGAGTTTCCAAGATTAAGAAGACCAAGGTGTAAGAGTTTTTCTTGTTCTCTTATTAAAGAATCACAAAAAGAGTCAAAGGAAGGAGGCTTATAGTCTTTTCCTTGAGAAATGAAGGCTTCCCTTGTAGAATGGAAGGTGGAAACAAATACAGAGTAGGCTGGTCCCAACTTAGTAAGGATGGAATAAATAAGATTACTATCTTCTTTCTTAACCTTAACACTTTCCAAGAGATATCTAAGGGTCTTGAACTTGGACAAGAAATATTCAATGCAAGAAAAATTATTAGGGTCCAATGTAAGCAACTCATTTTCAAGCCGATGGGCTCTAATTTCATTTTTAATCCCAAAAACTTTAGTGATTTGTTCCAATGCTTCATTAGGAGTATCAAGTTCTGCAATATGGAATCTAAGATCAGGAGAAATAGACATCCCTATCAAACCACGTGCTTGATCTTGTCTATTTTCTCATTTTGCAACCTTATCTTCATCCTTTGGTTTCTTCTCTTGGCCTGTGGCTATTCTATAGAGACCTTTACTTCTAAGTAAATCCTCAATGTAGGACAACCATTCGAAGTAGTTGGTGCTGTCAAGGGTAACTTGGTATTGACTTTCCATTTTAATGGAGACTGAAGCTGAAGATGCTGAAAGTAAGTGTTCCAATGGATAGATCTCAAAAAATCAGGCTGGTTTAAAAAAACGGCTCTGAAAACGGCTTCCGGATGAAGAAGTTATGACCTTTTTAAAAAAGTTGTTGAAGTTGCCGGCAAAGTGCGGGAATGTGCGGAAATGAAAAAGTCCTCCCCCACAAAATGGAGACTTGAACCCAAGACCTCTACTCTCTTAAAATAGCTTTGAACCAATTGATCTATACAAAAAATTTGAGAGAGAGAGAGAGGGGGGGGGGTGCTTTGGGTTGTGTGCTTGCTTTGAGAAAGCTCTTTTTCCCTACAAAACAAAAAACACAAAACCCAACACGGACATGAAAAGAAAACGAACCTTACGGCTCAAAGTTAGCTTTACCCAAAAAAATAAATATTTTCAAAAATGAACCTTGAGCTCAAAGTTAGCTTTAGCCGAAAAACTAAATATTTTTCTCAATGTTTCTGATTTTCCGAGATCACACTAAGGTGTAGGGAAAAGAGCATACGCATGAGAAAAATCCTTTCTTTCTGTTTCTGATTTGCCCAGATCGCACAGAGTCGCAGGGAAAAGAGCATATGCTGAAATGAAAGGTATAGATCCGGTTAAAAAAATGCTAAATAAACCGAAACCGAAATAAGCAGAGAGAAAATAACAGTAAACTTCAAATAAACACTGTATACCTCGAGATCTTAAAAATGACGCAGCTAGGGCTACCGGAAGCCTTTTCGCATGAAACAAAAGGGGTTCCTCACTGGAACAGATGCTCCGAACACAACAGAGTAGTCCTCTCAGCCTGAAAGTAGTCAGAAACAACAGATCTAGGAAACGACAGTCGGATGCAGTTCTACTGGCTTCAGATTTGGATCACCAAAAGATGCGGCCCTCAAATAGCTCTGATACCATGTAGGAATTTACAGGGTAAGTTCCTCAGAAATAACACCAAAAGGACACCGCTCACAACCAGATCACAGATCAATACACCAGTATTTTTGACGTGGTTAAAACCCTCAAAGAGGGAAACAGTCCACGGCCTGAGCCAACGCGGCCACTTCAGGCAATTTATTAATCAAAGAATGAAAATTTACATAAGCTTCTCTCATGCACGGATTACCCTACAAATGACCCTCCATGCGCTTTAAATAGAATTCATGGACCAATCGGGTGTCAAGCCATGGATCAAGTGTCGGTAATACCGAAGAGAGAATGAACCGTCGGATCACTACATATCGTGATCGTCGGATTGTAAGTTACAAAATGTACAACGGTAAAGAAACACACTTTACCTAACTCTATACCTAACTCTATACTAGACCAAGTTGTACTTAACTATTTCCTATGTGTCGGAATATCCTAACACATCAATCACTCTACTATATTCCCTTGTTCCTTTGTTGAGGATTCCTCATTTCCTTGACTCTAGTGGGCTCTCTACTGTCAACCTCAACACATTTATTCCAGAAGAGTGGTCTAGATGGTGGTGTACCTTAGTTCTAACTTCCATCTTTTTTTGGTGCCTCAGATCAAGAAAATGGACTCATTATTTCCCTTTGACTTTGTTTTTTCTCATGTGCTCGACATCATCTACTTATCAAATGATTGAGATTCATACACTTGACGGTTTGGTGATCCAGACGATTGTCCTAGTGATTCCTGGGTATGTGTGAGATGTTCCAGACATCATGAGGGGTTTTCCCTTCAAGTAGGCCCCCACATGCTTGGATTACCATAGATGTTGGTCCAACCTCTGATGTAGTTCTACATATTTGATGGGTTTGGTTTCCACCTCTTGCAACACCCATGTTAGGAAACCAGTTCACAAAAGGATAGAAAAGATAGATCAATGTCGTAGAATTCAGCCTCTTTGAGGGGGAAAACTCCTTTACATTACACAAATGAACAATTCTTGGATGATACAAATGACTAAACCTCCCTTCTATATATAGGAGTCTAAGGGGGCACAATGTAATCAAGACGATATAAAAGTAATAACATAAGGGCACAAAAATAACAATAGTGGGTTTCTATGGGGCATACTAATAACAATATGGGGAAAATAGGGGCACAATAATAACAGTAGAGGATACAATGACAATAGTAATGGAGGAATCATTAGTATTATAAGGGCCTAAGATGCCTCTCTCCTTCCGAAAAGCATTGTCCTCAATGCTTGAGTAGTTTTGGATGCTTCTGTATAAAATTCTCATCCTTCCATGTGGAATATTCAGTGGAGAAGTTCTTCCACTTGATGAGATACTCTGTAATTGATTGACTTCGTAGTTGTTGAGTTCTTGTTTCTATGATTGCTTCTGGTTCTAATATGATTTTTCCTTCCTCATCAAGTTCTAGCAATATTGTTTTAACTAGGAGCTTGTCACCTATAACCTTCTTTAAACATGAAACATGGAAAACTAGGTGCACTCGGGAAGCTACAGGAAGCTCCAATTTGTATGCCATAGTACCAATCTTTTGCAACACTTTGTACAGACCATAATACTTTGGTGATAATTTATTATCCTTCTTAGCTTTCTTGAGGGACATTTAATTTGTTTATATGGTTGCAGTTCTAGGAATACCCAGTCACCTACATCAAAACTTCTTTCACTACGATGTTGATCTGCCTGTTGTTTCATTCTATTTTGCGCCAATGTGAGGTCATCCTTTAAGAGTTGGAGAACTTCTTGTTGATGCTTGATGTGATGTTCCACTGCTTGAACCTTAGAATTTTCTCTTAAATATGATGTGATGGATGGTGGATGATGTCCATAAAGTTCCATAAATGGGGTCATTTTTGCTGCAGTATGGAAGGAATTGTTATACCACCATTCAACCAAAGGCAACCATTTGACCCATTGTGTCTGTTTATCAGATACAAAGCAACAAAGATATCCTTCCAAACATTTGATTACTATCTCAGTTTTTCCACCAGATTGAGGATGGTAAGATGAGATATGAGCTAACTAAGTATTGAGACAAGAAAATAATTCTGTCCAAAAGTTTCCTATGAAAATGGGATCTCTATCACTTACAATAATCTTTGGGTTTCCATGTAGCTTTTGAATTGTTTCCATAAATGAAATAGAAATTGTATTGGATTTAAATGGAAGTGATAATGCACAAAAGTGTGCATACTTGGTAAGTCTATCAACTACCACCATGATGACACTCTTTCCTTCAGAATTGGGTAAACCTGTGATAAAATCCATTGAAACCTCCTCCCAACGTTGGCTTGGAATGGATAAAGGTTGTAATAAACCTGGGGTCTTAATTGTTTCAAATTTATTTTGTTGGAAAACCAAAAATTTCACCACAAACTTTTGAATATCTGATTTAAGGCCATCCCAAAAAAATTCCTTCTTAACTCAATGGTAAGTTTTTAAAACCGTTAGCACCCTCCTAAGGGAGAAGTGTGCAATTCCATAAGAATCTTTTGCTCAAGTTGGGAATTCTTACATAGGTATAACTGATCTTTGTACCATAACGAATCACTTTTCCAGCTAAATGTATCATATGTACTGGGATCTTGTTGTATCTTTCGAATGAGTGCCCACACTTCTTCGTCATTCTTCCATTCCTCCCTTACTTCGTTTATCCATTCTGGTTGGATAATAGAAATATCGCACAACAATGCTTCCACATCCTTATCCTTTCTTGAGAGTGTATATGCCACAACATTTTTCTTCCCTCTTTTGTAGATGATTTCAAATTCATAACCCAACATCTTTGTGACCCATTTTTGTTTCTCTTTAGAGGATGATCTTTGTTCTAAACAGTATTTAAGGCTATCATGATCCATTTTTACCTTGAAGTGTCTTCCCATTAGGTAGGGTCGCCATTTCTTAAGTGCATGTAGTATTGCCAACATTTCCTTCTCATAAATAGCTTTATGTAAATACTTTCCCTTGATTGGACGACTTTGAAAATCAATGGGGCTTTCATCTTGCATTAAAACAACACCAATTCCATTTCCTGAAGCATCACATTCCACAATAAACGTTTTTATGAAGTTCAGCGTAGCTAAGACCGGTGCTTAGCACATTGCCTCTTTAAGATGTTTGAAGGCCTTTGTTTCTTCTGGAGTCCATGAAAATGCATCTTTCTTCAATAATGTTGTTGGAGGTGCTGCTATTCTCCCATAATTCTTAACAAACATGTGATAATACCCTATCAACCTGAGAAATTCTCGCAGATGCTTTATGGATGTGGGGATTTTCCATTCCTTAATCGCTTTAATTTTGCTAGGGTCTACCTTAACACCTTTATGAGATACCATATGACCCAGATATTCCACCTCTTGTACTCCAAAGAAAAATTTGGAGCTTTTTGCATATAATTGTTTCTCCTTCAATAGTTTGAGTACCCTGTCAACATGTTCAACATGATCCTTCCAAGACTTGTTGTAGATTAGTATATAATCAAAAAATACTAAATTTTTTTTACAAGGAAGGGTTTGAAAATGGAATTCATCAAACCTTGAAATACAGAAGGTGCATTGGTAAGGCCAAAAGGCATGACCAAAAATTCATAATGACCCTCATGAGCTCTAAATGTTGTTTTCAGAATGTCTTGAGTCTTCATTCTGATTTGATGATATCCTGAATGAAGATCCAACTTGGTGAAGTAAATTGATCCATGCAATTCATCCAATAATTCATCAATGACAAGGAATGGGAAATTTGTCTTTAATAGTGAGCTTTTTTAGCTCCCTATAATCGAGACACATGTGCCATGATCCATCCTTCTTGTGCACCAATACTACTGGAGCAGAGAAAGAACTTTGTCTAGTTTGAATTATACCAGCCTCTAGCATTTCTGCAACCATATGTTCAATTTCACTCTTTTGGGCGTACAGATATTTGTACAGCCTGATGTTTGGAGGAACACTTCCTGGAATAAAATGAATAGCATGATCATGATCAAAAATAGGTGGGAGACATTTGGGAGTTTCAAATACCTTGGAATGATTGTCCAAGACTTTTTGGATATTTGGAGAAATAGATGATTTTGATGCGGGAACCTCTAGCGAGCATAATTGTGTAATTACACCTTGTTGTTCCTAATTTAGAAGCTTTGTCATACTGTTAGAGCTGCTTATCTTTCCTAGTTTCCCTACAATACCCCTTAATTCAACTTCCTTTCCTTCTGCACAAAATTTCATGAAAAGTTCTTGAAAATGAAAAGCTATTGTACCCAAGGATTGTGGCCATTGGACTCCTAGTATAACATCAACACCACCCATTGGAATGGAAAGCATTGGGCTATTCAATACATATTCTCCCATGGATAGCTTGATATTATGGCACTTTCTAGAGCAATTTATGGTTCCTCCACTTGAAACCATCACTTGACACTCTAGTGATGGATATAGGAATCAATTCAATTCTTTTGCTATTTTACAATGAATAAAATTATGGGTAATTCCAGAATCAATCAACACTATTACATTTTTATTCTTGATATGTCCTTCTATCTTGATAGTTTGAGGAGTGGTAATTCAAGCCAATGCATTACAAGATATGGTTGGATTCATTTCTTCTTTATATAGGGTTTGTTCGTGGAGTATATCCTCTTCTTTTGACATTTCTTGTTCCTTTTCTTCCTCCTCTTCACAATCTATGTAGAATAATTTCTTCTCAGCACACTTATGACCTTTAGTGTATTTTCTATCACAACTGTAGCAAAGCCCTTTTGCTATTTTTTCTTCCAATTGTTGTGGTGTCAACCTTGTAGGTTGTGGAAGGATAGGGGCAAGGAAACTTCCATCTTTATAGTTGTGAGTGGTAGGATTCCTCGTTGCCATAATTTTTCTTTCCATTTTTCTTGCTAACCTGAATGCCTTCTCCAATGAATCAGGTTCCCAAAGGCGAACCTCATGTTGGATATTATCCTTTAAAGTCCCTATGAACACATCAATCCTATGCTCCTTTGGAATATCTTTTACCCTTATGTTCAATTTTTGGAAGTCCTCAATGTGCTCCATCATTGAACCCTTTTGTTTGAGATTTATCAATTGGCTAAAAAAGGTGTTGCTTTTTGTATCCTCATAATGTGCTACCATTTCTTCCATAAAAATAGCCCAAGTGACAATTTGTTTACGAGAGAAAATCCATTGATACCATAAAAAGTGAGTTGGTTCAAAATATAAAGTTGCAATACATACCTTCTGTGTGTTTTGCACATTATGGAGATCGAAAAATTGCTCCATCTATAGTATCCATGTTCTGGGATCCTTGCCATCAAACTTCCTCATATCAATTTTTGGAACATGGTGGGTCTTCAATCCAACATTAGAGTCTATGAAATCATGATTAAAATTTTGTTTGCTTTCATCATGAGTTTCCTTTACTACCCTTTCACCATTAGTGATCATTTCTTGCAACAACTTATTCAAATTCATCCTCAATTCTTCCATCTTATTGTCCATGCCATTCATCTTAGCTTCTATGTCCTTCTTTAAACTATCCTCTTAGATTCCACACCATCCATCTTAACTTGCATGCCATTCATATTAGATTCCATGCCATTCATCTTGGCTTCATTTACCTTTAGTCAGAGTGAAATTTGTTGTACTTGGTCTTGTAATTTTGATATATCATGTTGCATTTCTTCCTCTTGTTCATGAGTCATGCCAGAGATTTCAGGTTGCTTACTAGGTGTTTCCATTTTCCTTATTCGAGGCGTTAATTAATGCTAATAATTCTTCACTATTCCCTTTGAATTCTTTCAAACTAATTTTTCAAACCATCTTATGCAAAATTTAAAAAAACTACACACCTTTTTTTCACTTCTTAAGAGATCGATATTGAATATGTTGTATCTCTGTAACTAAAAATCTCAAATATATGAAATATCATCTTTCCATAGCAATTTGAGTCCTATTTCTAACCCCACAAGTCCGATCAAGATTGGATTCTCCATGTAAGAGTTATGCCAAATCAGTGACCTAATTATAGAATAGTTTAGTAGAGTGAACTTGTATGATGTGCCACGTGTCACGGTTTTGACCTTAGTACTTGAAACTGATGCACATAAAATTACAGGCTATCCTCTTTCTGAAACTTCTTAAGGAATTTCAATCTGATGCTCAAAAAATAAGTTATGACGATTTTCCCGAGGTCACCTGTTTGGAATGTAATTCGGGAGTCTACTAAAACTCTAACTTCCTCAGATCATATCTCCACGAATATTGTAGGACAAGCTATGAAATTTAGACAAGAAGTTCAAAATAATTTATGCCCAAATGGGTTTTTTTGTTTATCTTATGAAACATTGCAAAAAAAAGTGATAATGCCATGATGACCTGTTTGGAGCAACGAAACCCTAGAATCCAAAGCTCTAATACCAAATGCTAGGAAACCAACTCACAAAAATATAGAAAATATAGATCAATGCATTAGAATTCAGCCCATTCGAGGAGCCAACCTCCTTTACATTACACAAATGAACAATTCTTGGATGATACAAATGAGTAAACCTCCCTTCTATATATAGGAGTCTAAGGGGTCACAATGTAATCAAGCAGACATAAAAGTAACAACATAAGGGCACAAAAATAACAATAGTGGGTTTCTATGGGGCATAGTAATAACAATATGGGGTCAATAGGGGCACAATAAGGGTTACAATGACAATAGTAATGGGGGAATCACTAGTATTATAGGGGCCTAACGACCCACAACATGCATGTCTCCTCCAGATGATCCGTCCATATCTTCAAAGCCTTTTCCTGTTCAATAGGGATTCCTTGGTTGTGATCCCCCCTTCCCATGTCATCTTTAGGGGCATTATATCTCATGTACTTATATCTTATTGTATTCAGTCTTGGCCTATGTTTTTCCAGGTGCATTATGTATATGGGATCCACTGTATTATTTTTTGGCTCATTGATGCTAGTGTATCATGTATCATGTATTTTGTAGCTCAGTCCCACATTGTTGGGCTCACCATTATTGTTCCTTATGATGATGATATTAAGAAGCCATCTCATAATCCTTGTTCCTTATGATGATGATATTATCCTCATTAGTAGTGACCCTAAAATTTTAACTTGTGACAAAAAAAAATCTTAAGAAGAAGTTTGAAATGACATACATAGGATATTTACACTATTTTTTTAGTCTCCAAGTATTGAAAACTATGGAAGGAAATTCTCTTTCCCAATCTAAGTATGCATGTGACCTTGTTCAACATTTTCACATGGAAGATTTCAAACCATCCCCTTATCCCATTCGATCTGGAGTCAAGCTTGTTGCTATCCATACTACACTTGAAGTTGATGCCACATTCGTACCATTAGTTAATTGATGGCCTCTTATATTTAACTCATAGTTGTCCTAATATTTCGTTTGTAGTTGGTCTTGTTTCTTGATATATGGAAAAAATCTATGAAATTCATTGGAAGGTAGTGAAAAGAATGCTTTGGTATATATGGGGTACAATTTATTTTGGGATACATTTCAATTCAAGGGGGACTCCTTTATTAATTAGTTTCACTTATTTGGATTGGGTTGGAAACCCAAATGATTAGAAGTCTATTGTTGGCTATATTTTTAGTCATGATTCTAGACTTGTCACTGTTGGGCTTGTAAAAATTAGTAGACTAGTACTCTTTCTTTATTAGAAGAAAAATTCCAAGTAATGGTTAATGCAAGTCAAGAAGTCTTATGGATTCTATAGATACTTTTATAGTTTGGATTCCAACAAAAACATTATAACACCCTTTGATGTGACAAGAATAGTGTCATTAAGCTCACCAAATATCCAATTCAACATCAATGCAACAAAAAAATTGAGATATAATTTCACTTCATGAAAAATATATTGGCAGCATGGTGTTGGAATTGATGTCAACCACAGAGCCAACCAACTAATTTGGCATTGATTTCAACAAGTTAATGAGCTTTTGCTAATGATCAAAAGGTTGAAAGAGGTTTGGTTGAGGTGTACAAGTGCTAAATATGTGTCTGGAGATGTTCAAGAACAATGGTCTCATATATGGGTTCAAAATTTGAGTTTTCCAAGATTTACAAATTATGTTGCATTCTTACCACCATCACAAAGTAGTACTACCACACTATTGTGGTATTGTCTTAGCATGCACACAACACTTGCAATAGGTTTCCCAACCTATTCCTATGACATTTCCTATAGGTGGAGAAAAATAAAACTACAGGCCAATCCAAGGTAAATGCCCATGGTTTCAACAACGATGAAGCATATTGACATGTTCAATGTTTGGTTTGATTTGGTCATAAAACTTGTATGAACACATTGATTGTTTGGTAATGGTGGACTTGGTCAATTGATTGAATTGGTTTGCGATCTGGTACACTGACATCAAGTTGATCTGGTCCATTGAATGAGTGTTGGGAATTATTGTTAATTTCCATTTCATGGATCGACCTTAAGGTTAGATAATGCAAGATTTAGTTGTAGTGTACTATTGTATCAGGTTGATAAAAATGACGATAAGAGTTTGGTTACATAACACATGATTTCATCAGTTGGTGCGAATGGAGAATGTGTGATGGATGCCAACGAATAGAGTGCACATAAAAGATATGGAGAGCATTTATTTTGGTGCATTTACAATTAGTTGAGACATAATTTGAAAGGTACCAATGTGCGTGGAAAGAGGAAAATACTTGTAGTAGAGTTTTGATAAAGCATATTGATGAGGATAGTGCTGAGAAGAATAAAGGAATTGCAAGCTAACTTTGTTGTAGTTTTAAAGATTAATTTGATATTGTTTTTTCAAGGTTTAGATATTAGTGATGGAGGTACTATATGGTTGATTTTGATGGGCCTAGATATAGAGCTTGGTGCATCTGTAGTATATGTGTTATTGTCATGGCTTTCAATACATTGTCCTTAATGTAGAGGTGCTAATACTTTTGTATGGCTCAGTCTTATGTTAAAGAGATCCATTTATGCCATGTGTATGGGTTTGCATGTTCCATTAAGTATGAGCATATGTCTCATGATGTATGTTGTTGAGAGGGTTTGAGTAGGAGTTTAGTGTTGAGAGAGTGTATGGTTGAGAGTCATAGTTTGATGCTACCAAGGCTTGAGGTAGGATTTGTATTTTAGTTTGTATTTGGTTGTTGAGAGAAGAAGATTAAGTGGGTCCAATAATTGTGAAATGTGACTCATAGATGTTTGAGTAGAGTATAATGGGCCCAGTATGAAAATGAATGAAATGTGATCCACAAGGAATTGAATGTTGGGGCCTTTAGTGGGAAATTCATGGCTTTCTAACAAGTTGTGGCTTGTTGATTTAGGGAGTGGTGGCTTCCTTCAAGTTGTGGCCTGAAAACTTTGGAAGTGGTGGCTTCACCTAGGTGGTGGCCTCAGAAGCTATTAGAGGTCGGGGCCTCCAAAAGGTAGTGGCCTGTGGTGGATAATGGAATTTATAGTAGGGGTAATGGTGTCTTCAAATTAGTGGTGGCCTACATAGTTGAAAAAGTGGTGACTTCCATCAGGTAGTGGCCCAGAGTGAGTGGTTTCTCACTTGCATTTCAAGTTGGGGCTAGCAAAAAGGTGGTGTCCAATGATCGAAGTAACAAAAATATTTTACTAATAAGAAGAAGAAGCATAGAAAAGTATATGGTAGTTTTTCTCCCATAATGGTTTCCACCTTATATGTTTTGTTCATGTGTTGATGTGTTTATTTGATGTATATTACTGATCATGAGATGCATGCGTTAATTGTTGTTGATATATTGTGTTCTTGGAAATTAATTAATTGTTCAGGAGATTGTAAGAAAAGGAAAAAGGTTTTAATTCAAGATCCATTAAGCACAATACTAATTCACCCCCCCAGTATTTTCAAGCTCCCAACAAAATCTCATTTATGATCAAGTTGCGTACAATTAGGTCCTATAATACTATTGTATTCCCTCATTGTTGTTGTCAGTGTAGCCCTCCTATTGTTATTGTTGTGCCCATTTAGTCCCCATATTGTTATTAATTTTTCCCGATAGAAGCTCACTATTGTTATTGTTGTGCCCTTACGTTATTATTTTTATGTCGCCTCTAATTATATTGTAACCCCTTAGACTCCGATATATATAAAGGAGGTTTATCCATTTGAATCATCCAAGAATTGTTCAGTTGTGTAATGTAAAGGAGGTTTCCCCCTCAAAGAGGCTAATTTTGAAGTCGTTGATCTATCTCTTCTTCTATTTTGTGGGCTAGTTTCATAACATTTGGTATTCGAGCTTTGGATTCTAGAGTTTCACTTCTTCAAACCGGTCATCTTGGAATTTTTGCTATAAATTTTTTTATACAAGGTTTTAGAAGTTGAATTTTTTACCACATGGAGCTAAAATCTTAGAGAACTTCGTGTAAAAATTTCAGATCTTGGTTATATTTTCAGAGATATGTTTTGAGGAAATTAGGGTTTTTGCAGGCTCCAGAATTCTGTCTCAAACAAGTGACCTAGGGAAAATCATCATAACTTTCATTTCAGGAATCAGATTTGAATTCTATGAAAAGTAACTGAAATTGCATGGAACATAGTTTTTTGTGTAGAAATTTTAGGGCCTAAGGTCAAAACAGGGACACATGGCACTCCATACAACTTCATTGTACTGAACCAATCCATAATTAGGTCATCGTGGGATATTTGGCATAACTATTCCTTGAAGAATCCAATATTGGTATGACTTGTGGGGTTAGAAAGATTTTCAGACCTTGGAGATTGGAAAATACTAATATACAACGAATTCAATATCAAGCTCCTACAAAGAAAAAACAAAAGGTGTCTATGTTTTAAAATTTTCATAAGTTTTGTTTGAAAAATTAGTTTGAAGTGATTCAAAGGGAATAGTAAAGCATAATTATCATTAATAGATTCTCCAAAGAAATAAAATGGAAACACCTAGTAAGAAACCTGAAACATCTACTATGACACATGAAGAAGATGAAGAAATGAAACATGATATATCAAAATTACGAGATCAAGTGCAACAAATTTCACTCTAACAAAAAGTAACAAAAGCTAGGATGGATGGTTTGAATAATGGACTAGAAGCTAAGATCAATGGTATAGAAGAAAAAGTGGAAGGCAACATGGAAGATTTGAAGAAAGGCATCGAAGGTTTGACAAAGTTACTACAAGAAATGCTTCCTAATGGCGAAACGGTAGTGGATGAAACCCATGATGAGAACAAAAGAAATGGTAATCATGATTTCGTAGAATCTAACATTGGATTGAAGACCCACCATGTTCCAAATATCGATATGAGAAATTTTGATGGAAATGATCCCGTAACATGGGTACTATAGATGGAGCAATATTTTGATCTCCATAATGTGCAAAACACACAAAAGTTACGCATTACAAATTTATATTTAGAACCCAATTAGCGTGTATGGTATCAATGACTTTTCTCTCATAAAGAAATTTTCACTTGGTCAATTTTTATGGAGTAAATGATAGCATATTATGAGGATACAAAGAGAAACACCTTCTTTAGCCAATTGATAAATCTCAAACAAAAGAGTTCAATGATGGAGCACATTAAGGACTTCAAAAAATTGAATATAAGGGTAAATGCTATTCCAGAGGAGCATAGGATTAATGTCTTCATAGGGACTTTAAAAGATAACATCGAACATAAGGTTTTCCTTTGGGAACCTAATTCATTGGAGAAGGCATTCAAGTTTACAAGAAAAATTAAAAGAAAACTTATGGCAACAAGGAAGCCTACCACTCAAAAATGTAAATATGGAAGTGTTGTTGCTCCTAGCCTTCCATAACCTACAAGGTTGACACCACAAAAATTCAAAGGAAAAAGAGAAAAAGGGCTTTGTTACATTTGTGATAGAAAATACATTAAAGGTCATAAGTGTGCCGAGAAGAAATTGTTTTACATAAATTGTGAAGAGGAGGAAGAGAAGGAGTAAGAAACATCAAAAGAAGAGGATATACACCAAGAAACAACCCCGGAGATAGAAGAAATGAATCTAACCATATCTTGTAATGCATTGGTAGGACTTATCACTCCTCAAAATCTCAAGATAGAATGACATATCAAGAAGGAAAATGTAATAGTCTTTTTATTTGGGTAGTACCCATAAATTTATTAAGTGAAGATAGCCAAGGAATTGAATTTCTTCCTATATCCAACACCACACTATCAAGTGATGGTTGCAAATGGAGGAACCATAAATTTCTCCGGAAAGTTCCATAATATCAAGCTATCCATGGGAGAATATGTATTGAATAGTCCAATGCTTTCCATTCTAATGGGTGGTGCTGATGTTGTACTAGGAGTCCAATGGTTACAATCTTTAGGTACGATAGCTTTTAACTTTCAAGAAATTTTCTGTATTTATTTATGGATGGAATGTGGTGTAAAACATAGGTGAAAATGTATTTAGGTGTGAAATGTTAAAATTGAAAATTTGGTATTTATGTTAGTGAGAAGTATTATTAATGATGAATTTAGTCCATTGTTTGATATTTCAAAAATAATTCCAATTATAAATTTTAGATTACTATGTTTTTTCAAGGAATGAAGTTGCATTAATGTTACAAATATCGATGTGTTAATGCAGATAATTCCTTAATAGATACCTTGAAATAATAATCTTTCACTAGGAATTGATTAAGGACATTGATATCTAAATATTTTTTTCAAATAAGGTAATTAGAGAGTCATTGTAGGATAAGTGCTCATATGTGGTGTGTTTATTATTTTGAGAAGTGTGAAGTGTTTATTGGTATGGCTATATCTGGTAGTATGTTAATGTATATGTGTTTAAAATTGGGTTGTTAGTTTTATTTGATAATATTGTTTTTTAAATTTTTATGAGGTGTAGAATAGATGGTGATAGAGTGCTTTGTTAAGCCATTATGTGGTGTAAAGGTCATCGTTTTAAAACATTATAGGCAAAAAAATCCAGTCATGCTAAGGGTTATTTTGGCCCTGGTTGGGTGTGATCCCTAGGTGATTTTGACAACTTAGATGCCCCTAGGTCATGGTCACTCAAGCCACAAGTTAGGTGTACCAATCATCTCAAGACTCACATAACCTAGCAAACAAAAAAGCATTGTTCTTTAAATATTTTGTTACAAATAACAATTTTTGTGTAGATTTAGTTATGAAGAATGAAACAAAGTGCATATCATAAGTGATTATGCCTTATCAAGGTATAAAGTGTTAAAACGAAAAAAAATGTTATTTTTTTTCTTTTTCTTTTTTTGCAAGGAAATATTTGGGTAGATCCACTCAAAGGGGTCACATATTGTTCGCTTATTAGCATATCCAAACACTGAGGGCATCAAGAAGAGTTGACCTTGTGACCTCCCATTAGCAAGGTGCTTTAGCGATAAGAACTCAACCAATTAAGCTAATCCTTGATGCTAAAAAAATTTGGCTTGCATTAATATAAAGGTGTTATTAATAATGATCTTCATACTATTGTAGTACTTGTGAACGAGACTAGGATAGTATTTATTTTCATGAAATAAAATCATGTTTAAGCATAACACATTAATTCTAGCATTGGAGGTGTATGATGATTTTCATGAAATAAAATCGTGTTTAAGTATCAAATATTAATTCCATGCTACATAGGTGCTTTAAATGATGTTTTTAGGATAGTAAGATCAAAATTCACTCCAATGGTGGGCATTTCTATTCTAATTTAAAAAATGATAATATTTATAGGTGATGCAAGGTGAAATCCTTCCAAGATGTGAAATGTTGAAACAAACAAGAGGAATAGTTGCAATGAAACATAGTCTCTGCTTCTACCACTAATTAATTGATTAAAGGTTGTGTACTCCACACAATGAAAGCTCTCCACATAATGAAATTTCTCCACACAAATATCCCTGCATAATGAAAGCTATTTGCATAGTGAAATCTCTTTGCACAATGAAACTTATTCACAAAGTAAAATATCTTCGCACAAAACTCTCTGCACAATGAAATCTATCCACACAAATATCTCTACACAGTGAAAGAGCTTCGTATAGTGAAAACTCTTAATTGATTAAAAGTTTCATAGATTTTATAAAAAACTCTACATAATGAAATCTCATCCCAAGTATCACCACATTATTTGCATGTTGTTCAAGAAATTTCTTGGTTGCCAAAAGTTTCAACAATCAATTATGTGTCCTCAACTAGAGCTACAATGCATCTTGTTTAATGATTTCTCAGTAATGATTGAATGATCACATTGCATCCATCCACAACATTTCACACACAATTTTCTAAATGATAATTTCCCATCGCTCTCTAGTATAAATATTTCACAATGAACTTCCTATGAAATGGCAATGTGGATGTGGATAATTCAATACAACTTTCGTACTACCCACAACTTACACACTTCGCACAACTTCTGCATTCTCTATCTCCACAACTATCCGAGATGATTATTATTATATAATATGGTAATAATTTAATACTAAATAGTGCATATATTCGTATTCCAACTAACATTAATTAATTAATTAAGTTTGTTTGAATGTGTAGAAAACTGCGCATAATAACTCTGCACAATGAAAGATATTTTCATAGTGAAAGCTCTTCGCATAGTGAAAGCTATTCACATAGTGAAATATTTCTGCACAAAACTCTTCGCACAATGAAATCTCTCAATACAAAGGTATTTGCATAATGAAAGCTCACCAACATAGAATTAGCCAATAATGCTAATTAATTGATTAAAGGATGTGTGGAGTGCAAAGAAAACTATGCACAATGAAGTATCACCTTAGGTAGCACCACATGATTTGCATGTCGTTCGAGAAATCTAATGTGTGAAGCAATTTTTTGGTCATCAAAAGTTTCAACAATCAATTATGTGTCCACAAATAGAGCTACATTGTATCCTATTTAACGATTTCTTAGGGATTCAATGCCCATGTTGCATCCATCTACAAAATTCCATGCGCAATTTACTAAATGATAATTTCCCATTATTCTCTAGTCCAAATATTTCACCACAAAGTTTTTTTGAAATGGTAATGCCGATGTGGAGGAAATCTAATTCCACACAACTTCTACAATCCACATAATAGTGTATGGTGATGTTCCACACTCCCGCATGCATTCCTTGTGCACACAGTTATCCTAGATGATTATTATTATATAATATTGGTAATATTGTAATACTAAATATGCATATTGTCATATTCCTACTATTGCTTATTAATTGGTTGAAGGTTATGTGGAGTGCAGAGAAAATTGTGCTCAATGAAATCCATTCGCATGAAACTCTCCATGCAATGAGATCTCTCTGCATGAAACTCTTCACACAATAAAAGCTATTTGCACAATGGAAGCTTTCCACACAATGAAATCTCTTCACATAATGAAATATCTCTACACAAAACTCTCTGCATGATTAAAAATCCTCTTTGCACAATAGAGAATTAGCCAATGAAGCTAATTAATTGATTAAAGGTTTTATGGAGTGCAGAGAAAACTCCGCACAATGAAATCTCTTCACAGAATGAAAGCTCTCCACACATGCCTCAAAATTGATACATGAAGCAAATACTAAGCAATATTACATATAAGTTACGGAATGAATTTATTTGGCATATAATGAATCATTTATTAAACTATTACCAAATAATGAATTCTTATCCACATTGTGCATAACAAGTGGCATTTTCGCATAGAGTCGTCCATTTTTCTATTTACGCAAGTTTCAAATCCATGTATGGGAGAAAGGGTGTGTAGAAAATATGGGAGAAAGGGTAAGCAGTAAGTGTAGGAGCTAGTTTGCTTTAGCATTCAACATAAGGTAGGGGAAATAGGAGGTAATTTCTTTTATTTTGTTGTACGGAGAAAGGGTGCATGTGAAGTGTGCGAGAAGGGACTATATTGAGTCAAGGTTTTTTCCTCCACATTTTGCTATTCAATATTTACTTAGCAAGAGGAAGTGCTAAGAGTTTATTATGATTTATATTTATTTTCCTATATTATTGTGCAAAGGTGCAGAACAAGTAACATTGATACAGTTTATAAAGTGATTAAAGGGTCCAAAGAGGCCAGAGCTAATGGGATTTCAATTTCCTTACTGAGTGAAGCTTTCCTTCTCCACATTTCACATAAAGATAATTAAAATTGGAAGAGAAATTATATGATGAATTAAGGTGCAAAAAAAATAACATTGATACAATGTCCAGAGTAAAGATTATATGGATCTTTAGTATAGTTGCTTGTTTCATTTCATATGTGCAAAAGAAATAGATATAGTAGGTTTGAAGGAGGGGCATCATATTGTAGAGCTTGCTATTTCACTTAAAAAGTCAGTTAAAAATTTGGCACGTGCTGTAGATAGATGTGCTAGCAGTGCGGAGTGAAGGATGTGTGGATATAAGGGAGTGCAGAGAAGGAGACACAAATATAACACAACTTCGAAGTAGGTTTTAGAGAACCAGAAGAACAAAACCATTATTTTTGAGTGTGAAAATAAAGGGAATCGAAGAGCTAATGCATATGTCACAGATGTATAAATTGTTCAGGATTTATTTTAGGTTGTGAAGTTTCTTTTTTTCTCCTCTTCTATACAATATTAGATATCAAAGAGTACACAGGAAACACCACTTAGCAAAGTTATCGTTGTCTATAATTGTCTTAATTGAAATGATTATTTTATTGAAATAATTGTAAACACTAAATACACTTAGACTATCAAGATTAGAAAGGTTCTCAACAACAATTCCTATGGCTATTTCTCTTCGTTAACTGGTTAAATACCAAATCGTACTATTTTTCCTCCATTATCACTTTTAACAATATTTCAAATTAGGATCAAGAACAGGGTAGCAAGGTTTTATTGTGTGAAATGAGAAAGTGTGGAAGAAACACAATGAAAGCTTTATTCATACTTGCATATTCCACATGATGAAATTTATTCAATTCTAAATACTTGTTATTAGCAATTGTATTTTTCAGAGATCTATGCGTGAGAATCTACAAAATTATTATCAAATGTTCATTTTCTTTTTAATCAATAACACAATATTAGATATAAACTAAAGTCTTAAAGAATATGTTCGAAAACCTATAAAAAACGTTATCATAAAATCGATACAGGCTCAGATTGAATAACAATAACTATATCTAGATTCAAATGGAAACAAATATAGCTATAACTCAGATATATACAAAATCATATTCAAAACATAGGTATCAAAAAAAAAAAAACTTATTAAACATAATCAGAACAGTAATATTGAGAGTTATTTTGTTGTATGCAAAATGGGTAGTTGGAAACATAGTTAATTAAATAATATGTGTACACATAATTAAACCAATCTTTGATTGTGCGAACCGAAGGAGCGTGAAGGAACTACAATGAAAGCTTTCTCCAAACTTCCGTATTTCACAAGATGAAAATTATTTAAAAAATGATAAAACATTAGTTATAGCACAAAGTCTTAAAGCATATGTTCAAAAACTTATAGAAAACATTATCATAAAAGTGATACAGACTCAGATTCAGTAACAATTGTGTCTAGATTCAAACACTAATCACCATAGCCATAATTTATATATATACGACATCATATTAAGAATGTAGTCATGAAAAACAAAGTTGTTGAATAGAGTCAGAACCGTAGCACCGAGAATTGAAAATCCTAATACAAAATTGTAAAAGTAAATGTGTTTGTTCTAATGGGAATTATGATTTGGAACCCATGAACCAGAATATGAAAAATTCATCTACAACAAAATTAAGAATTTGTTTAAAGTAATTAGATAAGGTGATCATAACATAATCAACAAAGCTAACTTATCTAATATTAGTTAACATAAAATTGAATGTTGAATGATTTGAGAATATTTATAGTGTGAAAAAGCATCCATTGTGACTGCGTTTCTCTTAGATGTCTTTCAGGTTCATGATTTATTCAATAAATTTTCTCACTACAGTTTTAATGAAATCTTTGTCAAGGGAAATTTTAATTTATATTTTGAAAATTTATGGAATATCTCCTTTTCAATTTTTCAAGCTTATTCTTGCAACTACATAACCAAGAAAAAGTTATCGTTATTGACTCTAACAAAAGTAATTATCCATTTGGTAATTTATTCTACAGTAAAATCAACTATTCCATCAAAATTCACTTCCATAGACTATTTTAGTTGGTCCTATTCAAATTTTAGTGTGTATGTTGAAATTAATTTAGAATTGCGTACAATGCGTGGATTGTTTAGGAACTATACAATTTCTACCACTATTAGATAGGAATCACCTCTTCTCCTGGTTAGCTTATAACATTTAGAAATGATTTCCTCAGTGTACTTATTCTATTTGACCATCCAACTTCTGGTTTCTTTATTCAATTAGCATATGGAAGTCCTTTTTTGTTTTTCCTCTACATCATATAATAATGCAAGCCTCTGAATAAGAGTAACCAAATCATTATTAACAAATTTTCTATCTACCTTAATATTACTATCAACTAAATTCACAAATGTCTTAATTTTATGTTGCAAACATGTTAAATCGAAAGCTTCTTGCCATGCATGATCAATAGTTTCTAATATTTGGCATATGCTATTAATGATAAACGATTTGAATGCATTGAGCATACTGACGACTTTATTAGATATTTGTGGCGTTAGAGTAGTAGAAATTGACAATGATGGTGTCTGTATTTCCAGTGGAGTCATTAACAGAGGGCCAAAATTTAGAGTGTCTTCTAGTTATTTTAATATTATTTTTAGTCTCATTTTTTGCAGTCTTTTCATCAATATATTTTGCAAGTTCATGACTAGTAGATTGATAAAATACCATGAGCCTCTTCAATACAATGCCAAACAAATAAATATCCATTTTTTCTTCATCAATAATGTTTTTACTATGAGATTTTACCTTTTCAATTCTCAATTTTTTGGTGCCCTTGTCATATTTTTCATTTTGCAATGTGACAAGACATTCATTGAAAACAATGGCCTTTTCTACAATCTACTCCATCATTTTCTAATTCTCTACTAAACAAGAAGTAACCTAGTCAGGTGGTACACTACTATCCTTTTCCATGTCTAGAACTTGTCGAATTCCTTCTATTTATGGAACTTTTGGATTTGACTATTTGAACTGTGTGCAATTTTTCTATAAAGAAACACCAAAGAGACTCTCTATCATCTCGGTGACCTGATATATTACCATGAACCAATTTTCCAGTGATAGAAGCTTTTCTCTTTCCTAGACTGTAGGATGAGCATGTACTAATATCGAGTGTGGAAGCCTGAGATTATTGTGTAGGATTAAGGCCTCTTTTCTCGTGTTTTTAATCCCTTTTAGAGTTGGCTTATTGAGAATTTTTTTTACTGATGATTGAATTTTGATTCTCTGCAAGTATTGTAAATGATTTGATGTGTAAACATATTTTGAATTAGACAAATATTTAAACAAATTATTTACTTGCACATTATGAGATGCATAATTTGAATTGGTTCTTTGTTTGGATGCAATTTAGGTTATCAGGGTAATTTTTCAAAGACATGGCATCATAATGGATCTATTATTGCTAGACAATTTGACTAATTGTAAAGAAGTTTAATTGAAAATCAAATTAACTTAGTCAATTATACAATCCATTTTGTATCACTAAGAAAGCAAATAGAAAATGGATTTTTGAATATTTGTTGTAGTTCTTGTGTTCATAAGGTGAGAAAAGAGCCAATATAAATCCCTATATGACTTTGTAAAGAAAGAGATGCCTTGGAGAGAAACATGGGAAATAACCTAAGAAGTTGAGAAAATGAATTGTTGAGTAATGTTCACTCCATTTAGTTGTGGGCCCAAAAAAATATTTTCTTTGCACAATTTCAAGCACTTATTCACTACAACATTCATCAATTCATTATTGAAAATTTTTATTTTATTTTCTATTAACAAGTTTAGATACTTCTAATAAGAAAACAGGCAGTGGAATTTCTCATTTATATCAGAAAATTAGTTCATTGTATGAGTGCAAATATCTTTTTTCATTTGTCTACTACTTATTTTCACTCTCAATGTTGGCTTGAGGGGGTCTCACCCAGGTTCAGTGTTAGTTAGCCAAAAAAATCCCTACACAACTGGCCCCTTCGGCATCAGACCACGGAGCGCGGACTGAAATCTCACCCGAAGTAGTATGGGGGGATGTTGTAACCAAGTTTCCGCACCCTTGAGATGGTTGTGATGTCGGTTTATTCCAACTATACCTGCCTTTGTGCAGGTTGCTTCGCTCTCTGCTTTATCCTTTAGTACCTTCACGAAGTGTTACGATCGGCTTTCACGCAGCCCTAGCCAAGGGCTAAGGTCCTTTCACGCTACTAGGGAAACGAACTGCGACATCTCCCAAAATAGGCTAAGTATCTTACTTATCTTATTAACAGACTTCAGTTAGCTTCACGTAAATAGATGTTCTTACTTACGTTCACTTAACCAATATATTCATACACATTCACGCATCATATCAGCATTAGAAGTGAAATTCATACCCAATATAACAAATTCATAAATAGAGATAAATATGCAGAAATGATAGAAAACTTCTCTTTATTAAAACTTCCAGAAGATTACAAATTCGACTCGCCCTGCGCACTCAGTTGTAGGGGTCTACGCACTCAGTTGCAGACTACTAGGCCTCTGCACACTCATCTGTAGAGCCTCTACCTATGATACAACCCAAAACTACAATTCAAAGCTATCTCGCATACGTCTTCATTGCTTAGACATTATTTAGATGCCTTTGACTACCTAGAGCTTCACTCTATTTATACAATCCCATGGTCCATGGACCATGGGTAGATATTTTACAACCGACATTACATTATGAAAATAAGGGCAAATAACCCTATGACTCTTTAACAACTACATGCCCTGTGCCCACAAAATGCATAGTCTTTACATTGGAATTACAAAATTGGACCAAAATATGGGCTCTTAACCCCAAAACTGCCCTTGGGGGATCTTGCGCCTAACAGGCCCCCAACACAAACATCCTGAATTTCCCTCGAGTCACTTTGTAGGTGTGGAGATATTAGCACGTAGAACTCCCAACTCTGTTTGGATTTTTGCAACTTCAATAATGCACTGAGTGGCTACTTGTTGGACTTCCTCCACGTGTTGTCCAGTGACTGTTGTTGCCAAATTGCTGCCCTAAATCCTCTCCTGCGTTTCTTGTATTTGCATGATCTTTGCTTCAATGGAGGTTTTAATTGTATACGCCTCATCGATCAATGGTTGTAGGTGTGCTTTTAAGACCACTTCTTTGTGCCAAGTGACATCCACCTATTTCTTGAGCACCCTTCCCTACTGCATCCATGCAAGCCTTTGTGTAGGGGAACCGTCTACGCAATCAATTTTACCTCATCATATTTCTGTTGCAACTTGTGCACCTCTGTCTCTAGGAACTCCACATTGGGGTCCTCTTGGAGGGTGGTTAGGACCTCGAATTACTATTCGAACAACTTCATGCAATCTGTCACTGCACTGCCAACCACCGAGATTGTTGTCATAACTGTGGTGGTGCACTATTCTCTAACCTTCGACAAAGTTAAAGGTTGAGCCCTCAACTACAATTCTATTATCTAAAGGTTGAGCTCCAGTTGAACCCTGGCCATCTCTGCTCTTGCGTCGCACACCCCAGTGGCTAAATTACGAATGCGAGCCTCCACCGGTTCTTGTGCCTAAATGCCCAACACCAGGACCATTTGACAGGCTTCCCCTATCACCTACATAATATGTTGATTCTATTCGACTACCTCATTGCGCTGCAAGCCCAACTGTTCAATGTTGATGTGATGCTTGCTCATCACCTGCAGTAGGCAACTCTCCCAAGCTCGTTTTGTGTGGACTCTATCCTGTAAGAGGTAGAGTGTCTCTTGAGGGAGTGCAGCCATGTTCAACCCTACCCCTTTCAAACTGCTCCTCATGGGTCTGTCTTCCTCCTTCTATGTAGTAAGTGCCCCATCTAGTAGCACTATAATGTTGGTCACTCTGGCATGTAATATTTCCTCGACAGCTGAAGTGCTGAATGCGAGGCTGGTGGACACTGTGCCAGCTGGTGGAGTGTGAACCTCCAACTCCTCCAAGTTTGTCTGAAGATCCCCCAGTACCAGTTTTTGTTGTTCTTCAAATTGTTGGAGGACCTCCACAGTGACATCCCACACCATTTCGCCAATATGATGTAAATCCCCCTTAGTGAGGGTGATTAGATCATGGTCTCGAAAGCTTGGGTTGGGTGGATGTCATATGGAGGTCCACGCCACCCCGTTCTATGTCTATCTCTCATTCGGGTGAAGGTGACTTCTATCCTTCGCACTCTTCTTCTCCTGTTTTTTGCTATTCTACCAGCTTCGTAGCGTCACGTGCTACCTGGGCCTTAGCCTCTGCTTCCTCTTTCCTGTGCTTTTCTGCTAGCTACGCCATCCAAAGTTTTGCCTCTTCCTTCTTGCATTGCAGGGCGAACTTCTTTTCTTCCATGATAGAGCCAGCTGGACCGCACCACTATGGTGGCCAAGACTCAATGACTACGAATATCACATTGTCAGCCGCCAAATACAGTAAATCATGCCACGTTTTTGTAGGGTCCTTCTGCACCTTGATGAAGACATGGTTGAAATATGCTTTGAACTCTACAAATATTTGCAAACTGTTGTAGATTGTGGGTGATAACCGCAGCTTGTGATTGATCCCCATTCGGATGTTCATTTCCATTAGCACCCAAAATATCTTGCTTTCTCTGATCCGCTACACATCCTTGGTCACCCACAATAAAGCGTACTTTGCTACCCCTGGAAGTTCTGGTGTGACCAAAGAGAATTGCCTATCTTCGGGCATCTCCCATGCCACTAGTATGATCAACAACAGGAGCCATGTGTAATGAAACGTTTTTCCCTGCTCCTGTGCCTCACGAAAATTCACCAGGAACTCGCCCAATAGGTAGTCCGCCCAGTTGAACTGGACCCCTTCTGCACATTATGCTACTAGTGCAACCACTAGCGTGGGAACCTCATTAACTGTAGGGTTTTTAATGCTATAGATGGCATACCCTCACTTCTTCTTCTCCAACTTAAACTTCTTTTTCATTGCCTCTACGAGGGCCAACTCGCAACCTTTTCCCTCTGAAATGTTTGTTGGATCCTCTCATGAGTAAGGTAGCCATGTAATTCTGTAAATCAAATGGTCTGTGATATGGATGGGCTCTTCCAGCCACAAGCACCCATCATGCACCAAGCATAGCAACTATCGGATGACGAAGATGGTCACTGGGGCATGGTGGTAATGCGACACCCAGAGAAATTTTAGCAATCCTACTTTCTGGACACCTCTAAGCCATTTGCATGGCTCCAATTTAATAATTATAGCCGTCGCATCCATCTTCTGGCACATTAGCTTCACAGTCACTAAATGCAGGAAATTCTCATGGACTGAAAGGTCCCAATCTTCAAATTTCAACACAGAAACGCACCCCAAGTGCACTCCCTAAAAAAAAATATTGTCTGCGAGCATCAGAGTTTGCAGAGAGATCTTGCTCTCATCTATATCCTTTGGCACCTTGGCTTTACCCTTGCACGAAGACACATATTTAGGTAACTGGGTATAGGGTCCACACCCTAGGTTTTAATGTCCATATCTACATCCTCCTCCACAACTAGGATTTCTTCAAACTCTTCCTCCTCATCAGCCTCCAAATTAATCACCTTCCCCGTTTCCTGCAATGTGAGCTTGGTCCTCAGTGTATTTTGGGGTGAGACATGCACCGAGATCATGGCCTATTTATCCTTCTTAGGTCTCGGTGTTCGCGGTGATTTAAGGACCTCAATGTTTATTCCAGTGCTCTCGGGGGTTTCCACTTCCACAATTTCCTATGTGGCTTCCTCAGCTCTTGTTGAAATATGGCAGCAAGAATATTCTAATTTAATTTGTCCTTGAATTAAATTGTGAATTAAAATCAAATTTAATCTTAACAGCTACCTGGAAATAATTAATTAATTTATTTTAAACTAATTAGTTGGAGAAATTCAAGTTAGAAGTCTTTTTGAAGTCATGCAAGAGTTTTCCATTAAATTAAGGAGAAAAGATTGAGTTATATTTGAGTTGTAATTAGTTAACTCAGTTTACTGAGTTAAGTCCAGTTAGATTAGCTCGAAACTGTTTGAGGAACTAATAGTGAGTTAACAGTCAGTTGATGCATTAATGCACTCAACTAGTGCTACTCTAGTTAACTGAAGATTCCCTCACCAGAAACTCATGCATTTCTATTCTGAGAAAGACCCAGTTGAGATTAATGTTCAAGGATAGTGTACTATCAATTGCATGTGTTTTCTCATGGAGAAAAATCATGCATGCAGTAAAGTATTCATCCTCGAGGATTGCATAACTTTGAAGGCTTGTTTTTCCACTTGGTAATAGGCTAATCATCCACAGGGAACAACACAAGGAAATAGGAGCTTGGAGGGCAGATAGGAAGGCTGGAGAGAAGCCAAGATTTCCTGTGAGCATCTATGAGGATTGTACTAAGAGCTAGCTAGCTGTGAGAGCCAAGGCTTTGTATAATTCCTCTATATTTCCACCATGTATGATAATACAACAGTGTGGGGTTTTTATTTGAGACTTCCCCAAAGTATTTTCATGTGTATTGTGCCATTGATTCTTCTTCTTTTGGTTATATTGTTCAGATCGATCTTTAAGATTTTGCAAATTGATAATAGAAGTAGGTTATAGTATTCTACTTTGATTTATATTGCATTATCGAGTTAACCTATCACATATTTTACACATGGTATCAGATCTGTGAACAGTATACTGAGAAGAGAATTTAAAGTTTGAAGTTTTGGGTTGCAAGTGCAAATCAAATTCATATCATACTTCAAGGTTGGCCAATGGCATTCTATCGCTTGAGACTCAAGTATGCCTTAGAAGGTAGCTCGAATTACATAGCATGGAAAGATAGAATCGAGGTTGTATTAGAAGACAATGCCTTGAAGGAATTCATTGATCGAGAAATCCCAAAGCCAGCTTCAAATAATGCACAAGAGTTGGCTAAGTGGAACAAGTGTGTGGCAAAGGCAAGACAGATCATCCTTGAGGGAGTTAGAGGCAATATCTTCTCAAGTCTCCATGGGAAGGATACTCCACTTTCAATGTGGAAGATCTGGAAGGACCTCTACCAGAACAGTAGCAACCAAAGGAAATTGGTGCTCAAGGATAAGCTTCAAAGAATCAAGATGGAGAAGGGAAATACTATTTCCACATACCTGAACAAGCTCACCACCTACAGAGATGAGCTTGGAAGTGTGGGAATAACTACTACCGACAATGATATGGTGAGGCTTGCTCTCCTTGGCCTTCTAAAGAGTTGGAATAGCTACCAGGACTCTATGAATGGAAGGGAGAAAATGCCGGATTGGGAACGATTGTGGTGGGATATTATGCAGGAGGTGATCAGGAGGAGCACACGAGATGGTTCTTCATCCAAGAATGATGATGAAGAAAATCTGGCCTTAGCAAGTAAGGCAAGGAAAGGGAAGGGGAAGGCTTCGCATTTCAAATTGAGTTCTTCTCATGGAGGGAAGAAGGGTGACATTTCTAAAGTAGGATGCTTTAATTGTCACAAGATGCGATATTATGTGACTAATTTTCCATCTAAGAAGTATAAGAAGGGATCCTTGGAAGTATCGAAAGGTGAGGCATTAGCCTCTCAATTCAAAATGGACTTTATCCTCATCGCATGCATAACGTCATCGATGATGGGTTATGTTTGGTATCTTGACAGTGGAGCCTCATTCCACATGACTGATGATAAAAATTTATTCAGTGCCTTGGAGGAGAAATACCTCAATATGCGCATAGAGATGGGTGACGATGGAAGTTATAGTGTTTCAGTAGTGGGCACAATTGCTTTTTAGAGGGAGCATAGAGCTCCTCTCACCTTGAAAGATGTGATGTATGTGCCTGGACTGAAGAAGAACTTGGTATTGGTCGCAATGTTGTGTTTAGTAAAGGAAAGGCATTCCTAAGACACATAGCCACCGGTCAGACCAAGAAGATAGGGATTCGAGTGAAGAATCTCTATAAACTAGAGGTAGATAATTGTGTAGCATTGAGTATGAAAGAAGAATTGGTGCAAATATAAGACATTGTAGAGTTGTAGCATAGGTGGTTGGGCCATTTTCAACATGGGGCTTTGAAGATAATGCAACAGATATTTACAGGACTTCCCAAAGGTAAAATTGACCAAGTTTACACATGCAAAGGTTGTACCTTGGGAAAGTACACCAAGTATTCCTTTCATGATCGAGACAGTCGAGCAGAGGTTATCTTAGAGTGAGTTCATACTAATTTGTGTGGACCATTCTCGATGACATCCATAGAGAAGCAAAGGTATTATGTGATTTTCATTTATGACTATTCTCATAAATTCTAGATTTATTTCATGCAAAATAAGGACCAAACTTTCACAAAGTTTTGTGAGTTCAAAGCTTTGGTTGGGAAAGAGTCAACGAAGAAGATCAAGGCCTTGAGAAGTGACAACAATGGAGAATTTGTCTCTCAAGACTTTAAGAAAATCTATGCAACGGAAGGAATTAAACGAGAGTTTACAACACCACATAACCCACAACAGAATGGGGTGGCCGAGAGGAAGAACATAACTATTATAGGGGCAACACGGGAAATGTTGCATGACCAAGGCCTAGCACTTCACTTGTGGGTTGAGGCATGCAACACAACAATCTATTTGCAGAATAGAAACCTGCATCACATACTTGGGATAAAGACACCAGAGGAATCTTTCTTCAGTAAGAGACCAGATGTGGGTCACTTCAGGATGTTTGGCTCATTCAGTTGATGCATTAATGCACTCAACTAGTGCTACTCTAGTTAACTAAAGATTCCCTCATCAGAAACTCATGCATGTCTATTCTGAGAAGGACCCAGTTGAGATTAATGCTCAAGGACAGTGTACTATCAGTTTCATGTGTTTTCTCATGGAGAAAACTCATGCATGCAGTCAAGGATTCATCCTTGAGGATTTCACACTTTTGAAGGCTTTTTTTTCCACTTGGTAATAGGCTAATCATCCACAAGGAACAACGCAAGGAAATAGGAGCTTGGAGGCAGAGACGAAGGCTGGAGAGAAGCCACAATTTCTTGTGAGCGTCTGTGAGGATTGTACTGAGAGCTAGCTAGCTATGAGAGCCAAGGCTTTGTATAATTCCTATGTATTTCCACCATGTATGATAATACAATAGTGTGGGGTTTTTATCTGAGACTTTCCCCAAAGTATTTTCATGTGTATTATGCCATTGATTCTTCTTCTTCTCATTATATTGTTCAGCTCGATCTTTAAGCTTCCACAAATTGATAGTAGAAGTAGGTTATAGTATTTTGCTTTGATTTATTACATTTTGGGGTTAACCTATCATAGATTTTCTATAGCTCTCACTACTCCTGTGTCCATGGCTTCTTCTGGTGCTAACATAGCACTACTCCACATTTATTTCAGTGTCTCAGGTAGTTTCTCAAACAACAAATTTTCTCTTAGAGTCTCAAATAAGTCTCGGTTCATGAATACTTGAGCGCGCAACAACTCAGTTATAAAATTGCCAAGTGCTTTTTTCTAGACAACCACTTGTAATTTATAGGGCCTTTTGAATTTGAATTCAACCGTTCCCCCCACGTTTGGCCCATTAATGGTAGATTGGTGGCAGATTTGCAAAATTTCCGGCAGACCTACACGCCAGTGAAACTATCTTCACGTTGTCACAGACCCTGTGAAACTTCGCTACTGCACGCAGTCCTGACATCATGCAGTTCCCAGGTAGAGTAGATTATAGTCCCGCGCCTCCTTTCAACTGTCTGGAGTGCTAATACTATGCTATTTCTATATGGTCACATCACCAAATCATCGGTGTATGGCTTCAAGTGATTGCCATTCACCTTTCCTAAGAAGCGTTCTCCATTTAAAGTGACCAGCTGTATTGCGCCTCTATCGGTAATCTCCTTAATAATATATGTCCCTAACGAGTGAATCCTTAAATTTTTAGGGAATTTATCAAACTTACTATCATACAACAAAACCAAATCATTTACCTTGAATGTGCACAACTTGATGTATTGATCATGCCATGCCTTTTCACACTTCTTTTGGACTTGCTGATGAGATCCAGCCAAAAGTCATTCTTCTTTGAGCTCATCCAACTGCGTGAGCCTCATCTCCAGGGCTTCACGATCCATCATACCTTTGAGCACTACTATGTGCAGACTAGGCACAATGTATTCCCTAGGTATTACGACTTCCACTCCATAGACAAGCCTAAAAGGTGTCTGTCCTGTCAGTTTCTTGCATGTCGTCCAATAAGCCCATAACACTGCAGGTATGCGTAGGTCCCAATCACTTTGCTACGCATTTCATACCTTGGTCAGCGTGTTTTCAAACACTTTGTTGAATGCATCCACTGTCTGTCAGCCTGTGGGTGATAAGGTGTGCTTTTCTGGTGATACACCTGAAATTCCTCCGTTAGTGCGTTGATCGTCTCATTCAGGAAGTGTGTTCTACGATTGCTCATCAAGATGTTCAGACATCCAAATCATGTCAGCACATGTTCAAATTGAAACTTTGCAACAGTCGCACCCATGCAATCCTTCACCGGCTACACTTCTTCCCAATGAGTCAAGTACTCCATTGCAATGATAATATACATCTTGCCTATCTTTCCTTGAGTTTTAATATTTCCTACAAAATCTGTTTCCCATTTTTCGAAAGGTTGCAATGCCATTTGTGGATTCAAAGGAATTTCATCCCTCTCAATGGTCTTCCTATTCTTTGACATACATCACATGCCTTGCAATATGCTTTTGAATCCTAATGAAGGGTTGGCCACCATAACTCTGCACGTAGAATCTTCTACGCGGTTTCTCTTCCTGCATAATTTCCTCCCATAGCGCCCCCATGAGCATCCACGAGGATGCTACTACATTCAAATTTAGGTACATACCTTCACATTATTTCATCATTTCCCATCTTGTATAGATGCCCAATAATGATAGAGAAGTCCATAGCACGCACCACTAATTCCTTCTTTTGTTGGATAGAGTATCCTTCTGGCACAATTCCAGTTGTTAAAAATTGTACTATATCTTGAAAATGTCCATCTGCTACACGAACAACAAAGAGTTGCACGTCAGGTAATCCGTCCTCCAAACTAGTAGGTTACTCCCCTGTCTGAACGCATGATAGGTGGTTTGGTCCCGTGTTCAATCGTTTAGGCTTCACGACAACTTCGAAATCATACTCTTGGAACAATAAAACCCACCTACAAACTCTCCCCCCCAACACAGGCTTATTGACCAGGTACTTTAATGTGGAGTGATCTGTATACATCTTAAAGTGGCCTCCTAGAAAGTAGTGTCGATACTTCTGGAGTGCATATAACATAGCTATCCCCTCGCACTCAGTGGTGGAATAATTATTCTTTGCTTTGGATAATATGTGGCTTGCGAACGCGATAGGGTGATCCAATCCTTCTCTGCCATCCTATGTTAGTACTTCCCCCAGCACTATACACGCCGCGTCGACATGTACTTGAAACTATTTCTTCGAGTTCGGGAAGACAAGAATCGGAGTAGTAACCATATTTTCTTTCAATATATCCAGGTTTTTCTTACAGTCATTGTTCCAGTAGAACATGATATCCTTCTTCAACAATTTTTTCATCGGCTCAATGATCTAGGCATAGCCTTTGACAAAATTTTTGTAATACCCATATGTCTCAGGGTAGCGTGTAGTTATTTCACACTTCTCGGCAGTTCCAAGTTCATAATCACTGCCATCTTCGTGGAGTCTACCATAAGCCCTTATCCACAAACCACAAGCCCCAATAGGTTCCCAAAAGGAATGAGAAACATACACTTCTTGAGGTTGAGCACGATTTGGTATCTTCGACAAGTATCTAGCGTCAAGCGCAAACTTGCTACATGGCACTTAACCAACCCAAATACATTCCAGACATCAAAATAGACCTCCAAGAACTTATGAATATACTCCTTGAATATCACAACAACCATGCATGAAAATATAGTAGGTGCATTCTTCAATCCAAACGAAATGATAGTATATTGAAAGCAACCCCACTCAGTCGTGAAGGTTGTCTTGCTCCTATCCTCTGGCATGATTTTGATCTCATGGTACCCCAAGAACCCATCAGTGAAATAATATGCTTCTTGACCACCTACATTTTCCAACACTTCATCTGTGAACAGAGTTGGGAATGGATCATGCACATAAGCTTCATTCAATTTGATGAGATCCACGCATATCCTTATCTCTTCCTTCTGCTTCTTCTCTTGCACAACCATTGATTTTACCCAATCAGATTCTTCCACAGGCTCAATGATGCCTGCTGCAAGCATTTTGTCTAGTTGTACACAAACCTTCTCCTTTTATTTCAGATTTATGCGGTAAGGCCTCTACTTAACTGGCTTCGCGTTAGGCTTTAATGTGATCTTCATCACTCCTAGATCTCTAATTATTCCTTTCAAATCCGTAAACTTGGTCGAGAATAAGTCCTGATTCATGGAGTAATTCAATGACCTTATCCATTGTCGCGTCGTCCCAGTCGTATTTGATCTTCACGAATTTGGGTTCTGTCTCCATACCAATGTTCACCTGCTTAGTTTTCACCGACGCGGTTATATCAAGGTTCTCAATCTGTGGTCCTTGAACCTCGCGGTGGCCTTCTATTTCTGGAATGTTAATATTCCATGGATCCTCATCCTCCTCTTCAGTAGTTACATTATAACATTCCAGCATGTGACTCAGCTAAGTAGCCCATTCAGGCTGAATCAGGTCTAAAGACTCCTATGGTATTCTAAATATGGTTGCTTTTAGCTCTTGTATCACTTCATCAATATTGTCCCACCCATCCTAAAAATTGAAGGTCTTCATGAATCCTTCATGTAGGATATCCCATTCACCTATCCCATGATGGAGCTCTATTTCTATATACTAGTTCATTGGTATAACATCTAGGGTATGATAGAACAGGTGCACCCACTCAGGTTGTGGATTTTCTTCATAGGCCTGCATCCACTTGGCCAGATGCGCACACACATCATCCTGTCCATCATACTTGTCTGTCAGTCACACCTTAGGCTTCCCAAATCATGTTCACATCATTCTCCTACATTCGCTCCAATCATCAAAGCTTCCTTTGTGTGTACCCCACCATCTTGCGGGCATAGTGCGCAGTACCTAGTCCAAGGCCTAGAAGCATTTCTTTTCAGGAACATAGCTTTCAAATGCATCCAAGAAGGTATATACCTCATTCAAGCCATCATAAGTAGGCAAGTTTCTTTCCTCTATCGACACACAGCCTAACGACCGGGTCATCATGTTGCAATTCGATGTAGTTACTTTGTGTAACCGATTCTTCCATCGTTCTACTTCTTCATCAGAATCCGAAGTGTAGGAACTCTCGCACTCCCATGTAATCCGCCCATCCGCTGTGGGATTCTCCCAGTATTGATCTCATGCTATTATCATGTAGATACAGTCCAGATCATCATCACTCTCATAGTCACAGACTGGTTCTGTACAGCACGATCCTTCAACAGGATCCAGGGGTATTATTACGCGCAGTGATTTCATTTCAAAGATCATCTTGCGCTTCTTTAGATTTATTACCCCATTCATATTAATAGTCTAGTCAATTCCTAGGAGCACGGGGTAGGGATTGTTGTCATCAACAATCTCTATTACCTCAAAATCTGCCAGTGCACTCGCTCCCTCAATATCCATGGTTACTCCCAACAATCACCCCATGGGTATGATTTTCTGTTGATTCGCCATTCTCACCTGAATCAGAGACCATTGCAACATAGGTCTTCCCATTCTCTCCCATGTCTTTTTCAGTAACACATTCTCATCTGATCCCAAATCCAGAATGACTTGATCCATCTCGTATTCTCTGATTTGCGTGGTGAGTCTCATTTCACACCCCGTCCTTGTTTTATGCTTTCCCATATTTCAGACTACACACGATTCTCCTAGCACAGTCCTAGGGAATCTGTTGATGAGTTCCTGTAACCCTTTCATAGCCTTACTATTGCACAGTAACTTCATATAGGTTTCTAGGAAATTTGTGAGCATGGAGGGGTCCATCTCCAGCTTAGGCTTATCTTTGCTTCCTAAAGTGGAGGCCTCATTGAAGCCCTTCTTAGCTTCCATGAAGGTTTCCCAAGTGTTCTCCAAATCAAACTTAGCTTCCTTTGTCGAGGCTTTGCGAACCTAGCTGCTATCTTCCAGTTGTTTTCCCTTGTCATCTCCCATCATGATTCTACTTCGGAGCACTATATCTACGTTCAGATCTTCCTCGTGCGGCTTAGACCTCATCATCTACAGGTTTTGAGTTGGGGTAGGTGGTAGCTCCTTTGTTGTGTATCATAGCTATCAGCATAGGATAATCTTCTATCTCATGATAAAATAGTGTGCAATACTTGCACGATGGGCACATTGGATTAGTGCAATTGTAGGCATAATGTCTTGGCTCTCCACAATTGTAGCAAATCAATTGTCTATAACCTCTACCAGGTCCTTCTCTACCTCGACCTTGTCCGTGCCCCTGAAATATTGTCTACACCATGCCTGCATTCTGGTCAATGGTCCACGTTTCGGCTTGAACCCTGTATGTCAGAGTTCTATCCATCATCAATTCATAACTCCTACAAGTATTCTCGTCATGTCCCACCGATCTACAAAATTTGCAGAATAGTTGTTGTGGAGTTTGCGTATACTTTTGTAACAAGTGGTAGTTATTCGTGGCATGCTTTCTGGCTACATGACAGATAGCGCACCATAAAGCAGGTGTCGTGCTAGGTTCTGCTTTAGCTTCTAGTCTTAAATGCGTTGGTCCTCATCTTGTAAGGTAATTTGTAAAGACCCACTAGTGGTTTTTTTCATGACCCTGACTCTTTCATTTCACGCACCATACTTCTTTCCGCACTTCTGGTCGAACCATCCTATCTTGCTTCAGGTTTTGCATCTCAAGGCACAGATTCTTCAGCTGCGCATGGATCTGCTGAACTCCTAGATTAGGATCTTGCATCGGGGTTTCATCCAATCTCATGTAAATCTCGAAGGCTTCTACCTGATTCGTTATATTCTGCTGCAACAACGCACTCCTTAAGTGTGGTAGTAGCAAAGCCAAAAACCACTCATGATGTTGTCCATCTATCAAATTCATATTGGCTTCGAGAATCATACATTTCAGCGCTTGATCTAGTTCCCAAGGCGTCTCACCTAGTAGCATCGTGATTTCCTTGAATCCAATTATTGACTGTGCTTCCGATTTAGGCCTGCTAAATTCCCTATTCAGTGCTACTTTGATGTCCGCTACTCTTGCATTCGGGTTATCATTGGATTACTTTATATACCAAGTCAGTGCACAATCCTGTAGGGCACTAACCAATGTTTCTTTCCTTATATGGTCATCTTTAACACCTTGATCTTCCCATACAACCTTCACTACAAACCATAATTGGTCCGGATCCTCATTTCCCAAGCCTTTGAACAAATGCAACTTCACTGTATTCGCCATATTGAATCGTGGTGGCGATGGAGGTGGTACAAGTGAAGATGGAGGTGATGGCGGTGAAACTAGTGGTGGTGTGGGCGGAGGTGGTATTCACAAAATTCTTTGTCTTATCATATGAATAGCACTTCATGAAGAGACCTTCGCAACCTCTTCCTCGTCCCCTCGCAGAGGTGAAATCATGGGGCTATTTTCTAGACCCTTATTTTCTTCATTCCCGTAAAACTTTCCGCTTCGCATAGCCCCGAATATCAAGGTAACTGCATAACCCGCTTTTCGCACAACAACATTTTAGTCCAAGTATTCAAATACTTTATGTACTTACCTTGTGGTCCTTTGAGAAAGCGTTGTTTTGCCTCGTTGTCACTGACTGAGGTGTCTACGACGAACTTAGTAACAAATCCTCCTATAATGCGATTGAGCCAATGATCAATGGTGTGTGTGATCTTATCCCCTGATGCTTCCAATATTCGCACTAGCTCTAGGGTGCACACAAGAGGATTGTCAAGTTTCCACCTTCCTTGGCTATTTGTTAGCTTCGCAATCCACTCGTATAGCTTAGTAGGGAAGGATGCAAAAAAGGTTTCATGGATCTCTGTGTATAGGTAACTATCTATCCACTATTCTTTTGGTAGTCACAAGTTTATGTTTTCATGTGTCACGAACTCGTGAATTCTTTTATCCAACCAACCTTTGATTTCTTTCTTAGTTGGATTCCAGTAATACGACATCACACATCTCTTACGTAGATTCCGGTCTTGGCAATGGAACCATTTTTTGGATTAAAGGGTCCTGACCCAAGTTTAGTGTTAGTTAGCCAAACAAATCCCTACACTAATGGCCCTTTCGACATCAGCCCACAGAGCGTGGGCTAAAGTCTCACCCAAAGTAGTATGGGGGGATGCTAGAACTAAGCTTCTTCACCCTTGAGATGGTTGTGATGTCGATTTATTCCAACTATACCTACCTTTGCACAGGTTTCTTCGTTCTCTGCTCTATCCTTCAGTACCTTCACAAAGTGTTACAGTCGGCTTTCACGTAGCCCTAACCAGGGGTTGAAGTCCTTTCGTGTTGCTAAGGTAGTTAACTGTGATATCTCCCAAACTAGGCTAAGTATCTTACTTATCTTATTAACAGACCTTAGTTAGCTTCATGTAAATAGAGGTTCTTACTTGCGTTCACTTAACCAATACATTTATACACATTCACACATCATATAAGCATTAGAAGTGAAATTCATATCCAATATAACAGATGCATAAACAGAGATAAATATGTAGAAATGGTAGAAAACTTCTTTTTATTAATACTTCCAGATGATTATAGACTCGACTAGCCCTGTGCACTCAGTTGCAGGGGTCTACACACTCAGCTGTAGAGCCTCTACCTATGCTACAACCCAAAACTGCACTTCAAAGATATATCACATACATCTTCATTGCTTAGACATTATTTAGATACCTTTGACTACTTATAACTTCACTCTATTTATACAATCCCATGGTCCGTGAACCATGGGTAGATCTTTTACAACCGACACTACAGTATCAAAATAAGGGCGAACAACCTTATGAATCTTTAACAACTACGCGCTCCGCGCCCACAAAATGCGAAGTATTTCCATTGGAATTACAAAATTGGACCGAAATATGGGCTCTTAGCCCCAAAACTGCCCTTAGGGGATCCCGTGCCCAACACTCAATTTTGGTTAACTTCACAATTCTCCTCTCCAATCCTAATTACCAACCGATATTATTTCCTATGTGGAACCTGCTACATACAACACTTTCAATAAATAATAATTGAAGATATGAAAGCTAACATTTATAGGAAGTAATGGAAATAGATATCGATATTCCAAAACCATCTTGTCCACTTACTCTGATTTTTTCTCTTGTTTTAATATCATTGAAATACGTGTCCTTATAAATCGTCATCTAGAAAAATTTTGTGAACACTTAAAAAAAATACATATATTATACATGACTTTTTACTAACACTTATATTTTCATGTGAAACATGAGCAATGCATATTCTAAAAAATACTTCATTAATCCATCAACCATAGTCAAGAAGAAAATAATAAGAAATCATAACACATGATATGATAATAGGGTCAAGAGTGGGGAGGTCACTTCATTAGTCTCTGCAAAATGATGAGCACATAATGCAATCTCTGCCAATACAAGGATGAAACTCTTATCTAGAGTGTCATGTCTCTCCCAAGATACATTGTCCTATAAGAAATATCACTCACAATATTTTCACCTTCAACATGAGAAAGAAAAAATATCTCACACAAAACTGTCATAAATGGACCCCTCTTGAATCTATTGCTTAGATTGAAGTCATAATCTTAACAAGTATCAAATGATTACATGAAAAAAATACATATTATACCTCCAAGTATGGGGATGGCCTAAAAATCAGCTACTCAAATTAAAACAAAAAAAATCCTATTCCATCATGATCCTTGTGAAAAATCATGAAATTTGAGTATAAAGTTGACCCTTTTATGAAAATGTCAAATTTGGGCCTCTCAGGAATCTAAAATATTCCTTGCAAATTCCTATGTACCTTCATGGTTCCACTGCTCAATGTTATGCCTTTGGAAAATCAGTTTCTCAGATCATAAAACTGTCTACGCCATCAGAAACTTGGCGCAATTTAGGTTCATATGAGTATAAAATTGACATATTCTTTACACTATCAAAATTTTGTCCCCAAGGAAACTTAAAGTTTCTTCAAAGATTTTGCATAGGGAAGATTTTATAAAGTATTCTAGGGAATATTCATTTGGAATATAACCATCTCGAAAAAATTTCTCACATCCACCTGGCTCTTAGTTCTGCCATGATTCCTCCTTGTCTTTGTTGTTGGATGAATGACAAAGTTGGCTTTAAATATTTTTTTTGGGTGAATGATACAATTTCGAGCTCATTGAGCCATTGGTTTCTGCCAAATTAGGTCAAGGTAGGCCTAGGTTCCAAACTTGTGGCATCCTTAGAATAACACTTTGTTGTGTTATATGTTGGCATTTGCTTTTAAATAGTTGACAAGTGTTTTATTTATGATGTTTATTTGGCATATGGTTCAAATGGGGCCACCCATTGGATGGGTCGACCACCTAGTCAATGCAAGTTCGATCCCTATCAGCCCCTAAATAGTCTATCATTGTAATTTTTGGTCCACCAACCAATGTATTTAATTGTAAAATGATCGGTTGGGTTGGGGGGGGGGGGGGGGGCGCTTGAGGGGTCCGCTAAGCCTGGCACCCCTTTATATTATTTATTTATTTATCTATCAATAATAGCCAATAAAAAAATCGTCAACAAAAGTTTTAGGGGTCATCAACAAAATTAAGTAGGTGAAAATTTGGTAATTTCTATCCACTTATAAGTGCCTAAGTGTCACTCAGTTATTTACCTCCAATTTTAGCATATTCTGCTAGATTTAACCAAACTCCCAAATTTCGTTGTGCTCCAAATTCAGCTGGCGATAAAAGTATTTCTCCCTTTGACTTGAACTTTGACTGCTGATATCTTGTGCATACAAATTCAAATATGAGTGTCATCTATCCCATTGGAATTAGGATGAAGAGCTCTTCATTCTGGTAGTGGTTTCAATGAAATCCAAAGACTTCAATTTCTGTGCCTAGAGCCACCTAGATCATTCCTCCCCACTGAGGATCTTTTGGTCCTCCAAAAGCATAAACATGAATGTAATCTCAAATTTCATAACAAATTTCTTCTGACGGACCACCTACCCTTTCCTTCACCTTTGTACTTTAGAACTCAAAATGATGAAGCTAACACCTATATCATATGAAAACTCATAACTACTAATACATGTTCAATTATGACCCAAGAAAACCCCATACTTTCGAAGAGTTTATAACACACTCATGGTCAAGTTTACATCATAATCATAAAAAAAACCATATCCCATGCTATCAACTAAAAGGAAAAGATATCACCATGTTGCATTCACAAGTGATATCAAAGAATTCACCACTTTTACAAACATTTCACAACATGTGATTTACAAATGTGTCCATGACCATAAAATGTTTTTATGCCACCATCTCTCACTGAAAAAGGTGTATGGGTATTCTTCCTATAGCTGATTCTCTTGTTGAATTAGCTCACTGACTAGTTCCTTCATAGCTGTTTCTTGGTCTTGGAGTTCCCAAAATGTGGCTCTTTGATGTCCACCCTTGTTGTAATGGCTACAATTTTTTTTCTTCCTCCAAACTTTCCTAGCCTTACTTCTTCCTTGATATGGAGAAGGGTCTTCATATATTTCCTTCTTCCTTGTTTCCATTCTTTTCTAACACTTGGCAACAACATGGTTATACAAACCACAAAAAGTACATGGTTTTCTATGCCATAAAATTTTCTCATCATTATCAATCTTCTTATAATCAAAAGGAACATTAGAATATTGAGACATTTTATACCTTGCTTGGTTGTCTTTGGTGCAAGCTTAGTGACAAGTACTTGCCTTAGTTCTTCCTCTACAATGCATACTATCATGAGAGTATTGTGATGTGTTTTTAGCATCCTCATTCCTCGGTGATTTTGGTAATGGCTTAGATTCTTTTATTTGAATAACCCCTTGCTTCTTTTTCCTTTCAAAATTTTCCTTCAAAGTACCCCAATCCTACAAATCGATGCCTTCATACATCCTCCAATGGCTAAGTAATTCCTTGGCCATTAATACCAAGTCCTCCTTCTTTATACCTATCTTGGTGAGGAGTCTCATACCAGTTCCGGAAATAGGTATATCAATGCTTCCAACAAAAATAACATCATGAGAAGAATAATATTCCTTTACTTGTAATCTTGTAGATGATGCTTGATCATCTTCTTTATCCATCTCTCCTTTGTTAGTGGAACATTCTCCCATTTGTTCCTCCACAACCTGCTCTAACATGATCCTTAGTTTCCACTTCTCTTCATTTGCATCTTATAGAAGTTGTTGAAGCTCTGCATTCTCTACTTGAATGCAATGATTAATCTCTTCCAACTCTTGACTTATTTCTCACTTCAATCCTTTTCTTATGATGACATTCAAAATCCATATAAAAAAGGTCAAATCTCTCTAATACCACTTGATCCATAAAAGTTTAGTGAACAATTTCAAACAAAAATCTCCATTATACAATACCTTTTACTAACACTTATATTTTCATGCGAAACATGAGCAATGCATATTCTAAACAATACTTCAACAATCCATCAACCATAATCAAGAAGAAAATAAGAATCAATCATAACACATGATATCATAACGGAGTTCATCTAGTATGGCCTACAACTTCGGGCCCTGAGTAAAAAGTGGGGAGGCCGCTTCATTAGTCTTTACAAAAAGATGAGTACATAATGCAGTCTCTATCAATACAAGAATGAAACCCTTACCTAGAGTGGAATGTCTCTCCCAAGAGACATTCTCCTACAAGAACTCTTACTCACAATATTTTCTCCTTTAGCATGAAAAAGGAAAATTCTCTCACATAAAGTGGCATAAAATGATCCTTTCAAACAAGGTGGCGTAAATGGACCCCTCTTGAATCTGTTGATCAAATTCAAATCATAATCTTAGCACACATCAAATTATTACATGGAAAAAATACATCTTACACATCCACATTTGGGAATGGCTAGAAAATAAACTAATCAAATGAAGAAATAGCTTGTGTCATCACGATCGTTGTGAAAAACCAAGAAATTTGAGTATAAAGTTGACCCTATTCTAAAACTATCAAATTTGCACCTCCTGGGAATCTAAAAGATCCCTTGTAGATTCTTGCATCAAGGTTCCACCTTATGGTTCCACTTCTCAACATTCTACCTTTGGAAAATTGGCTGCTACGATCAGAAAATCATTTGTCTTATCAGACTCTTGGCAAAGTTTTGGTTCAGATGAGTATAGACTTGATCTATTTTTGACAATGTCAAAATTCTTCCTATAGAGAATCTCAAATATTCTTCAAAGATTTTGCATAGGGAATATTTTGTGGAATATTTACTTGGAATATACCCTTCTCAAAAATAATTCTGATCTCTGCTTGGCTCTCAGTTCCCCTGTGTGGTTCCTCCTCACCTCTGTTGTTTGGCGAATGACAAAGTTGGTTTTCAATACATTTTGTGGACGGAGCATACAAGGTCGGGCCCGTTGAGCCATTGGTTTCTACCTAAATTAGGTCGGGGAGGCCTGTGTTCTAACCGCAGGCCTCCATAGAATAACGTTCCATTGCATCGATGGTGGAATTTGTTTTTAAATAGTTGGTAGATGTTTTATTTATGACGTTGGTTGGGTGGGTTGACCACTTGGGCAGTGCGGTTTTAATCCCGCCAACCCTGAAATAGTTTTTCATTGTAATGGTAGGTCCAACAACCAATGTATTTAAATATAATATGATTGATCGAGTGGGGGTTTTTTTGCAGGTCCATCGATCTAGCCACTCGGGGTCCACTTTTCATGCCAAAAGATGACATTTGCGATGGTAAGATAAAAGTGAAAATGACACGTGAAATCCAAACGACATTGAAAGCAACACGTGCTAGAGTGAATATAACATGAAAATGACACTTATTAAATTAAGACAAGTAGAAGTGACAATTGTAAACATAAAAGTGAAACTAGTGAAATAAAAGGTGCACAAAAGTGACAATTGGAAAAACTCACCGAAATAGAAGTACAATCACAATCAAAAGTGAGAGACTATCAATTGAATGTGTGCACTGACTGTCGACATAGATTGAACATTGCACAAGCATTGTCTTGATGGATTGTGCTATGGTTTTTCAAGCTTGCATAAAATAATGATCTCATGAACTTGTTATGAACTGAACATGTGTATGCAAGTGACGTAGACACTCAAAAACCAATAACAAGACTTAAACACTTAGCATACCATTCATCAATCATGAAGTGAATAAATCGTTAGATCCTCAGTAGGCTCCAAAATTCACATGTTGAAAATTTTTTGGAGGGCATTGATTGCAACATCAATAGGTTCATAGGCCTTTATCCTCAATCCTGCATACTAATATTACCCTTGAAGAGTCAAGTAGCCTTAGGCTTAGGAACATATAACATCTCTCTGCAACACTACATACGAAATCAAATCCTTGCGAACATTATCAAGATACCACTGTGATATCTATACTCATTATCCTACACATATGGTCAAATATACTTATATGTCCCTCCATATATATTATTTGTTGAACATATACATCTAAAAGTAATACATATTGTGGTTCAATCATATTTTGGTCACTGTAAAATCCCTCCATACCAGAGCACACATTCATAAGTGCGCACATTTGGATCTAGACCAAGACATGTAGGTAATCTCTGTAAAATCTTATCTATTGGAGCCTCTTCCAAACACATTACAATGTTAGAAATGATCTCTATCAGTTCAAATTCAAACACACTAATTATTTCATATACTTTGTCATAGATCTCAGAACTATTCTCTACAAAACACTAATTGTGATTTTATTTTGGCACAAATATGAGGAACTAATATATGCAACGCTTTAGTCTAGAGAAACTAAAAATTTTCTATGCTTCAACAAACACAAAAATAATGATGCAGAGTGTATAAAGGAAACAATATATTTCATATAATCATTTTCATAGTTAGATAGAGTAATTGGTAGCTTAAAACATTAAAAGAAGATCCATTTGTCGTCCATTTCACTTGTAATAAACAAATTAGATAACTCAATCTACTCAACCTCAAATCGCTCAATGCTAGATCTCGTTCTCATTCCCTGGTGCACACAAATTCCAAACTAAATCACCAAAGAGAAGTCATAAAATGCACACACATTTCTCCAATTTTCTTCTCCTTTTATATCCATCTTATATCATAAATACTATAGGAAAAAACAAAGCTATTTATTTTTAATATTATTGACCATATCAATCAACCTTGTGTGCAAAAACTCCATGGAAAAAAAATTGTTTTCACTCATAGTTTTTTCATTTTCATCACCTGTAGGCACCATTGCTAGGACAATACCTTGATCTTAGAGGCTATAGTAACACTATTCATATAGGCTTCTTGGTGGCTGAGAGCATATATCTGCATTATTAAGGTATAACTCTGAGTGGTTGTAGCTTATTTTAGGCCAAAATTGCTCTTCTCAGTCCAAAACATTAACACCCTTCTTCCTCATGCTTTGCAATACTTGTACAACTACTTGTACACTTTGCAACATCCTAGAAAACCTATGCATGGAGAAGTGCAACAAGAAAGTCTCAATTTTCCTTTACCTTGGTCAAATTGAGAAAATTCGAATTTCCACATCAACAGACAACTTGGATGAAGTTAACTCGTGTGACATGGCTCTTTTCACTCAGTTAGGTTATTAAATTCAAGTTAGAGGGCTTGGAATTTAGTTAAGCATGTGTGAATTCTAACTTTTAGTAGTTCATTTTAGTGATAACTAGTTGAGTTCAGTTAAACTAGTTCTAGCAATTGGAGCAACTAGTGGAAGGTGAGTTGTGCACTAGGACAACAGTCTAACTTAATGATCATCCAGTTAATTGATCAATCAACCTAAAATAGTTTGTGCATGTAGAGAATTCAAGTTCCCATTTTTTGTGGAGATTCCAAGGTAGTCTAACAAGCAATTGAAAACTAGTTTGAGTGTACAAGAACTGCATGCAGGTAGATGATCAAACCTTGGTAATTTCATAGTCAATTGGAGAAAAATTCCTAGAAAATAGGGGTTAATTTTCTAGGAATTGTGCAAGGAAATAGGGACTCAAGTAGAGGTAAAAATTTACTAAGTCTGGGTTACAGGTTCTCATTGAGCAGAGAGATAGGTTATGCACTTGCAGGTTCAGCTCAGACTGATCTAGAAATTGTAATACATATATGTTCATATGATTAATGCAAAGAGGCTTGAGGGTTTTTTCCTAGTTGGGTTCCCCTAGAAAAAAATGATATGCATGGGTGTTATTTCTTATTGCATGTGTGTGATTTTTGTTTTGAATTGTGAATTGAATGCTGCATATCAGTAGAGTATAATTGTGTCTCTTGATTTAGATTAAAATTTCTTGAGCAATTGAAATTCTATTACCAAAATTTTACACGCTATCAGAGCAAGATTCACATAAGAGTAGGAATTTCAAAATTGTTTCTCACGGGGTTCAAATTTTCAACTTCAATGTAGTAGGATCTCTTTAGAGTTGGGAAAATGACCTTCAACACATTGATATTAGAGTATGCCTTGGAAGGAATCTTGAAGTTCGTTGCATGGAATGATTGCATGGAGACTATGCTTTATGACAACAGATTGTTGGAATATATGAAGACATACATTGCAAAACCAGGATCAATAGATACCCAAAACCGAGATCAAGGGAAGAAAGATGTAGCTAAGGTAAGGAGAATAATATTGAAGGTCTTTCGAGACCATATTTTCTCAAATCTTCATGGGTGTTACAGGCCATTTTGTCGCATCTAGAATAGGCCTACAAATCAAATCAATCCACATCCATGAACATGTTTTAATAATCCCTACACAAATCCCTAAGCATGACCATTCCAAAAAGTATGAGTTTTGTGTATTAACTGCTCAAAATCAAGGTTTTAAGCCCTAGTGCACCTTGTCCAATTGGAGACCTACATTCAATGCTAGTTACTTCCTTATATCCGAGCACTTGTTAGCAACAACTTGATCCTTTCCAAGGGTGTCTTGATTCTAGAAATTCAGGAAAATTAAAAATATTTTTGAAGATTCCTGTTCCAGAAGCTTGCAGGGGTTGTTTTAACCAATTAACTTGGATAAGAATCCCGAGTCTTGTCTAACACTACCGTGGAGACTTCATCTCTTATCCCTTGAGCTCATCCTTCCATATTAAGTGGATCTCAAGCCTAGATTGGTAAATGGATAAGAATTCCTAAACTTCCATCCCTCTCCTATAAATTTACTACCATCTACAACATTAGGGTTGGCTTTTGGAGACAGATCATGACCTCATGTTACTGCCTTGAATCTAAGAGATTCATCATCTTCATGCATTAGGGTGACATTAAGGTGTGATTTGTGACAAGGAAGGACAAGTCAACTTGTCGAGTTCTCTACAAGATCAACTACTATTATTGGTTGTAAAATCTCTCCTATTTCTATTAATACAAAGAGTACACCATTTTCCTATATGTGTTATGTTACATTTAAATTCATGTATTTCAATGATTCATTGATCCATTGAATACAGTAATTTCATGATACTACGTAGATGTTATGGATCTTTGGCTTGTTTTTTTTATACGTGCACATATAATTATAGTGTTCGGAGCTACTTTTGGAGCTTTCAAGTCGGGAAGAAACTAAAGCTCACGATGGATTACAAGTAAGCCTCTTTCCCATTCTTCAATTTCTCTTACGGAAACTCTATATTATTTGCTTTCTATTGTCTTAGATGAGACCACTAGGTCTAGGGAAGATACTTTTGTCTACAACCCTAAATTTCGCATAACAATGGGAAATAAATTCCTTTTGCAATGTGGTAGGTAGTGGCAGACCTATTCCAGAATAGTGGCAACCATAAAAAATTGTCCCTCAAAGAGAAACTTTGAAATATTAAGATGCATAAGAATGATACTATTCCGCAATATCTCAGCAAGTTTCCCATGTTCGTGATGAGCTTGGAGGTTCTGGTGTGAATGATCTAATAATGAGATATTAGACAATTATTAAGGTACTACAGACTCATGCAAATGTATTTTCCTATGTTACTCTGTGCAATGGATCAATAAGATTGTGAAATACATAGACAATGAAGTAGTTAAAGAACATAACAGATGAACACACATAAACATAGCAAGTTTAATAAGGAGTTCACCCAACACTCATGGGCTATGGCTCCTAGTCTAGCCTTCAGTGGTGACCTCTTTATTATGTCTTTGAAAACAAAGTTTTACAAAAGTGAGCTCAATTTGAATCTCACACAATAGATACAAAACAACAAGGCTTTACTTGGATCCCTCAAGTCTTTTTGAGTACACAGACTCTCCTCACTGACTCTTTGTCTCCGTTTTCTCTCTATCTCAGCACTGGTTGTCCCTATTTTTGTTAGTCTATGGCTTTAAATCCAATCAAAATTTTCTGTTCGTTTCTCCTTCTTGAGCTCTCTGGCTTCCCAACCTTTATCCCCTCAGATCCCCCTATGAGCATTAGCAATCATTTCTAAATGCCTTCAAGGATGGTGGCCACCTATTCTGTAACGGAATGGACCATCAGACCTGTGAAATCCATGAAATAGACATTCTTTATTTACAAAGAGGAATACATTCAAACAAAGGAAAAATCTGCCAAAACACTATTCATCGGACTTCAAATATCCATAAATCCACCCTATACTTCTATCAGGTTCGCCTTTTAATTGCTTATCGCATTTCCATTGTTGATATGAGAGATCTGGATCCAACGCCTGAGGTTCATTTTGGGCGGCTCATTCGTACGGGGTTTAACCGCTCGAAAAGGGTGGTTTTCTCTCTCGGGCACCTGGACACATGGCAACCAGTGTATGCGCTCAGGCGGAGCCTGGCCAAAGCCACTTATCACCTATGGCCTGTTTGAAATCCCGCCTATTTACTTTGTATTAAAAAAATACATTAAACAATGGTTATATCGCAAAAGGGCTCTCTGGCGGACTTAAAATGTTATACATATGCATTCATAAACCCTTTTGGGTCTGGTTTCATTGCATCGAGCGCTTTTCCTTTGCAATTCCTTTATTTTGCGGAAATGCAAAATATAAAGGAAAATCCTGTTTTCCGAATCTCAAATTATATTAAATATCACATATATCTCCATCGGGTTTGGCTATCGCAAGTTATTTTTATATTAGACCCGTTCCATTGTAATACTTTGATGTGATGCTGTGATGCGATTGATCGCAATCGCATATTGTACATACCCCTAGGCCATCTGTAAGTGCTCCTCTATGGTTTGCCGACGCGATATTGTGATTCAACATGGATCGTCGATCTATGTGCTTGATCAATGGTCCTCATGGAGCCCACTAATTGTTGTTTCATATTCCATGTGGTATACAACGATAGCCTCTACTTGCCACCACCGATTGCGATTTGCCGACCAGATCTGAACCATTGATCGGCCAGATCTGATGACTCCCATGAAAAGTAGTTTTAAGCCACTGATACTCTGTTTTTCAATGTTTTCTCTATTTTTTTTCCTCTTGATAGTTTAATCCGTCTTTTTAAAAGGTTATTCTTTTGCGATAGTCTTGAATTTTTGAAGACTTAGAGGATGTTTTAGATCCATTTTGGATCACGCCTTCCCATTGTTGGACTTTTTAAGCATCAATCAAGTGATGATACAACTTCCTCACTTGCCCAATCTCTATCCATCTTGCAATGCTTGGTTTTGAACCTTTGAGTTTGATTCTAAGGTACCCAACATCCCCTCTACGCATAGTTCTCACCTTCTTGTCCAGAACTATCTCTTCCTACAACTCATTGAGATATTCAGGCAACAGATCATCAATAGAACGCAACTGATTTTGCTCTTCAGGATCTTCAATCAATGAAGTTTCAAATAGTCTCAAGTTCTCTGCATTAACTACTGAATAGATGTGCATGTAAGCTGGACAATCAAGGAAAAAATCATTCTCACCAATTTTCTCAAGTATCTTGAAAGGCCCATACCTTATTGGCTTCAACTTCTTACCTTCACCTTGCATTCTATCTTTACTAATGTACAACCAGACTTGATCATTAACCTAGAAGTTATGCTCAATTCGATGCTTATCATGCCTTGCCTTGTACTTGGCTTGCCTCTTTTCCAGCTGTTTCTGCATTGCCTAGTAAATTTCTTGGATCTGTTCAATGAACTTGGTTGCTTTTTCCACATCACTGTGTCCATCAACTGCTATGTCTATACTAAAGACAAAATCTGAGGGAGACCTCGGTGTATTACCAAAACAAATTTCAAAAGGAGATCTCTATGTAGAAGAGTGTTTAACACTCTTGTAACCATGCTGCACATAACACAAATGTTCATCCCAAAGTTTGGTATGCTTGCTGCAATAGCCTCTAAGCAACTGGATCATTATCCTATTGACCACCTCTGTTTGGCCATCTGTTTATGGATGAAATGTTGTGCTCTTTTTCAATCTAGTGTCCATCAAATCACACAGACTAGACCAAAACTTCCCAACAAATCGAGAATATTGATTAGATACAATAGAAGTGGGTAACCCAAAATGAACCCATACTTGTTGAAAGAACAACTTTGTTGTTTGTTCAGTTGTAATATTCTTATTGAAATACACATTTTTCTGAACCTATCCACAATAACATATCAATAATCGTGACCTTTTCTTTTTCTAGACTTTGTCAATCCCCCAACAAAGTCCATGGAAACACTTTCCCAAGGGTGAGAAGGAACTGTAAGTCGAGTATACAAGCCTAGTTTTCTATTGCTTATTGAAAAATGTGCAACAAGAAATGTTAAATTTAGAATGTGCTAAAAATAGACTTGGTAAAAATAGCATGTCTAAAAATAGCAGTTTGGCCAGTGAGGTCATTGGCCACAATGAGTGAGAGGTGAAACTGCTAAAAATATAAAGTTCTAAAACTAGCATTTCTAGGTCCCTTCCTATTTATAGCAATCCCTGGTCTATCTATAGGAAGTAAAATTAATTTTGGTCTTAACAGCAGTTGGAAATATTAATTAATTAATTCAGTTGAGTTAATTAGTTAAGGAAATTCGAATTCGAGGTCTTTGTGAACATGCACATGAGTTGTCCCACTGATTGAGGAATTTATCCTTAATTTCCTACACTAATTGAGGGAATAAGTATGATTTCTATAATGATAGAATCAGTTGACTTAGTTCTAACTAGTCAAGTCCAGTTAGATTATTTTAACAAGTTGTTAAAATAATAAAATATAGTTTGTTAATGCTTGCATTCATGTGACAATTATTATTTTAGATAACTGAGGATTCACTCATGGATAACTATTGCATGTCAGTTCTGTCAGAGACGTAGTTGAGATCAGATGAGGGACAATGTACTATTAGTTGGATGAATATTTTTCCTATAAAGGAAGCTCATCCATGATGAGGATTTATCTCCTTCAGGTTTGTGCAGTTATTTCAGAGGTCAGTGTTGTGTGTGAGGTGAGAATCACACAGTTGTAGCTGGGTGACCCAGGAAAAACTATGCATAGAAATAGAGGCTTGGAGGGCATAGGAAGGTTTTTGAGAATCCTTTAACTGTCTATGAGTAGCAGAGGGATTGTACTGAGAGCTGGATAGCTTCCGAGCTAAGGCTTTGTGTAATCCGGACTATATTTCCACTTGTATGATAATATAGAGTTGGGGATTTAGGCTGAGGCTTTCCCTGGGCTATATCTTCTATGTTATGTGTGATTGATTCCTTCTTATCAGTTATATGTGTTCTTATTGATGTTCCTCATGGTTTATTAAGCTTTTGCTAAATTGTTTGTAGAAGTAGATCAAGTGTTTTGCTTTAGTACATTGCATTACCAGGTGATCTACAGGTGGGAAATTTCTACATGGTATTAGAGCTAGCTGATTTGTAGAAAAATTTCTACATGGTATCAGAGCTAGCTAATTTGTAGAAAAATTCTACATGGTATCATAGCACAGGTGATCAAGGAAGAAAAATATACAAGAAGAGGAGATTTCAATGTTTTGAGTTTTGGGCTGAGAGTTTGTAGAGAAGATATGAAAATTTATATACAAAATTTTCAGAAACAAATAACATATTTGGATTCCTTGCGGAAAATTACCCAAAATAAATAAAAAAATCGGCTAAATCGGTGTTCGGATGAGGGAGATATCACTGATTTAAAATCATCTCTTTTTCTAGAAAATTTCGTGACGACAAGAAAGTGGAAATAGATTGGTGTGCTAGCCAAGAACCTATAAGCACTTGAGGTACAAGATGCATGCAAAGCCTTGAGGAGTAAGGCAAAGGTTAGATACTTGGTGGTTGAGAGGGAGAGTAAATTACCTCTCAACATGCAGAGCCAAAAGAAGTCTCAGATGAGTGTGGAGGAGCCACGATTGGTGCAGCAGCTTTAGGAGGTTGTAGAGTAGCCACAACAGGGGAAGCTGAGAGGAGATCGAGTAGAGACATCTACTCATGTAGAGACCTCCAGTAGGGGGAAACTTCGAGCTAGCTGGGCTAAGGGAGCACATGTAGCCATACCTCCAAGTAGGAGGTGGGGTGATGTGGAGTGATCATCCTAAGGAGGAGGGGCAGGATCCTTGAGGTACCCAAGCTCTTGGATGAAACCTTGCTACAGGAGCCCCGATGTGGAGTAGCAAGAACTAACTAATTGGGTAGAGACAGATGCAAATGGAGCAGCACAGAGAGTGATAGTGCAGGGAATCCTAGGACAACGCATAGCTAGCAAGCTGCAACAATGTGAGAGGCACATGTGTTTTGCACAGTGCTAGGTGGCACAGGGAGGTGTGCAATGGTGCAAGATGCAAGGTGATGTTGTAGTACCGCAGATTTCGGAGAGGGAGCACTTGTCAGCAGGAGGTAGAGCTTTAGCATCATAGTATGTTACTAGCCCAACGGAGTGGTCAGTTGGGAGTGTTTTTGTTCCAAGTTTTGTTGGAGCAAGTGGACCAGATAGATGTGTTGCATGCAGAACATACCAGAGTTAAAGGATCGGGTTTGAGAGAAAGCCTTTCTTGTTGAGAGGGAGTGTTGAAAATGTGCAACAAGAAATGTTAAATTTAAAATGTGCTAAAAATAGACTTTCTAAAAATAGCATGTCTAAAAATAGTAATTTGGCCAGTGAGGTCATTGGCCACATTGGGTGAGAGGTGAAACTGTTAAAAATAGAAAGTTCTAAAAATAGCATTTTTGGGTCCCTTCCTATTTATAACAGCCCCTAGTCTATCTGTAGGAAGTAAAATTAATTTTGGTCTTAACAGTAGTTGGAAATATTAATTAATTAATTCAGTTGAGTTAATTAGTTAAGGAAATTTGAATTTGAAGTCCTTGTGAGCATGCACATGAGTTGTCCCACTGATTGAGGAATTTATCCTTAATTTCCTCCACTGATTGAGGGAATACGTATGAGTTATATAATGAGAGAATTAGTTGACTTAGTTCTAACTAGTCAAGTCCAGTTAGATTGTTTTAACAAGTTGTTAAAATAATAAAATATAGTTTGTTAATGCTTGCATGCATGTGACAACTATTATTTTAGATAACTGAGGATTCACTCATGGATAACTGTTGCATTTCAGTTCTGTTAGAGAACCAGTTGAGATCAGATGAGGGACAATGTATCATCAGTTGGATGAATATTTTTCCTATAAAGGAAGCTCATCCATGATGAGGATTTATCCCCTTCAGGTTTGTGCAGTTATTTCAAACGTCAGTGTTGTGTGTGAGGTGAGAATCACACAGTTGTAGCTGGGTGACCTAGGAAAAACTATGCATAGAAATAGGAGGCTTGGAGGGCATAGGAGAAGGTTTTTGAGAATCCTTTGACTGTCTATGAGTAGCAGAGGGATTGTACTGAGAGCTAGATAGCTTCCGAGCTAAGGCTTTGTGTAATCCAGTCTATATTTCCACTTGTATGATAATACAGAGTTGGGGTTTTAGGCTGAGGCTTTCCTTGGGTTATATCTTCTGTGTTATGTGTGATTGGTTCCTTCTTATCAGTTATATGTGTTCTTATTGATGTTTCTCATGGTTGATTAAGCTTTCACTAAATTGTTTGTAGAAGTAGATCAAGTTTTTTGCTTTAGTACATTACATTACCGGGTGATCTACAAGTGGGAAATTTCTACATGGTAGTAGAGCTAGCTGATTTGTAGAAAAAGTTCTACATGGTATCAGAGCTAGCTGATTTGTAGAAAATTTCTACAAAATTTCTACATTGTTGGGCTTGCTTTTAGCACACAGGGTACACCCTTCAATATATCTAGAAACTATTTCATGCATTCTTGGCTAATAACAGAATCTTTGTAGCTGTGCAACTGTTTTACTTACCCCAAAATGACCTCATATTAGAGAAGTATGTGCTTCTCAGATTATGTTAACTCTTTCAGTTTGAGGAATGCATAACTTTCCCAAATGATATAAGAGTTGGTTCTTAACATGATAATCCAATTCTTCTACTTGTTTGCCATGACTTAAAGTTGCATATACATCTTTAAAATCTACATCTTCAGCATATTGTTTAATATATCTTTCATGCAATACTAAGTTATGCTTAAGTATAGTAGATGCATTTATGATTGGTCTAGATAACATATCTACAACCTTATTGTGTATGCCTTTCTTATATTTGATGACAAGATGAAACTGTTGTAGAAAACCCATCCACCTATAGTGTCTTGATTGCTACAATTTAGTTTGTGAGTGTAAATATTGAAGTGGTTGATGATCAGTATGTATAACTGTTTCTTTTCCCATTAGGTAATGTTTCGACTTTTTCACACTTTGTACTAATGCATACAATACTTTATCATATGCGGGATAACTAACTACTGCAGAATTAAATGTCTCATAATGATAACATATGGGTTTACCATGTTGCATCAACACTGCTCCCATGGCATAGTCACTGGAATCTGTTTCAATCTCAAATGGTCTTTGAAGATCTGGCAATGCTAGTACTGGTGTTGTACTAATCTTTTCTTTCAAGGTGTCGAAGGCTTTCTGCCTTTTGCCTCCCCACTGAAACACCTTGTTCAATCCCGTTAAAGCATGTAAAGGAGCTGCAATCAAGGAAAAGTTAGCAATAAACTCTCTTCAATATTGTGCTGCTCATAGGAAGCTCCTAACTTCTGTAGCAGATTTGGGTTTAGGCCAGTTCACAATGACTTCAACCTTAGAGGATATATCTTTAATTCACCACCCCTTACAATATGACCCAAATAATTAAAACATGTTTTGCCAAATTCACATTTTGATAACTTAACATAGAGATTTTCTCTTTTCAAAACATCTAGAGTTTGCTTTACATGCTTCAAATGTTCTTCCCATGTTTTACTGAAGAAAAAAAAAGAATGTCATCTAAATATACAATTACAAATTCATCAATAAAAGGCCTGATTACATCATTAATAACTCTCATGAAAGTGGCAGGAGCATCAGTTAATCCAAAAGGCATAACCAGCCATTCATACAACCCTTGCTTTGTTTTGAAAGTAGTCTTCCATGCATCTTGTTCGACTACTCTAACCTAATGATAACCACTGTGCAAGTCCAACATGGAAAAGTAAACAACTCCTTTCAGCTGATCTAATAGATCATCTATGCGAGGAAGAGGATAACGATTCTTGATCATTATTTTATTCAGTGCTCTATAATCGATTCACATCCTCCACAAACCATCTTTTTTTCTCACCAACACAATTGGAGATCCACATGGTGATGTGCTTGGCCTTATGAACACTTTATCAAGCAGCTCCTGTACCTGCTTCTTGATCTCTACATTCTCTAAAGTGGATAACCCATACTTTTCGATGTTAGGCAATGGAGCATCTTGCTACAAATGAATATCATGTACTATTTCCCTTTTGGGTGGCAGACCTTTAGGTTCTTGAAATAGGATATCATATTCTGAAACAACTTTTTCTAAATCAACTTTTTGTTTAGCATCACAGCCTTCAAATACATTGGTTTTATCAGGGGTCTTTTCCTTTATAACCATTAGTAAAAATTGCTTGCATGAATTTACAATTATTTTCATTTTCCCTGAGTTTATGAGAGTGTAGTTATTTTTGAGTTGATGAGCTCTTACAATATATTGTATTCCATCTTTTGTGAGTTGATACTTTTTTTCAGTTCTATAGAAAATGGCCTTTCTATCATACAAGTAAGGACTTCCTAAAACAATACCACATATATCCAAGGGAACTATATCTAAATCAACCTCATCTACAAAAGTTGACCCAATAGAAAACCTAAGTTTACATTGTCTAGTCACTTGTAGCTTTGCTTTATCGCATGCCCAACCTAATGGATATGGATTCTTGTGAGGTTTTGTTAGTAAGCCCAACTTCTTTACAATTGTTTCAGAAATCAAGTTTACTTGTGAACCACTATCAAATAAAGTATCAATCTTTTTATGCTTGGAAATAAATATAATATTAAAAATCTCATGTCTTTTCCTCTCATTGTCTTCATTATCAATAGATTGTGTAGAATTACTAGTAGATGCTTCATAATTTTTACCTTTTATACCTCAGTGGTTGTGATTGTTGTTTCATCACCTGAGTTTGAACCCAAATCTTTCTGAATAGCAGCAGTAGTCTTCTTCTTCTTACCAACGAACTTCTTGGGTTTTAGCTCTGGATGCAAAGACTAGGAGTGCTCATCATCATGCCCATCCTTCTTGCAGTTAGTGCATGAAGGTTTTTCTTTCCATACAGTGTTTGTCTTCCTCTCCTTCCATTTTTGCTTCTTCTTTTCCTTGTTCTTTCTTGCAATGGGTTTTGATGATCCCACAATCTCTGGGTTCACATTCTTGCCTCTAGCCTCTAGATCTGTAGCCTGAAAAGATACCTCATCTATGCTAGTGGGGTTAAACATGAGAATGGTGTGCCTCCAATAGCTATGCAAGCATCCTATATACTTCAACAAAGTTTCAAGTGAGTTTAGAGAAATTCCTATAATTAAATCTCTTTTTCTAAATTCTTAGGTATAGCTTTTTACACTTTGGCCCTTTAATTGGCGAAGAGTTTGCCAACTCATCATTGCTTGCTGCATATAATCTAGTGGATAGAATTGTTTTTTAATGGAAGAAGAAAATTCATTCCAGGTAGAAATAATTTTACCATGCTTCTTCAAATCAGCTTGTGTCTTGCATTCCCACCACACTAGGGAAGTTCCTCCAAGGTGAAGGCTAGCCAGCTAAATCTTTCTCCTTTCTGAATTGATGTTCTGCACCCTGCAATATACATTAATATGACTAATCCAATTATCTATCTTTTCTGCATTTAATTCACCATCATAAATTGGTAAATCAAATTTCACATCTAATTTAATCACAACATTTTTCTTCTTTTTCTTTTCAGGGCTAGTTTTATGTGAAGAAGATGATGAGGATGGTGATGATGGAGTAGATGGTGGAGAGGGCCTCTCTTCTTTCCCTTTTCCTTCTGGATGGCCATCTAGAAGAGGTTCCTCTGCTCCTTTTTTTGTTTGATATACTGAAGTGTTTTCACCTCGGGCTTTCTTAAATTCTCTATACATCTTTTCCACCATGGCTCTCATGGTCATGGAACAGTCCAAGAAATGAGAGTCTAATTCTAATGAGGTTTGTTCTACCATCCTCCTCCTATGATAGACTCTTCTAATTTCTAGATTAGTCTCAACAAATTCTCCTTCTCCTTGTTTGAGCTTTGACCTAGTTAGAATTCAACAATCTAGCACAAGCTTGTCTAGCCTTAGCAAACCTAAAACTCTGATACCACTTGTTCTGATAATCAGATCTTAGACAATTATTAAGGTATTATAGACTCATGTGCATGGATTTTCCTATGTTACTTTGTGCAATGGATCGATAAGATTGCAAAATACATAGACAATGAATCAATGAAAGAACATAATAGACAAACACACATAAACACAACAAGTTTATTAAGGATTTCACCCAACACTCCTGGGCTATGTCTCCTGGTCCAGGATTCAGTGGTGACCTCTCTATTATGTCTTTGAAAACAAAGTTTTACAACAATGAGCTCAATTTGAGTCTCACACAACAAATACAAAACAACAAGGCTTTACTTGGATCCCCCAAGTCTTTCTGAGTACATAGACTCTCCTCACTAACTCTCTATCTCTTTTTTCTCTCTGTCTCAGCACTGCTTGTCCCTATTTCTGCCAGTCTGTGGCTTTAAAGCCAATCGACATTTTCTGTTCATTTCTCCTTTTCTGGCTCTCTGGCTTGCCAACCTCTGTTTGCTCAAACCCCCCTCTGAGTGTTATCAATCATTGCTAAATGCCTCCAGGGATGGTGACCACCTGTTCTATAACAGAATGGACCATCAGGCCTTTGAAATCCCCAAAATAGCCGTTCTCTATTTACACAGAGAAATACATTCAAACATGAGAAAAATCCACCAAAACATTGTTCATCAGACTCCAAATATCCATAAATCTACCCTATACTTCTATCGGGTCCGCCTTTTAATTGCTTATCACATCTCCACCATTGATCTGAGAGATCTGGATCCAATGGTTGAGGTTCATTTCGTGTGGCTCATTTTTACAAGGGTTAACAGCCTGAAAAGGGTGGTTTTCTCTCTCTAGCGCCCAAACATGTGGCAGCCAGTGTATGGGCCCAGGCGGAGCCCAACCAAAACCACTTACCGCCTACCGCCCACCCGAAATCCCACCTATTTCCTTCGTATTAAAAAATACATTAAACATTGAAAATATTGCAAAAGGGCTTTGTGGTGGACTTGAAATGTTATACATATTCATTCATAAACCCTTTCAAGTCTAGTTTCATCGCATCGACACTTTTCCTTTGCAATTCCTTTATTTGGTAGAAATTCGAAATACAAACGAAAATCTTGTTTTCTAGATCTAAAATTATATCAAATATCACCTATATCTCCATCGGGTCTCGCTATTGCGAGTTATGTTTATATGCTAAAAACCCCAATGCCTTCTTTTATTAAACAAATGAATAGAGATGTATTACAATTTCTTTGCTCAACTAAGCTCACCCTACAAGTGCACAACCTATCTCTTTGCTCACTAAACTACTTTGACCCAGACTTAATCAAAATTTTCCTCGACTTGAGCTCCTATTTCCTTTCATTTTTTCTTGAGGAATTATCCCCTATTATTTAGGAAATTCCTGTAATTGAATTGTGCAATTCCTTCCAATGAGCATCTAACAACATGCAACACCTGTACCCTCAAGACTAGTCTACAAATGATGTTAAACTTCGTTGGAATCTCCACCTCAACTAGGTAACTTGAATTCTCTACATGCACTAGCTATTTTGGGTTGATTGATCAATTAAATGGATTATCACTAATTTTCACTGACGTCCCATTGCTTAACTGACCTTCCACTAGTTCCTCCAAAAGTCAAAATTGGTTTAAATGAAAAAAACTTCAGATAACTGACCTTGATTGCTACAAATTAGCAATCACACATGCAAAACTAAACTATAACTCCTCCAAATAGAATTTACTAAATAAATTGGGTGACACAAGCCATGTCACACAAGTTAACATCATCTAAGTTGTCTGTTGATGTGAAAATTCGAATTTTCTCAATTTAATGAAGGCAAAATCAAATTAATAATTTCTTGTTGCATTTTTCAACATATTTATAAGGAATTAGATGAACCTTCATCTCCCTTTTTGAACTTTGAGCTTCCCTCATGACTCTTAGAATTATTTTGTCTTTACTCTAACTAATGACTCTTTAGATTCCACATCTCATTCTTAGACTTCCACTTACGTACTTTATTTTCAAATACAATAAGACAAAACCCCATAAGAGACAAAAATGGCTAGATCCTAATAAGATAAACTAGATACATTAAGCTTGAGTGTTAGGAAACTCTAGCTCCATAAATTCAACTTGTAATTTTTTAGTTACATATTGATGTGAAGCTTTGTATTGTGCGATTGCATCAAACTTTTCTAGAAGGTTCAGTTGATATCTGACTCTAGCTTCCGTAACATCTAGATAAATGGTTTGGGAACCATTTTGCACTTCTTTATGAAATAAGAACAATTTCGTATTGATCTTAGTAGGCCCAAATATATATTTCTACATGTTATGTCTATTGATATCTAAGTCTTCCTTAGTAATGACCTTCTTTAGCTTGTTCAAGTATTCCTCGATTTCCTACTTGAAAATGTTCCTTCCCTTTTTCTCTATAAATGGCCCTATCTAGGGGATCTTGTGTGGCTAAACCAAGGAATCCAAACTATTATGTAAGAATTCTTAAGCAGCTATTTATTGTTAGCCAGAAAAGTACCAAGTTGGTTGTTACCTTTTATGAGAATTATACCCTTGGCCTTCTCCAACTTTGCTTCTTTTCTTGTCTTCTTGACCATCTGTGTTGGTGCATTCCTATACTTAGTTTCCCATCTATGAATCTTGTAATGGCTGCATGGATTAATTTTAGAACTTTCACATTTTCTCTCTATATCTTTTGCGTATCATGTAAGGAAACTACTACCTTATGCAAGGTGACCATATCCTTATAAAGCTACCTCATGGTGTCTCCCAATGCCTAGATATTTCCATATATAACTGCTTGAAACTCTTTCAAGTAAGAATGTGCAGAAGTCAGTCTCTTATTTTCAGTGTGGAGTTGTTTGATTTGTTGCGTCACAATATCTAAATCATTTTCCACCCATTTGTTTTTTCCATCAAGAAATATGTATTTGATTTTGTAGCTCCTACAAAGGCCAAGTTTGTTGGTGCAATTTTTTGTGGATTCATTCTGTTGTCAATGACGATTAACCTTTTTGTGTGAATGAAAGAAGGATGTGCCAGATCATTAGGGAAATATTTCCTCCTTTCCTATACTATTCTATTCTGAAGTTGATTATAGGTTAGGTTGGAAATATCCATGATCATGCCATCATCTTGAGGTTATATACTTTGTCCACCAGCTGGGGTGTGCCCATCTATGAGGGGAGGTGAAGGGTGATTGGTAATTTGTTACATAATGGGCTCCCCTTTTTCAATTTCCATATCCTATGATAATATTTTCTCCTCAATCTCCTGTGCAAGCTCTTGATCCTACTTTTTCCTGTTGTCTTCTTCTTCTGGTTGTTTTTGTATTTCCTTTTCTGATTGTTTCATCCTTGCTTCTTCTTCCTTCTTTATTTTTAGTTCTTCCTATGCATACATTTCCTCCTATTCTTCACTTTCCTTTTCTTCCTTCTTCATCCACTCTTCCTTCTGTTTCTATTCTTCTTCCTGCTTCTTCTTTGCTTCCCATTGCTTCCTTATCCTTTTAGTTGCCATAGCTGATTTTAGAATGGCTAGATATTCCTTGAACTTGCGACTTTTCTCACCTCTTGGGTTATGGGAAACTTTCCTATTGTACTTTATCCTCGCTGGCGTGTTCTCTTCCACATGCTTTTCTTCTTGGGTAACAATCTACTCGGTAATTGAGATGGAAGTGCTTGCCTAGCTTCTTGGTGTATGTGACCAAGAGGCATTATATAAATTCTTGGTCTTTTCTTCCTCTGGCGTAACATAGGTCTCATATGGACATACAAAGTGAAACTTGGCACATTGTGTCTTGGAAACCCCTTTTGGGTCGTATCGATGAAAATATATCATACCAAACTTAAGGCTTTCCAATTTTTTAGCTTAAGCTTCCATGACCTTCAATTTCCTAATCTCATAAGATCCCACTTGAAAGGGAAAATTAGGCCAAGGTTCCTTCTTCTTTGTCTGTAGTACTGAAGATAGACCTCTGGCAAGATGATAAACAACCTCTTGCATGACTACTTTGTTTGTAGCATACCTTGGAAATAGATGAGGTGGTTCCTGACAACATAACACTTTGATGTATGCACCATCTGGTGAGACGAACCAATTTTCAACTTCCACCAACAACTTCATTTCCTCATGAGAAATTCAAGGTATTATTCTTCAAAGATCATCTAGTATAAGATCTTGAAGAAGTGATCAACAAGTTTTTCACATACTCCTCGCTAACTGTATTTTTCCAACAATATGCAAAAAATATGGATGGGAGGTTCATTATGTTTCCATTTCCATTCCAATCCAAGGAAAGAATTGCGATCACATATTCCATCCAACAATTAGGCAGACATGTAGAATTATTGTTTCTTTCCTTTTGCCAGGTTTTTCCCCTTGTTCAAGTTAATCTGTAGCTTTTGAAACAGAAGATGGGACTAGTTAAATATCTTCCATTCTGAGACAATCTGATATAGCATGTAGACCCATCCTTATGGGAATGCTTTAACATTATTTTTTCCATTGACATAACAACAAAAAACTATCAGGTATTGAAACATCGTTCTAAGTGATTTGGTCTTGTAATTATTATTAGGTATCTTGTGAAATTTTGTCAGTTCCTTCCACCATGTCTTCAAAACTTCCTTAGTGTTTAAATAGCTTGTGGTTGCATAGGAATGTGAATCCATATAGTATTGTCCATGCCTAGGAAAACTGTAAATCGTGGATGACATGTGGTTAGTGGGAGGCAAGCTGCTTCCCGCTAGCATTTTTTAATGACATGCGCTTAGTATCCAAGCCTTGCAGAATCCATCTAATCACATATGCACATGGTAAGACTAGGAAGGTATAAGAAATGCTATAGATCCTTGATCATTAGATGTTTACGTAAACCTACCTATCCTCCAAATCTTCTTTAAATTTGGTAGTAGTAAATTCATCCTTTATAGCATTCCATGTGACAGTGGGATCCTTAATATAACATTATGTATCAAATATAATAGGAACTGATATTGAGGAACTACCAACGACTTCCTTGGTACTACTTTATGTATCCTCCTTTGACGTTGATCTCTTTAGAGGCATGGTGCTATTTGATAATGAGATAGAAATATGTTTAGCACCTACAATACTCGTTGCAAGAGATGCACTCATGGCATTCAAATGTTAGCTCCAAAGGATTAGTTCAATAATAAACTTTAAAGTAACAACAAAAATGACTGAGAGATATTGCATAATGTTGGGTAGTAAGAAGGAAAACTAGGCTCTAGATTTATGAAATGCACAGTGAGAGAGGGATATTGCACATATCTAATTGGAAAGATACTAGCTTGTGGATTGGAACTGCATAATGCATAGTCTCAACTGGTAGAAGGGGAGATGGATTGTGTAGTGCATAGTTTTAGTGGCCAGACTAGGCCACTGTTGGCTGGGATTTTGAAATGCATAGTTGGAGGGGGCTAGTGATTATACATTGTGCAATTTTAGATGGAAATGGAGGGCCTTGCTACCTATGATTTCACAAGGTGTGGTGGGAGAGGCCAGCAAGCCCTAAGGATAGTGAAATTCAACCCGAGAGAGAGGTAAACTCTATATCTAGGATTGAGGAAGAGATAGGTGTAGATCAGTCTTGGAAATACTTATATCAATCACCAACATGGACCTAATAAGATAATGCAAAGGGAAGAACATGTGTGCATAAATAGACCCAGAGCACTAACTGTTGGTAGGCAAAAAGACTAGGAAGCAATTTGACATTTGTAAAAGTAGCTCAAAAGACTAAAATGAAACTTGTACAAGGTAATAATATTATGAAAACCACTTACTACAATAATAATTGGGAAAAGAAACTCTTGCAAACACAAAAGTGAGAAAAGTGACAAAAAAAGCAGCAAAAAGTGTCACTTGAGAAACTTACCTGGAAAATCACTGCAAACCAAATCCAAATCTCCTTGAACTTGCGAGGATGGCTAGAGCTCTAATGTATAATGTGAAAATGAGATCTACAGGCCTCCATTACATGTATTTCCTCTCACGAGATTAAGGTTAGGATTTCTAGCGTGCATGCCTAAAATTAAGGAGAAAGTGACACTTGTCTTCATATCTAAAATGGAAACTTGTGCCACATTGTCAAATAAGAATGAAAACTCCCTATTTTCTAGGGATGCACAATTAGGTTATTTAGAATACTGCACAGTCCACTGGAAGAAAATATTGTGCAATTCCAAGTGACATGGGATTGTGTAGTTCACTAACTTAGTGGATTGCACAACTTTGATTCAAAATGAGAGATTGCACATTTCACTTTCTCAATGACTGCATGTTTCATAGGATTTCATAGTTTAGTTCCTCAAGGAGTTGCACAGTCTCTAGTGGTAGAGGATTGTGTAGTTCTTAGAGGCAAGACTAACAATGAATGATAGATCAAGGCACGAGTTTTAGCTTGTGTTTGAGAGGTGGTTTACTTGTTGTCATATTATGTTCAATTATTGTCGATAATACCTAGTCGTCCTCACAATAACATAGTTAAGAAAACACAAGTATTACAAGAGAAGATAAGTAATTATGATACTATGCAATCAAGAGGAAAACTTGATGATAGTGAAAGAAAATTCTTATAAACAAAGGTATGCTCCAAAATTGAAGCATAGAAAATTTTCTGGAGGGGTGTGATTGTCAAATTCTTAGAGTTAGTGGAGAAGAGGTATATATCATTCATGTATAAAAAACCATGTATTTTCTACAAAAAGCCTTGTACTTATATTTCATATTTTTAGAAGATCCAATATATTCTTAGGGGGAGCATGGTTAGTATGAAAGGTCCTTGAGTTGATCAAAGTACTATATTTAAGCTCCTTAGTTCATCACAAATCCAATTTATAGTCATGAGCATGTCAAGGGCAATACTTCCCTTAGCTTTGTTATAACCTTTATGCTTAATGTCAAAGGGGGGATAAGGACTTGTTGTAAGAGGTTGACATCAAGTCTAAAGGAGTCTATTTTTGGAATTATGGATTATATGTTTTAGTTGATGTCTAATTACATTATGATCTCATCTCAATATGTCTAAATGGATTGTTTATCTCAGTATGTCTACATGGAGTAGTTGTATGTCTACGTGGATTATTTGTTGGCCAACAGTTGTAGTGTAGGAGGAGATAATAGGTGCATGAATAGGTATAGCATTGTATGAGACATACATAGGTTTGAGAGGATATTTCAAAGGCTAAAAATATATGTATAGGTGTTGCAGAGAAAGAGGGATAAGCGTGTTAAATTTCTAGAAAAATATGACTTGTTAAAGTTAGACCTCCATAGTGCGTCTATAGGCTCTCATCCACAAGTAAGCCTATATAAATAGTGAAACTATAACCTCTAGGATCTAGTTATCATCCTGATAGTTGTGCCTATAGGTGACAAAAATTAAAAACCATGAGTGAAACAAAAGTGTCACCCATGGAATGTTTATGCACATGGTTTAATTTATATGGTTAATAATACCAAAAAAAAAAATTTTTCCCATGGTATTGATGATTTAATATGGATATAAAAGGAGAAGAGAATTGGAGCAATGTGTGCATATTCAATGATTTTTTTGTGATGATTTCATTTGGAATTGGTGTGCACTAGGGCACAAGAGGGAGATATAGCATTGAGAGATATGAGGTTAAATATATTTGCTTATCCGATTTGTTTATTACATGTGAAATGGAGGATGAATGAATATGCCTTTTAATGTTTTAAGCTACCAAATACTCTGTCTAACTTGCGAATAATTATTTGGAGTATATTGTTTCTTTTGTACATGTTGCATCATGATCCTAGTGTTTACTAAAGCTTGGTAAATGTTTATCTTTCCTAGAATAAAGTGCTACATATATTAGTTCCATAGATTTGTGCAAAAATAGAATCACACTTAGTGTTTTGTAGAGAACAATTTTGGGATCTCTGACAAAGTATATGCAGAAATTAGTGCGTTAAAAATGACAAAGGTTCTTTATAATATTTAATGTGTTAGGAAGAGGCTCTAATGGATAAAATTTTGCAAATATTACCTACCTATCTTGGTCTAGATCCAAATGTGCTCACTTATGAATGTGTGCTCTGGTATGGAGGGGTTTTGCAATGACTGAAATCTGATTGATTCGTTGTATGTATTACTAAAGATGTATATGCTTAACATATGATATATATGCAAGGATATATAAGTCTATTTGGTAGTACATGGAGGACAGTGAGTAGAGAGATCATTGTGGTATATTCATAGTGTTTGCAAGAATATGATTTGGTATGGATAATTGTATAACGATGTTATATGTTACTATGGCTAAGGTTACTTGAACCTTTAGGGTTAAGATCAGTATGAAGAATTGAGGATAAAGGCCTATCAGCCTAAGGTGAATAATGTTTCTCCTTGATGTGTTGGCAAATATTGAGTGCAGGATGTTTTCTACTTGTATGTGGAGCTTGTTTTTCTTATGCTAGTAGCAACTTGAATGTGAATGGAGAGAACAATGTGTGAAAATATTAGTACTATTGGTACATTTGTCTAGTATTGATAATTAGCTTTAAGATAGTGGTTTTCACATGGTAATTCCATATGAAGATATGCATATGAAAACTTCTCAGTGCACTTATAATGATGATTACATGGACTAGGAGGTTATGAACATAATTTGTTTTATGTAGAGATAAGCCCTTGTTTCATAGGTCCTATAATATTCATATGTTTTAAAGTGATTGATGTAGAGATATATGAGTCTAATGTTTCTAATTATATCTTGTCTTCATTGAGTTTTTTATTATTTGTCACCAATTTTCACATGGTAATTCCATATGAAGATATGCGTATGAAAACTTTTCAGTGCACTTATAATGATGTTTACATGGACTAGGAGGTTATGAACATAATTTGTTTTATGCAGAGATAAGCCCTTGTTTCATAGGTCCTATAATATTCATATGTTTTAAAGTGATTGATGTAGAGAGATATGAGTCTAATGTTTCTAATTATACCTTGTCTTCTTTGAGTTTGTTGTTATTTGTCACCAATAGAAATTTTTGTGGCTTAATTCTTCATAAATAACTTTAATATGTTGAACTACTTGACAATGGTTTTGGTTGAATGAATTTGAGTATTTTAGTGTTGTTACACTAAAAAATGTCACCATGACCACTTACAGTTAGTATGGCTCAAATCAACAGTCATGCTACCCTCTTAGGCAAGTCTTATGCCTCTGCTATCCATCTCAAACTCAAAGAAGAGAGAAAGTCTTGTCAAAAATATGTTTATCTCTGGGGTCGCAGGTTCTCTCTAGCCTTACCTGCGGGGACGCTCACAATGTTCACAAAAGGTGCGTCCTTGGACGCTCTGTATGTTAAGGGACAGGTGCGTCCTTCTGTAAAAGGCAAAATGCGCGAGTTTCATCATAAAAAAGTTACTTGTGGTTACTTCTAGAACTTTCTAGAGGTCGGTTTGATGAATTGGATGCGCCTCCAGTTGGTTCATGTATCTCTATTAAGGAGGATCTTATCCCATCAATAAGGGAGCTATCCCACCCAAAGAGGGGGATTATCCCATTGATGGTGGACCTGAATAACCTCTTTACAGCACTATAAATAAAGACATTGAGCCAGAGGGAGGAGAGGTTGGAGCTATACATTTTCTTTGGGTAAATGCTGCAGGATTTAGGTCTTCCATTAGAGCCTTTGTGAGGAGAGATTGTCTTTACTTGATTCTACTTGGAAGAGGTTGAGCTTTGTCAAAGTAGAGGAAAACCCTTGATGGACCCTGGGAGGAACTTGCACAACACCAAGGCCAGGTTGTAAGAGTTTCTTTGTTTCGTTATTAATACAAACTGGTTTATTTTTCTCAATAGCTTGTGTTAATGAGTTATTTCATGTGTTCCTTGGTCTGCATGTTGAATATATGTTTTATTATATGAAATGCAAGTGCTTGGTAATTGTTTGATTGTTTGTGGTTGCAGGAATTGACTTGAAGGAGGAGCTCATCCGGATCGTCAAGAACGGACTTCAACAACAGCGTTTTGGAATAAGGTAAGCCTAAACACTTGTAGTTTTCATGTTGTAAAAGGTGTATTTAGAGAAAGATCACTCCATTTTGTCTTGTTTGTCATTAGAATGTCTTAGACTTCTAGGAAGGTCAGCTGTGTCCGCACCCTTGACCAATTCCGTGTGACAAATTGGCGACTCCACTGGGGAATCCATTAATGTGAAAGTTTTTTCCTTTGTGTGAACTTTGCTCTGAGAAAATCATTTTTATTTTCTGGTTTTTGACTGTGAGAATTAGTATTTGGGTGGCTTAGCTTTAGATTTAGTTAGATTTGGTTTTTCTTAACTTTTCCAGAAGGACGCACCCTCTGAGTACTGCACAGTGCGTCTTTGGACGCGCTGTTGCCGTTTGCACAGAGCGGGCCCGCGCCTGTTCTAACGGGTTGCCTGCGTCTTCCTGTAAAAATTTAGGAAAACTCCATTTTTGCTTTAATTGCTTTTAGATTATGTTTTTTCTTAGTGTTTTCTGCCCAGATCCTTTAGTACCCTGTCAAAAATTTTCACCTGAACTTGTTTCATTAGCATTCCTGCTTTTAGCTTTCATCAATTGGGTGTTTTGAGTCTCTTTTTTGAGAAATTCTTAATTTGATTTCCTTTGGTCATTACTTGGAGGTTTCTCTCAGTATTTTCACAATTTTGCATCTTTTTGCATCTTAAATTGTGTATGAGTGTTAATCGCCTTTGAGTGTTTTTATGTTTTGATCTTTGGAACTCTCACCCAATTTTCTCGACTTGCACTTGATTGGTTCTTAGATTACATTAGAATCATCTTGTGTTTGAGAATTCTCTTGCATAGATCACATTTGCATAATTAGAGTTCTCAGTTTCAGAATATGAATGAAAAATGTGCATAGATTACATTTGCATACTTTTCATGTGAATTGTGCATAGATTACAATTGCATAGTTTACATTCTGAAAAATCAATCGTAGATTTAGATCAGCTTTCTTTGATTTGAATTTACACAAAAATAAAAATAAAAATTGGTTTGGAATTGATTTGCATTAGTTTTTCTTGATGAAATTAGTGCATTAGAGAATTTGTTAAATTTTCTCTTAATGATCAATTTTTTGCATTGTTGGAAGTGAATGGAAACTCTCTCCTTACTCTAGTTAGGATTCATCGAATTGAAAGGATTGCATTATCATATTCGATTGCATTCAGTTGAGTCGGGTCATAACACCATTGGTTTCATCTCCATTTACCCATTTGAGTAATAACAGCCTTAATAACACAGCGCTTAATTAAAATTCATCTAGTAATTTTTACATTTCTAGGGCTCTGAAACACCAACATAGCTTAGGCTAGGGTCTTGGAGTAGGTGAGTACTTAACTCTCCAAGACTACAAAACCAAACAGATAGTTTATCTTGAGTAGAATAAATCCAATTGTTTCAATTGCACTCTGGGAAAGCTCCTCTTAAAGGAGAAGCACGAGCTCGTGTCCGAACCAGTGAGGGGATCATTCCCCCCTCGTTGGGAACGACGCCAGACAGTACGTATTACAAACGGTAAACCTCGGATTAACCATTGTCGAGGAGCCAGGGGTCACTTATCGGTAAACCTTGGATTGTTGTCAAGGAGCCGGTAAGGGGATTGAGCTTGCTACTCTGCCCTTGCGTGCTGTCGGAGTTTAGACTGTTCCCCCAGGTGTATTTGTTACTGTTGGTGACCTTAGTGACCATAATCTTTAGGGTTCTACCGAGGTGACGGTGGAGGGAAGGTCCCACTGTACCTGGAGCAGACGTCGGTTATACTCACTTGGATTTTCCGGGGGGTTCACTTCACTTCGAGACGGTTAAAGTGGAGGAACTTGTGCCGGTCTATTCATTAAGCAGGTTGCCGGGGTAACTGTTCCACCCGCCATTTCTGTACTGAATTCTGCGAGGTTGGGCTTCATCACCAACTAGTGTTTTCGGTCCGGAGAGCTTACTGTTTGTGTGTGGTTTGACTCCTAGATTTGATAGCGCGTGTTAATTTGTTTGTTTTTACTTTTAGAGACCATAGGTGTGAATTGTGAATTTTAATTGTTAGATGTGAATTGTGAATTGTTAATTTTAGTTTTAAATTGTTAATAAAATTCACTGAAGTTGAATATAATGGCAAATGTTCCGGAATTTATCAACCTAGGAACCCCTCCTAATGAGAATCCTAGTACTTTTCCTTACTTTGGAAATGTTGGTCCTCCTTATATGGCTACTTTGTCATTACCTGGATTTACAATAGGTTTACCGATATGGTTATTTTCAACTTCGTTGGCCCAAAATACTCCAATTGTTCCATCTCAACCGGATGCTTCACCTCAACAGAGTTCACCATCTCAACATCACCAACCTTCTGTTGACCCTTTACCTTCTTCGCCTAATTTTTCTTCCTCCATTTCTTCCTCTTCGCCTGGTAAAAGCCTTGATGCTAGTAACCAGGAGGCTAAGAAGAAGAAGAAAGGGAAGAAGAAGAAGAAGAAGAAGAAGCAAGATAAGAAAGAAGTCAACCAACCAACCATGGCTGTAAGTGTTAGTTGTGTTGAGGAAAATTCCGACATGCATCGTAAACCCAAATACCCTTGCAGGCTTTGTAAGGGTGACCACTTCCTTGTCAATTGTCCTGGTATTCCAAAGGTCTTGGAAGTATGGTCAGAAAAATCTCATCAACTTTCCGTTGATCCATCAACCAGTGATAGTCAGGTTCCTGGGAAAAAGGGTAAAGTTAGGTTTCCTTGTAAGTTATGCAAAGGGAGTCATCAAACTCACATTTGCCCTCACATGGATGAAGCCTCAACATTGTTGGAAAACCTTACTGTTCCACAGCAAGAATTTCCAACTGGTTACCGTAAACTTTCTCCCAACCTACCGTCAACTGACGGAGTGATTGATCTAAATTCAAGTACAGTCAATCACACTCTTCCATTGGAGAGTGAAACTCATGTCACTCAGGTTGATGATCCATTAGTTGATCAAGTGGTCGATTCAATTTCACATTCGGTCGATCACACTCTCCTTTTCGAGAGTAAATTTCATACCGCTGATGTTCTTCTTGTTACATCAGATTCTTCTATGCCGGGGGGCATTTCACCTGTTTCTACAGAACCCCCTCCAAGTACTGAGGTCTTTTCCTTTGATTGGAATAGACTGACAGAACCTCGTCTTCCTTCCTCCATCCCTTTCCAAATCATTGTCAAGGCTGGTGGTAGGGACATACATCGTACTCAGGTAGATGAAGGTGCTTCTGTTAGTATTTTATCCTCAACTGTTTGGAAAGCTTTGGGTTCCCCTCAGCTTGCGCCTATTACGCAGAATCTGAAAGCTTTTAACAGAACCATTAGTGAACCTTTAGGGATCCTTCCTAAGTTTTCTATTACCTTGGAAGGTAAAACTGTCTGTATTGATCTTATGGTAGTTCGAGGTCCCTTGGATTTCAATTTACTCCTTGGGCGAGACTATGTTTATGCAATGAAAGCTGTCGTATCGACACTCTTTCGCGTGATGTCTTTCCCTCACAATGGCAGTATTGTGACTGTAGACCAGCTTTCGTTCCCTAGTCTTGTCTCAACTACCAATAATATGACACCCCTAAATGTTCCTGATTCTAAAGTGGTATCTACCCTGCCACGGGTTAATTATGTGGCAACTGGTCCCATGTTTTCAGTTACCGATGTAAGTGAGCCTCTCACTGTTGATTTAGATCCGGTAATTGACATGGAAAACTCTATGGGATTACTTGAACACGATGTTCTTATCCCTTTTGAGTCCCTTGACATGTGTTCCTTCCAAAGAAGTATTCTTCCTTCTGATGAAGACCTCTTGGAAGCCATGATCAAGGTGTGTCCATTGACATGTCTTTCTTCCAGTTGGAAGCCATGATCAGTGAGTACGAGGATAGTTTGTTCCTCTCTCAACCTCGTTAAAAAATGAAACTGGATGTAACGAGGAAAGTTCCTTTTACTGTGTCAACCTCGTTAAAAAATGAATCAGTGTGTGCGAGGATAGTTTTTTCCTGTATCAACCTCGTTAAAAAATGAAATAGGCTGACGAGGAAAGTTCCTTTTACTGTGTCAACCTCGTTAAAAAATGAATTAGTTGGTACGAGGATAGTTTGTTCCTCTCTCAACCTCGTTAAAAAATGAAACTGGATAGCACGAGGAAAGTTCCTTTTACTATGTCAACCTCATTAAAAAATGAATCAGTGAGTACGAGGATAGTTTTTTCCTGTATCAACCTCGTTAAAAAATGAAATAGGCTAGCATGAGGACAGTTCTTTTACTGAGTCAACCTCATTAAAAAATGAATCAGCTAGATTTTAGGATATGTAGGTAGATTGTAGAAAGTAGGGTTTGAGGACAGTTCCTGTTACTGAGTCAACCTCATTAAAAAATGAATCAGGTTTGAGGACAGTTCCTGTTACTGAGTCAACCTCATTAAAAAATGAATCAGGTTTGAGGACAGTTCCTGTTACTGAGTCAACCTCATTAAAAAATGAATCAGGTTTGAGGATAGTTCCTGTTACTGAGTCAACCTCGTTAAAAAATGAATCAGGTATGAGGATAGTTCTTTTCTTGTGTCAACCTCTTTAAAAATGAAACAACTCCCTTTTCAAGTTAAATATTGAAAGTAAACCTTCATTTCATCCAGCCGGTTGAATGCAATGAAGCCTGGGGGGCATGTACCTCATTTCGCATCATTATGCTGGGGGCATGCGAACTTTTTGAGCATAGTTCCTTGTCTTGTGTCAAGCTCGTTAAAAAATGAAACAAGGGTAGGTTAAGTAGGTAGATTATAGAGAGTAGTCATGAGCATAGTTCCTTGTCTTGTGTCAAGCTCATTAAAAAATGAATCAAGGATTTTAGAGCATAGTTCCTTGTCTTGTGTCAAGCTCATTAAAAAATGAATCAAGGATTTTAGAGCACAGTTCCTTGTCTTGTGTCAAGCTCGTTAAAAAATGAATCAAGGTTTTTTAGAGTATAGTTTTTTGTTAGGTAGATTGTAGAAAGTAGTTATGAGCATAGTTCCTTGTCTTGTGTCAAGCTCATTAAAAAATGAAACAACTCCCACGAGTCTTTCCAAGATCTTGAAAGTAAAGCTTCATTCCATCCACCTCATTGAATGCAATGAAGCTTGGGGGGCATGTACCTCATTTTGCGTCATTATGCTGGGGGCATGTGAACTTATAACAAGCATAGTTTTTCGTTTCAAGCTTGCGTAAACATGAAACCGAATCCGAGCATAGTTCTTTTCCTGTGTCAAGCTCATTAAAAAATGAAACAAATCCTCCTCTACTTGAGTCGAGAGTTTGACTAGATCTCGTAGATGTTAAGTTGTATATTTAGGTTAGTTATTTTAGTTTTTCTTACAGTTTTAGGTCGAGTCTTTCAATGATCTCGTAACTCAACCTTCATTTCATCCAATTGGTTGAATGAAATGAAGCTGGGGGGCATGCGCTCTAGCAGTTATGCTTAGGGGGCATCAAGCACAGTTTTCTCTCTGTTTCAAGCTTGTGTAAAAATGAAACTACTTTGAAGCATAGTTTTGATCTGTTTCAAGCTTTTGTAAAAATGAAACCTATCTCGAGTCAATTTCAGTTATTTTCAAGACTCGTTAAACTCATGAAAATCCCGAGATTATTTTGCTATTTTTCATTCTCGTAAAACAAATGAAAATGCCGAGTTCTTTCTGTCTTTTCCTGCTCGTAAATTAAATTGAAAGTCGGTCATATGAGTACATTTTTATCCCTTTTTCGAACTCATTAAAATTTACGAAAAAGTGAAAACCATGAGTACATTTTTATCCCTTTTTCGAACTCGTTAAAACTTACGAAAAAGTGAAACCTTGGAGTTCTCTTTTAAGCCCTTTTCAGACTCTTAAAACATGAAAAGATTGCCGAGCGTTTCTTTTACACTCGTTAAAACGGAATTAAAAGACGGTCCCCTTTTAGCTCTTTTCTGACCGCAAAATCAGGAAAAGATTGCCGGGTTTTTGTCGTTTCAAACTCGATAAGGAAATAAAACGACGTGTCCTTGATCGCTTTTTACTTTTCAGGTCAACGACACTATTATGAAAGTACTCCTTGGTCGCAAGATCAAGCGGTTCCCCCAGGTATTATTTTATACTTTTTCGGGCTTGAGGGACACAAATGTACGAAAAAGTTCAACGTGGAGTCTCCTTTAGTTTTTTCAGACTCTCTAAAATTGAAAAACGCCGAGTTTCTCCTATACTGGGCTCGTTAAACTTTTACAGTAGAGGACCTGTTCAATTACAAACAGGAACGAACCACTCCTTCCTAGGGTTCGAATTTAAACTAGGTTGGACTCGTCCGAAGGATGAGCTTATAATCAAGCATATGTTATCCTCCTCAAGCTTGTTAAAAATAAAGAGGTACTTGCCAGAAATGGTGGGGGAAAAGAGAGAAAAATGAACCTATTTGTCACCTTTTGTCTCAGAAGAAACTTTATTACCACTCTTGAACACGACACTTTTCATTCACCTGGGTTGGGAAATCTTTTACCTCACAGTTGATCAAACCACTTTGAAAGTCTTTAACCGGGTTCCGGGGATTAACTTTGAGTTATTCGTCACCAAGCCATCTGTCGTGTCGTTATGTGTTCAAGAGGTCTGCAAGCAAAAACTTTCATCTGCAAAATACTTGTCATCCATTTGACCATCCCTGAGTCAGTCCTTACAGCAACATTTCTTCAACTTGAACAATGATTTCGTGTTGCGGGCTTGCCTGCAACGGGTCGCTTTCTATCGACATCGACACATTATCTAGAAAGATGACTTAGGAATCGACAGCACCTTGAATTCTGCATGCATCAATGGCAGGTTTCTCGCCTTTGACGTCAGTTTACATCATTGACTTTCGATCAAAGGATTCCGTGAAGTGTTCGACATCAAAACATCTATTCACATTTCACGGGTTGTGCTTGGTACTTTGAGAACCATTGACATTACTGGTGGTTTCTCTCACGCTTGTTAACAGTTTGCATCATCGACTGGTAATCAAGTGGTTTCTAACATGTTCGACATCGAATCATTTAATCACATGGCTAGAATCGTACCAATTCGGGAAGTAGAAGTGAAGACCCTGGATCTAGTTTCTACCATCCAGGCTGCGAGGAGTTTTGTATTCATTATCTATGTAGACTAATCATAAACAGATGGCTGCGTCCATACTGTGTCTACAAAAGTCTATAAAAATGATGTACTGCAAGATCATTCCTGTATCAAAATAGTTAGTCCATTAGTTAAAGTTTTGAATCTGAGTATGGGAATGCCTACCTCAGTGATGATATAATCTTATACATGTATTTTGTGTTGAAAATTGCAGGTTCCAACCAGGTCATCCACAAGACAATCCTTGAAATGATAAAGCGCTTCACCCTTCCTAGAATTACAAAACCCTAAATCTATTCCAGGCTTCGCACTTTAGGGGGCAATCTGTTACACTAAAAAATGTCACCATGACTACTTACAGTTAGTATGGCTCAAATCAACAGTCATGCTACCCTCTTAGGCAAGTCTTATGCCTCTGCTATCCATCTCAAACTCAAAGAAGAGAGAAAGTCTTGTCAAAAATATGTTTATCTCTGGGGTCGCAGGTTCTCTCTAGCCTTACCTGCGGGGACGCTCACAATGTTCACAAAAGGTGCATCCTTGGACGCTCTGTATGTTAAGGGACAGGTGCGTCCTTCTGTAAAAGGCAAAATGCGCGAGTTTCATCATAAAAAAGTTACTTGTGGTTACTTCTAGAACTTTCTAGAGGTCGGTTTGATGAATTGGATGCGCCTCCAGTTGGTTCATGTATCTCTATTAAGGAGGATCTTATCCCATCAATAAGGGAGCTATCCCACCCAAAGAGGGGGATTATCCCATTGATGGTGGACCTGAATAACCTCTTTACAGCACTATAAATAAAGACATTGAGCCAGAGGGAGGAGAGGTTGGAGCTATACATTTTCTTTGGGTAAATGCTGCAGGATTTAGGTCTTCCATTAGAGCCTTTGTGAGGAGAGATTGTCTTTACTTGATTCTACTTGGAAGAGGGTGAGCTTTGTCAAAGTAGAGGAAAACCCTTGATGGACCCTGGGAGGAACTTGCACAACACCAAGGCCAAGTTGTAAGAGTTTCTTTGTTTCGTTATTAATACAAACTGGTTTATTTTTCTCAATAGCTTGTGTTAATGAGTTATTTCATGTGTTCCTTGATCTGCATGTTGAATATATGTTTTATTATATGAAATGCAAGTGCTTGGTAATTGTTTGATTGTTTGTGGTTGCAGGAATTGACTTGAAGGAGGAGCTCATCCGGATCGTCAAGAACGGACTTCAACAACAGCGTTTTGGAATAACGTAAGCCTAAACACTTGTAGTTTTCATGTTGTAAAAGGTGTATTTAGAGAAAGATCACTCCATTTTGTCTTGTTTGTCATTAGAATGTCTTAGACTTCTAGGAAGGTCAGCTGTGTCCGCACCCTTGACCAATTCCGTGTGACAAGTGTAATGAGATGTTTCATGGATGAGTCCTTGATTGCACATTATGTTTCACTAAGTTAATGACTGGTTAATAAGGTATTTTTTCTTTTTTCTAAGAGGGGATTGGTTTTTAGATATTTTCGTGATTGATAAGTATGTTATAGAGTTTAACTTGATGAGAAAAGAGGTTAATTGAATGGCTTAATGAGAATCATGTTGATTGATGAATATTTTCTTAGTATTTTTTAAGAGAAGGATTTGACTTGGTGATCAAGAATTTGGAATTAGTATTTGACAGTTTATGGTTTGCTATTTGTTAGTGATTTGGCTTGGTATTTGAATTGGTATTTGATGGTATTGATGAGCAATGAATCTGATTTGGTACTTGATAGTCTGTGACTTGATATTTGACAATTTTTCGATGAGATTTGTTGAGAAGTGTGTTAAAGTTCTGGACTGAGAGGAGATGTTAAGGTTAGACCTCCATAGTCTGGCTATAGGCTTTCAACCACAAGGAATCCTATATAAATAGTGCAACTATAGCCTCTAGGATCTAGTTATCATCATAACAATTGTGCCTATAAGTGATGAAAATTAAAAACCATGAGTGAAACCAAAGTTTCGCCCATGGAATTTGTACATGCAAGTTTGAATTGATATGGTCAATAATAACAACAACAATTTTTTCCCCATGGTATTTATGATATAAGATGGATATAAAAGGAGAAGAGAATTGGAGAAACATGTGTGCATTCGATGAGTTTTCTATGGTGATTTCCTTTGGAATTGGTGTGCACTAGAGCACAAGAGAGATCTAGCATTGAGAGATTTGATGTTAAATATATTTATTTATCTGATTTTTTTATTACATGTGAAATGGAGGATGAATGAATATGCCTTTTAATGTTTTAAGCTACCAACTACTCTATCTAACTTTGCAAATAACGATTTGAAGTATATTGTTTCTTTTGTACACTTTGCATCATGATCCTTGTGTTTTCTAAAGCTTGGTAAATGTTTAGCTTTCCTAAACCTAAAGTGTTACATATATTAGTTCCATAGATTTGTGAAAAAATAAAATCACACTTAGTGTTTTGTAGAGAACAATTTTAGGGTCTCTGACAAAGTATATGCGGAAACTACTGTGTTAAAAATGGCAAGAATTCTTTCTAATATTTAATGTGTTAGGAAGAGGCTCCAATGGATAAACTTTTGAAAATATTACCTACCTGTCTTGTTCTAGATCCAAATGTGCACACTTATGAATGTTTGCTCTGGTATGGAGGGTTTTTGCAATCACTAAAATATGATTGATTCATTGTATGTATTACTAAATATGTGTATGATTAATGTAGAATACATATGCAAGGATATATAAGTCTATTTGATATGCATGGAGGACAGTGAGTGCAGAGATCATTGTGGTATCTTGATAGTGTTTGCAATGATATGATTTGGTATGCAGATTTGTATAGAGATGTTATATATTCTTATGGCTAAGGCTACTTGAATCTTTAGGGCTAAGATCAGGATGCATGATTGAGGATAAAGGCCTATGAACCTAATGTGAATAATGTTTCTCCTTGATGTGTTGACAAATATTGAGTGTAGGATGTTTTCTTCTTGTATGTAGAGCTTGTTTATCTTATGCTAGTAGTAACTTGAATGTGAATGGAGAGAACAATGTGTGAAAATATTAGTACTATTGATAGAATTTGTCTAAACTTGATACTTGCTTTTAAGATAGCAGTTTGAGCATGGTAATGAGATATGAAGAGATATTTATGAAAAAAATTCAGTGCACTTACAATGATGATTGTAGGGGCTAGGAGGTTATGAACATAATTTGTTTTATGCAGAGATAAGTCTTTGTTTCAGAGGTCCTATAATCTTCATATGTTTTAAAGTGATTGATTTAGAGATATATGAGTCTAATGCTGCTAATTATCTCTTGTCTTCATTGAGTTTGTTGTTATTTATCACCAACAGAAATGCTTCAGGCTTAAATATTCATATATAGCTTCAACATGTCGAACTACTTGACAATGGTCTTGGTTGAATGAACTTGACTATTGAAGTGTAATGAGATGTTTCATGGACAAGTCCTTGATTTCACATTATGTTTCACTAAGTTAATGACTAGTTAATAAGGTATTTTTTCTTTTTTATAATAGGGTATTGGTTTTTAGATGTTTTGATGTTTGATGAGTATGTTATAGAGTTTGACTTAATGAGCAAACATGTTAATTGAATGGATTAATAAGCATAATGTTGATTGATGAATATTGGCTTATTATTTGTTAAGAGAAGGATTTGACTTGGTGATCAAGATTTTGGAATTAGTATTTGAATGTTTATGGCTTGGTCTTTGTTAGTGATTTGTCTTGGTATTTGAATTAGTATTTGACTTGGTATTTGACTTGGTATTGATGAGAAAATAAATGTATTTGGTACTTGACAGTTTGTGACTTGATATTTGACAATTTTTGGATGAGATTTGATGAGAAGTGCATTAAAGTCCTCGACTGAGAGGAGTTGTTAAAGTTAGACCTCCATACTGTGGATATAGGCTCTCAGCCATAAGGAATCCTATATAAACAATGCAACTATAACATCTAGGATCTAGTTATGATACTAACAGTTGTGCCTATAGGCAATGAAAATTAAAAACTATGAGTGAAACAAAATTTTCTCCCATGGAATATGTACATGCAACATTGAATTGATATGGTCAATAATACCAACAAACCTTTTTTTCCCATGGTATTGATGATATAAGATGGATGTAAAAGGAGAAGTGAATTTTAGTAATCTATGTGCATTTGAAGAGTTCTCTGTGGTGATTTCATTTGGAATTGGTGTGCACTAGGGCACTGGAGGGGGATATAGCATTGAGAGATCTAAGGTTAAATAGATTTATTTATCTTATTTTTTATTACATGTGAAATGGAGGATGAATGAATATGACCTTTAATGTTTTAAGCTTCCAATTACTTTTTCTAACTTGCAAATAATGATTTGAAGTATATTGTTTCTCTTTTACACTTTTAATCATGATCCTTATGTTTGCTAAAGCTTGGTAAATGTTCAACTTTCCTAAACTAAAGCACTACATATATTAGCTCCATAGATTTGTGTAAAAATAGAATCACACTTAGTGTTTTATAGAGAACAGTGTTTGGATCTATGACAAAGTATATGCATAAATTAGTGTGTTCAAAATGGCAAGCATTATTTCTAATATTTATTTTGTTTGGAAGAGGCTCCAATGGATAAACATTTGAAAATATTACTTACCTGTCTTGTTCTAGATCCAAATGTGCACACTTATGAATGTGTGCTCTAATATGGAGGGTTTTTTAAATGACTGAAATCTGATTCATTCACTGTATGTATTACTAAATATCTATATGCTTAACATAGAATATAAATTCAATGATATATAAGTCTATTTGTTAGTGTATGGAGGAAAGTGAGTGAGAATATCATTGTGGTATCTTTATAGTGTTTGCAAGGATATGATTTCGTATTCAGAGTTGTATAGAGATGTTATATGTTTCTATGGATAAGGCTACTTGAATTTTTAGGGCTAAGATCAGTATGCATGATTGAGGATAAAGGCCTATGAACCTAATCTGAATAATGTTTCTCCTTGATGTGTTGACAAACATTGAGTGCAAGATTTTTTCTGCTTGTATGTAGATCTTGTTTGTCTTATGCTAGTAGTAACTTGAATGTGAATGGAGAGAACAATGTGTGAAAATATTAGTACTATTGATAGAATTTGTCTAGTCTTGATACTTGCCATTAAGATAGTGGTTTGAGCATGGTAATTCCATATGAAAATATAAGTATGAAAAAATTTCAGTTCACTTACAATGATAATTATAGGGACTAGGAGGTTATGAACATAATTTGTTTTATGTAGAGATAAAACCTTGTTTCAAAGGTCCTATAATCTTCATATGTTTGAAAGTGATTGATGTAGATATAGATGAGTCTAATGTTGCTAATTATCTCTTGTCGTCATTGATTTTGTTGTTATTTGTCACCAATAGAAATTCTTTTGGCTTAAAATTCATATATAGATTCATTATGTTGAACTATTTGACAATGGTTTTAGTTGAATGAATTTGACTATTGTAGTGTAATGAGATGTTTCATGGACAAGTCCTTGATTGCACATTATGTTTCACTAAGTTAATGACTGGTTAATAAGGTATTTTTTCATTTTTCTAAGATGGGATTGGTTTTTAGATGTTTTGATGATTGATGAGTATGTTATAAAGTTTGACTTGATGAGGAAAGAGGTTAATTGAATGTCTTAATGAGCATCATGTTGACTGATGAATATTGGCTTGGTATTTGTTAAGAGAAGTATTTGACTTGGTGATCAAGAAATTGCACTTAGTATTTGACAATTTATGGCTTGGTATTATTAGTAATTTGGCTTGGTATTTGACTCGATATTTGATGGTATTGATGAGCAAAGAATTAAATTCGGCACTTGATAGTTTGTGACTTGATATTTGACAATTTTTGAATGAGATTTGATCATGTGCAAAGAGTTTTGGCTTGGCATTTGATAAGGTTGATGGTCAAAGAATTTTATTTTGTTATGGCTTGGTAGTGAAGATGATTAGTCTTCAGATTTGTATTGGTTGATCAGTGATTGATTTCAGAGAGGTTATTGGTATATTAGTATTCAATGATTCATAGTGAGCATATTGTTGGATGTGGGTTCATGATGAAACGTGAATTATAGGTTTTATGTTGTGGTTGAGTTATGTGGATCTAATGTGAAAGATGTTGAAATGTGGTCCATATAGGTAATAAAGGTTGGAGCCTTTAATGAGGGAGTGGTAGCTTCTTGCCAGTAGGAGCTAGTAAATTTGATCAGGGAGTAGTAGCTTATTTCTATTTGGAGATGGAGAATTTATGGAGGTTGTAGCCTCCTTTAGATAAGATCCTGCATGCTAGTAAGAGTTTGTGTGAGTACAAGATCTAAAAAAAACTTCATAATAAGAAAAAAGATAGAGATGACAACAACTATGGTTTTCTCCCGATTTGGGTTTCCACCTAAAAATATGGTGTCCCTATGTGTTGTTGATGTTTTGCATTCTATGGTTTACATGATTTTGTGTTTAATGTTGCTCATAATTTACTGAAAATTCCCATATCTATAACACATTGTGCTGGTAATGAAATAATAGATCATATGAATTTGAAAATGAAAGTTATAAACTAAGTAAAATCTGATTGGGCACGAAATACTTATTCACCCCCCCACCCCCCCCCCCCCCCCCTTAGTATTTCTAAAATGTATTAAATTACAAATTAACGCTGATGTTGATATTTAAATTAATTATTCATTTATAGAGTAAACATCCCTAATAACCCTTCTTCTCCTATACATACCCCATACTATGCACAGTAAAATATCTACACAAGGAAACATAATAATATTAATTGGACATTTTTTCATCACCCCCCACCAATCACCTTCACATACCAAAATGTAAATTTGGATAACCATTGTCGTTTTTCATAAAAGTATTAGAAAGGATCATAATGTGAAAAATAAGTTTGCGAAGAGCTTAAGAGTCTATGAAAAATGCAAAACTTGCGCCTATCTGCAATAATTTCCATTTAGAAACAGATTTATCGAAAAAGTCCATGACGATTGAAATGTATACGAAGGTGTAAAACTATTTACTACCAATATTCAAACTTAGGTCTTGATATAAAGTAAGTGCGGATATGTAGAAGTTTAGACAACTAGAAAATGTCCACACTCCACACTCACCATTCCCTTCTCACCCTTTCTGCTTGTTCTGCATGGTGGTCCTCTATTATTTTCATATTCCACATAATGAAAGTGTTGTCATTGCGCCAAAAACCATCTAAAAGTTTGGCCCAAGACAATTTTTTAGCCTACATGAACTATCACTTCAAGCCCCTCAGTGTTGTCACATTGTTCATTTTCTTACTTCTATGCTTTCTCCCAGTGCCACATCCTCCTAAGTAAATGTTAGGTCCCTATAATACTATTGATTCCCCCATTACTATTGTAGTTTTATCCCTTATTAATATTGTTGTGCCCCTATTGTCCCCATATTGTTATTATTGTGCCCCATAGAATCCCTCTATTGTTATTTTTGTGCCTTTATATTATTATTTTTAGGATGACTTGGTTATATTGTGACCCCTTAGACTCCTATATATAGAAAGGAGGTTTTGTCATTTGTATCATCGAAGAATTGTTCATTTGTGTAATGTAAAGGAGGTTGGCCCCTCGAAGGGGCTAAATTCTAAGGCTTTGATCTATCTTTTCTATCTTTCTTTCAGTTGGTTCCATAACATTTGGTATCAAAGCTTTGGATTCTAGGGTTTCGTTACTCCAAATAGGTCATCATGGAATTTGCACTATAACCTTTTTTATGCGATTTTTCAAACACCAAAATAAAAACCCATTTGGGCCAAAAACGTTCTGACCCTAGGGTCCAAATTTTAGAACTTTTCGCACTACATTTGTGGAGATATGATCTGAGGAAGTTGGCCTTTTTGCAGACTCCCAAATTACATTCCAAACAGGTGGCCTGGGGAAAATCCTCATAAATTTTGTTTTGAGAATCAGATTAAAATTTCATAAGAAGTTACAAAAAGAGGACAGACTGTAGTTTCCTGTATATATTTTGCATATCCAAAGGGAAAAACAGTGACACATGGAACTTCATACAAGTTCACTCTTCTGAAAAGGTATATAATCAGGTCATCTTGGGAGATTGTGCATAACTCTTTCTTGGAGAATCTAAATTTGATCAAAATGGTGGCATTGGAAAGAGGACATAGATGGCTGCTACAAGTCACAATTTTTGAACTAGATGATTCAAAATTACAGAGATACATTAGATTCAATATCGAGCTCCTACAAAGTGAAAAAAGGTGTGTAGTTTTTCTTTAATTTCTGCATAAGCTTTGTTTGAAAAATTAGTTTGAAGGAATTCAAAGGGAATAGTAAAGAATTATTATAAATAATTGATGCCCTAAGGAAATAAAATGCAAACACCTAGTAAGCAACCTAAAATCTCTAGCATGACTCATGAAGAAGAGGAAGAAATGCAACATGATATATCAAAATTACGAGACCAAGTGCAACAAATGTCACTCGCACAAAAAGTAATAGAATTTAAGATGGATGGTTTAAAGAAACATGTAGAAGATAAGATGAATGGCATGGAAGTTAAGATAGATGATTTGAAGATAGATTTGAAGGCAAATTTGAAGATAGGCGTGGAATATTTGAAGACAAATTTGACAAAGTTTCTACAAGGAATGCTTACTAATGGTGAGAGGATAGCAAAGGAAACTCATGATGAGAACAAAATAAATTCACAATGGAAAAAGAAGATAATGGTTGTCTTCCGTTCTTGGATGTTCTCATCTCTAAGAAGGTGGATGGTTCCTTTTCTCATCAGGTGTATAGAAAGAAGATGCATACTGAGCAATACTTGCATGCTTCATCGCATCATTTCCCTGCTTAGAAGTTAGGGGTTCTTAGCACACTTGCCACCCGTGCTGTTAGAATTTCGGATAAGGAGAGCCTGGAGACGGAGAAGGCTCACCTCCTAGAAGTCTTTGAGAAGAATGGTTACAGTAGGCTCCTCGGTCAAAAAGCCTTCCTCAGGGCCAAGAAGGAGCCTTCAATCCGTAAGGTTCCTAATGATCATTTCATGGGTGTGAACCTTCCTTACATCCAAGGAACCACGGACAGGATTGCGAGGATTCTGAAGAAGTATGGTGTTCCCGCAACTTTTAGACCTCTCAATACTATCCGTGGCTCCCTCAGGTCTGTGAAAGACCCGATTGACCCTAAGGACATGAAGGGGGTCTATGTCATTCCCTGTTCCTGTGGGACCCCTTATATTGGTGAGACTGGTCGCTCTATCAATCAGCGGATTAGCGAGCATTCGGCTGACTTAAGACATGGTAGGACCAAGTCCTCGGCCCTGGCTGAGCATGCGGGGAAGACTATGCATCATGTATGTATAGAGGAGGCTCAAGTCATTGCCAAAGTTGCGCAGTTTCACCATCGCAAATTTAGAGAGGCCCTGGAGATCGAGAAAAGGCCGAACAATCTTAATAGGGATGATGGCTGGAAGATTAGCAGTTGCTGGGTCCCAGCCTTATCTTCCTAGCCTTTTTGCTTTGTCTTAGGGTTTCTGTCTTCCCCCTCCTTTAATTTTTCTTTTGGCAGATTTGTCCAATTATTATGGAGTGTTTAAGTCTTTAATAAGTTAGGAATTAGTTTCGGGCTAATTATTGTATTATCCTTAACCCGTTTACATTAGATTTGATTTCTTCCATAATTTCATTATTTATACATTTATAATTATTTCTAGTATAACCTTAGAATTGAGTCTTCCCTTTAACTATTGTCTAAAAAACCCCCTTTTTAGACCTTATAAAGAATAATATATTTACCGAATGACATAAATAAATATTGTACCAACAATATTGTTATACTATTGGACTTTACCTAATATCTCTAAATTCTAGGAATAATAATGTTTTGTTTGAAATTATAAATTATTAAGTAGATATAGATTTTTAATAAACATATATTATTTTATATAACTTATTAATTTAATGAACCTTTATATTTAATAAGAAATATGATATATTTTAAAGAACTAAATAGTGAAGATCTAACTTACCAATGGACCATTAAATGATTATTACACAATTACCTAGTGTAACTAAATTATAAAATAATAGTGATTTACTATCATTCCTTGTATTTAAATAATATTGGAATAATATCGAATAGAGATTATTTATTATATATTATGAGATATAATGAACATTATAATTAAAATAATAATATATTAATGACGTAATGAACTTTAATATTTTTTGAAATAAATAAATATTGAATAAATAATGTTTATTAATAGATATTTGACCATTAGGTTTAAAGGATAAAATTAGTTATACTATTAGTAAAAAATCATGGGCTTTATCAACCCTATAGGTAATAATATATTTACCTAAGGGCTTATTTACCTTTAATTTTCTTATTAAAAAGTATTGAACCATTATTGATTATTTGACCATTAGGATAAATTATGATGTACCAACAATATTAGTTATGCTATTGGACTTTACCTAATATATCTTAATTCTAGGAATAATAATGTTTTAATACTTTATTTGAAATTATAAATTATTAAGTAGATATAGATTTTTTAATAAACATATATTATTTTATATAACTTATTATTTTAATGAACCTTTATATTTAATAAGAAATATGATATATCTTAAAGAACTAAATTATAAAATAATAGTGATTTATTATCATTCCTTGTATTTAAATAATATTGGAATAATATTAAATATAGATTATTTATTATATATTATGAGATATAATGACCATTATAATTTAAATAATAATATTTTGGATTCTCTTAATATTTGAGATATTAATATATCTAATTTAAATTAACATATAAATTCCTTTATTTACCTAATTTAGCTATTTATAGAAATATTAATTAACTAATTTTGTGGTTGACCAGGATCATTAGGTTAAAATTAGCCGTTAGCATTATAGCTGTTGGAGTCTCTGCACACTCTATTTAATCAAGCATAAGCCGGATTGGTTCTTCAACTTGTCCTGACGATGAACCACACTGGTTGGTTCGAAACGCGTCGACAAAAGATTGGTTATGTGATTTTGCCGAAGATATCTAAACAACAAAATAAATGTTAATCATGATTGTATAGACTCTAACATTGGATCAAAGAACCACCATATTCCAAAAATCGATATGAGGAAGTTTGATGGTGAGGATCCCAGAACATGGATACTACAGATGGAGCAATTTTTCGATATCTATAATGTGCAAAACACACAAAAGGTATGTATTACAACTTTATATTTGGAACCAAATCAGTTTGTATGGTATCGATGGCTTTTCTCTCATAAACAAATTGTTACTTGGGCAATTTTTATGAAAGAAATGACAGCACATTATGAGGATACAAAAAGCAACACCTTTTTTAGCCAATTGATAAGTCTCAAACAAAAGGGTTCAATGATGGAGCACATTGAGGACTTCCAAAAATTGAACATAAGGGTAAAAGATATTCTAGAGGATCATAGGATTGATGTGTTCATAAGGAATTTAAATGATAATATCCAACATGAGGTTTGCCTTTGGGAACCTGACTCATTGGAGAAGGCATTCAGGTTAGCAAGAAAAATGGAAAGCAAAATTATGGCAACCAGGAAGCCTACCACTCACAACTATAAAGATGGAAGTGTTGTTACCCCTAGCCTTCCACAACCTATAAGGTTTACACCACAACAATTGGAAGAAAAAAGAGCAAAAGGGCTTTGTTACAGTTGTCATGGAAAATACACTAAAGGTCATAAGTGCCCTGAGAATAAATTATTCTACATAAATTGTGAAGAGGAGGAAGAAAAGGAAAAATAACTGTCAAAAGAAGAGGATATAATCCAGGAACAAACCCTAGATAAAGAAGTAATGAATCCGACCATATATTTTAATGCATTGGCTGGAATTACCACTCCCCAAACTATCAAGATAGAAGGACATATCAAGAAGAAAAAGGTAATAGTTTTGATTGATTCAGGAAGTACCCACAATTTTATTCGTTGTAAGATAGCAAAAGAATTTAATTTCTTCCGATATCCAGCACCAGATTGTCAAGTGATGGTTGCAAGTGGAAGAACCATAAATTGCTTTGGAAAGTGCCATAATATCAAGCTATCCATGGGAGAATATATATTGAATAGCCCAATGCATTTCATTCCAATGGGAGGTGTTGATGTTGTAGTAGGAGTCCAATGGCTACAATCCTTAGGTTAAATAGCTTTTAATTTTCAAGAACGTTTCATGAAATTTTCTGTGAAAGGAAAGGAAATTCAATTAAGGGGTATTGCAGGGAAACCAGGAAAGATAATCAGCTCTAATGGTATGACAAAGATTCTAAAAAAGGAATAATGAGGTGTAATTGCACAATTATGATCGCTAGATGTTTCCACATCGAAATCATCTATTTCTCCAAATCTCCAAAAAGTCTAGGACAGTCATTCCAAGGTATTTGAGACTCCCAAAGGTCTCCCACCTATTTTTGATCATGATCATGCTATTCATTTGATTCCAGGAAGTGTTCCTCTAAACATAAGGCCGTACCGATATCCCTATGCCCAAAAGAGTGAAATTGAACGTATGGCTGCAAAAATTCTAGAGTCTGGTATAATTCAACCTAGTCAAAGTTCTTTCTCTACTCCAGTAGTATTGGTGCACAAGAAGGATGGATCATGGTGCATGTGTCCATATTATAGGGAGCTCAACAAGATCAGTATTAAAGATAAATTTCCCATTCCTGTCATTGATGAATTATTGGATGAATTGCATGGATTAATTTACTTCACCAAGTTGGATATTTGTTCAGGATACCATCACATTAGAATGAAGACTGAAGACATTCCGAAAATAGCATTTAGAACTCATGAGGGTCATTATGAATTTTTGTTCATGCCTTTTGGCCTTACCAATGCACCTTCTACATTTCAAGGTTTGATGAATTCCATTTTCAAACCCTTCCTTAGAAAATTTGTGTTATTATTTTTTGATGATATACTAATCTACAACAAGTCTTGGAAGGATCATGTTGAAAATGTTGACAAGGTGCTACAACTATTGGAGGAGAAACAATTATATGAAACAAGATCCAAATGTTTCTTTGGAGTACAAGAGGTGGAATATCTGGGTCATATTGTACCTCATGAAGGAGTTAAGGTAGACCCTAGAAAAATTAAAGCCATTAAGGAATGGAAAATCCTCACATCCATAAAGCATTTGTGAGGATTTCTCTGGTTGACAGGGTATTATCACAAGTTTGTTAAGAATTATGGGATAATAGCAGCACCTATAACAACATTATTGAAGAAAGATGCATTTTCATGGACTCTAGAAGCAACAAAGGCCTTAGAACATCTTAAAGAGGCAATGTGCCAAGCACCGGTCTTACAAAAACCTTTACTGTGGAATGTGATGCTTCAGGAAATGAAATTGGTGCAGTTTTAATGTAAGAAGAAAGACCCATTACTTTCAAAAGTCGTCCAATCAAGGGAAAGTATTTACACAAAGCTATTTATAAGAAGGAAATGTTGGCAATACTACATGCACTTAAGAAATGGTGACCCAACCTAATGGGAATACACTTTAAGGTAAAAACATATCATGATAGCCTTAAATAATTTTTAGAACAAAGATTATCCTCTGAAGAGCAACAAAAATGGGTCACAAAGATGTTGGGTTATGACTCTGAAATCATCTACAAAATAGGGAAGCAAAATGTTGTGGCAGATGCACTCCCAAGAAAGGATGAGGATGTGGAAGCATTGTTGCACACCATTTCTATCATCCAAGCAGATTGGATAAATGAAGCAAGGGAGGAATGGAAGAATGATGAAGATGTGTGGGCACTTATTCGAAAGTTATAACAAGATTCCAGTACATCTAATACATTTAAATGGAAAAATGATTTGTTATGGTACAAAGATCGCTTATATGTCTGTAAGAATTCCCAAATCAAACAAAAGATTCTTATGGAATTGCACACTTCTCCCTTAGGAGGCCACTCAAGTTTTTTAAAAACTTACCACAGGGTTAAGAAGGACTTTTTTTGGAATGGCCTTAAATCAAATATTCAAAAGCTTTTGGCAGATTGTTTGGTTTGCCAACAAAATAAATTTGAAAAAATTAAGACCCCGGGTCTATTACGACCTTTATCCATTCCAAGCCAATGTTGGGAGGAGGTTTCAATGGATTTTATCACAAGTTTACCCAAGTTTGAGGGAAAGAGTGTTATCATGGCGGTAGTTGATAGACTTACCAAGTATGCACACTTTTGTGAATTATCACATCCATTTAAATCCAGTACAATTTCTACTGCATTTATGGAAATAATTCAAAAGCTACATGGAAGCCCAAAGATTATTGTAAGTGACAGAGATCCCATTTTCACCAGAAATTTTTGGACAAAATTATTTTCTTGTATTGGTACTTAGTTAGCTCATAGCTGATCTTATCATCCTCAATCTGATGGGAAAACTGAGATAGTAAATAAATTTTTGAAAGTATATCTTCATTTCTTTGTATCTGATAAACAAACACAATTGGTCAAATGGTTGCCTCTGGCTGAATGGTGGTATAACACTTCCTTCCATACTGCAAAAAGATGACCCCATTTATGGCACTTTATGGATATCAACCATCATCCATCACATCATATTTAAGAGAAAATTCTAAGGTTCAAGCAGTGGTACATCACATCAAGCATCAACAACAAGTTCTCCAACTCTTAAAGGATAACCTCGTGTTGGCACAAAATAGAATGAAACAATAGGTAGATCAACATTGCAATGAAAGAAGTTTTGATGTAGGTGGCTGTGTATTCCTACGGCTACAACCATATAAACAAAAGTCTCTCAAGAAAGCTAAGAATGATAATAAATTATCACCAAAGTATTATCGTCTGTACAAGGTGTTTCAGAAGATTGGTACTATGGCATATGAATTGGAGCTTCCTGTAGCTTCTCGAGTGTACCTAGTTTTCCATGTTTAAAGAAGGTTATAGGTGACAAGCTCCCTATTCAAACAATATTGCCAAAACTTGACGAGGAAGGAAAAATTGCATTGGAACTAGAAGCAGTCACAAAAACAAGAACTCGACGGCTACGAAAATGATCAATTTCGGAGTTTCTCATCAAGTGGAAGAACATATCTGCTAAAGCTTCCACATGGGAGGATGAGAATTTTATACTGAAGCATCCAGAATTACTCAAGCGTTGAGGACAACACTTTTTTGAAGGAGAGGGGCATGTTAGGTCCCTTTAATACTAGTGATTCCCCCATTACTATTGTAGTTGTATCCCTTATTAATATTGCTATGCCCCTATTGTCTCCATATTGTTATTATTGTGTCCCATATAATCCCTCTATTGTTATTTTTGTGCCTTTATATTAGTATTGTTAGGTCGGCTTGGTTATATTGTGACCCCTTAGACTCCTATATATAGAAAGGAGGTTTTGTCATTTGTATCATCAAAGGATTGTGTTGGGCAATTTATTCGCTTTAAATTGCTACATTAAATTATCAACCAGGGAAACTCGTAAGCTTGTGATGGTGCCAGCAATATATATGAAAGAGTAGGCAACTAACTCTATGTCTAGCTAAATTATTTAAGATTCAATACAATAAGCAAGGGAAGAGGCTCCTAACTAAGGAGGTCCTGGTTGTCCTTCCCTACAGTATCATAGAGAAATCATTCATAAAACCAGAAACTTGAAATAAAGACAAGATAATGAACTTTAATTGTTGTTCAGATTTAAGTAGAGAGAGAGACTAACTTAGTCTCTTGATTGTCCTCTCATGTACTAATCCAAACTAAACTAAGATTCATTCACAAGCATAAGGAATGAAACAACTTGAAACATAAACAGAAAAGAATGAATTTCAATTACCATATAAATCAATGGAGAGAGAGCCTAACTTAGACTCTTGGTATCTCCTCATATGATACTTGAAACATAAAAGCAAAAGAATGAATTTCAATTATCATACAAATCAAATAGAGAGAGAGAGCCTAACTTAGACCCTTAGTTGTCCTCTCATATGCTGATTAGATTCTAATTTAAAACTCATTCATCAATCACAAACAAATCCTCAAACATCTAAACAAGTAAATGAAATAAGATCTAATATGAAATAACATGTTTCTCTCATCCTTTTAGAGTGAGCTCAATTCTCTTAAGAACAAGACAAATTATTCCATATACTACATTAAGAAAACTTATATCTAAAACTACATAAATTCATATCCTACATTCACACAATTTATATCTAAAACTACATAATGGAAATATATGAAAAATGAAGCCTTATTCTATTCCATCATCAATTGGATACAATGATCTAAGAGTCCTCCCCTTTGGAATGGAGGAGGTGCTCCTATTTATACAAAAACTATGATAACAACCTCATAAATGTAGACCCACTATTCTCTCCTTTGACCCACATATTTCTCAACCAATGATGACACATAACCCTATCCTCCATGATCTCCTCCATGAGGTCCATGATCTTCTCCATGAAGCTTATCTTATCAAATTCGAATTTGATCATTCAAGGCCACATAAAGATGCCCTGGAAGCTTCCTTTGTGCCTCCACATGTCAACAAACTCATGCTAATTGTTAGGTATAAGTTTAAGCATATTATTTTCTAAGTTTTAGCCATAAATTCACTTAAAAATGTTAAGAATTAATAAACTTTGGAAAAGCATTATTAGAACCCAATAATGAGGTAAATGTAATGATATGGAGGTGGAATGGAGGTGACATGAAGGTAAAATGTGAAAATATTGGTGAATAATGGAGTGAAAATAGGGACTATTTTGAGGCCCAACATCTCCCCCAAACTCAAGATATTGCATGTCCTCATGCAATCTATGGTATTGCATGTCCTAATGCAATCTATTACATTACTTTTTGAGCTTTGGCTTAAACTCTGCATGATATCATTTACATAACTTTTGCAAAGCATTATTTTGATGAATTACAACTTGGTTGGTTCTTGTGTTTCAACCATATTTTGTTTGTTGCATTCAATGTATGATCTTTGCATATTAATAATGTGATTTTTATTGCAGAGTATTTTTGTTGGAATGCATCGTGGTTGGTTCTTGTGTAACAACCATGATTCTATTGGCATCCAATTAACTTTTAAATACTTTTGACAAAGCCATTTGTATACTCATGTAATAGTGAATATAGCTTGAAGGTAAGTGGGGTTAAGAATGTGATATATGAATGTGGATGCTGTATGAATATGACAAAGTATGTATGTAAAGGTATCCTTCCCCTTAAACGGATGGTTTGAGCAGTTATGTGAAATGGAGAAAGGAACGGGAAAGGAAGTGAAGTTTTTCCAAAAATTATTATTCTAACTTTTCAAGGAATTTAATGGTTAAAAGTTAGAAAATATCATACCTTAACTTACCCTTCCAAAGATGGATGAGAGTTGTGCATATTGCAAACTGTTATGAAAATGGTGGATGGAAGATGGATCTGTATTGTCGTATCAGCTGCTGGTTCCTCTGCTACTAGATGAAAAATCTGAGGAGTCTGCTGAATATGGTTGAAAGTTGTATCTGCTGCTGGATGATGAATCTGATGAGTCTGCTGAATATGGTTGAAAATATGTAAGGCTTGGAAGGTATACAAAATATAGAAATTACATTTTCCTCCCAGCCTTATTTATTGACTTGTCCTCAAGTCAATAAATACAATGAATGGAAATACAGTGAATGGAAGTTGGCTTCATCTGCTACAAAATATGGGTCTTCAAGTCTTCAACGCTCGATGGCACAAATCTTGCTATGTGATTAAATGTGTCGATGTCGAACATAGCAAGAAGTTGTTGACTTAGTGATCGTTAATGAATGCCCCTAACCAACACAAGAGCTCCCACCATTGATTCCAATGGAAGTCAGGATGCCTAACACATCTTTGTAGGTACGAATAAATTTGTCGTAGTCGAGTCACCTACAAGATCCAACGAACAAGGGATATTAATGTACTCCCATTTTTCATTGGCAAGAGTACTTGCCATTAAGGCATGCAAACCTCTAGGTGTTTTTTAATGATACATAGACTCTAGGACTTTGACTCAAGCAGAGTTTTATTGGTGGAAATGAAGGGGAATGGTGAAGACAATGGAAATGGCAATAAGCTTGTAAGAAATGAATGTAAGAAAATGCATGGTGGATGAATAAGAACTCTTGCTGTGAAAAATGGATATGGAAATGTCATGCTTTATGGATGTACAATTGGTGGGATTCAAAATCTTTTCAGAAAGGGAGGTGGAAGGTAGTGGTTGTGGAGATGGATTTGTCTTGAGAATTTTTTCATGAATTAGTCTTTGGAAAACCAATTGTGCACATAATGTAATCTCCTTATGATCACTTGATTATCCTGTAACCTGTAAAAAAACTTGGTACAAAGAAAACATAAGTGTGCTCAAGAAGAATTGCGCATTTTCTTCATGATTCTTACGCAAAAATTTCATACCAAATAAAACAAATTTAGGAAAAATCAAAGCATTGAAAGTAACTCAATTCATGATATCAATTTTTTTACCATTCTTAAAAACAACCGTGAAAAATAATACTCCCTGTTAGATAACTTCTGAAATGTGTTTGGCGAAAAGATGGTCATTTGAATGATCTGTTGTGTCCTGCATATTAGTGCATCTTAAATCATACAACAGAAAGATGTGATGCCAACTTAAAGTTATCAGAAATAATTATCGTCTTGAGAATTCTCCAATCGATTTTCGAAATGTGTTTCCAAGTATCCTATTGTTTATTTGCAAAGCTGTGTGAATTTTGTGATTTTTTTTTTATTTTTATTTTTTATCTTTTTTTTTTTGAATGAAAACATAATTTTTTGTATGTTGATTTTATTTATTTTTTAGATTTTTCTTTAAACAATAAATTAAAAACATAAATTTTTAATTTATTATTTAAGTTGAAAATTTTTTAAAATTGACAAAATTTTATTTATCAAATCCTCATAAAGAAAATTTCCAAAAGAAGTTAGTTTTTTTTTTTTTTTTTTAATAATAATTTTTTATTAATTAAAAATACAATAATAAAAAAAAAAAAAAAAATTATTAAAAATAAAAATAAAAATTATTTTGTGTTTTGAGTTTTTTTATTATCCAAAGTTTTAAATAAATCAACACACAAAAGAATTTTTATTTTTATTTAAATAAAATAATAAAAAAATCAACACACAAAATGTTTTTTATTTAAATAAATTAAAAACAATTGTTTTCAATTTATTATTGATTTTTTTTATATTCGTTTTTTTTTTTAATAAATTATAAAGAAAAAAAACTAATTACAAAGCCACACACAATATGCATTAGTATTATTATATTTTTTTTTTGTTCTTTTAAATAACAAATTAAAAACATTTTTTAATTTATTATTTATGTTGCTTTTTAAGAATTTTTTTTTTTTTTTTAAGTTGTAAATAAAAAAAATAAATAAACTATATTAAAAAGCAACCAACCATAAGCAAAAGTAGCGGATCCGATGGATTATCACCAAGCTCCTAAACCATTCGGTCCAGCTCCTGCTTGATGAGTTCTCTTTCCCACAGCTTCGATGGGTCTAATGTGAGGCCATAGTTTGGTCGAACGTCTTCAATCTTGTAGCCTAAAGGGGTTTCGTATTGAGGGCAATTACTACTAGACTGCTTTTTACCGCCTTTGGTCTCCATCAGAACATTCAACCTTTTGTATAATAAAACTGATGATTTAAGCCTGGAAACGACTCCGATCCAGTAAATCCCTCAGCTATCCCTCAAGAAACCAAGACGAGGCAGCAAAACCCCTCACGAAAATCACAAACGAAGAAATCTCGTATCGCAAGTATGATGCAATCGAAGACTCCAACAATTTGGTTATGTAAATTGCGAAGGGGAAGACCTCTATATAAAGGGCAGAGACGTGACCGCGGACCTCTACTCCAATTCTTGTGGCTCACAATTATTTTCCTGTTTGAATAACCGCTAGTCTAAAGTTAGCGAACTCTCCGGTTCTGAATGGCCGCCATGCGGCGCCTTAGATCAACAATTAGATCAGGGCTGCCACCAGGGCCCCAGTCAAGAGCCTTCTCGGTGCACCACCAGTACTCCTGTAGTAGCGAATCTTTGGTTTCAACTGGGCATCCATTGCAAGGATTCTACAGGGGATAACTGATAATGCAACAAACAGTTTAAACTGTCCGCAGTTTTGTATGCATCCGCTAAACTTAATGAGAGAAAAATCCTCCAAATTTATGATTTCCTACAGTCTGTTCAGGATCTCGGCTAGAATCGGAAGATTTGCTGGGAAACTTAATCAGAGAAAAATCCTCCAAATTTATGATTTCCTACAGTCTCTCCAGGATCTCGGCTAGAATCGAAAGATTTGCTGGGATTTGTTGAGCGCTAAGATTCTCAACAATTATCTCTTCGACCTTGACTAAGCAAATTACATGTGTTTTGGTTGCGGAACTACTACATCATAAAAATCTGGCTTCATAATCATCTAGAGCAAACAGCTCCGAAATTTGGGCCAACTATGGCAGTGAAATAGCATTGTTGCACTTACTCTGAATCTGAAGTCATGCTAGGGTCAGAATTGTGTTGCTTCCGTTTCTTATGCCGATGATCAAAGTCTGAGCTTGCCGATGTGAAAGAAACAGAATAGTGCTGCTTCCTTTTCCTTTGTTTCTTTCTGGATTTTTTTTTCAACTTATCTTTTGAGAAATCGCCAAAAATGTCTTCTGGAATTATTTGCTGGTTTGGATAGTCTAACTTGAATCTACCACGGGGAGGGCTTATACCTCCTGGCTGTTGCTTAAGCTCCCACTTTATGGGCTCATCAGAGGCTGTATGTGCCTTGAGTGTGGTCAAAGGATCATCCCTCTTCAACCGACTTTCCTCATTGGGCATTATTGCATCCTTCAATGGGCACTCTCGATCACCACTTCGGTGGCCATATGTACCACATGGTAAGCATTTCACATTCGGGATCTCAACTCCAAAGGTGGATTCTTTAACACTTCAAACTCCTCTTCGGTTGGTAGAGTCCTGCCATACAGGTCTTTTGGCCGTGGTTTCTTCTTTTCTTCAACTACTAAACCCTTATCAACTGTATATCCATTCCCTTGAGTATTTGAAGCACTAGCATAGGAATCTTGCTGTTATACGCTGCTTGAGAGCCTGATTCTCTAAAGTCAAAATAAGGCGTTGCTGATTCAAGAAAGCCAACTCGGCTGACACTTCTGACTCTTCGGCCTACAAAGCACTGACATTTCTTTCAAGTTCAGAAATGTACTGAGGTTTCCGAACTCGAGAACGCTGAGCAAAGTGCTGCTTTTTTCGCTTTTGATCCACATCAGGATCATCCTGTTTGAATCACTGGCAGAGCGTCGATGAGAGCCCTTCTTGCTATCACTGCTTGAGAATTAGACATGGCGATTTCTGGGTTTTATGAGTGAAAAGGACTCAAGCTTAGGGCATGCAGTCAACAAAAGGCTCAAATCCAATGCAGAAATATTCACACTGCGAAGAGTGAGACATTTTAAACATGGAAATCGTTGGCAGCGTGGATCCACACCAGAAATCGAAGTGTATCCTGAAACTGGAACCTCCAATTTTTGCCTTCCGCACTTCTCAAAGATATTCACATTAGGATTTGTATGTTTCTCTTGTATACATAAGCCAGGCAATGACTGAAGTTGCTGAAAATTTGTCTGTATCGCCCATGCAAATGCAAAGATTCCATTGTCCAGGGATCTACCCAGCGAACTGATAGTATTTGCCCACTGGTGTTGGCAAGAGCCTCACTTATCAGCTCCCTGCTATTGTTTGCCCAGGTCGTTGAAAGTGGTAATCCTATAGAAAAAAAAAAAAAAGGTTAATTGTTAAAATGAATTTTTAAGATTTTTTTTTTTTGTGTTTGGCAATTTTTTTAGAAAAAAAAAATATCTAAAACACAAAAAAAAATTAGTTAGTTTTTTTTTTAAATATCTTTAAAAACAACACACAAACAAAAATGGTTAATTTTTTTTTTTTAATTAATGTTTTGCATTTTTTAAATATCTAAAAAACAAGGGAAAAAGAAAAAAACATGGTTATTTTTTTTTTTTTTAAACAAAAGAAAATGGTTAAATTTTTTTATATCTAAAAATAACAAAAACAAAATGGTTAGTTTTTTTAATAATAATAATATATGTTATGATATATATAGTATTATTATTTTGTGGATTTTTATTTTTTTTTTAAATTAAAATTAAAAACTAATTTTTTTATTTTTAAAATCAAAAACTAAAAAAACTAAATGTTTTATTTTTTTATTTTTTAAATCTAAAATTAAAAAACTAAATTTCATCTAAAAATTTAAAGGTGTTTTTTTTCATTCACAAAATTCTCTATTGTCTCTGTGCAAATTAGTTCTCCAGCAAGAGTTTTTTTATTTGAACAAAATCAATAGATTTTCTGATCTTCCTAATCGCACGAAACGTAGGAAGAGAGCATACTAATCACTTGATTTGTTTTTATTCATGCAGGGGGGTGTTTGTGAAAAGACAAAATTTAAAACTAGCTAAACATTAAAACATAAAAAAACTCAAAATTAAACTGCTTTATGAAGAGCCTGCTGTCACCAGGTTTCACAAATTATTTTATCTAAATAAAAATAAATACTGAATTAAATTCTAATGCCTAATCCCTTAGCACCATCCCCGGCAACGACGCCAAAATGTTGGGCAATTTATTGGGTTTAAATTGCTACATTAAATTATCAACCAGGGAAACTCGTAAGCTTGTGATGGTGCCAACAATATATATGCAAGAGTAGGCAACTAACTCTATGTCTAGCTAAATTATTTAAGATTCAATACAATAAGCAAGGGAAGAGGCTCCTAACTAAGGAGGTCCTGGTTGTCCTTCCCTACAGTATCATAGAGAAATCATTCATAAAACCAGAAACTTGAAATAAAGACAAGATAATGAGCTTTAATTGTTGTTCAGATTTAAGTAGAGAGAGAGACTAACTTAGTCTCTTGATTGTCCTCTCATGTACTAATCCAAACTAAACTAAGATTCATTCACAAGCATAAGGAATGAAACAACTTGAAACATAAACAGAAAAGAATGAATTTCAATTACCATATAAATCAATGGAGAGAGAGCCTAACTTAGACTCTTGGTATCTCCTCATATGATACTTGAAACATAAAAGCAAAAGAATGAATTTCCATTATCATACAAATCAAATAGAGAGAGAGAGCCTAACTTAGACCCTTAGTTGTCCTCTCATATGCTGATTAGGTTCTAATTTAAAACTCATTCATCAATCACAAACAAATCCTCAAACATCTAAACAAGTAAATGAAATAAGATCTAATATGAAATAACATGTTTCTCTCATCCTTTTAGAGTGAGCTCAATTCTCTTAAGAACAAGACAAATTATTCCATATACTACATTAAGAAAACTTATATCTAAAACTACATAAATTCATATCCTACATTCACACAATTTATATCTAAACTACATAATGGAAATATATGAAAAATGAAGCCTTATTCTATTCCATCATCAATTGGATACAATGCTCTAAGAGTCCTCCCCTTTGGAATGGAGGAGGTGCTCCTATTTATACAAAAACTATGATAACAACCTCATAAATGTAGACCCACTATTCTCTCCTTTGACCCACATATTTCTCAACCAATGATGACACATAACCCTATCCTCCATGATCTCCTCCATGAGGTCCATGATCTTCTCCATGAAGCTTATCTTATCAAATTCGAATTTGATCATTCAAGGCCACATAAAGATGCCCTGGAAGCTTCCTTTGTGCCTACACATGTCAACAAACTCATGCTAATTGTTAGGTATAAGTTTAAGCATATTATTTTCTAAGTTTTAGCCATAAATTCACTTAAAAATGTTAAGAATTAATAAACTTTGGAAAAGCATTATTAGAACCCAATAATGAGGTAAATGTAATGATATGGAGGTGGAATGGAGGTGACATGAAGGTAAAATGTGAAAATATTGGTGAATAATGGAGTGAAAATAGGGACTATTTTGAGGCCCAACATCTCCCCCAAACTCAAGATATTGCATGTCCTCATGCAATCTATGGTATTGCATGTCCTAATGCAATCTATTACATTACTTTTTGAGCTTTGGCTTAAACTCTGCATGATATCATTTACATAATTTTTGCAAAGCATTATTTTGATGAATTACAACTTGGTTGGTTCTTGTGTTTCAACCATATTTTGTTTGTTGCATTCAATGTATGATCTTTGCATATTAATAATGTGATTTTTATTGCAGAGTATTTTTGTTGGAATGCATCATGGTTGGTTCTTTTGTAACAACCATGATTCTATTGGCATCCAATTAACTTTTAAATACTTTTGACAAAGCCATTTGTATACTCATGTAATAGTGAATATAGCTTGAAGGTAAATTGGGGTTAAGAATGTGATATATGAATGTGGATGATGTATGAATATGACAAAGTATGTATGTAAAGGTATCCTTCCCCTTAAATGGATGGTTTGAGCAGTTATGTGAAATGGAGAAAGGAACGGGAAAGGAAGCGAAGTTTTTCCAAAAATTATTATTCTAACTTTTCAAGGAATTTAATGGTTAAAAGTTAGAAAATATCATACCTTAACTTACCCTTCCAAAGATGGATGAGAGTTGTGCATACTGCAAACTGTTATGAAAATGGTGGATGGAAGATGGATCTGTATTGTCGTATCAGCTGCTGGTTCCTCTGCTACTAGATGAAAAATCTGAGGAGTCTGCTGAATATGGTTGAAAGTTGTATCTGCTGCTGGATGATGAATCTGATGAGTCTGCTGAATATGGTTGAAAATATATAAGGCTTGGAAGGTATACAAAATATAGAAATTACATTTTCCTCCCAGCCTTATTTATTGACTTGTCCTCAAGTCAATAAATACAATGAATGGAAATACAGTGAATGGAAGTTGGCTTCATCTGCTACAAAATATGGGTCTTCAAGTCTTCAACGCTCGATGGAAAAAATCTTGCTATGTGATTAAATGTGTCGATGTCGAACATAGCAAGAAGTTTTTGACTTAGTGACCGTTAATGAATGCCCCTAGCCAACACAAGAGCTACCACCATTGATTCCAATGGAAGTCAGGATGCCTAACACATCTTTGTAGGTACGAATAAATTTGTCGTAGTCGAGTCGCCTACAAGATCCAACGAACAAGGGATATTAATGTACTCCCATTGTTCACTGGCAATAGTACTTGCCATTAAGGCATGCAAGCCTCTAGGTGTTTTTTAATGATACATAGACTCTAGGACTTTGACTCAAGCAGAGTTTTATTGGTGGAAATGAAGGGGAATGGTGAAGACAATGGAAATGGCAATAAGCTTGTAAGAAATAAATGTAAGAAAATGCATGGTGGATGAATAAGAACTCTTGCTGTGAAAAATGGATATGGAAATGTCATGCTTTATGGATGTACAATTGGTGGGATTCAAAATCTTTTCAGAAAGGGAGGTGGAAGGTAGTGGTTGTGGAGATGGATTTGTCTTGAGAATTTTTTCATGAATTAGTCTTTGGAAGACCAATTGTGCACATAATGTAATCTCTTTATGATCACTTGATTATCCTGTAACCTGTAAAAAAACTTGGTACAAAGAAAACATAAGTGTGCTCAAGAAGAATTGCGCATTTTCTTCATGATTCTTACGCAAAAATTTCATACCAAATAAAACAAATTTAGGAAAAATCAAAGCGTTGAAAGTAACTCAATTCATGATATCAATTTTTTTACCATTCTTAAAAACAACCGTGAAAAATAATACTCCCTGTTAGATAACTTCTGAAATGTGTTTGGCGAAAAGATGGTCATTTGAATGATCTGTTGTGTCCTGCATATTAGTGCATCTTAAATCATACAACAGAAAGATGTGATGCCAACTTAAAGTTATCAGAAATAATTATCGTCTTGAGAATTCTCCAATCGATTTTCGAAATGTGTTTCCAAGTATCCTATTTTTTATTTGCAAAGCTGTGTGAATTTTGTGGTTTTTTTATTATTTTTTATCTTTTTTTTTGAATGAAAACATAATTTTTTATGTTGATTTTATTTATTTTTTAGAATTTTCTTTAAACAATAAATTAAAAACATAAATTTTTAATTTATTATTTAAGTTGAAAATTTTTTAAAATCGACAAAATTTTATTTATCAAATCCTAATAAAGAAAATTTCCAAAAGAAGTTAGTTTTTTTTTTTTTTAATAATAATTTTTTTTTAATTAAAAATACAATCAAAAAATATATATATATATATATATATATATATATATATATATATATATATATATATATATTAAAAAAAAAAAAAAAATTATTTTGTGTTTTGAGTTTTTTTATTATCCAAAGTTTTAAATAAATCAACACACAAAAGATTTTTTTATTTTTATTTAAATAAAATAATAAAAAAAATCAACACACAAAATGTTTTTTTATTTAAATAAATTAAAAACAATTGTTTTCAATTTATTATTGATTTTTTTTATATTCGTTTTTTTTTTTTTTAATAAATTATAAAGAAAAAAAACTAATTACAAAGCCACACACAATATGCATTAGTATTATTATATTTTTTTTGTTGTTTTAAATAACAAATTAAAAACATTTTTTAATTTATTATTTATGTTGCTTTTTAAGAATTTTTTTTTTTTTTTTTTTTTTTAAAGTTGTAAATAAAAAAAAAAAATAAACTATATTAAAAAGCAACCAACCATAAGCAAAAGTAGCGGATCTGATGGATTATCACCAAGCTCCTAAACCATTCGGTCTAGCTCCACCAAGCTCCTAAACCATTCGGTCCAGCTCCTGCTTGATGAGTTCTCTTTCCCACAGCTTCGATGGGTCTAATGTGAGGCCATCGTTTGGTCGAACGTCTTCAATCTTGTAGCCTAAAGGGGTTTCGTATTGAGGGAAATTACTACTAGACTGCTTTTTATCGCCTTTGGTCTCCATCAGAACATTCAGCCTTTTGTATAATAAAACTGATGATTTAAGCCTGGAAACGACTCTGATCCAGTAAATCCCTCAGCTATCCCTCAGGAAACCAAGACGAGGCAGCAAAACCCCTCACTAAAATCACAAACGAAGAAATCCCGTATCGCAAGTATGATGCAATCGAAGACTCCAACAATTTGGTTATGTAAATTGCGAAGGGGAAGACCTCTATATAAAGGGCAGAGACGTGACTACGGACCTCTACTCCAATTCTTGTGGCTCACAATTATTTTCCTGTTTGAATAACCGCTAGTCTAAAGTTAGCGAACTCTCCGGTTCTGAATGGCCGCCATGCGGTGCCTTAGATCAACAATTAGATCAGGGCCGCCACCAGGGCCCCAGTCAAGAGACTTCTCGGTGCAGCACCAGTACTCCTGTAGTAGCGAATCTTTGGTTTCAACTGGGCATCCATTGCAAGGATTCTACAAGGGAGAACTGATAATGCAACAAACAGTTTAAACTGTCCGCAGTTTTGTATGCATCCGCTAAACTTAATGAGAGAAAAATCCTCCAAATTTATGATTTCCTACAGTCTCTCCAGGATCTCGGCTAGAATCGGAAGATTTGCTGGGAAACTTAATCAGAGAAAAATCCTCCAAATTTATGATTTCCTTGAGTCTCTCCAGGATCTCGGCTAGAATCGGAAGATTTGTTGGGATTTGTTGAGCGCTAAGATTCTCAACAATTATCTCTTCGACCTTGACTAAGCAAATTACATGTGTTTTGGTTGCGGAACTACTACAGCATAAAAATCTGGCTTCATAATCATCTAGAGCAAACAGCTCCGAAATTTGGGCCAACTATGGCAGTGAAATAGCATCGTTGCACTTACTCTGAATCTGAAGTCATGCTAGGGTCAGAATTGTGTTGCTTCCGTTTCTTATGCCGATGATCAAAGTCTGAGCTTGCCGATGTGAAAGAAACAGAATAGTGCTGCTTCCTTTTCCTTTGTTTCTTTTTGGATTTTTTCTTCAACTTATCTTTTGAGAAATCGCCAAAAATGTCTTCTGGAATTATTTTCTGGTTTGGATCGTCTAACTTGAATCCACCACGGGGAGGGCTTATACCTCCTGGCTGTTGCTTAAGCTCCCACTTTATGGGCTCATCAGAGGCTGTATGTGCCTTGAGTGTGGTCAAAGGATCATCCCTCTTCAACCGACTTTCCTCATTGGGCATTATTGCATCCTTCAATGGGCACTCTCGATCACCACTTCGGTGGCCATATGTACCACATGGTAAGCATTTCACATTCGGGATCTCAACTCCAAAGGTGCATTCTTTAACACTTCAAACTCCTCTTCGGTTGGTAGAGTCCTGCCATACAGATCTTTTGGCCGTGGTTTCTTCTTTTCTTCAACTACTGAACCCTTATCAACTGTATATCCATTCCCTTGAGTATTTGAAGCACTAGCATAGGAATCTTGCTGTTATACGCTGCTTGAGAGCCTGATTCTCTAAAGTCAAAATAAGGCGTTGCTGATTCAAGAAAGCCAACTCGGCTGACACTTCTGACTCTTCGGCCTGCAAAGCACTGACATTTCTTTCAAGTTCAGAAATGTACTGAAGTTTCCGAACTCGAGAACGCTGAGCAAAGTGCTGCTTTTTTCGTTTTTGATCCACATCAGGATCATCCTGTTTGAATCACTGGCAGAGCGTCGATGAGAGCCCTTCTTGCTATCACTTCTTGAGAATCAGACATGGCGATTTCTGGGTTTTATGAGTGAAAAGGACTCAAGCTTAGGGCATGTAGTCAACAAAAGGCTCAAATCCAATGCAGAAATATTCACACTGCGAAGAGTGAGACATTTTAAACATGGAAATCGTTGGCAGCTTGGATCCACACCAGAAATCGAAGTGTATCCTGAAACTGGAACCTCCAATTTTTGCCTTCCGCACTTCTCAAAGATATTCACATTAGGATTTGTATGTTTCTCTTGTATACATAAGCCAGGCAATGACTGAAGCTGCTGAAAATTTGTCTGTATCGCCCATGCAAATGCAAAGATTCCATTGTCCAGGGATCTACCCAGCGAACTGATAGTATTTGCCCACTGGTGGTGGCAAGAGCCTCACTTATCAGCTCCCTGCTATTGTTTGCCCAGGTCGTTGAAAATGGTAATCCTATAAAAAAAAAAAGGTTAATTGTTAAAATGAATTTTTAAGATTTTTTTTTGTGTTTGGCAATTTTTTTAGAAAAAAAAAATATCTAAAAAACAAAAAAAAAATAGTTAGTTTTTTTTTTTTAAATATCTTAAAAAACAACACACAAACAAAAATGGTTAATTTTTTTTTTTTTTAATTAATGTTTTGCATTTTTTAAATATCTAAAAAACAAGGGAAAAAGAAAAAAACATGGTTATTTTTTTTTTTAAAAACAAAAGAAAATGGTTAAATTTTTTTATATCTAAAAATAACAAAAACAAAATAGTTAGTTTTTTTTAATAATAATAATATATGTTATGATACATATAGTATTATTATTTTGTGGAATTTTTTTTTTTTTTAAATTAAAATTAAAAACTAATTTTTTTATTTTTAAAGTCTAAAACTAAAAAAACTAAATGTTTTATTTTTTTATTTTTTAAATCTAAAATTAAAAAACTAAATTTCATCTAAAAATTTAAAGGTGTTTTTTTTCATTCACAAAATTCTCTATTGTCTCTGTGCAAATTAGTTCTCCAGCAAGAGTTTTTTATTTGAACAAAATCAATAGATTTTCTGATCTTCCTGATCACACGAAACACAGGAAGAGAGCATACTAATCACTTGATTTGTTTTTATTCATGCAGGGGTGTGTTTGTGAAAAGACAAAATTTAAAACTAGCTAAACATTAAAACATCAAAAAACTCAAAATTAAACTGGTTTATGAAGAGCCTGCTGTCACCGGGTTTCACAAATTATTTTATCTAAGGAAAAATAAATACTAAATTAAATTCTAATGCCTAATCCCTTAGCACCATCCCCGGCAACGGCGCCAAAATGTTGGGCAATTTATTGGGTTTAAATTGCTACATTAAATTATCAACCAGGGAAACTCGTAAGCTTGTGATGGTGCCAGCAATATATATGCAAGAGTAGGCAACTAACTCTATGTCTAGCTAAATTATTTAAGATTCAATACAATAAGCAAGGGAAGAGGCTCCTAACTAAGGAGGTCCTGGTTGTCCTTCCCTACAGTATCACAGAGAAATCATTCATAAAACCAGAAACTTGAAATAAAGACAAGATAATGAACTTTAATTGTTGTTCAGATTTAAGTAGAGAGAGAGACTAACTTAGTCTCTTGATTGTCCTCTCATGTACTAATCCAAACTAAACTAAGATTCATTCACAAGCATAAGGAATGAAACAACTTGAAACATAAACAGAAAACAATGAATTTCAATTACCATATAAATCAATGGAGAGAGAGCCTAACTTAGACTCTTGGTATCTCCTCATATGATACTTGAAACATAAAAGAAAAAGAATGAATTTCCATTATCATACAAATCAAATAGAGAGAGAGAGCCTAAGTTAGACCCTTAGTTGTCCTCTCATATGCTGATTAGATTCTAATTTAAAACTCATTCATCAATCACAAACAAATCCTCAAACATCTAAACAAGTAAATGAAATAAGATCTAATATGAAATAACATGTTTCTCTCATCCTTTTAGAGTGAGCTCAATTCTCTTAAGAACAAGACAAATTATTCCATATACTACATTAAGAAAACTTATATCTAAAACTACATAAATTCATATCCTACATTCACACAATTTATATCTAAAACTACATAATGGAAATATATGAAAAATGAAGCCTTATTCTATTCCATCATCAATTGGATACAATGCTCTAAGAGTCCTCCCCTTTGGAATGGAGGAGGTGCTCCTATTTATACAAAAACTATGATAACAACCTCATAAATGTAGACCCACTATTCTCTCCTTTGACCCACATATTTCTCAACCAATGATGACACATAACCCTATCCTCCATGATCTCCTCCATGAGGTCCATGATCTTCTCCATGAAGCTTATCTTATCAAATTCGAATTTGATCATTCAAGGCCACATAAAGATGCCCTGGAAGCTTCCTTTGTGCCTACACATGTCAACAAACTCATGCTAATTGTTAGGTATAAGTTTAAGCATATTATTTTCTAAGTTTTAGCCATAAATTCACTTAAAAATGTTAAGAATTAATAAAATTTGGAAAAGCATTATTAGAACCCAATAATGAGGTAAATGTAATGATATGGAGGTGGAATGGAGGTGACATGAAGGTAAAATGTGAAAATATTGGTGAATAATGGAGCGAAAATAGGGACTATTTTGAGGCCCAACAGATTGTTCATTTGTGTAATGCAAAGGAGGTTGCCCCCTCGAAGAGGCTGAATGCTAAGGCGTTGATCTATATTTTCTATCTTTTTGTGAGTTGTTTCCATAAAAGTACATATTCCCTAAGTGTCCTCCCCTAATGCTTAGAAGGTATTGTGTTATATAACCCATGTTTAGGTAGACTTATGAATTTTATTGACTTATAAACTAGCCTTTTCACCATGCACACACTTGAAAATAACTCAAAAGCACACAAAAGCAAATGAAAGCAATAAAAAGCATATTCAAAGGAAAAAGCACACTTTAGATGAAAAATAAATGCTCTTGTGTTGAGCACACTCCTTCAAGTCGAAGAGTGTGCCCTCCTTGAGAACACTCCTTCATGTTGAAGACATGCACCCCACTTGAGTGCATTCCTTCATGTTGAAGGCATGTTCCCTTCTTGAATGCATGCATGAGATTCTTGTTGTATGTGGGTGCACTCCTAGAAAATATGAGCCCACATAACTTCCCTTAACTAACTCATTCACTTGCCAACAAGCGGTGATCATCTATGAAACTAATTTTCATGTAATATATTTTAAAGCAAATCAGCTAATCATTCATATTCGTAATCATTCTCATCTGGGTTAGGCACATTGTTGCGGATCAAGGAACTCTTCATCGATATACATTACAAGTAGTTTTGCATGTTGAATTTATTCATTTCCTTTCATGATTTCTTTGTATATCTTTCTTTCCTTTTTGTAATTTCTTTGTTTTTAAGTTTATTTACTGGCATTTATATTCAATTTTGCTTCTGCAAGTGTTAATTTGTTGTCGCATGCTAAAACTATGCACATTCTTCAACTTTTCACATTCTCACCATGATTGTGAAAATATCCATAAAATCTTGTAGATCCTTCTTCTTCTCATTTTAATAAAAAAATCTTGATGTTAGACTTATTCTTGAGCCATCATTAGGCAGAGTGCACTTTTGGAACCCGAAGCGCAACCACCTCTGAAAATTGTACCTGGAACAATCCAGTTTCCCTCTTGAGTGCAGTCCTTCACCATGAGAACTGTGCCCTTCTTGAGTGCATGAGTGCAACCCGAAGTCTTCAGTGTTTTCCCTTCATCCCTTCGGCATGCACCAATGTGCCCTCCTTTCTCTTGAGCGCATGAGCACACACTGAAAACTTGAAGGCCTAATTATATGTTCCTTCATCCTTTCAGAGTGCACTAGTCTTCCTTCTTTGTCTCCTTGAGCACATGAGTGCATATTAAAGGCATGAAGGCCCAAAACTCATCCTTCATCTTTTCAGAGTGTGCAAGTCCACCATTGATTATTTCCCTTCCCTTGTTTGAGCACATGAACGCACTATGAAGCCCTAAATGACCCTTGACACACCTTTTTTCTTTGAAAGTGCACACTCCTTGTTTGGATGCCTATTTTCTTATGCATGAATGTCATTATCTGTTGTTTTTTTATAGATTTACATTCTTAGTACATTTAATGTCTCTTTCAATATCATTTGCTAAGATATTGTTGCATAGTTAGTTTCGTAGTGCTAATATTTTTATATTGAGTGTGCTTCCACAAAAACTTGATCAAGCTACAAGTATTGTCACTCCTTCATCATCTATCGGAGCCATGCCTCCCCATAAAGTGGCCTCCAAAGAAGTCTGAGAAGAAATAACTGAGGAAGAATTTGAAGTTACCAAGGAAACTATTCCCATATATGTATACGCACATACTTTCATTGTAGGTCTACCGAGGTCATATGGAGTGGTATAAAAGACACATTCATGCAGAAATTTTTTCTTGAGAACTTGGAGGACTTGGAAGTATACATCAATATTAATTCTTCCAGGATACACAGGATTGCATGGATATTCCTAGTCATCCCTTATGTAGAAGTGATTGAGTGGATCATTACACATATGGATGACTCTCATCTTGTGCTTCGTAGTGAGAGCGATAGTCAGATTACCACTTGTTATGGAGAAGACATGCAGACTTACTAAATTATGCTTAGGCCCATGGAATATGTCAATAATGACTTCTACATTGGAATGGCCAACCTTGACACAAGTGACATTATGAAATATTGGTGTCGAGAGCCTACTAAGTTTCACCATTGCCCATCTTCAGTATATCTGGCCAAGATTATCATAGATGTATATTAGTATTTGATTTCCATGTTGTCAGTTGCATGGGCAGAAGAACACTGAGGCATTAGAGGAAAAATATATATATATGCTTAATATGGTGGTCACCCCAGGGAAATATTTGAATTGGAAAGATATATTGTCATTTGAGTTGCAGTGTCCTGTGGGGAAGGAAAACACATCTTTGAGGGTGAACCAGGCACTAGAATTATACATTTCTACATTTCTTTTATATTGAATATATGCACAATATGTGCTCCTAGGAATGTACTCGAACCGAACCCCTCAAAAAAAGTTGTCATTTTACTTCCACTAAAGAGTGTTGTTAGTGTCAAGCTTCAAAGTCACATATGACAGATTGGCTAAGAACTTATTTACATTTTTTTTTCCACATTATATTCGAGATTGATCCTCCTTGCATGACCAATAAGTTGAAGGAGTCACTATGAGATATCATGGATTGGTTCGTAGCACCGAAGGATACATATATCAGATGTTTTGGTTGTCAGGTATCCCCTCAGCTCATGTCGTTATATGAAGCCAATAAGGTGGTCATGCAGGAAGTAGAAAATTAGTTGGAAAAGTGATTCTCAGGAGTTCATTATAGGAGGAATAAATCCCCTTGGCGCACCTTCCCTTTGAGGATCATACTATATCAGTTGAAGAGCCACAAGGTGAAAATGGAAGAAATACAAGAGTTAGATAGCTTTCCCTTCACAACTAAATACTTTCATGAATATGATCCTAGGAGACTATGCAAACAACATCGTAAATGGCTTGGTTTCAATACAGGGTAGTCATCGATGTCCACAGTAAAATATGAGATTGTGAAGAATTGGTACAATACAGTTAGAAACATACATCCAACAATAGAGACAAGTTCACCCCATGATCCACCAAATCAAGATATAAAAGTCTAGGAGAAAGAATAGATAAACCCTCAAGCAAGGAAAGTATCTCCTAATGTTGGCTTGATGGGGCCTAACCCGGGTTTGGATTTATTTAGCCAAACAAATCATTGTACTATTGGCCCTTTCAGCAACAGCCCACGGAGTACGGACTAAGGTCTCACCCGAAACACTATGGGGGGATGTTGGAACCAAGTTTCCACACCCTTTTGATGTTTGAGGGGTTGATTTACTCTGACTGTGTATATCCTTGCACAGGTCACTTCGCACACTTTCTTGACCTGTGAGGTATTCATTCCCTGTTATACTCGACTTCGCACAACCCTAACTAGGGGCTAAGGAGCTTTCACATTGCTAAAGCAGTGATCTGCGCTATTTCCCCAAGTCACACCACAAATATTTCTTATCTTCTTATAACAGTTAGTTATCTTCATGTAAACAGATACTTTATATTATATTCACTTATTCAACACATTCATATAAGTTCGAGTAGCAAATAAACAGTAAACTTGCAATTCATACCCAATATACTTCAATGAATAAAATAGGAAAACATACATAGAAATATTTTCAAACTCTTCTTTATTAATGCTTCAATTGGTTACAGACTCAACCTGCCCTGCACACTCAGCTGCAGGGCTTCGCACACACAGCTGCGGATGACTAGGCCTCTGCTCACTCAGCTGCATAGCCTTCTCCTACTCTATGACCCAAAGACATGACTCGACGCTTCAACTAAGACTCAATTCATCATCATTAGATCTTTCATGGATGACTTATTTCTTTACACTTAGATCCTCGCTCTATTTATACAATCCCATGGTCCGCGGACCATGGGTAGAACTCTCAAGCCGGCATTACATTACAAAAGTAAGGGAATACAACCCTATGACTTGATTACAACTTTATGCTCTACGCCCACAAATTGCAGAGTCTTTACATCAAACTTAGTCAAAAATTGGGTTTTAAGCCCCAAAACTTGCCTTGAGGGGATCTTTTACCCAATAGGCCCCTAACACAAACATTGTGACTTGCCCTCAAGTCACTCTGTTGGTGCGAAGATCTTCTTGCAGAGACCTCCCAACTCTACTCGGACTACTGCAAGGTTGATAGTGCACTAAATGGCTACTTACTGTACTTCCTAGACGCGCTATTCAGAGACCGCGTTATTTGAACTGCTTCCCTGTATCTGCTCCCACTTCCCCTACATTTCCGTGAGCTTACCTTCAATTGTTAATGTGATTATGAAGGCCTTGTCAATCCAAGGCTAGACACGTGCCTTCAAAACCACTTCTCTACGTCGCGCTGCGTCTACCTGCTCCTTAACCACTTTGGATTGTTGCATCTGTGCGAGCCTCTATGTAAGGGCCACTGTCTGTATGGTTTCTTTGACGTTGTCATACTATTTTTGTAGCTCATGCGCCTTTGTTTCTAAGCACTGTATGTTCAGGTCCTCTTGCAGAGTGGTGAGGACCTCGAATGATTCTTCCAACATTTTGGTGTAGACCTTCACTGCACTGCTGATATCCTCCATCCCCTATGTAATGGCACTAGTGCGTTGTTCCCTTACCTTTGGAAGAGTTGAACGCAACGCCTTCAATCGCAGCTCTGTGATCTGAAGTTTCAACTCCAGATGAACCGTATCCATCTCTTCTCGCGCCTCGTGCACTCCTGCTACTAACATCTAGATGCGGGCCTCTGCTGGTGCCTCTACTAGGATGACCAACTCAGCGACCATCTGGAAGGCTTCCTCAACCACCTGCATGATCTGTTCGTTTTTCACCACAACCTCATCATGTTGTAGGCTCAATTTCTCCATGTTGATTCTTTTTTCACTCAACACCGGTAGCGCGTGGCCTCCCTAGCTCATAGTTCTGCAGTCACTCCGTCCTGCAAGACATAGGGTGTTTCCTAAGGGAGTGCAGCCATGTTGATTCCTACCCATTTCAATGCACTGACAGTAGGCATGTCAACCTCGTTTTCCATAACCAATTCCCCCTCTGGCAGCACTATTGTGCTAGTCGTGCGGGCATGTAGCATTTCCTCAGCCATGACCGTTCCTACTATGAGGTTGGTTGAGAGAGTACTAGCCTAGGGAGTGTGCACCTGCAACTCCTGAATCTGTGCCTGGAGGGCCCCCAACATAATCTGATTCTGCTCCACCAACTGCTAGAGGGCCTTCGCGGTGACTTTGTGCACCATGTCCCCTATATCGTGTAGATCTCATCCTCTTCTATCAGGATGTCCTCAAGGTCTTCCTCCTTCTCATCGGTTTCCAAATTAACTGCTTTCCCTTTTTCTTCCATGGTTAATTTAGTTCTTAGTGGGTTTCATGGGGACATGCGCACCAGAATCATGGGTTGCTTATCTTTCTTGGGCCTTGGCATGTGCAGTGATTTAGGGATATTCACAACTATCCTGACGCTCTTAAGGACATCCTCTACTATCATGGCCTGCACGGCTTCTTCAGCAGTTATTTGTTTGATTTCCATGGCTTATTTAGATGCTACCATTTGGATTGTCCAGAAATCTCTCAACTGCTTAACCGGGGACTCAAACAACACTCTCAACAGGTTAAACATTTCATGGTTCAAAATACTCTGGGCACACGACAACTCAATTCTCAAATGACCAAATGTTGTTTGCTGGGTAGCCCTTTGCAATTTATAGCACCTTTTGAATTCAAGTTTGACTGTTCCCCCCAAATCTGGTTCATTAATGCTCCCTTGGCAACATATTTTCCCAAATCTTTCCCATAAATCGCGTCTTAGTTGCCTGATGTCCACTCCATTTGGTCTCAAATAAAGCACTATAACAGTCACTTTCCATCCAAAGCACGCAACAGTGCAACTGACACTTCGCTCTTGTGCGCAGCCTGGACATGGCACAGCTCTCAGGTAGAGCAGTTTATAGTCCCATGCCTCCTTTCAACTACCTGGAGTGCTAATACTATGCTTCCCACAACTAGTCAGGTGGCTGGGCCACCTGTATACGGCTTTAATCGACAATCAATCACTTTTCCTAGAAAAAATATGCCTTTTATCTTTACTGTCTACTTCACGCACTTCACCATCTGCATCGCTCCACCATCGATGATCCCTCTAGTAATATATGGTTCAATCCAAGGCATCAAGCTATTCAAATCTCAACGGTAGTACCCAAATTTATCAAAGTAATCGTGTGCATCACGTTGTATTGTCGTAGTTGCTTTATCAAGAAAATCCTTCTTTATTCCTTCATCAAGCTTCTTAAATTTACTTCAATCAAAGCAATTTTCTCACTTAACCAATCTCTTTCATTCATGAGTTCTTGGAGCCTAAGATTACTCTATTGGATCTCTTCATTAGGTCCCAAGCATTCTTCTTTTTTCAGCTGCACAATCCCTTCTCCCAAGGCTCTACGAACTGTCATATCAACGGGCATTGCTATGCACAGACTAGGCATAATATACTCCATCGTATAGCATTTGCTCCATAGGTCAGCTTAGAAGGCATTTGTCCCATTAGTTTCTTGCACGTTGTCCTATAATCCCACAAAACTATTGGCATGCGTAAGTCCCAATCACGTTTTTTCGCATTATATACCCTGTTTAGTGCTTCGCACACTTCGTTAAATGCTTCTACGTGGTTAACCTTCTGCACATTCATTCTTTCGACACTCTGTCATTCCAGCTAGAGGGACTATGTTCACAATTGCCTCCCCAACGCATGCTTATTGACCATGTTCCCCAACACAAATTCCATGTGCCATCTGTGTAGGTTGTTTACCATATGTCTGTACCCACCTCGACAGATATGTGCACGAACTATCCTGTATATTGTATTTATCTATTAGTCACATCTTGGGCTTCCCAAAATGTATGTGCATCATTCACTTGCATTCGCACCAGTCCTCAAAGCTTCCTTGGTGCATACCCCACCACCTCGCGGGTATAGCATGAAGTACCCACTTCAAAGCCTGGAAACGTTGCTTTTCCAACACCTCCCTTTCAAATCTATCCAAGAAAGCATCTACCTCACCTAATCCATCATAAGTAGGAAAATCTTTCATTTCTGTTGATACGCAACCTAGCGATCTTGTCATCATGTTACAGTTCAACGTGGTTACCTCATATAACTGGTTCTTCCATCACTTTATCTTTTCATCTGAATCCGACGTACTAGAGCTTTCGCACTCCCATTACATTCGTCCATCTACGGTGGGATTTACCTAGTCTTGCTCTCGTGCAACTATCTTGTAGATGTAGTCAAAATCATCATTACTTTCATAGTTTCACATCGGCTCTATGTAGTGTGATCCTTCTATAGGGTCCAAAGTTATGACTACGCGTAGAGACTTTTTCTAAAAAATTATCTTGTGCTTCTTCAAATTAATCGCCCCGTTCATGTTAGTGGCCCAATGGGTTCCTAAGAGCGCGGGGTAGGGATTGTTGTCATCAACAATCTCTATCACTTCAAAATCTACTAGCGCGCTTGCCCCTTCAATGTCCATGGTGATTCCCTACAATCTCCCCATAGGTATTATCTTTTGCAGGTTCACCATTCGCAGTTGGATAGGAGACCATTGCAGCATAGGCCTTCCCATGCGTCCCATGTCTTCTTTGGTAGAACGTTCACGTCTGATCCTAGGTCCATAATTACTTGGTCCATCTCATACACTCCAATATGCATAGTCAACCTCATTTCTCTTTCCATCCTCATCAGATGCTTTCCAATCTTCCAGACTACGCGCTGCTCTCCTTGCACAATCCCAGCACATCTGTTAATGAGTTCCTGTAATCCATTTATAGAGTTACTGTCCCGCAATAGCTTCATCCATGTTTCTAGGAATGTCGTAAGAATAGATGGGTCAATTTCTGGCTCTGATCTATATTTGCTTCCTGAAGTGCCACTTCGGAGCACAATGTTCACATTTGGATCTTCCTCGCGCGGCCAGACCTCATCATCTATAGGTTCTGAGTCGGGGGAGGTTGTAGCGTTCCCTTGTCGTGTAGTCTAGCTATCATCGTAGGACAATCCTCCATCTCATGATCAAACAAGGTACAATACATACACTGTTGGATTCATACAATCATGGGCACAATGTCCTGGCCCTCCGTAGTTGTAGCATATCAGTTGTATGTGACCTTTTCTAGGTCCTCCTCCACCTTTGCCTCGTCCACACCCTTGAAATTGGGTTTGTGACACTACTGCATTTTGGTCAAGGGGCTATGTTTCAGCCTGAACACTGTAGGTGGGAGTTCTATCCATCATCAACTCATAGCTTCTATAGGTGAACTCATCATGTCAAACTGTTGTGAATTATGTGTGTACTTTTGTAACAAATGGCAGTTGTTCATAGCATGCTTTCCTCTTATTTCACAAATCACGCACCAAAAAGTAGGCATCGTTCTAGGTCCTGCTTGTGCCTCTAGCCTTAATGGCATCAGTCCGCCTCCCACAAGGTAATTCACAAACACCGAGCAGTGGTCCTTGTCATGACCCTGACCCTTACATTTAATGCACCATACCTCTTCGTGCACTTTTGGTCGGGTTGTCCTGTCCTGTTTCAAACTCTACATCTCAAGGCATAAGCTTTTCAACTACACGTGGATCTAGTGAACTCCCAGGTTAGGATCCTATATCAGGGTCTCATGTAGCATCATTTTGATCTCCAAGGCTTCTACCTGAATCATTAACCTTTGTTGTGACAACACGTTCCTCAAATGCGGTGTTAGCAAGGAGACAAACCATTCGCAGTGTTGTCCATTCGTCAAAGTCATGTTAGCTTCGCGAATTATGCACTTCAGTCTCTAATCCAACTCCCATGGAGTATCACCTGATAGCATTGTGATCTCTTTGAATCCAATGATCTACCGTGCCTTTGACTTTGGCCTACTAAATTCTCTATTCAACGCAATTTGGATATCCACGATCCCCACATTCAGATTGTCATTAGAATGCTTAATATACTAGGTCAGGGCGTGATCCTACAAAATGCTAACCATCATCGATTTCTTTATATTATCATCTGTAACCCCTTGCACTTCCCATACGACTGTTATTACAAATCAAAACTGGTTTGGATCTTCATTTCCTACTCCCTTGAACACAGGAAACTTTATCATGCTTGCCATATTGACTCGCAGTGGTGACTGAGGTGGTACGGGTGAAGATGGAGGTGATGGAGGTGAAGCCAATGGTGGTGTGGGTGGGGGTGGTATGCGTGGAATCCTATGCCTTGTCAAATTGATCACACTTCATGGCGAGACCTTCGCGAGCTCTTCCTCGTCCCCTCACAGAGGTGAAATCAAAGGGCTATTCTCTGGTCCCTTACTTCCTTCATTTCTGTGGGTTTTTCCACTTTGTGTGGCTGCAGACATCAAGGTAATTGCATAACCCTCTTTTCACATAATAAAATTTTACTCTAATTATTCATAGACTTCACGTACTTACCTCGTAGTCCTTTGAGAAAGCATTGCTCAACCTTGCTATAGCTAACTAAAGTATCTACCGCGAACTCAGTAATGAATCCTCCTATAATTCGATCGAGCCAGTGATCAACAATGTGCACGATATTATCCTCTGATGCTTCCAATCTGTGTACCAACTCTGGGATCCGCACAATAGGATTGTCAAGCTTCCACCTTCCTTGGCTATCTACTACCTTGACGATCCACTCGTACAACTCAATAGGGAAAGATGCTAAGAAAATTTCGTGGATCTCTATCTACAGGTAGCAGTCTAACCACTCTTCCTTCAATAGTTACATATTCTTGTTCTCTGCGCCGTGAACTCGTGCATCGTCTTGTCCAACAAACCTTCAATTTATTTCTTAGTTGGATTCCAATGACACGATATCGGACATCTCTATGCAGATTCTAGTATCGGCAACAGAACCATTTTTTGGCTTGATGGGGCTTGACCCAAGTTTGTAGTTATTTAACCAAACAAATCCTGTACTACCGGCCCTTTAGGTAACAACCCACAGAGCGTGGACTCAGATCTCACGTGAAGCAGTATGGGGGGATGCTAGAACCAAGTTTTCACACCCTTGAGATGTCTAAGGGGTCAATTTAGTTCGACTATGAATATCTTCACGTAGGTTACTTCACACACTTTCCTGACCTATAAGGCCTTCGCGCCCTGTTATACTAAACTTCATGCAACCCTAACCAGGGGATGACGAGCTTCCGCACTACTAAAGCAGTGATCTACATTATTCCCCAAGTCACACCGCGGATCTTAATTATCTTCTTATAACAATTATTTATCTTTGCGTAAATATATACTTTATATTATATTCACTTATTCAACACATTCATATAAGTTTGCACAAAAAATAAATAGTAAACTTGAAATTCATGCCCAATATACTTCAATGCAGAAAACAAGAAAAGACACACATAAATATTGTCAAACTCTTTTTTACTAATGCTTCAATCGGTTATAGACTCAACCTGCCCTGCACACTTAATTGCACAGGTCCACGCACTCAACTGCGGATGACTAGGCCTCTCCACACTCAGGTGCAGAGCCTTCTCCTACTCTACGACCCAAAGACATGACTCGACGCTTCAACTATGACTCAATTCATCATCATTAGATGTTTCATGGATGACTTATATCTTTACACTTAGAGCCTCACTCTATTTATATAGTCCCATGGTTTTCATACCATGGGTAGAACTCTCAACCCGACATTACATTACAAAAGTAAGGGCGGACAAGCCTATGAATTAATTACAACCTCATGCTCCATGCCTGCAAATCGTGGAGTATTTACATCCAAATTAGTCAAAACATGGGCTTTAAGCCCCAAAATTGCCTTGGGGTGATCCCATGCCCAACACCTAAGAAGAGGACCAAGTATGATTTGATAGCTAAGAATAGAAAGAAATGGAAATCTTATCCTTTGAAGATATGAGTTATTCAAGTAGAATAGAAGAGGAGAGAAGTGGAAGAAGAGGAGAAGAGGAAAGAATATGAGTTTCTTAAGAAGAAACAAGAAGAAGATGATGAAAGGAGAGGAATAAAATAGGAATAGCAAAGGCAGTCCTAGGAGGAAGAAGTAACACATAGAATGGATGAAGAACAATTGACTCAGGAGATAGAAGATGGAGAGTTATAGGAAGAAGATATCATCCAACCCATGGATGATGAACTAGGTTCTCCAGAAGAACCTTCTCTCATAGGTGGTAATATTCCATTTGCACAGATGGGGATGACACTTCCACTAGAAGAAAGAGTCATGGATATATGCAATGTCACATTTGATTAGCTTAAGGAGAGGATCGTGTAGCATAGGTATAGATACTTACTGAATAATCCTCAAAACCCAATCTTAGTTTCTATAGAAAAGGTGATAACTGCCAACACCAGAAGGAACCCTAGGGAAATCATGGAAACAAATTTTTTTTTTCATAGTAGCACAGAACAACCCCAAATATCTACTCATTAAGGATGTTAGATTAAGGAAAGAACTAGTTGTAAAAAGCAATACGTAGAACAACTTGTAATGGAGAATCAATGTTTATATTCACATAGTTCAACACCAAAGAATGGAAGTCAATCATACAAGAGGAAATCGAACCAATGGAGGACGCCATGGAAAAATTATATGATGAGATGATAATTCTACAAGTGGTGGCTCCTCTCATTGGCATTAAGAAGAAAGCACAAGACGTGATAAAACTCATGAACATAGAAAACAAAGCAGTTGACCATCTTCAGGAGTGGGCTTCCAAGTATCCAGATGCTCCACAACATTTGAAAAAGAAAGACATGATTGTTGCAAAGATAGACATAGTTCATTTGAGAGTCCAACATTAGAATTACATGCATCTTGGAGAACAATTGATTAGTACTCTCGTTGCCTATAATCAACTACACAATGGTTTCGAGTCTCTAACACAAAAACATGGATGCATGCAATAGGAACACTTGAAGCAATCAAAGGCAAAGAAGTCATCTTCCAGGAGATCAGGTAATACATTGAAGAAATCAAGAAATAAAGATAATAAGAAGGCTTGGATGTTATCATAGACATTATTTTACAATACACCATCGCACTAATCAAAGCCCATATGAAGCTTTCATGGCTATGGAATAATGTACAGTAATGCTCCAAGGCTATATTGGCTGAGGTGCTGGAGGTGAAGATGCAATATGTAGGGGACTTGCTAGTTCAGGTAAAATCCATCTCAATGGGGTTCAACGCATGGCACACATACATTACAAATGAGCTCCTTGAAGAAGAAAATTATTTTTTAATTCGATGAGACTTTGTCCCATTATCAATTTTGTCTTATATAGCCACTATCTCATATGTAATTTTTATTTTGTAATAAAAGATATGTAATGAAACCCAAGAGACACATGTGGAATGTGACTACCCAAATATGGAATGTAATAATTCATGTATAGAATATGAAAAGTCATAGGATTTGAAGAGTCATGAGGAAGCTCAAAGGTCATTATCATTAGCTATAAACATCTCCTCATAACTCAAGCTAAAGGCTTCAATTCTTGGAGTCTAGTGCATAAGATATCGATCATTATTTGGAGATGCAATTTGTAGCTTCATGTTCCACTATTGGATATAGTGTTTCATCTATGTAATAGTGTACTTGGGATCTTGCATTCTTAATAATAAGCTATATGAACTCGCACTTCTTCATACATTTATTATAGATATAATAGGAATATTCTTGTTATGTTTACGGTATATGTTGATTTAATTACATACTAAGTTAATGAAATTATTCATTGCTTAGATATGATTATTATTGAATAAGTATTGTTATGATTTCACGAATTTTGTTTATTATGTGGAATAACTTGCATGTAATCAACAAGTCTTTCTCTTCCTTCCCAGGCCCCCCTTTAGGATGGTACTACTACTTTTCTAACTGGAGGCTTGTTTCCCTTTTACCAACTATGAAAGTTCCCTCATACATCTTACATTGGGTGTCTCACAAAGGTCAAAAAATCGTTGCACAAAGAGGTCTTATGATCTCTTGTGTTTGTGTAACCAAGGCATACCTTGAAAACCTTTTCGACAATGGATGAAATGAATACCAGATGGGACTCCTACACCAAATCGTGTGAGGTATAATTGGGACTTCACATCGGGGAGATCCCCTTACATGTTGGTGGCCTCCAACACCATCAACATTTTTGGTGCTAGAAGGAGGTCAAGATGACAAGATAAGCCTTCAAATTCTATTTCAATCTCCTACCTTTAATGGCTTCATCCCAAATCATAATCCTGAGGTGTTTTTCTGAAGATTTAGATATTTCAATACTTACGGAAATTTTCATGACATCATGTTTGAAGTTCAATGGCAAGCGTACAAAATCCATCCTTGATTATGGAATTAAATTTATTCAAATTTCCTTTTGGAATGGTGTTTATTCCAAATAAATCCTTCCATAGTTGTTTACCCTTACGTTGGATGGTCATGTGAAGCAATGGTGTTATTCCTTACCCACTTCTTCTATCTCATATTTTAAGAAATTGATTAACAATATTCATCATATTTTCGATAAATATGAATATCAAGATGTTCTCAATGAAATTGATCAACTTAGAATGGAATCAAATGAATATATTGAACATTTTGTTGATATATTCCTTCATATTTGTTATGAATTTTCATATGAGGATGTGGACTGGAAATGTTTGGATGAAAATTTTTGTTTCTTAGTTAGGATGTCAAAGAGAATATTTTGAATATGAGTCATCATGTTCTCATGATCAAAAAGAATTTCAACACCCCGAGGAAGAACTAGATATGACTTTTGTTGCATGTCCCCCTGCTTTTGATGTTTCATTTTTTGAACCTAAATTGCTAACTAAAATGGAAGGTCAATTTCCTAATGAAGAGTTGATTTTTATTTCATATATCTCCCCTAATTATGATTTACCTGATCCTATCAATCATTCATCTTCAAATCTTCATATTCCTTTGGTCGATATCCAACCCATTAATCAAATTGAATACTTCGACAACCATGACCCTCATGATTTATTTATTTATTATTTACTTATTTATTTTGAATTATATGGTAATGATTGTTCAAGTAACATGGATGAATATTTTTTCCTACAAGAAGATTTAGATTTGCAGGAATTCCAAATGGACTCTAATGTGATTATCGAAGATTTTATTTAAGTATATCTCCTTTCAATTAAGAATATGACACACTTATCATTAAGGATTTTTGTAATATTGAAGATCTATCTGGTCAACCTCAATTTCGTTTTGAATCTCATGATTTCAATGATGACTCTTGTCTTGATAAGTAGTTGACTGTGTTTCCTCATAATTAAAAGTTAAGTAAAGTGAGTAAGACAATTCAGCATACGTTAATGGTTATGTTAGGTTCCTGTCAACTTGAAGGTATTCATGATTTCGATCAATTTAATATTCTCGTTCAAGACCTTGTTATTAATGTCATCCTGTGGGATGTCGACTCGCTCTTGAGGGATTCTCATTTTCTTCACATATAAATTTTCAACCCTCAATGGAGAAAGTTTAACATGATTGTTAAACTCCAATCAATACATCCCACCTCAAGAAAATATATAATCTACGATGTGGAAACAAAGAGTGAGCTTAATGAATGTTAGATAATTCAATATGACCTGTCTTCTACATCACCCATCAATGAATCTCACTCACACAATAACTTGGATTGTGGTTAGCCTATTGATGTCGCTTGTGATGTGGATTTGTCTTTGATTAGTTTCCCTAAATGCTAATGCTTCCATGATCCTATCACAAACTCCCTCGATTGATCTTGTCAGTCAGGACCTATGTATCATGCCTTGTACTTACAACGCTTCATCAAGTCTTTTATATTTTCAGTCTTGGTAATTATTATTGTTATGGATATTTTCATTTGATAGAGGAGTTGAGTGTGTTACACTGTTGTGATTGCAATTCTTGTTTCTATGTGTTAGTGTGTGTGTTTGCGCTATTTATCTATTTCACTACACTGCATTTCACTCTGGTCTTACATGATCATATCCTTTTTCTCCAAGCTCAGGAGAAAATTTTGGTTGCATTGGAAGTTCCATTTCACATGGCCCAACATTGTAATATTTAGATTAGGATATGATAGGCTGCATTTATATAGATGCATTACATTATTTTTTTGTTTTCCTTTTCCCTAATTTGTTTTTTAATTTCATGAGTCCTTGAATAAAGTTGGTTTTGATCTTTGAGATGATTTGGGTAATATTTTTCAAAATAGAAGTCGAGGTAACACACAACCCTTGGATTATTTGTTTCTCTCTCATTTATTTTGGTTTACATCTTTCAATTTGATGATTTTTCAATTGAAAATATGATCCTTCAACTGAGAAGTTGTAAGAAAAACATGATTCTTGTATCTATTTATGATTTTCATTCCTACACTTGGCCCTATTATGAATAGTGTGTTCTTGCTTATCTAACTGAGAAGAGTAAGATAAGGGGAAAAACTTTAGTGAAAAAAAAAATCAGAGGTCTTAAACCTATCTCTGAAGGAGAAACCTCTTCTTCTCTCAATAATTTGGGATTCCTCTTCTGGCTATCAAAAATAATAAGTTCCTATGCACAGTCCTATAAAGAAAAGAAAGAAAGAAAAAATAATAAAGGGTGAAAGAAGAGAAAGGCTTCCTGTGCAAAGAGGTGAAACAAACGACTTCACTCGGGTACTTTCTAGGCATGCTAGAAGCAAAGAAATGCTTGTTTTCCTTAATTGAGTCCATCGGGGTATTGTCTAGGCTTACTAATAGTGGAGCAATGCCAAATATGTAAAACTCATACTCTAATTTATTTTAAGTCGACATACTATATTACCCTTACTTACATTGACAAGATAATGATATAGCCTTCTTTATGTTGTGTTACATTGAGTAGTGGAACTGGGAATACTATATCGTTAATTGGGTAAGACTGGGAGATAAGGTAACTCACTAATTGAATCAATACTTCCAATATAATTGAGATTTTGTGTCTATATGAAACCATTTCAGAGAATTTGGGGTCTCCCAGTGTGTCACCAAGTGTTGTCACTATGAAAATGACCCTCCAAAATTTTGGCCTAAGTCAATTTTGTAGCCTATAGGAACTGCCATTTTAATCCCCTCAATGTTATCATATTTTTCATTTTGTTACTTTTATGTTTTCTCTGAGCGTCGTATCCTCCTAAGTAACAATTTTCCCTAAGTGTCATCACCTAACCCTTAGAATTGATTGTGTTATGTAGCCCATGGTTAGGTAGACTTACGAATTTCTTGACTTAGGAACTAGCCTTTCCAGCATGCACACATTTTAAAAGCACACAAAGGAACACAAAAGAAAATGAAAGCAAGAAAAAGCATCTTCTAATGAAAAAATTCACTTCTAGATGATGAAGACATGCTCGTGTTGAGCATGTTATCACTCAGTTTGTCCCTAAAGCTCCTTAAAGGGATACGACCGAGGTAACCACAAATCAATCTTTGGACTACAGGTCCTAGCCTAACTGCAGTCAGAGAGGGTTCTCTCTTTATGATTTAGCTTTGTTGAAGATGATATTAGGCTAGTTATTGAGTTCAAGGGGTTTTGTTTATGTTTGGTGGGAAGGAGGATGTTTTCAAGTAGAGAGGCAATGCATAGTGTGGTAAGTTTCAAACCATTGGGCATGGAGTCATGGAGTAGGACTTCTGGTGTGTTTTCTTGGTCACAAGAGGAATGAGGAGCAAGGTAGCTGCTCGTGAAATAACACTTAAGTTTAAAAGGATAGAATGAGGGCTAAGGAATGAGAGGCAACAAAGATTCTCTCACTCAGCTTAACAGAGGGAAGATGAATGAGCTCTATCTAGGAGCAACTAAGAATTATTAAACAACAGTCATTCATATGTGCAATAGATCAAACATGAGCCATAAAGGAATTCATATTTATGCCTAAATCAAGAGGAAAACATTAAGAAGCCACAGAAACTGAGCATAGAGTGCAGCTAAGCAAATTCTAGACCAATCTTTTGTTCTGTGACTTGAGCATGTATGAAATTGAAATAACAGAGGTGAGAAACACTTATTGATCCATATAGGAGCACACGAATTCCATCATTCACTCTTCAACCATTAAAACACTTCAAACAGTCCATCCTCCAAGCTTTAAGCAGTCTTTGATTAAAAAAATCATATCAGATACAGAGCGAGTCCCTAGAGGAGTCATACAACCAACCGACCCTTAAAATAGTGCAGAGGGTGGTATATAAAGAAAAATAGCTACAAACTTCCCTTGAACAGCTGTCAAGGGGGAAAAATATCTCAAAAATATCTTTGAAAACAGATCAAAAGAGATTTGTGCAGTCAATGTCATTGATCCTAATCTATGCTGGAAATAAATGCATGAAATAACTTAAAACGGCTGCACATGAGGGAGAAGCCTCATCAAAATGGTTCTTTAGGCCTGCACATGGTCCTGCAACTTCAAAAATGGACTAAAAGAGTGCCTTGAGCCACGAGCTGTCCTCTGTGTGATAACTGCGTAATTAAGGAAGCAGCGCTACTCCAAAATGCGACTGGGACCATTGTACTTGTCATAAATCTGCGTTGAAATCCTTTAATCTACCTTCAAGTGGTCCTGTTTCCTTAAATGGCCAAAATATGTGAGTTGGTGAGCCATATGGCTCAATGACGGCTTGCTAGATCTGCTAGGGCCATTTTGAATTCATCTACTTTGAACCGCAATACTGATACTCTCTGCCGCTTTCCTGATACCCTTTGACATGCACTTGAGCCTTCTCTTTCCTCTGATACACTTTACGCTGTCAAATCGCCCCTTTTCTGCCTTTTAATGCAAAATTAACTGCTGAAAGGGTTCCCGTGGCCTTTGGAATGCTATCGGCGCTCTGGCCGATCAAAACTAGCCTTAAACTTTGAAAAATGGTGCAAACAGGAGGAGAAAGTGTTGCCGACTGTGCCGAGGCCGAGACTGGCCCCCTGGAGCAAAACCGGGCTTGGAGCGATCCTAAATGGCTAAGGATGTATGCTTTCCCTTATTGGTTGTGGTGGGTGGGAGCGCTGCACACAAACCTTAAACAATGGCCATTTTATCATAATATGAAAATGCTCTCAAAACACTGCGAAATTGTGAAAATTTGGCGCTTAAGTGGACACTGTAGCAATCATTAAATCCTGGTCGTTGGATCCAGCGCGGGCCAATCCAACAGCCCAGATCTCATCGCAATATCGCATTGGGGCGGACCGGGGGGTGGCACATAAAGAATCACCGAAACTGCGCGGACCCGATATGCTATAGGCCCTTCCTTTTATCTGGAATCACGTCCGGTCCGTTGGCGATTTCATATCGACGAGTTTTAACAAAATCAATATGCGGACCCGAAATCCCTTAAAACTGCCCTTTATAACTTTTCGGCTCCGGCCCATCGGAAGCCCTCTCCTTTCGTTGTGCCCGGGGACCTTATGGACCCCATGGCTTTTATAAGACCCACCTTTATAATATTTCGGCTCCGAAATATCAGAGCCAAACATAAGGGGTGTTCGCTGAACAAACATGGGCCATTGATTTGGGGCCCAAAACTGGATGGCTGCGATTATATCGGGACTTCGGCAATCGGCAGGGCAAAGGGTTGACATATATGTGATCACCGAAATGGGCGATTTCTGAAATGATCCGGGCCATTGGATTGGTGGGGGCAATGGATGGCCGAGACTTGGTCGTTGTATCGGCGATCGACATCCCATTATAACCTATTCCTTGAGACTTAGCCATTTTCGCTTATAATATGCAACTACCCCCTCCCGATAGTGATATCGCATCGGAGGGGGACCAAATAGATTCTTTTCTCATCGGAGAATTCCTTGTGTGAAAATGCAAAGGAAAAATGAATTCGGAGGGGTAGCCTTTGGTGTTTCGGATGGATTCTAAGGCATCGGAAGGGGTCCGATAGCCAAAAAAGGGAGGATTTTTTCACTTGTAGAAGGTTTTTGATGATTTTTGCATGGTTTTTGGCAACTTTCATGCCTTGGAAGGAGTCCAAAGGCATTTAGGAGGAATGTGATGTGTTTTGAGAGGGTTTAGTGGCCAAAGGGGGTTTCATGCCTTATAAAGGCAAACCAAGGCCAAAGGGATGATTTTTATACATATGAAGGTAAACTATGCAAAAGAATGAGTCCTTTTGCATTTGGAAGATGGTTAGAGGGGTCAATGAGGGTTCTTACTGAGTTTCAGATAAACTTAGCAATTCCCGAGGATATATATGGTTATTTTTGAACCAAGGGGAAGGGATAAGTATACAGGGGAGTTATATACATAGTGGTAGTAGGGAAGGGGTAAAGAGATAGGGAGTTACATAATAAAGTTAGTAGTTAATATGATAATGATGAGAAAAAGCGCTAAGAATGATGTCTTAGGCTATCAATGGGGGAAAAATGACTGATAGAAGAAGTGTGAACATTCCTTGAGTGAAGCAGATCTTCACCAAGGCAGATGATATGGAGAATGATGAAATTAAGAGGTATCAAGCAGATCTTGACCTCTTTAGGGGAAGTTAGTGAGTGATTTGGGGAAAGGGGAAGAAGGGGGAGTTAGACATGCATTTCTTGAAGTCCTTCAACTGAACAACTGCCTTCAACTTGTGATATGATAGATATAACACTTGACAATATGAAATGGATCACAAGCCATGATTCTGCAACCACAAAGCTACCTACCCGACCTACTCACCTAGCATTTTCTCTTCTTTTGGTTTGGGTGCACTTGAACTAGCATACCCAGCTTTTCATTCTTTCTTGTTGCTTGTGCTCCTATCTACTTCTACACTTATTTCAGCTAGGGGCTCAGATTAAGCTGTTGAGCACCCTTGTTTCTCTACCTAACTACAAATCTGCCAAGATTAAGCTGTTTGGACAGATGTTCATTCTCTATATTCTACAACATGAAATTGAAACCTAGGGAGGCCAAGATTAAGCTGTTTGGCCTACCCTTAACTGAAAACTGATAAAAATGGATTAATTATCAAAACTGGAACAAAGCAGTAGCATTAAAACTGGCACACCTTCATGGATACTTCTCTGGTCATCTGTAGCAAATATGGAGCATTGCAGCATGCATAGTACGACATATTTCGCATGTAAAAATGTCGATCATGAAAGATGATTAACCTGCTGCAGCAGGAGGCTAACAGTGGCTCCACTTGGGGATGGCTTTTCCTTGTGAAAAGCCAAGAACAGCAGGTCAGACTGCCTTAGTGTTCAACTGCTTCTGTATTCTAAAAAACTTTCCTTTGCTGGGTACTTTATTGTATATACAACAACAGGGTTGAAGAGCTTAGGGCCTTCACTTCGGGCATCAACTGCTTCAAGCTACTATACCAACAGAAAACTGAAATCCTACCTACCTACCCTAATCAGCACTTGTTTGCTGGTTAGGTAAAATGAAACAACCAGTGCAACCACTTGAGCACTTGTAGAAAGAAGCAAACTGTTTGACTGATAGTCGGTGAAATCAGAAACATTGTCTGGTCATGTGCTCCCATAATCAAAGTTGTGACATATGAAGGTATTTGCTGAATGTCTTGGTCTTCATAGAGAAAATATTTTGAAGATTTTGAGTTGAAAAGATCCTCGATGTACTCTACTACAGGATCTATGAAAGCATGATGTGGGAGAGTCTCTTCTAGACTTTCTTTGTCTGATGGAATAGTTGCATCCTCAGTAACCACCTCTGCAACTGTTACATCTTTCTTTCTCTTGAAAGCATGATCATCTTTAATTTGTAAGTCAAAATATAATCCATTTTCCTTGGGACTAGGAGAAGGAAGATTTTGGAAGAACTCTTTAGGATTAGGAAAATCATATGACTGAATTTGAGAATGCAAAAATTCAATCTCAATCTCATGCTCTTCAACCACTAGTTCTAAAAAACACATTCTGATCTGGGGCTGCTCTATTGTTTTGACTTTTAACAGCACAGATCTAACAAAATCTTCATCAAGCTCATATTCTGATAATAACTTTCTGAATTCATTTATAGCTTGCTCTGCTGCAAGATCTCCCATACATCCAGTCATCCTGTCTCACTTATCAGCTCTTTGACATGGGATTGCTTGGCATTCTCTATTCAGGTTCGCTCCTCCAGTGGAGTCTTGATTGAAAATGATGTGGAGTCGCCAGGTGGATGACTTAACTTTGAAGTGCCTGATCTCTGTCCACCATCAAAGATCAGAACTAAACATGAAAAAGTTCTGAAGAAAAGGAGCACTTTCTCTCGAAAACGAGATTTGTCCACGGTGGAGTCGCCATTATGTTATCACTCATGTTGTCCCTAAAGCTCCTTAGAGGGATACGGCTGAGGTAACCACAAACCAATCTTTGGACTGCAGGTCCTAGCCTAACTGCAGTCAGAGAGGGCTCTCTCTTTATGATTTAGCTTTGTTGAAGATGATATTAGGCTAGTTATTGAGTTCAAGGGGTTTTGTTTATGTTTGGTGGGAAGGAGGATGTTTTCAAGTAGAGAGGCAATGCATAGTGTGGTAAGTTTCAAACCATTCGGCATGGAGTCATGGAGTAGGACTGCTGGTGCATTTTCTTGGTCACAAGAGGAATAAGGAGCAAGGTAGTTGCTCGTGAAACAACACTTAAGTTTAAAAGGATAGAATAAGAGCTAAGGAATGAGAGGCAACAAAGAATCTCTCACTCAGCTTAAGAGAGGGAAGATGAATGAGCTCTATCTAGGAGGAGCTAAGAATTCTTAAACAAAAGTCATTCATATGTGAAATAGATCAAACATGAGCCATAAAGGAATTCATATTTATGCCTAAATCAAGAGGAAAACATTAAGAAGCCACAGAAACTGAGCATAGAGTGCAGCTAAGAAAATTCTAGACCAATCTTTTGTTCCGTGACTTGAGCATGTATGAAATTGAAATAACAGAGGTGAGAAACACTTATTGATCCATATAGTAGCACATGAATTCCATCATTCACTCTTCAACCATTAAAACACTTCAAACAGTCCATCCTCCAAGCTTTAAGCAGTCTTTGATTAAAGAAATCATATCAGATACAAAGCGAGTCTCTAGAGGATTCATACAACCAATCGACCCTTAAAATAGGGCAGAGGGTGGTATATAAAGAAAAATAGCTAGAGACTTCCCTTGAACAACTGTCAAGGGGGAAAAATATCTCAAAAATATCTCTGAAAACAGATCAAAAGAGATCTGTGCAGTCAATGTCATTAATCCTAATCTATGCTGGAAATAAATGCATGAAATAACTTAAAACGGCTGCGCATGAGGGAGCAGCCTCATCAAAATGGTTCTTTAGGGATGCACATGGTCCTATAGCTTCAAAAATAGACTGAAAGAGTGCCTTGAGCCACGAGCTATCCTTTATGTGATAATTTCGTAATTAAGGAAGCAACGCTGCTCCAAAATGTGATTGGGACCATTATACTTGTCATAAATCTACGTTGAAATCCTTTAATCTGCCTTCAAGTGGTCCTGTTGCCTTAAATGGCCAAAATCTGCGAGTTGGTGAGCCATACAACTCAATGACGGCTTGCTAGATTTGCTGGGGCCATTTTGAATTCATCTGCTTTGAACCGCAATACTGATACTCTCTGCCACTTTCCTGATACCCTTTGACATGCACTTGAGCCTTCTCTTTCCTCTGATACACTTTACGCTGTAAAATTGCCCCTTTTCTGCCTTTTAATGCAAAATTAACTGCTGCAAAGGTTCCCATGGCCTTTGGAATGCTATCGGTGCTCTCGCCGATCAAAACTAGCCTTAAACTTTGAAAAATGGTGCAAACAGGAGGAAAAAGTGTTGTCGACTGTGCCGAGGCCAAGACTGGCCTCCTGTAGCAAAACCGGGCTTGGAGCGATCCCAAATGGCTTAAGGATGTATGATTTCCCTTATTGGTTGTGGTGGGCGAGAGCGCTGCACACAAACCTTAAACAATGGCCATTTTATCATAATATGAAAATGCTCTCAAAACACTACAAAATTGTGAAAATTTGGTGCTTAAGTGGACACTGTAGCAATCATTAAATCCTGGCCGTTGGATCCGGCGCGGGCCGATCCAACGGCCCAGATCTCATCGCAATATCACATCGGGGCGGACCAGGGGGTGGCACATAAACAATCACTAAAACTGCGCGGACCCGATATGTTATAGGCCCTTCCTTTTATCTGGAATCGCATCCGGTCCGTCGGTGATTTCATATCAGCGGATTTTAACAAAATCAATATGCGGACCCGAAATCCCTTAAAACTGCCCTTTATAACTTTTCGGCTCTGGCTCGTTGGGAGCCCTCTCCTTTCGCTGTGCCTGGGGACCTTACGAACCCGATGGCTTTTATAAGACCCGCCTTTATAATATTTCGGCTTCGAAATATCGGAGCCAAACATAAGGGGTGTTCGCCGAACAAACATGGGACGTTGATCTGGGGCCCAAAAATGGATGGCTATGATTATATCAGGACTTCGGCAATCAGCGGGGTAGAGGGTTGACATATATGTGATCGCCCAAATGGGCGATTACCGAAATGATCCGGGCCATTGGATCGGCGGGGGCAATAGACAGCTGAGATTTGGTCGCTGTATCGGCGATCGGCGGCCCATTATAACCCATGCCTTGAGACTTAGCCATTTTCGCTTATAATATGCCACTGCCCCCTCCCGATAGCGATATCGCATAGGAGGGGGACCAAATAGATTCTTTTCTCATCGGAGAATGCATTTTGTTAAAATGAAAAGGAAAAATGAATTCGAAGGGGTAGCCTTTGGTGTTTCAGATGGATTCTAAGGCATCGGAAGGGGTCCGATAGCCGCAAAAGGGAGGATTTTTTCACTTGTAGAAGGTTTTTTATGATTTTTGCATGGTTTTTTGCAACTTTCATGCCTTGGAAGGAGTCCAAAGGCATTTAGGAGGAATGTGATGTGTTTTGAGAAGTTTTAGTGGCCAAAGAGGGTTTCATGCCTTATAAAGGCAAACCAAGGCCAAAGGGATGATTTTTATACATATGAAGGTAAACTATGCAAAGGAATGAGTCCTTTTGCATTTGGAAGATGGTTAGAGGGGTCAATGAGGGTTCTTGCTGAGTTTCAGATAAACTTTGCAATTCCCAAGGATATATATGGTTATTTTTGAAGCAAGGGAAGGGATAAGTATACAGGGGAGTTATATACATAGTTTTAGTAGGGAAGGGGTAAAGAGATAGGGGGTTACATAATAAAGTTAGTAGTTAATATGATAATGATGAGAAGAAGCGCTAAGAATGATGTCTTAGGCTATCAATGGGGGGAAAATGACTGATAGAAGAAGTGTGAACATTCCTTGAGTGAAGCAGATCTTCACCAAGGCAGATGATATGGAGAATGATGAAATTAAGAGGTATCAAGCAGATCTTGACCTCTTTAGGAGATGTTAGTGAGTGATTTGGGGAAAGGGGAAGAAGAGGGAGTTATACATGCATTTTTTGAAGTCCTTCAACTGAACAATTGCCTTCAACTTGTGATATGATAGATATAACACTTGACAATATGAAATGGATCACAAGCCATGATTCTACAACCACAAAGCTACTTACCCAACCTACTCACCTAGCATTTTCTCTTCTTTTGGTTTGGGTGCACTTGAACTAGCATACCCAACTTTTCATTCTTTCTTGTTGCTTGTGCTCCTATCTACTTCTACACTTATTTCAGCCAGGGGCTCAGATTAAGCTGTTGAGCGCCCTTGTTTCTCTACCTAACTACAAATCTGGCCAAGATTAAGCTGTTTGGACAGATGTTCATTCTCTATATTCTACAACATGAAATTGAAACCTAGGGAGGCCAAGATTAAGCTATTTGGCCTACCCTTAACTGAAAACGGATCAAAATGGATTACTTATCAAAACTGGAACAAAGCAGTAGCATTGAAACTAGCACACCTTCATGGATACTTCTTTGGTCATCTGTAGCAAATATGGAGCATTGCAACATGCATAGTACGACATATTTCGCATGTAAAAATGTCGATCATGAAAGATGATTAACCTGCTGCAGCAGGAGGCTAACAGAGCACACTCCTTCAAGGTGAAGAAGTGCACCCTCCTTGAGTACACTCCTTCATGTTGAAGACATGTGCCACCTTGAGCACATTCCTTAGTTTCAAAGACATGCACCCTTATTGAATGCATGCATGAGCTTCTTGTTTCATGTGGGCGTACTCCTAGAAAATAGGAGCCCACATAACTTCCCTTAACTGCTCATTCACTTGTCGGAAAGTGGCAATCATGCATGAAACTGATTTGCATGTAATCTCCTTTAAATCAACCCAACTAATCATTCATATTCATAATCTTTCTCAATTGGCTTGGGCACATAGCTATGGATCAAGAAACTCTTCGTTGATTTGTGTTACAAGTAAGTTTTTCATGTTGAATCTATTCATTTCCTTTCATAACTTCACTATCAATCTTGATTTCCTTATTGGCATTTCTTTTATTTTAGTTTATTTACTGGCTTTTTTGTTCAATCTTGTTTCCACAAGTGTTAATTTGTTGTTTCATGTTGAAACTCTACACATTATTCAACTTTTCACATTCTCACCATGATTGCGACAACATCCATAAAATCTTGTTGATCCTTATTCTTCTTAATTTCATCACAAAATATTATTGTTAGACCTTTTTTTGAGCCATCGTAAATCAGAGTACACTTCTGGAACACGAAGCTCGATCAGCTTTGAAAACTATGCCCAGAAAAATTCAATTTCCCTCTTAAGTGCACTCCTTCAACACAAATACTTCTTCCCTTGTTGAGTGCATGATCACACCCTAAAGGCTTTATTGGGTCCCATTTGGCATGCACCAGTGCACCCTCCTTTCCCTTTATTTCATGAGATCACCCTAAAGGCTTGAAGGACCGAAGACATTTTCCTTTGTCCCTATGGAGTGCGCCAGTTCGCCCTCTCTATCTCCTTGAGTGTGTGAGCACACCTCGAAGGCCTAAAGGCATAAGGACTCATCCTTCATCTCTTTAGAGTGCGCCAGTGAACCCTTGATGATTTCGCTTCCCTTGTTTGAGTGCATGAGCGCACTATGAAGACCTGAATGACCCTTGACACTCCTTCATACTTTGAAAGTGTGCCCTCCTTGTTTTCATGCCTATTTTCTTATCCATGCAATTGATTATGTGTTGTTGTTGATAGATTTAAATTCTTAGCAAATTTAGTGTCTCTTTGAATATCATTTGCTAATATATTTCTACATATCTAGTTTCATAGAGCTAATCTTATCATCATGAGTGTGCTTCCATAAATAGGTGTTCAACCTACAAGTATTATCACTCTTTCATCCTCTGTTGGATCCATGCCTCCTTGTAAAGTGGCCTCCAAAGATGGATCAAAAGTAAGAACTGAGGAAGGAGTTGAAGTTACGAAGCCACCCATTCCCATATATGCAGACACACAGTGCTTCATTGATAAGTCTACCGAGGTCACATGGAGTGATATAAAAGACACTTTCATGCATAAAACAATTCCTGAGAAATTGGAGGACTTGGAAGTATACATCAATATTAAGTGGTCCAAGATACACAAGATCACATGTAGATTCCTAGTCATCCCCTGTGCAAAAGTGATTGAGTGGATCTTTACACACATGGATGAATCTCATCTTGTGCTTCGTAGTGAGAGTGGTCGTCAACTTGCCACTTATTATGGAGAAGACAGGCAGACTTACTAGAAGATGCTTAGGCCCACATAATATCCAAACTATGAATTCTACATCAGATGGGACAACCTTGACAAAAGTGACATTATTAAATTTTGGGGTTGAGAGCCTGCTTAGTTTTGCCACAAGCCATTTTCAGTATATTCAACAAAGATTCTTAGAGATGTATATCAGTATTTGATTGCCTGTGATGTCAGTTGTATGGGAATAAGAACAATGAGGTGTTTGAGGAAAACTAGATATATATGCTCAATATGGTGGTCACCCAGGGTAAGATTTCAATTGGGATTACATATTGTTATTTGAGTTGCAGCATTATGTGGGGCAGGAAAAATTATCTTTGAGGCTAAACCAAGCACCAAAATTCTACATGTCTGCATTTCTTATAAATGGAACCTGTGCACAATATGTGTTCCTAGGAATGTATTGGAACTGGACCCCTCAAAACAAGTTCCAAGTTTACTTCCATTGTAGAGTGTTGTCAAAATAAAGCTTCAAAGGTACTTATGATAGATTGGTTGAGCACTTATTTGCAATTATTTTCACATGATATTTGAGATCGATCATCCTTGCATGACTAATCAAGAGAAGGGGTCAATGTGGTATATCACATATTGGTTTACAGTGCCTGAGAGTACATATATCAGATGTTTTGGTTGTCAAATATACCCTCATCTCATACCATAGTATGTGACCAATAAAGGGGTCCTGCAAGAAGTAGAAAATTAGTTGGAAAAGGATTGTCAAGAGTTATTCATAGGAGGAAAAAATCTCCTTGGTCCACCTTACCTTTGAGGAATAGGCTATATGAGTTGAAGGACCACAAGGTAGAAATGATATAAATACAAGAGTTGAATCACTTTCACTTTGCAAATAAATACTTTCATGGATATGATCCCAAGAGAGTGTGCAGGAAACATTGTGGAAGGATCGGTTTCAATACAGGGTACTCATCAATGTCCACAACAAAAGATTAGAAGGTGAAGAATTGGTATAATGCAGTTAAAAAGGTACAACCATCAATGGAGACAAGTTCACCTCAAGATCCACTAGCTCAATATATGCAGGTCTAGGAGGAAGAACAAATAACCCATCAAGTAAGGAAATTATCTCTTAATCATAGGATCATGTATGATTCAATAAGGAAGAGAAACAGGAAATGGAAATATGATCCTTTGAACACGAGATCTATTCAAGAAAAATTAAAGAAGAGAGAAGCATCCAAGAGGAGAATAGGAAGCAAGTTGAGTTGGTTGTGAAGAAATGAGAAGAAAAATAAGAAAGGAGAAGAATAGAAGAGGAACAACAAAGGCAGTCCTAGGGGAAGAAGCAACACAAAGTCTGGAAGAAGAATAATTCACTCAAGAGATAAAAGAGGAAGATATGGAGGAAGAATATACCATCCCACCCATGGATTATGAACTAGGTTCTCTAGAAGAACCTCCTCTCACAAGTGGTCATCTTCCATTTGGAGAGATGGGGATCATACCTCCACCAAAAGACAGAGTCATGGATGTATGTAGTGTCACATTTGATTAGCTTAAGAAGAGGATAGTTTAGCATGGGCATCGAGACTTCTCAAATAATCCTCAAAACCTAGTCTCGATTTCTATAGAAAAGGTGATAACTACCAACACCAAAAAGAATCCTAGGGAAATCATGGTGGAACATGTTTCTTTTTCCACAACAATATAGGAAAACTATGAACATTTATTGAGTGATAATTCTAGATTGTGGAAATAACTTGTTGCAGTGAAGCAATAGGAAGAACATCTTGTGGTGAAGAATTCAACGATGTAGGAGGAACTGGGAGCAATGGAGGACACCATGCCATATTTATAAGATGATATGATACTACTACAATAGGTGGTGGCTCCTATCATTAGCATTCAAAACAAAGAACAATAAGTGCTAAAACTCCTGAAAGTAGAAAACAAAGTGGTTGACCATCTTTAGGAGTGGGTTGTCAAGTATCTAGACACTCTGCAACATTTGGAAAAGAAAGAAAGGATTGTTGTAGAGATAGACAAAGTTAACTTGAGACTCCAACATACAAACTACATGTGTCTTGGAGAATAGTTGATTAGTATTATTGCTGCATATAATCGACTACACAATGGTTTCGAGTCTCTAACACAAAAACAATCAATAAGAACACTTGAAGTAATCAGAGGCAAAGAAGTCATCTTCCAAAAGGTCAGGTAATACATTGAACAGATCAAGCAAGTAGTAAAACATGAAGGCTTGGATTGATCGAGATATTTTACTTCAAGGATGCATAGATAATTGCATTTAAAAGAGAATGTAACTAAGTAACATAAACACATGACAAGAAGTGGAAATCAAAAGCAACCATGAGATCAAAGGCACAAGACAATTTGATGACAAAGTTCACCCAATGTGGGCTACGTCTTCAGGCCCAACTCAATGTATGGAGGCATATTTCATTAAATGGCAGTAGAAATAAATTACAATCAATCACATAAATGACCCTTATACCTCCACTTCCTGGTCTCGGCTGAAAATGAAATTCTCAATTGTATAAATTCACATCAACATTGAATTTGTGGCATGAAATCATGTCAAATGATTATAAACTTGACCCTATTCTGACACCATCAAAATATGGACCCTTGGGAATCTCTAAGATTCCCCTAAAGATTCCTTCTCACTGCATGAATGGAATTTTATTACTCATATGAGGAAACAAACCACACCTTCATGTTCCCTTCGAAATTATTATTAATTTGATTATAAACTTGGCATGAATCTAACACTATGAAATTTTTCCCTGTAGGGAATCTTTTAGATTTCTCATTGATTTTAAATGGAATATTCCCTTGGAATATACTCATCTCGAAAAATGTTCCCACACTTGGTTTTTTCTCCATTCATACTTCCCTCGGATGAATGGAAAAAATTGTGGGGTTTAGATATTATTTAGGCAGAAAATTTTACAAGGTAAGGTCCATTGGACCATTTGATGTGCGGCTCATTTGAAGCAGTTGGGCTCAGGTTGCAACCCTGTGGCCTCCTCCAAAACATTCAGTTGTTTAATTTTTCTTTTTCTGGCACATTGTTTAGTTTTGGGTGACGTTTTGTTGGTAGACATTTGAATGTTGTGGAGCCATCCCATGGGGCGTTCCAACCACTAGCAAACATGAGTTCAATCCCTGTCGGCTTCATCATATTTCATATATGGAGTGTTTGTTGGGGTGGCAGGTCTGCCAATGGCAGCTCAGCCCATGTATGTCTATATTTAATATATATATTACACTGAGCACTGGCAGGGTTTGACCACCTACCAACCCTTTTATATTTTTTTATTTTTATATATATTAGAATATGTTGGACAAAAACCTTTGACTGAAAATTAGGGGCCACCAACAATTTTAAAGAGGTGACAAATTCACCCTTTCCGGAAGTCAGAATCTGTGTGTTGTAAATATCAAAGAGCTTAAGGACATAAAGTTTGACCCTGGGGACATTCTTGTGATTTTCGATGTGGTCTTCGTTTAGACTTGCATTCTTATAAAGGAGGCCATTGAGGTCATCAACCACCTCACTGACCTTGATACTTCTTGATTTAAAGTTGAGATCTGTCTCACTTCCACTTTTTTTAGCTTCGAAGGTGAATTCTATGAACAGACCTGTGGGGTTGCCATGGGCTCCCCCTATCCCCTGTTGTTGATAATATTTTTATGGAAGACTTTGAATCAAAGGCTTTTGCCTCAGCCCATCTCCTTCCCAATCTTTGGAAGAGATTTGTGGATGACACTGGTGTCATCTAGTCTCATGGCCAAGAAGAGTTGGAACTTTTCTTCCAACATCTCAACAATCAATCCTCCTCCATAAAGCTCACTATGGAGTAGGAAGTTGATGGGTGCCTGCCTTTCCTTCATGTTCTTATTTCGAAGAATGATGCTGGTTCTTTCTCCCACCAAGTCTTTCAGAAGAAAACTCATACCGGGCAGCCTCTTCATGCTATCTCCCATCATTTCCCTGCTCAAAATTTGGGTTTTCTCAACATGCTAACTACTCGTGCACTAAGAATATCTGATAAAAATACCCTTGATAAAGAGAAGGCACATCTCCTTAATGTTTTTGTTAATAATGGTTATATTAGGCACCAAGGTCAAAAATCTTTCCTTAAAGCGAGCAAGAATTCCTTGGTCAAGAAAGACCCTAAAGATCGATTCTCAAGGGTTCATCTCCCTTTCATATAGGGGACCACTAATAATATTGTGAGAATTCTTAGGAAGCATAATGTTCCCTCAACCTTTAGACCCCTTAACACCATCTGTAACTCCCTTAGATTGGTAAAAGACCTTATTGACCCCAAGGACATGAAAGGTGTCTATGTTATTCCATGTTCCTGTGGGACCCACTATGTTGGTGAGACTGGTTTCTCTATTAATCAAAGGATTCATGAGCACCCATTCGACATAAAACATGGGAGAACCCGGTCTTCTGCCCTGGCAGAACACACACAAAAGATGAAGCATCACATATGTTTTAAGGAGGCCCGTGTTATTTCCAATATTGTGCCTTTTCATCACCAGAAATTTAGGGAAGTCATAAATTTTTTAAAAAGGTTGAGCAATCTCAATAGGGATGATGGCTGGAAAATTCGTAGCTTTTGGATGTTGGGTTGTGCTATATTCTTTCCACGACTAGGTCCCCTAGTTAACCAGGGGTTATGGGGGGGGCAGAGCCCCCCTTTCGTTGTGCCGATTGCGCAAGGAGAGTAGTAGCCCCCCCCTTTCCAAGGGGTTTTAGGGGTGTAGGTAGCCCCCCTCTACGGGGTTTGGGGCAGTGCCTCAGGGAAATTTTTTTTTTGGACCCTATATTAGGTGGGCGGACCTACCTATGGTTTTATGCATGGTTTTCGCACATGGTTTTGGGCGCGATGGTTTTTGTTCCATAGTATTGGATGCATCGACATGTATAAATACGTATTGTAAAATTGAAAGGAACATAATGAAAAATCAATCTGATAGTCCCATTTTTGGGATTCAGGGGAAAATCTCTATGTATATGTGTTTTATGTATTATGCTCTTGCATTATTTATTTTCAGTGTTTTAGAATTTGTATGTAGGTAATTTCTATACAAGGTTAAAACCTACATATGGTATCAGATTTATTTTGGTTTCAAGGGGAAGACTTTGTTGCTGAGGGGTTTTTCCCAGGCCTATGGTAGACCCTATTCAATGGGAGATCTACGGGATTGATTCTGGTGGTGAAAGAAGATGACGAGCAGTGGAAAGATAGATATCAAGACATTTAATGGTCAGAGTTTTGAGTTGTGGAAACTCAAGATGGAGGATCTGTTGGTGGATAAATATCAGTGGATCATGATAGATCTGGGTACTAAACCAATGCTTGTGTGCAATGAAGAATTGAAGAAGTTGGATCGAAAGGCAAAGAGCACAATACAATTGCGTGTCTCAGATTCAGTATTACTGAATGTATTAGGGGAAGCTATGGTGAAGTCTTTGTGGGACAAGCTAAGGACTTTGTACCAATCTAAGCCTCTAGTGAATAAATTGCTTCTGTAACCTGAGGATGAAAGATAGAGACTCCGTGATAGAGTATATGAATGTATTTAATATTGTGGTAAGTCAGTTATTGTCTGTCGATATTAAAAATTTAGATGAAGATAAGTGCATCAGTTTCTTGTGTTCTCTACTAGATTTGTGGGATAGTCTGGTTATTGTAATAGGTAGCAACGTAACTACCTTGTAGTTTGATGAAATAGTCTCAACGTTGTTGATGGAGGAGATGAGATGGAAAAATATAGAGAGCCAGAATGGTGATGCCTTGTTTGTACGAGGATGGTCCCAGAATATAAACAAAAATAAGTCATTGAGTGGGAGATATAAATCTAGAGGGAGATATAAATCTCCAAGAAAACCTGTATAGGTGGTGTGCTGGAAATGTGAAAAGGAAGGGCACTACAAAAGGGACTATAAATCTAAAGCTGCCTAGAAAGGAAAGGGATCAGATGATGCTCCTTTTACAGAGGTGAAAACCACATCAGATGAAGGTGTGGATGTATACTTGGCTTCTTCAAGTACACATGTAGATCATGAGGCATGGTTGATTGACTCAGGTGCATCCTTTCACTTCACTGCCCATACAGAGTGCACGGGGGCTTCACTAGGGGAGCAATATCATACCACGTGGGTTCATATTTGGGGGATATATATTGAGAAAAAATGACATAATATATTGGGGGATATATAGGGGGTAAAGGGTTTTTATATTGGAAAATATAAAAAATGGAGCTCAAATTTAATGAAAAAATATAAAGGGGTATAAAAAATGTTAATGAAAAAAATGAATACCTACAATATCTAGTGAAATTAGGGGTTTTTTTAATTGGGAAGTTGTACTGGGTTCATATTGGAAGGGGGTTAAATAATGTGATTTTTAGAGGTATTTTCCAATATGTACTCAAACTAAGGGTATTGTTTAATATGACAAGAATGCACATGATATGTCAGAGGTTCACTGAGTGAATCCCCCATGAGAGAGTGGTTCTGTGAGTATGAGAAATATGATCGTGGTGATGCCTTCTTAGGGGATGATAGGAAGGATAGAATTGTTGGTCATGGAAAAGTAAAGTTGAAGTTGCAAGGTGGAAGGGTTATAACACTTTTGAGTGTGCTTCATATTCCTACATTAGCTAGAAATCTGGTTTCTATAAGTAAGTTGGATGATGCAGGTGTAAAAATAGTGTTTGAGAAGGATACCTACAATATGGTTTGGGGAGAAATGGTATTGATGTGTGGAGTTCAGATTGGAACTCTTTACAAGCTGCAAGGTAGCATTGTTGTTGATGGGTGCAACAGTTTTGTGGTTCCTGAAAGTGGAGCAGAAAATCTAGTGGTCTCTGGAGAAAAGACCATGCTATGGAATCACAGGTTTGGACATATTGGAGAGAAGGACCTTCAAAAACTTCATGGTAAAGGTATGGAAGAAGGTATTATTAATAGCTGTCTCGATTTTACATTTATGTGAAAATTGTGTATATGGGAAGCAGAATCGGGTGAGTTTCCCCTCTGGTGGTAAGAAGGTGAAACAAATATTAGAGCTTGTGCATAGTGATGTGTTTGGACCTGTGAAGGTTCTATCACTAGGTAAGTCTATGTACTATGTATCATTTATATATGACTTCTCAAGGAATATATGGATATATTTCCTTAAGAAGAAATCTAAAGTCTTTGACAGGTTTAAAGAATTTAAGGCTTTGGTGGAAAACCAGACAAAGAAGAAGATAAAGGTGTTGAGGTCAGATAATAGTGGAGAGTTTTGCAGCAAGGAATTTGAAGAATTTTGTAAGAAGTGTGTTATAGCATGGCAAAAGACTACTTCATACGCACCTGAGCAAAATGGAGTTGCAGAAAGAATGAACAAGACATTAATGGAAAGGGCAAGAAGCATGTTCAGTGGTGCCAAGATAGGACAATAATCATGGGCAGAGGCGATGGAGACAACATGTTACCTAGTCAACAAATCACCTTCATCAGCGTTGGAGGATAAGACTCCACAAGAGGTATGGACTTGTAAGAAACCCTCTCTTTCACATCAGAGGATATTTTGATGTGATGCATATGTAAATGTTCCAAAGGAGAAAAGAACTGAGTTGGATAGTAAATATGAAAAGTGCATCTTTATTGGCTATAAGGATGGTTTAAAGGGTTATAAGCTTTGGAATACAGTAACAAGGAAGGTTGTGTATAGCTGAGATGTGGTGTTTAGAGAGGAGAAAAATGTTATTAAACATGAATTCCCATCAAAGGAACCTGAGAAGATTGATTTTGAGCTAAAGGAGGAAGAATCAGACTCTAGAGCAGAAGAGGAATCAGAAGATGAAGAGCCACAAACTCTGGTTGTGATAAGATCTGTTCAATAAAGAAGGCATCCAGAAAGGTATAGTCCATTTGCTTTCTGTACAAATTTTTCTTTATCTATTACTGATGATGATCCCAAAACTCTGAAGGAAGCAGTAGATTCAAAGAATGGAAAACTCTGGAAAGAAGCCATGGTTGATGAAATGGCATCTTTGCATAAAATGAGACTTTGGATCTAGTGGAGTTGCCAACTCAAAGGAAATCCATTGGTAGAAGATGGGTGTTGAAGAAGAAGACAAATGCAAAAGGAAAGGTGGAGAAATACAAAGCTCGGTTGGTAGAAAAAGGTTATTCTTGGGTGTCAGGAATTGATTTTGGTGGTATTTTTTCTCCTGTTGCCAAGGTAGCTTCTATTAGATTACTTTTATCTATTGTTGTTGCTTTTGATTTTGAGGTAGAATAGATGGATGTGAAGAAAAAATTTCTCCATGGGGATTTGGAAGAGGAGATCTAGATGAAGAAACCTGAAGGCCTTATGGTGAAGGGTAAGAAAGAACTAGTATGCAAGTTAAAGAAGTCTCTGTCTAGGCTAAAATAGTCACCAAGGACGTGGTATCAGAAATTTGATACATTTATACGGGGACTTGGCTTCACCAGAAGCAAAGAAAATCACTGTGTGTATTTTAAATTAATTGGTGACCATGTTATTTATCTGGTCTTGTATGTGGATGACATGTTGCTGGTTGGAAATGACAAAGAAATTATCTGGGATTTGAAGACCCAATTTTCCTCCAAATTTGACATGAAATATCTTGGTGTTGCAAACTATATTTTGGGCATGGAAGTTAAAAGAGTTCAAGTAAAGAGGAAGCTCTCGTTAAACCAGAGAAAGTATATCGATACAACATTGCAAAGGTTTAATATGTAGGATAGTAAACCAGTGAAGGTTCCTATTCTTATTGGTGTAAAGTTATCTGTTGAATAGTGTCCTAAGACACAAGAAGAGGAAGAGGACATGTCCCTTGTTCCATATGAAAGTGCAGTCGGTAGCTTGATGTATGTGATGGTCTATACTATACCAGGCATTATACATGTAGTGGGAGTATTGAGCAAGTTTATGTGAAAACCAGGGAAGGAGCATTGGACAACAGTGAAGTTGGTTTTCAGGTATTTGCATGGCACTAATGATTATGGTTTGTGCTATCAATGAAGACCAAGATTGGACAGAGTTTTGGATATCCGTGGCTTTGTTGATGTAGACTGGGCCGGAGATCTGGATCAGAGAATATCTACAAGTGGGTATGTGTTTAACCTATTTGGGGGTGCATTTAGTTGGATGAGTAAGAAAGAATCTGTAGTGGCACTATCAACTACAGAGGCAGAATACATGGCAGCCACACATGCAAGCAAGGAAGAAGTTTGGTTGTAGAGATTGTGTTCAAGCATGGGGTTAGTACAGGGAGCTATAAGGATATACTATGATAGCCAAAGTGAAATTTTCTTGGCAAAGAAACCTACTTACCATTCAAAGACAAAGCACATTGATGTTCAATATCAATTTGTGAGGGATATGATAGAAGACAAAAAGGTGTTGTTGGTAAAGGTGGATACTTTGAAGAATACTGCAGATGCATTGACAAACTCTGTGAGCTCTGAGAAGTTCTCTTGGTGTAGAGAAACAATGGGCATTGTAGGAATGGATAAATGACTAATCTCTCTTGTGGAAAGAAAACAACAAGTGGGAGAATGTTGGGTTGTGTTATATTCTTTCCACGATTAGCTCCCGTAGTTAACCGAGGGGTTAGAGGGGGAGCGGAGCGCCCCATTTGTTGCGTTGATTGCGTAGTGGGAGGGTCACAGGAGGGGTGGCAGCCCCCTTTCCCAAGGGGTTTTAGGGGGGCAAGTAGCCCCCTTGTATAGGTTTTGTGGCAACGCCCCGGGGAAAAAATAATTAGACCCTATATTAGGTGGGCGAACATACCTATGGTTTTGTGAATGGTCTTTGCACATGGTTTTGGGCACGATGGTTTTGGTCCATGGTATTGGATGCTTCAACATGTATAAATATGTATTGTAACATTGAAAGGAACATAATGAAAAATCAATCTAGTAGTCCCAATTTTGGGATCCAGGGGAAAATCTCTATTTATATGTGTTTTATGTGTTATGCTCTCACATTTTTTATTATCTTTGTTTTAGAATTTGTATTTAGGTGATTTATGTACGGGGTTAAAACCTACATTGGATCCCTACCCTTTCTTCCTAGCCGCCCCCTTCCGCCCCCACCCCTGCCCCTTGTGTTGACATTTCCCCCTCGCCCTCCTGATTGTTTTTCCATTTTCCCTTTCTTCTCTTTGATTTTTATTCAGTAATTTATTTATTCATTTTAATCTTAATTTTTTCTTACTTAAAATTAAGAATTAGTTGTTTTTAAATGGGTTCTAATTTTTTTTTTTACACTTAATTATTTAGCATAATATATAAATGAATAAAAATATTTTATACCTAAACATAGATAAAAGAATTATAATGAGATAAACCAATTAATCTCATTATACCTTGAGTAAAATAAATATAAATAAATAAAATTATAAATTGAATTAACTAACTAATTGAAAATAGTTATATTTTTCCATAATTCTTCATTGACTTTTATTTATATTCTAATAAAAATTGCTACATATCTAATATAGTTAAATTTTATTAAACTAAGAATTAAGTCAAAGAACTAACTAACTAATTAGGTTATCTAGTTATTACTCATTTATTATTTCTTCTTATTATTTCATATAATAATATTAATATAAGTCTTTTTCTAGTCTTTGAAGATTTAAATAATAAAAAAGTCTATTAGTTAATTCTTAGTTTATTCCAATTTAATTGAATGAAGGAAATTTGCATTTAATCACAAAAGAAATAAATATAATAAAACTAACTAATTAATTATTTAATTAACTAATTATATTTCCCTTTCCATATCTCTTGGTCTTGTCCTGTTACCCAGTCTAATGTAGTCGTTTCCTGGTCAAATGTAGTCGTTCCTAGTCAAATGTAGTTATTAGATGACCTTCTCTCTCTATTTATCCTGTAGCCATGATCTAGTTCTTCAACTTGTCCCAACGATGAACCACACTTGTGGATTCAAAACATGTCAACAAATGAATTATGATGTGATTTTCACCAAAAACTCTTCCCAAAACAATGTCAAATTGTTGCCTCATTAGTGGCTGCCATTGGGCCTAGTTTGAGAAAAACTTTGATTGGCCATAATGTTCACATAGGAATTGAGATATAGGTGTCGTTCACATTGTTAGAAATATTGCGTCGATAATTGTGATCTAACCCTAGTTCCATTTCAATCTAGAAACTTTGATTTTTGAACTTTTTCAAATATACTTTTGAATTCTAAGCATTTTTGGATCCATGTTGGCTTGTATGGGCCTGAACCAGGTTCAAAGGTGATTTAGCCAAGAAAATCCCGGTAATACTAGCCCTTTTGGCAACAGTCTACAGATCGCAGATTGAGGTATCACTTGAAGTAGTATGGGAGGGTGCTAGAACCAGGTTTCCACACCTTGGGGATGTCTGATGGGCTTTTGGAGGTTCGCGGTCTGACCCGTTGCTATGCGCACTTGATATTCCTTTGCAACCCATGCTGCTGTTTCCACGTAGCCCTACTCAAGGCACGACCCGTATAATACCCAAGTTCCTTGCTAATTAACCAATTACTTAACTTGTGTGTGTAAGATTTATGGTTATTACAACATATTCAACAATCATATCAGTGCGCACAATACATAAAGTAATACAAACATAAAGAATATTATGCATAGAAAATACACAGAAATGAGGATCAAATTCTCTTTATTATTCTTCAATCTCGATTATAGACTCAACACCGCCCTACACACTCAGCTGCAGGGGTCTGCCCACTCAGCTACAGACTCTACTAGGCCTCTGTGCACTAAGATGCAGAGCCTTTTCCTACTACTACAACCTAATACACTTAAGAATCCTACTCTAAGCTCGAACCATTCCTTCGCTACTCACTCTATCATCTACTATTTTTTCAACTTAGAGCCTCACTTTATTTATACAATCCATGGTCTGCAGACCATGGGTAGGTCAACATGACTTTACATTACATTACATTACTTTAGGGTGGACAACCCTATGACTTAACCTCTACTTCGTGCTCCGCACCTGCAATTCGTGGAGTCTTACAAAACCTTTGACCAAAACTTGGGATTTGAGCCCCAAAACATGCTATGGGGGGATTCCATGCCCAACAAGCCCACAACACAATCATCATGACCCATCCCAAGTCACTCTGCTGGTGCGGTGATCTTGGCACAGAGCCCCTCCAACTATTTCCGTACTACCTGGATGTCCACGACACATTGTTCTACTATTTGTTGGACCTACTGCACGCGCTCTTCTGTTGCTTCTTTGTGAGGCTCTGCTATCTTTCTTAGCACATATAGTCCCTGCATTTGCATGAGCTTGCCCTCAATCTCAGCCATAATGGTGAAGGTCTCATCAATCCAAGGCTGGACGCATGCTTTGAGAAGGGCCTCTTTCTATCTTGCAGCATCCACCTGCTCCTTTAGTGCCCTTGCTTGCTGCATCTTAGCCAGCCATTGGGTGAGGACGACTATATGTGTCATTCCCCTGACATTATCATACTGCTGCTACAATTTGCGTGCCTCTGTTTCCAAGCACTGTATGTTGGGGTCCTCCTGCAAGGATGTGAGGACATCAAATGCATGGTCCAACATACCGGTGCAGTGCTAATCCGCCCTTCCAATTTCTTCCAATCCTATTTGAATCGCACTAACTCACTGTTATTTAACTTCTGGAGGAGTGGAAGGCTACGCCTTCATCTGCAGCTCAACAATCTAGAGGTTTAGCACCAACTGCACTCATGTTGTTTCCTCACACGCGCTTCGGACTCCACTTGCCAGACAGTGAATCCGCATCTCGGTTGATAGGTCTGTGACGATGGATAGCTCTAGAACGTGTCGACATGATTCATCCACTGTTTGCGCGATCTGCCAATTCTATGAAACTATCTCGTCACACTGCAGGAAGATTATTTCGATGTTGATATTTTGCTCACTCAATACCTAGATCGCGCGGACTTCCCTGGTGCGTAGTGCTGTTGTTATGCCATCCTGCAACTGGTACAATGTGTCCCGTGGAAGGGAAACTAAATTTAGGCCAAGTCCCTTGATTCGGCCCACCGCGACTCTATTCTCCTCGCTATCCATTGTTAGTGCTCCTTCCGATATCACTATGGTGTTAGCCATTTTTGCGCGCAGTAGTTTCTCTGCTGATGATGTACCTGTGGTGTGTAGGCGGCTACTGTTCCTTCCTGTGGGGGCCACACCTGAAGTTCCTGCAACTACGCCCTTAGGGCCCCCAACACATTCTGTTGCTCCATCATAGCTTCTTGGAGCACTTCCCTGGTGACCTCATGAACTGTGTCACCGATGTCGTAGAGGTCATCGTCTATCAATGTAATTGGTTTGATGTCTAGTTTGGAAGCCTTGGCCTTCTTTTGTGGACCTGATCTTTCCATAACACATGGTTGTTTCAGCTGTGTAGATGTTGTGCTTGGGTCCGCACCTTCTATTATGTCCTCTACTCCTTGTCCTGTGGACAAGTTTGGGCCCCCTTCCTCCTGCATCGTGGTGGCGCCTGTTGCCTGTGCTACTCTTGCTTTGTCGAAGGCCTTTGCCTTCTCTACGGCTACCTTCACTGCCTCACGAGCATCCCTTACCTCCGCAGCCAATTGTTCATTGCACTTTTATTGGGCCAACTAGGTGATACACAGCTTGGTGGAATCATTCTACTTTTCTACCACTATTCTATCCTGCTCCGCCAAATCCGGGGCGCACCACTTGGGAAGCCATGCTTCTAGCATAGAGAAGATGGCATCATCAATTGCGATGAAAGGAAGCTTGGTCTAGATTTTCTCCAGATCCTTACGCGCCTTGATATACGCATTGTGCATATCCTCCTTGAAGTTTTCAAAGCTCCACAGACTGTTGTACACTGTGGGGGAGAGGCACGACCCCCTATTAATCCACATCTAGACACTCGCCTCCATGAGCACCCAGAAGATATTAGTCTTGAGGATCCGCATGGCGTCCTTTTTAGCCTAGAGTGACACATATTTTTCAACCTCTGGCAAGTCCTGTTCAATATGAGGGAACTAATTGTCCTCAAGCAGTTCCTCTGTCACCAATAAAATAGACAAGAGCAACCACATCTAGTGGAAGTTATTGCCCTGCTCTTGAGCTTCCTTGCAGTTAATTAGGAATTCTTCGTAGAGGAACTCAGGCCAATTGAATTGGACCCCCTCTGCGCATTGTTCTGCCAGCGCTGGTACCTCGTCTCTGTGGCATTTTTTCATCACCTTCCCAGCCAACAATTTGGTGGCTACGCACACCCCTTTATCTTTAAGGTTGTTGATTACGTAGCCCCTCTTCTTCTTTTATACTTTCTACTTCTTCTTCATGGCCTTTGCGAGCACCAAATCTCTGCTTTTGCCAGCTATCTTTGTGGGGTCCTTTCCCTTACAAGGAAGCCAGGAAAACTTGTGGATAAGCTCCGCCATGATGGGAATAGGCTCCTCTAGCCATAAGTACCCATCGTGCACCAGGAAAAGCAGTTTCCTGATGACTAAGATTGTGATAGGTGCACGGAAAAAGTTTGGAATCCATAGTAGCTGGAGTAGTCCTACCTTTTCCACACTGCGCAGCCATTTTTGTAGCTCTAGCATTGTAACTAACCCCTCCTTGCTCTGTTTCATGAGGTTCTCAATCTCTAAATGTGGGAACTTCTCACTATCCATGAGGTCCCAGTCTTCAAATTTCATTGTGGGTACGCAGCCCAGGGCTGAGCCCTCAAACAGAATTCCATCTGGGAGGAGCAGGGTTTGGAGTGTGCTCTTAGCGGCATCCAAATCCTTGGGTACCTTAGCTTTCCCTTTCCACGGAGGAACGTACTCGGGCAATTTTGTTGCAGTGCACACCAGTTGGATGTCTTCTTCCATTTCTTCATCTGCCTCTATCTCATTTACGAGAGCCTGAAGGTCCTCCTCCTCATCATCTGTCTCAATGGTGACAGCCTTGCCCTTTTCTTCCATGGAAAGTTTACCAAACCACAAATTTTTTGGGGACATGTGGACTGGTACTACTGCCTACTTATCCTTCTTGGGCCTCGGTGTCCGAGGTGATTTAAAAAATTTCGGTGCATCCCCAACCTACACCGTAGGGTTCTACGCAGCTTCCTCGGCAGTTCTCACTACAAAACCCAAACCTATCTTGGTAGTTGTCATCTTGTTCGAACTGTCTATGGTTGTTCATGAACATGGGGGCTCAAATATCGCTTGGTGCTCAACACTCTATGCTCTTCGTAGTAGCTCAAATCTCAACTGAACAAGTGTTGTCTTGTGGCTAGCCCTTGGAATTTTATAACATCTTTTGAATTTGAATTCGACTGTTCCCCCCACTTTTGAGTCATTAATCCATTCTTGGTGGCAGATCATCCCAAATCTATCTCTTAATTAGTATCTTAATTTCCCTCTGCCCACTCCCTTTTGCCTTAAATTGGACATGTCATCGTGAACAATGATGCTAATGGTTAATTCCCAGTCTACTCACGTGGCAACGCAGCCCCCTATGAATGGGCACGATCCTTGTGTCATGTTATTTCTACGTGCACCTCCATCATCATAGGACTCTTTTAGAGTCCAGTGCTCTCTTTCAACTGTCTGGAGTGATGAGACTGTGCTCCTTGTGGCTAGTCAAGTGGTCGCACCACCTGTGCGAGACTTCAACTCACCTTCCAACATAGCCCGCAAAAACTCCTCAATTGTCTGCGTAACCACTGGCACTGTGCATTTTACCATATGTAGTGTGCTCCCCTGGTTACTGTGTTTGATGAGGTGTTTTTGTAGCCATGGCAACAAATTCATAATTCATGGTGACCTTCTTCTAATGCAGTGGTATGATCACTTGTATCTTGCCTTGTCATCCTTGGTGTATCGGTGAGACATGCCTGCATGATCTCATTTTCCAGCCTCTTGATCTCAGTGTCCATCAAAATGCTTTTCTTTCTCAATTGTACCTGGTCCTTTTCGAGTGTGTGAAGTCTAAGGTTCCCTCACCGGATGGCTTCACGAATCCTTATATGTTATACCTCGCATAGATGTGTGATTTCTTCCTTCTGGTCATCACGCACTATCACTACTATAGGGTCTAGTATGTGTGGAGTCCTTTTTTTTATTTTCTTCCATAAGTACCATCTCCATTCTATTCCACTCCTTTGGAATTGTCTCCATGTTCAGGGTTTTACACTTGGTCCGGTAGGCCCATCGAACCGCTAGCATGCGTGAGTCCCAATCATTTCGTCTCTCTTGGTGAACCTTGTTCAATACTCTATACACCCTATCGAAGGATTCGTGATGGAGAACTGGTAGCACGCATCACCTTTCTTGCTGTTGCGCTTTGTTCCAATTCATTATTCTAGGGCCGGTGTGTGCTTGTGTGAGTTTTACAGCATATGTCTGTACCCATCGAGAAAGTTGGGCACGCAAGTTGTTCCACCCCTGTTGACTCACTTAGTTTTGAATCTAGGGTTTTCCAAACCATAGGCGCATCATCCTTCTGCATGTGCACCAGTCCTCGAGATTTCCTTGATGGGTGCCACACCATCATGCGGGTGTTGAGCACAGTGCCACTTTAGCACATCAAACCACTGTTGTTCTGGTACTGCACTTTCAAATTTTCTCTTAAATTCATCCACTGCTGAAAATCCATCATATATCGGTAGATCCATTGCCTCGGTTGTTATGCAATGCAATGACCTGATCATCATGTTCTAGTTTAGTGTTGTTACTTCATGTAGCCGATTCTACCATTGCTCTATCTCTTCATCTAAATCTGAAGTGCAGGATCTTTCTCACTCCCACAAAATCCTTCCATCTACAGTCAGATTCACCCAATCCTCTCCTTGTATAGTTATCTTGTAAATACAATCGAGATTGTCATCACTATCATCGTCGTGGACTAGTTTAGTGTATCGCACTCCTTTGACTATATCTAGTAGTACTACTACACGTAGTGACTTTTTCTCAAAGGTCATTTTGTGCTTCTTCATATTTATGACTCTGTTCATATCGATAGCCCAGTCTATTCCTAGTAGCGTGGGATAGGGATTGCTGTCATCAATAATATCTATCACTTCAAAATCCGCCTATGCGCTCACACCTTCAATATCAACTATCAACCCTTGCAATCTTCCTAAGGGAAAAATCTTCTCTTGGTTCGCCATTCATAACTAAATAGGGGACCATTGTAATGCACGTCTTCCCATGCGTTCCCATGTTTGCTTTGGTATTACATTCGCGTCTGAACCCAGATCTAGGATTACTTGATCCATTTCGTACTCGCTTATTTTTGCAGTCAACCTCATCTCCCTTCCTATGTGTAATGTATGCTTTCCAAGTTTCCGGACCACACGTGGTTCTCTTGACGTTGTACACCTAGTGGTAAGTTCCTGTAGCCCTTTGACTACCTTGTTGTCATGCAGCAGTTTCATGCATGTCTCCAGAAAGGTAGTGAGCATTGGATGATCCATCCCTGGTTCTAGTTGATCCTTACTACCTGAAGTGGAGGCCTCTGTGAAGCTCTTCTTAGCTTCCATGAATGTCTCCTTCATGCGTTCTAAGTCAAACTTAGGTTCCTTTGTAGGAGCCTTGCGAACCCATGTGTTGTCTTCTGGCTGCTTCCCTTTATCATCTCCCATGGTCATACCACTCTTGAGCATCATGTTTACATTTGGGTCTTCTTCGCGCGGTTTAGACCTCATCATTTGTAAATTCTAGGTCAGACGGGGCTAGAGTACCTCCTTTTCATGCATCCTTGCTATTAACGAAGGGAAATCTTCTACCTCATGATCAAACTGATTACAATACCAACATGATATCCTAGTTGGGTTCGTACAATCGTAGGCATATTGCCCTGGCCCTCCACAATTGTAACAAATTATCTGGCCAAACCCATTCTTAGTCCCATTCCACCTCAACCCTGACTGCACCCCTGAAACCCAGTGCTTGCCATCCCTGCATTTGGGTTGAGGGCTCGCGTTTCAGCCTGTGCCCTATAGGCACGAGTTTGATCCATAATTAGTTCGTAGCTTTAGTAGGTGCATTCTTCATGGCCTACCGACCTACATAAATTACAAAACAATTGCTAGGATGTATGCGTATACTTCTGCAACAGATGACAATTTTCTGTGGTGTGTTTTCCTCCTATCTGGAAGATCATGCATGATAATGCAGACGCTGCACTTGGCCTTACCTGTGCCTCTAGTCTTAAAGGTATTGGCCCTCCCCCTAAAAAGTAGTTTGCGAACACTGGACAATGGTCCTTGTCGTGCCCTTGGCATTTGCATTTTATGCACCATACTTCCTCACACACCTCCGCCCGTGTTGTCCTGTCCTGTTTCAAAATTTGCATCTCTAGACATAGATTCTGTAGTTGCACATGGATTTGTTGGACTCCCAACCCAGGGTCCTATATAGGGATCTCATGTAATCTCATTGCCATCTCCAATGCTTCGGCCTCGGTGGAAAGTTTTTGATGTGACAACGCCGTCCTTAAGTGTGGCGTAAGTGAGGCCACAAACCATGTGTGATGTTGTGAATTTGTTAACATCATATTGGCTTCATGGATCATACTCTTCAGCCTTTAGTCTAGATCCCAGGGGGTCTCACCTGGGAGCATTGTGATCTCCTTAAACCTGATGATTGATTATGTCTCTGATTTTAGCCTGCTAAATTCTCTATTCAGCACGGTCTGGATCTCTGTAATTCCTACGTTTGGGTGGTCATTAGAATGCTTGATATACCACGTTAATGCATGATCCTACAATGAACTCACCAGCGTAGCCTTTTTAATATTATCATCAACGATGCCCTGTGCTTCCCATACTACTCTTACCACGAACTAGAATTGGTCTGGATCTTCATTTCCTACTCCTTTGAACACCGGTAGTTTGATCACACTCGCCATTCTCAACTGTGGTGGTGGTGGAGGTGGAGTGGGTGGAGATAGAGGTGAGGAGGTGAAACGGGTGGTGGTGTGGGTGGGGGTGGTAAATGTGTAATTCTCTATCTTGTCAAACTGACTGCGTTTCTTGGAGAAACATTCGCGAGCTCTTCCTCGCTTTCCCGCGAGGGTGAAATTAAGGGACTTGTTTCCAACTCCTCACTAATTATGCTTTTTTAGATCTTCCCACTTCGCATAGTCCCTAACATTAATTTATTCGCATAACGCTCTTTACACACGATAACATCTTAATCCAAGTGTGTAAGGATTTAATATACTTACCTTGCGGCTCCTTGAGAAAACTTCGCTCTACCTCACTGTAGCTAATGGTCATTTCTATCGCAAAATCAGTGATAAATCCTCTTATTATTTGGTCGATCCAGTGGTCCACAACTCACGTTATCTTAACTTCTGATGCTTCTAGTCTGCGCACTAGTTCCAGAGTCCACACTATTCATTTGTTGAGCCTACACCTTCCTTGACGGTTTGCTAACTTCGTGATCCACTCATACAGCTAAGAAGGAAAGGATGCAAAGAAAATTTTGTGGATTTCTGTGTACAAGTAGCACTCTAACCACTATTCCTTACATACTCATGGATTTTTTTTCTCCTGTGCCGTGAACTTGTGAATCTTATTGTCCAACCACTCTTCAATTTCTTTCTTCATTGGATTCCAGTGGCATGACATCAGACATTTTTTATGCAGATCCTCATCTTGGCAAAGAAATGATTTGTTGACTTGTATGGGCCTAACCCAGGTTCAAAGGTGATTTAGCAAATCTTAGCACTACTGGCCCTTTCAACAATAGTTCTTGGAGCACGGACTAAGGTCTCACCCGAAGTAGTATGGGGGGGTGCTAGAACTAGGTTTACGCACCCTGGGGATGTCTGATGGGCTTCTGGAGGTTCGCGGTCCAATGCATCGCTATGCGCACTTGCTATTCCTTTGCAACCCGTGCTGCTATTTCCACGTAGACTTACTCGAGGCCCGACCAGTATAATACCCAAGTTGCTTGCTAATTAACCAATTACTTAACTTGTGTGTGTAAGATTTATGGTTATTACAACATATTCAACAACCATATCAGTGCACGTGATACATATAATACAAACATAAAGAAGATAATGCACAAAAAATACATAGAAATAAGAATCAACTTCTCTTTATTAGTCTTCAATCTTGATTACAGACTCAACACCGCCCTGCACACTAAGCTACAAGGATCCGCGCACTCAGCTGTGGACTCTACTAGGCCTCTATGCACTTATTTGCAAAGCCTCTTCCTACTACTATGACCCAATACACTTAGAATCCTACACTAAGCTCGAACCATTCCTTCACTACCCGCTCTATCATCTACTATCTTTTCAACTTAGAGCCTTGCGCTATTTATACAATCCCATGGTCCACGGACCATGGGTAGGCCGACATGAATTTACATTACATTACACTACTTTAGGGTGGAAAACACTATGAATTAACCTCTACTTCATGCTTTGTGCCCGCAATTCGTAGAGTCTTACAAAATATTTGACCAAAACTTGGGATTTGAGCCCCAAAACATGTTGTGGGGGTATTCCATTCCCAACAAGCCACCTGGATCATTCCTCCCCACTGAGGAGATTTTGGTCCTCCAAAAGCATGAACACATCTTGCAATTTACAGGTGTCCTTGTCAAGTGATACTTTCAACATCTACATTCCATGCAAATCTAGTACATTATTTGTAATCACCTATAAAACCAAACATAACTCAAACAACCTCATACTTGCCAATATATTATAACACACACCCTCTGGTCAGATTTACATCATAATAGAAACCGATACCACAAATAAAATAAAATAATGGAAAAAACATCATTGTTTATTTAATAAGTGATGGAAAACACATCATTACTTATACAATTATATCGCAAGATGTGATTTACAAAATGCGCGATGACAAGCTACTATATCTACTAAAACCATCTCTTACTCAACAAAGTGAATGGGTCATTTCCTTGTGGCGGATTCGCTTGTTGAAAGCATTCGCAAATTAGTTGCTTCTTAGGTTGTTTTTGGGCATGAAGTATTTAACATGTGGCTCCCTCGTGTCCATCCTCATTGTAGTAACTACAATGATTCTTTCTCCTCCAAAATTTCTAGATCATCTTTGGACACTCATTCCTAATTTCCCTCTGATAAGTGCTCATGAATCCTCACTATCACTGGAATGTGATGAATTAATATCATCATCTATCATTGGTTGGTGACTGGATGACTTGGATCATTCCCCAACCTCTTTTCTGACATATCCAAGTCCTGCATAATGAGGCAATTTCTCCACTTTGATGGGATTCACAACTCCCTGGCCATTAATGTCGAGGCCCTTTCCTTGATACCCATCTTCTTCAACAATTTTGGTCCAATTCTTGTAGTATGTTTCTCAAAAGCAACGAAATCATGATCATAAAAAGAACATGAAATTGAAGAATCACTTTTTACGTCAGGCTTGTTAAGCTGCAACTTTTCCAAGGCCTCCTCCTTGGCTTGTAATTGATATTGCAGCCTTTATTTCTCCTTCTCTGTTTATTGTAGGAGTATTCTTTGTTCAACAATCTCCACTTGGATTCTTTGTTGATTTATTCGAGTTCTTGAAGCCATGTAACATTTGGTTCCCTCCTCATTTTTGGCACAACATCTCCTAAAATATTTGTCTCATCACCTGAATCAGAACCCAATTTAGTAGGTCATTCTTCTGCAATCCCAAGAGCTGCAATCGTCATTTCATCACCTGAGTCTAATCCCAAGTCAGTTGGCCCAACATATATAAATCTTGTAGTTGTGATATTCTCATCATCCTCTAATTCATATTCTTGATCTTGTTTCATAGTTGCAACTATCTTCTACTTTTCTTTTCTGTCATTCCTCTTTAGCCTCAATGCTCGATGCAATTTCCAACAATGTTTCTCATTATGCCCCTCTTTTTCATAATGAGTACAAGAGGGATTTTCTTCATTTATCCTAGTTGTTGTTGTTCTGTTTGGGTGGTATTATTGCTCATGATTCCCCCTATTTTCAAGATGTTTTAGCCTTCACACTAGCTTCATCAAGAGTTTTAGGTTCAAATAATAACAATGAATGTCGCAAATCACTATGCAAAGAGTCAATATAACTCATCAACGTCTCAAGAGTGTCTAGTGGAAAATTCAATGTTAATGCTTGTTTCCTAAACGCCTCTATAAAATTCGGAACAATTTGACCTTTACTTTGTTTCAAATGTTTCTATTCCATCATGGCTTTCTGTTTTTAGCCAAATGGGTAGAAGTGTCCTATTTTAGTAAAGACAAACTTAGACCAAGATGAAAGAAATTTATGACTATTCTTACCACCTTTATGCAATTTTCCTTCCCACCAGATGAGAGAAGTACCAATCATTCGAAGGGATTCTATCTAGATATTGGCTTCATTCTCTCTTATTCCTTGTATGTGACATACAATTCAACCTATCTAATCTAGTTATCTAGCTTTTCTACATTAGATTCTCCATTGAAAACAAAAAAATCAAACTTGACATCTAACTTTTAAAAAAAATTGTGTAGATGCATTCCTATGATGCCTGTTACAATGGTGAGAAAAGGAAGAAGAAGAAATTTCACTAGAGGACAGAGAGGGAGGAGGATTTTCTCCTCCACTTTCATGATTTACCAAGGCATGATCACTTGGTTATTTCTTTCATTATCTTCTCATATTTTGCAAACAACTTGTCAACTTTATCTGCCATGTGAAGAAGATCTTATGATAATTTCACTCTTCTTCTATTCAAGCTTCATCATCTGCCATGTTCCTTCTTCTTGTTGCATACCCTGCTTTGGGGTAAAAGGATTTGAGTTTCCCTTCCCCTCTTTGGAGCTTGTTCCTAGTTATCATTCAATCATGCAACTCACGTCAAGAAGACATGCTTTGATACCAAACTTGATCTAGATCTTTTACTCCAAGGATGCATACAAAATTTCATTTAAAAGAGCATGTAATAAAGTAACATAAACACATGAAAATAAGCATAAATCAAAATCAAACATGATATCAAAGGCACAAGGCAATTTGATGACGAAGTTCACCCAATGTGGACTACATCTCCAAGCCCTGCTCAATGTGGTGAGGCCTCTTTCATTTAATGGTAGTAGAAATAAATTATAATCAATCACATAAATGACCCTTATACCTCCATTTTCTATACTTGTATGAAAATTCAAAGCTTAGTTACAGAAACAGACATCGCCATTGAATTTGTGGCATGAAATCATGTCAAACGACTATAAAATTGACCCCATTTTGACACTGTCAAAATTTGGACCCTCAGGAATCTCTAAGATTCCCCCAAATATTCCTTCTCACTACGTGACTATAATTTTGCTGCTCATATGAGGAAATGGACCACACCATCACGTTCCCTGTGAAATTCTGAGTATAAACTTGGCATGAGTCTGACATTGTGAAATTTTTCCCTCTGGGGAATCTTTTAGATTCCTCACTGGTTCTGCATGGAATATTCTATGCAATATTCCAAGAAATATTCCCCTAGATTAAAATCATCTCAAAAAATGTGCCCACACCTAGTTCTGTAGTGTGGCTTTGCCTTTATTCTTCCTTGCCCCGGTTGAATTGAAAAAACTGTGGGGTTTAAATATTATTTAGGTGATGGATTTTACAATGTAAGTCTCATTGGACCATTGGCTAGGCAACTAAATTTGGAGGGGGAAGTCCTAGGTTCCAACCCTGCAACCTCCCTCAAAATAGTTGGTTTTTTTATTTTTGTTTTTTAGTTCATTGTTTAGTTTGGGGTGGCATTTTGTTGGCGTCCATTTGAATGTTGTGGAGTGGTCGCGTGGGGTGGGCCAACTACTGGCCGACACGTGTTCAAATCCTGTCAGCTTCATCATATTTCATATATGGAGTGGTTGTTGGGGTGGAGGATCTGCCAATGGGGGGTTTGATTGCCCGTCATCCCTTAGATATATATATATATATATATATATATATATATATATATATATATATATATATTAGACAAAAACCACTGATCGAAATTTAGGGGTCATTGGAAATTTAAAAGAGGCGACAAATTCACCCTTTTGAGTGAGCCATTAAATGTCAAATTGTCACCTCGTTAGTGGCTTTGACTGGGCCTAGTTTGACCAAAACATTGAGCATCCATAACTTTCACATACGAACTCAAATTTAGGTGTCGTTCATGCCATTAGAAAGATTGCATCAAGATATTTGATTTGACCCTAGTTCTATGTCAATCTAGTAACTTTGGTTTTTGAGTTTATTCAAAGCCACTTCTGAATTATTAGTGTTTCTGGAGCCATCTTGATCATGGATGTTACCAAATACATTATTCTATGATATTCCATCGCACCAGTCAAAGCCGATATGAAGCTTTCATGGCTATGAAATAGTGTATAGTCAAGCTCCAAGACTATACTAGTTCAGGAATTACACTTGAAGATGCGGTATGTAGGGGACTTGCTATTTCGGGTCAAATCCATCTCAACGAAGTTTAGAGCATGACACACATACATTACAAATGAGCTCCATGAGGAAGAAAATTATTTGTCAATTTTATGAGACTTTGTCCCATTATCAATTTTTCCTTAAATAGCCATAGTATCATATAAAAATTTCTTTTGTAATAAATGATATGTAATGAAGCCTGAGAGACACATGTGGAATGTGAATAGCCACATATCAAATGTAATAAGTCATGTATAAAATATGAAAATTCATAGTATTTGAAGAGGAATGAGGAAGCTCAAAGGTCATTATCATTAGTTATAAATAGCTCCTCATAACTCAAGCTAAAGGCATGGAGTCTTGGAGTCTTTCCTTGGCTTCTCTTGTAGTGCATAGGAGATAGATCATTCTTTGGAGAAGTAAGTTGTGGATTCATGTTCCACTACTGAATATAGTGTTTCATCTATGTAAAAATGTACTTGGGATCTTTCATTCTTAATCAGAAGCTTTATGAGTTGACACTTCTTCATACATGTATCATAGATATAGTAGGACTATTCTTGTTATGTTTATGGTATATGTTGCTTTAATTACATACTAAGTTAATGAACTAATTCATTTCTTAGCTATGATTATTATTATGTGGAATAATCTATAGGTAATTAATAAATATTTATCTTCCTTCCTGGGCCCCTCTTTAGGATAGTACTCTTACTTTTCTAAATGGAGTCTTGTTTCCCTTTTACCAGCCATGGAAGTTCCCCCGTACACCTTACATTGGATGTCTCACAAAGCTCACAAACTTGCTACCAAAAAAATTGTTGTGATTTATTGTGTGTGTAGAACAAAGCATACCTTTTAAACCTTTCAAATGGTAGCTAAATCGTATGCCTAGATGGGACTCCTACACCAAATTTTTTGAGGTTTGATTGGGACTTCACATTATGGATATTATGGTGTAGGAAGATTCTCTCTGTGGACAAAGAAAATCCCTCTAACCTAAGATAGTGGGTCTAGCCACAAACAAGACAATCTAATTTAAATTTACTTAGATTAGAATCGAATAAGAGGGCCTACCTCTTATAACACTAGTCGACTTGATGGTGATCTTTCTCCCTTTCTCCAGCTTCCTTTTGTCCCTTTCGTTCAGGTACCTGAAGCAAACATGCAAGAAACAACAACAAATGTGATAGCATAAAATTGAGTCCAATCTACTCAAAATGTCAAGGAGTTATAAGGTATCAAATTTAATATTACACCCAATATAGGAAATAAACCATTAGTTGTATTAAAATAAACTTCAAAGAGAAATACAACCGTAGCCTTGACGTTGTAGATCTCCTTTGTGGTATCCAAGTCCTGCTACATGCCTTTTCAACACTCTTTTCCTCCTCTAGCTTGACATGAAATGTCTTCCAAGATCTAACTCTCTCTCATCATTCTTTAGCTACCAAAGATTATTCTTTTGTCATCTAATACTAATCTTCTTCTATCAAAAGCTAAAGATTTCAGAATTTTGTAGCTGGTTCTATCTCTCCACCAATTTCATTATGTGTTGTATTATATTTTCTGTAACCAAAAAGGGTATGAGGAAGTGGTTTATATAGGAGAGGAGGATAAGAATGAGATCCACTCAAATGGGAAAGAAGGTCAACTTATAAGGTGGAAATAACCTTAGATGGAGTTCTCAACCCTTATCCAACCAAATGAACATCCAACACATCGCCACTAGAAGTTTCTAGACATGAAACTCCATTTCATTTTATAAGAACTTTCCACAAGTAGAGCGATGTGGGTATTGGGATATCAGTAGCGTCGATCAACGTGGGTCACAATGTTAAACTCTACAAATCGACACAGGTGAGACACTGGGAAAGAGCGTTGATCTTAAAAACTGGGTTTTAAGGAGGATTCTCTGGAAATTTCCTTAAGGGAGTGGGGACTACTTTCTTCAAAATTGAAAGGATGCAAGAGCCTAGATTTCATGGTGAAAGTATAACATAGTAGTCACTACTAGGGTTCTCTGGGATCAAGAATGTGGGGTGACATGAGAGTGACAAATTATTGTGTAACAGAGATCCCCTTACATGTTGGTGGAATTCATCACTGTTAACAGAAAGTTTCCTTTTCACCTATATAGAGGGATAATCTGGAAAAATTAACTGATATATAATATTGGTCAGTATTTCCTCCATATCAGTTTTTGGATTCCATATAATGAAATATTAATACATATTGTTAGATGGCTACATGCGTGGAGGTGTGTAAAATGGGTAATGTTGATGTAGAGCTACCGAAAATTCTTTTAGAACATTAACATTGACATTATTACTATTATATATAATTATAATAATTAATAAAACCGTTGACTCCACCTCGGCACTCCGGAAAATGAAAAAGTCAATACTAGCAATGATATCAATTTGTTACCATAAATGATTGCTTTGTTTGACATGTTTTAGAAATTGATATCAGCATACTATTTTCTTAATATCCTAAAACTCATTCTAGTTTGGTTAACTAAATCTCTCTTGCCAATATGATGTTAAAATTAGAAGTACAAATATGAAGAAGCATGAAAATGCACATGGCACAAACTAAAAAAAATGTCCGACAATAGTTAAATTGTATTATCATAACTTAAACTAATTTTTGGCTTCACAAGTGCATAAGTTATGAAATATGCACAAGTGATGTGCAAAATGTGAAAATGTGTAGAAGCACTATTGTCTTTTTTGCATGTTCCTTTCCCCACACATCTTCAGTGCTTCATAGATTTTCTCCACATACTTCCATCTCACATGACACTTTTTTTTGTACATTCATGAAATATTTTTAAATGTGATTAATTTTTAAACCAAAATTTATTTAAGGAACATGTTACATGTTTGTGAAAAAAAAAGAGATATGGTTAACAGATAAGAGAGGAGAGTAATCTGTAGTGATTGGCCAAATCTGCATAGAAATATTCAATTATTCACGTTTACCAAATACTAATGCATTATTGATTTCACATTTTTCAATTCAATTCATATTATCCAATATTAAATGAACTATGTTTTCAATTCATGTGAGGAAGAAGTGTTTTGCAGTAAAATGAATATGTGAGGCATACTATGAATGAATCAACTAAGTAGGAGTTTTTGACATGAAAATTTTGGTCTATTTGTGCATCAGATGCTGAATAAGTATAAACTATTAATTGTATTAGATAAATTCTATACAAAAGTAAACAATATATACATGTAACAACACAAATCATATCCCTAGAAGATTGCAAAAAAAAATATCATTTCATAGCACTTCACAAAATTGGTAAATAGATTCAGAATTAGAACATAGTGATTAATGTTTGTGCCTTAAAAGTCTCTCATAATAACAAAAATAGTTACAGTAACAAGAATTTTATCGAAATTCAAATGAAAATTACCATATCTATGATTATAATCAACATCAAATATTAAACAAATTTCTAACAAAAAAAAATAGTTGTTGAATATTCATTTTCATTTCGATCAACAAATGAACCATCATCTTAGAATTGTCCTCAAAATTGGTAAACAGTCTCAAAATTTGCATAGAGTAATCAATTTTAAAAAGTAATAAATACAAATGTAGTATTAATAATACTACATGGCTATTCATCATAACTATTATATCCGTAATGAGACTTTTTTGATATCCCAACTCAATAGCATATTCACTACGACCATTTCACTTTTTTTCTCTTTAACTTTCTGCACCAACATTTCAAAAAAATAGCAACAATTGTTCCATAATGAATTAAATACAAATAATAAATGATAATCTAACTTTGAAAAAAACTATCTGGAAAAAAATACATGTGAAAATCAAAGCCCTTATGTAAATGAATATACATTATCTTTATACTTAGCTGCAAAAGTAAATGAATTTGTCTTAGTGAAATCTAGAATTAGATTCCCATGAATCACAATATGAAAATGGCATATGAAAAGAAAAGAAAAAAACTTCATCCACAAGTTGGCTTAGTTCATGATAACATATCTAATAAACCTGAACATTTAAACATTAGTAAACATGAAAATCAATGTTCTAAGATTTATGAAGATTCACAATATGTAAAAGCATAAATCTTGATTGTTTAACTTTCATCTTTTTTTCATATTTTCAATTTGTTCAAGAAATATCTTTAGTACTGTAATTTCCTATTTGACAAGCTGACGAAATATCTCCTTCACAAATTCCCTAGCTTCTTCTTGCAATTTCATAGCTAAAGGAAAGTTATTTTTATTAAAATTAACAAAAGTAATTAACCATTCATTAATTTCTTATGTATTCAAATAAACTATATTATTGAATTCTAATGAATTTAGCATATCCAATTCAACTGATAGGATTTATCTCAAAATTAATATAGAGTCACATGTGATACATGGACCATTCAGATCCTACACAATCTGTACAACCTTGATGTAGGCATTTTCTCTTTGATTTTATATGTTTTCACATTAAAAAATAATGTTATCTAGTCTTCTAATTCTATGAGATCATGCATCTTTGATTTGGTTCATCTTATTAGAATTTAATAGTTCCTGTCCTTTTTCTCTGGATAAAAAGTAAATCAAGTCTTTGACTAAAATTAGATAAGTCATTGCTTATGCAATACCTATCTCCTTTAAGATCACATTCAATGCAGTCAAAAAATGACTTTGTTCCTTATAATAAATGCTCCAAATTGAAATCTTCTTGAATGCATTTTCAATGATTTGTAATATTTTGCATATATTAATGATAATATATATTTTCATTGCATTAAGAAGATTAATAGAATTAGCAAATATGTGTGACATGTTGAGGGTAGAAATTTCCAATGGTGTTGTTTGTATTGCCAATTGAGTCATCAAAAAATGACCTAGATTTAGAGCATCTTCTAGGTCCTTTATTCTTGTTTGCAATCTCAATTTTTCTACTTCCGGTTGGTTAACAGATCATGCAAGTACATCACTAGTAGCTTGATGCAGTTTCATGAGCAACGTGGTTCCAAATATAGATAGATCAACATGCATTTTTGTTTTATCAGAAACCTTTTTTTTATGAACCTTTACCTTCTCAATCTTCAATTTTTTGCTGCCCCTGTCATACTTTTCATCTTTCAATGTGACAGAATGGTTATCAAAAGTAATAAATTCTACAATAATTTTCCACAATGTTTTCTGATCTTCTCCAAAATAAGTACTAACCCAATCAGGTAGCACAATGTCGTCAACTTCTACATCTATAGCTCCTTTAACACTTCATATTCTCATAGGACTTTTGTATTTCAATAATTCACTAGTATATGATTTTTTATAAAATGAATCTTCTATTAGGCTCTTTGTCATTTCCACAACGTAAGAGTATATTGTGAACTAGTTTTGTATTTGCAGTATATTTTATATTTTTTCCACTTGAGGTTGAAATTGCATCAATATCGTTTGTGCGAAGTATATATTGATCTGTAGAAGTATTGATACTTGATTCTTTGGTAATTTCTTCAGCATCTATGACTAGCCCTTGATTTTTTTTTAATGCATTTTGACTTCCCTTCTTTGCTCTCTAACTTGTGGAAACAAGTTCCTGTACCCAATCATTTCCAATTTTGCGCCAAATGGACCCTCCTTATCAAAGGCTTTAATGACTTAATATTTACTTGAGTTAAACATATTCAAAGTATCTTCGATATCTGTAACATGAGTAGCATGCTCATGGAGAATTTTAGGGGCTAATATTCGCAGGTGGGATAATTTTCCATGATTTTTCCAAATAATAGATTTTCCAATTTCCATTTTTTATAAAAATTATTCGCCCAAATTTTACAATATAAAATATTTTTACCTTAAAAATCGCTGACATTATGTAGAGTATATATAAAATCATTATAAATTTGAATAATTTTACAAATAAATCAATAAACATTTTATATTTTGCATATTAGGGACTAGTGAGATTCGCCAATATTTTTAAACTTCAAGATTATTTTCCATCCTTAAACTTTTCCCTGTTCATGCTTCATTGTGATTTCTTCAATTGTAAATGGGAAAGAAATGAATTTTGTTGTCTTTTTTCTTTCATATATAATCACCCAATCACAGTATTTCCTATAGATTTCTGTAACAAAATACCTATCTATAACAAATTTTTGCAATAGAAATGGCTAACCTTGAAATGCATAAATTTGAATTAGCATATTGCTTTCTATTTCTTCATGCATACCTTTTCCCCATAGGAAAACATGTGCTCATGTAGATATTAGATGAGGCTCTTGTCCAATTATCATTCAATTGACTTGCATTAAAAAGACATCTTGAATTAGACAAAAATTTGAAGAAGCACTCTACTTCATGTTGTCGCTGCGAAAAACACTCTCCAAAATTTTTCATACAGTTGAATTGTAGAGCCTACTGAGTATCTTATGATCTATCATCCCATGGTGACTTAAACGTCGATTGTTGTTGTGCTAAATGTTTAAGTCTTCTTCCTCATTTCTAACTATCAAAGTCACTTTCTCACACATGCTCAGTCCTTGAAGAATTCATAAGCACACTTACTTTTTGCAAGATTGAAAAGGCGTAACATAGTCCATCAAGATAGTTCCTACAAAATTTTCATCCCATGATGATAGCCAGTGTACCACATCACTTGATAGTCCCTCTCACTTTGGTTTCTATTGTACTTCTATTTCAATGAGTTTTATAAATGGCCGCTTTTTGTGCAACTTTGTTTTCACAAGTATCACTTTCACGTTTATGACTGTCATTTTTTATTGAATTCACTTTAATAGGTGGAATTTTCATGTTATCTTTGCTTTGGCATGTGTCACTTTCAATTTATTTAGCTTTTTCAAGTGTCGTTTTCACATTTTCTTACTATCGCAAGTGTTACTTAGAATGATTTTTGCTCATGTATGTGTCACACCTTTGCACAACACTAGAGGTGGTTCTAAGACACTCTCCTACATTATATAGTCCTATATATCATAATAATATGAACTAGACACATTCCTATAGTTGAACTCACTTTCTAGTCACAACTGACACTTCTGTCGCAATGTGGTGTTTCAATTGTCGCACTTAGAAATAACTGTTTCTTTGCTATTATTTCAATGTGTGACTTTTATTCATGAGTCTTTTTCATTTCCCCTAGATTATATTTATGGAAATCATGTGTCTGATCCATGTTTGAGCCTTGCCTAGATTCTTTTCCCACTCTCACTCTACTGGTCCCACACTTAGCCATTTTTGGATCTCTTCTAGGTTCTATTGCCTAGTACAAGTGATGAAAGATTCAATCCTTTACTAGGTGATGAACATTACCTATTCATGAGCCTAATTGACGTAACCTTTCCCTCCTATAATTTTGCATCAAGGATTTCTTAAGGCCATCTCCAATTACTGCACATTGAGAACCTTTTAAGAATGGCCACCTAACTCTTATTTCTCATACTGACTCATTGCACTAAGTTTTGATAACCTCTTCCTTGCATAGCACATAGAGTACTTCTAGTTGATAAGAAGGACCTCTTTCATCCCATTGCATAAAAAAATGTGCAATGTAAAGGCCTTCCTATTTCCACAATGCAGTAAAGCACTTCCTAAGCTAGGTGACCTGACCTTCTGCTACCTCCCTCAGTGAACTATGTAATTCCCTTTTCCAATGAGTCTTCCTAGGTGCAAAGTGCATCTCTAGTGACTAGTTATCTATTATTGAAGAGAATTATGCTAGCATAGGGTGTAGAGTGCATTCCTAGTGGACAACCAGTCACTTCTCAACAAAATTGCTATGGCATAGAGGCTCTCCCTTAAGCTTAGTGCATGGCGTAGTAACAAAGCTAACTCTTGATCTCATTATTGAATGTGGTCCTTTTATGTGCTTAAGATGCATCCTATCTAGCCTCTCTTAGTGTAGGGCATAGTTCTAGTAGATAGTGAGCCTTTGTTGAAACAAATTGCGCTTTCCTTTATGTTATCACTCAAAAAATATCACTTAGCCATTTGTTACTATATGGATCAAAATATACCATGTAGGATAAATTTACCCATGGTAAACCCACTTTCATCATAAGAAATAATTTAGTAAACCACTTTTCCTAAATTATTTCTCACTAAAATCCAATACGCCATGAGAATAGTTAAATAAATCATTATTTATTTAATATTCTCTAGAAATAATTATTAAATAATTAGTTGATAACTATTTCTCATCACTTTTAAATTAATCACCTTGGAATATTTAAAGAAATTATTATTTATTTATTATTCCTTTTTAATTCCATATTTTCCTTTTGAGATAATTGTTAGATCACCATTTAATAATTATATCAAATTCATATTTTCCTTAATTTTTAGAAAGTGATTATTAAATCATTTTAATTTTTTAATTACTTCAACCACTTTCTAAATAAAGATATCTGACCATTTTGAATATTTTTTCCCTCTCAATAAATATAATAAAAAGGTTCACAATAGCCAGATTTTGATTTGGTCAATAATATTTTATTATTTTCTAACTCAATCTATTCCAATTTGACCATTTTGAATATCTTTTCCCTCTCAATAAATATAATAAAATATTCACAATAGCTAGATTTTGATTTGGTCAATAATATTTTATTATTTTTTAACTCAATCTATTCCAATATTTCGTTATAAAGAGTGGGTTTTCTCTCCATTCTTCAACATGACCATTTTTGTCATCCCTGTTATCGTCTCATAGCATTTGAGCTGCCACTTGAGATCAAGAATATTTTGTTTTTTTTTTTTCCCATTGCATATCACAAATTGATAGATAGAAGCATGTTGTTGAAGCACAAGGTCAAGAAGGACCCATCCCATAGAGGGGGATTTGCAAGCTTATTTCTGTAATTTCTCCTCATCAGGTGTATCATTTTGATTAATGAAATTGCTTATAAATATTATCCATTAGGTTGCTACAATTTTATTTCACTTGTTATATGTTTCTATTTACATATTATCTTTTGTTGCATGGTTCTTGTTACATTTTGTTGCAGATATGAAGCATAACACAACCATATTTTGTTGTTAGGGTTATAAGACACTTATAACTTAGGTAATGGATTTTGGTACACTTATCCAAAAACTTTACACTAATAAATGGTGACTTTGCTAGTGTAGTGATTCAAAACCTCGGTGACTATTGTTTCAACTATTTTTAGTGTTTTTCCAACTATTTTATTTCTCTCAATTTTTATTTTTAGATTTCTTCTATTTTCTAGAAAATTCTTTGTTTTTGTTGGGGTTTCGCATATTTCTGCAGGTCACAGGTACGAGCCAAGTAGAAGATGACACAATCTAGGTCATATTTGCTAAGTATGAGAGTTAGGAATAGAGAACACCTTTTGGATAAAAAATTGTTCCCCCAACGCGATTCTCATGCCATTATCTACATCTAAACGCACTTTCCAGGTCAAAAACTGCGTTATGTATTTTTTCCTAAATTTTTTTAAAATTTTTCATTTTTGTTGATACTGTCACATGTGTGCTCGGAAGGGTTTATATTCTTTCATGAGTTATCTCTAGACCTGAATCCACCTAGTAGTTTCTCAATGAGGAAGGGAAAATCCCCCTAGGGTTTAGAGTACACCTCTATCATTTAGGAAGAAAATTGTTGAGTTGAAGAGTCTAGTGTGGACCATTTTCAACCACCATTTTAAGAACTTTTACCACTATATTGCAGTAATTTTAGATAGTTTTTACAACACTTTTTCCCTTGTGTATCCTTGCTTTTTCAGCTTATTTCCTGTCCTTTTTCAACATTTCCCCTCTATTTTTTGTTGGTTTTTTGCGTCACTTTCAACATATTTTTTCCTTTAGATCCCCATCCCTTAGACATTGTTGGTATCATCCTAAGACTCTTTTTCCTTCCCAAAAACATATCATTCTCCATACATTTTCATCATATTTCCCTCAAGATCCTTGAATATTGATTATTAATTGTTCTATAGTTATTAAATTGCATAGAAATTAATTTAGGGGTTTTATGTTCCAAAATTAGAGGTTTTTGATGACATGATTACAGGAAGTACCCACATCCTGTAATGGGCTTACCGTTTGACATGTGGCGCAGCAGATGAGCGAGAACGAAAGGCATGGGCGAAAAGCCAAATGTCCAAGCATGGACAAACACCTCTCACCCAGCCAAATCGAGCCTCCTATGCATGCGGTCAACTTCAGTCAAAGCAGGGTACTCTGGCGCATAAAAGCAGCAACAGCATCGTTCTATTTTCATTTTGATTTTTGTTCTTTTTGAAACATATGGTATGGAAACATTTTGAAAAGGCTATGTAATAAACGCGGCAACAACACTATGTACATTCAATGTATCGATGACATGGCTGTGTGTACGCATGTGTGTAAATACAGTTAGTTCAATGTTTGAAGGTTAATAAATCATTGAAACATTTTCTCAGAACAAAGTTTTAGTTAATACACAGAACCATTTACAGTCACAACGTGTGTATACCCTTTTGCATTGGTTGATTGCTGAACGGTGGTAGTCAGTATACCCTTAGGCGCGGACGGGCCCTGCGTTCTTCGTTTGGTATACTGCTCTTCGTTTTGTTACATTTCAGTTCACATATATATATTTGCACAGCGTTGTATTAGATTCGATTTATATGTTTGCACAGCGTTGTATTGGATTCGATTTATGTATCACATGGGTTGCATCATAGTTTCGATTTACATAACTGTTGATTTACATAGCGTACAGGTTGCAGTCATATAAGCTTTCGATTCCTTTATCCTTTGAATTTCATTACATGTATATGGTGTGCGCATATGAAGGGTTTATGGTTATGTTGAATGGTCAGCACTAGGATCTGGAACGAGAGTCTTGTAAGGGACTCGGTCTCTGTGTGATTTATAGATGCATGCTTATAAACTCTGCTTCATTTCACAGTCTATTTATGTTCTTTTTATATAGTTTAATAGTGTAAATATCTTGCATGCTGTGTGTGTTTACCAAGCAAAGGTTTTCTGAGTGATACTTCTATAAGGAGGTTAGAATCATTGCCACAGTCATACACGGTACTTAGATTCATAGTTTGCCTTGATAGATGCATCTCATAACCAGCATTGTAGTCAAATATATCAGTAGGGTAATCTAGGTGTGTGAAGGATAGGCTGCATATAACGGTCTTCCGTAAAGAAGCCTTGCAATCTACCTCATAATCACCTGGGCGGTAATTCTTTATGTCTATATATTTTAGACCACACCTCTAAGCTTATGCACCTCGGTTGATATTAAATATAGAGTCCAGTCTAGTACCCTAGCTGGAACCATTACATTTTGGCGTTGTTGCCGGGGAGGCGTACGTAAAGAATTCAAACAAAAAGAGAACAAAAATTTCAATACACAAAAACAACCAAAAACACAGTTAGAATCATGTTCATATATTCCTAGACTTAGAGACACTCAAGGGAGATTTGTGAGAACCCCCCACCATCTCAACACTAACCCATCATCATCAGGAGCAGACTCTCCAGGGAAAACAACACCAACTGAGGAGGATATTCAAACAATAGCTGAGAAATTTTATTCAGGACATCACATTACTCTTGCTGAGAGGGAAACTCTGTTTGCACATAAATCACAGCATCCACCCTTTCCTAACTCTTCTACATAAGGGAAAAGTAGCACCATTACCAAACAATTTTCCTTTCTCTCTTTTCCACCAAGAGACACTAAGAAACCAAGTAGAATGGCTGAGGAGGGATCTAGATCAGTTCCCCATCAAGAGGAGGAGGAATCCACTTTTAAATTCCCTATACAAGAACCACAGGAGGATGAAGAGATCAAAATGAAAAATATACCCCCATCCGTGCTACCCAATTTCTATGGAATGGCATCAGAGGATCCAGACTCATTCTTATTCGAGTTTGATATTGTGTGTCGAACTTATGGATATACTGATGATGCTCACAGACTGAGATTGTTTCCAGCCACATTAAAGGCAGCAGCCTTGAAATGGTTTATGGGGCTAGGTGAGCATGCCATAGTGGATTGGGATGGCATGAGGAGAATATTTCTGAGGAAATATCAGCCTTATTGCAGATCCAAAGACTCTAAAGATGACATCTTTAGAATGAGTCAACAGGAGGATGAAACCTTAGAAGAATATCTAGAACGGTTTGTCTATAACTTGCAAAAATCTAAACACCGAACCATGCCTCCTGATCTAGTCCACACAATCTTTTTGAAAGGTATCAGGGAAGAATACATGGATGATCTCAACTTAATGGGCAAAGGTGATATCTCTGCCCTACCCTTTGAAGAAATAGCTGAACTGTGTGAAAAATATTCAAGAAGTAAAGCCAAAATGGGAAAGAGGACCTTGTCATCTAGGGTCATAAAAACTGCCTCTGCTAGTGTCACCCGGGCTAAAATTGGTAATCTTTTAGAAGAGTTCAAAACAGATTTGTTGAGTACTATAGGAAACCAAATTGATACCTTAAAAGCCAAAAAGAAACAAGAGGAAGAAGACAATATAATGGCTATTTTCTGCCCCAAGTGTCGCAAGAAGCATGCATTAAAAGACTGTCCTCTAGACAATATACAAGTATGTGCTTTCTGTACTGAGCATCATGATATGTTTAACTGTCCTAAAGTTAAAATTGTGCAGAACTATAACATGGAAGCCAACACAGAGATGGAGAACGTGTGCTACATGGGTGCAAAGCGACCATGGCAGCCAAGGCAAGCACCCCAAGGTATGTTTCCTAATCAAAATATGCAATTTCCTATGAATGATCAGATGTATGCACAAAACTCATGGAATATACCTATGCCATGGCAGCATGGAAACCAATCACAAAATCAATGGAGACCATCTCAACAGTATTCCCAATCCTACCATCAGTATCCTCAATCATACCCACCTTACTCACAGCCATATCAGCAGTACCAACAGCCATATCCATCACAATCACAGTCATATCAGCAGCACCCTCAGCCAGTTGTTTATCAGCCCCAACCTTCTCAACAGACCTTACCTGCTCCTCCACAAATAAATGTACCACAACTTCAATTTCCAACTAACCCACAACCTCCCAGACCCACACAAATACCTTCTCAAACTGTCCCAAATCCGAACAATAGAGCAGAGAGGCCAGTTTATAATGTAGAGGAAGGAACCTCCTACTCCACACTGCCTTTGCAAAAAATTAATCTGAGGTCTGGTAGGGTGCTCCAGAAGGATTCTCTAATAACAGATCAGCAAGAATAAAACTTAGAAAAAGAAAATGAAATGACCACTCAAACAAAACCAAGCAGTGAAACCAAGGAAAAACAGATGCAATCACTGCAACCACCTTTTCCGGACCGTTTGGTTCAAGTAAAACCACCATTGCCTCCACCACAATTTGATGTCTTGGATGAACTTAAAAATGTCTACATAAAAATCCCTTTGCTGCAAGCTATAAAGGACATTCCTATTTACACCAAAGCCATCAAAGACATGTGTCTCAAGAAACCTGCTAAAAGGAGGATTGATCCTCAGACCATTCATGTTTTAGGAAATTTAGCAGGCCTTATGACCAACACCATCTCCATGGAGAAGTATGTTGATCCAGGCATTCCGAAAGTAACCACCATCATTAACAACATACAGATCCCAAACACTTTGATAGATCTTGGAGCTGCAATGAATGTCATGACCCTTGAAACTATGAGAACACTCCAGCTTGTGAATTTGCAACATACCACAATTGTTCTTGAACTAGCTGATAGGTCCAAAGTAATTCCTGAGGGGATTTTGGAAGATATCATTGTTTCACTGGACTCTTGGGAGTATCCGGTGGATTTCCTAGTCCTTCAACCCAAATCCAATCTAGGAGGACATCCTATCATTCTAGGCAGACCATGGTTAGCGACTGCTGATGCATTTATTGGATGCCGATCAGGTAACATGATTATCTCTAGAGGGACCGAAAGGAAACAACTCACCCTCTATCATGGAAAATTTTAGGGGCTAATGTTCGCCCAGTGGGCTAATTTTCCATGATTTTTCCACAAAAAAGATTCGCCAATTTCCAATTTTATAAAAGACGATTCGCCCAAATTTTAGAATATAAAATTATTTTACCTTAAAAATCGCCAACATTATAGAGAGACTATATATAAAATAATTATAAATTTGATTAATTTTACAAATATATCAATAAACATTTATAATTTGCATATTAGGGATTAGTGAGATTCGCCAATGTTTTAAACTTCAAGAAAATTTTCCATCCTTAAAATTTTCCTTGCCCTCTATCCATCGGCACAATCACCTGCAGTGACACATAACTTGTGGCTTGATGACAAATTTAATGACAAAGAGGAGGTACAATCTGTTTTTAGTATTGACCAGATCGATGATTTCCATGAAGACAATACTGATTTGGTAGAATTATTTCTATCACAGCCTGATATATCTGAAAATGTGAGGAATGAACAATATAATGCTGCAGATGTACTTCTAGCTCAAAACTTTCAAGAAACATGCACTATCCATTCCTTACAATCTACATTTCATGACATCTTTCCAGTTCAATCCATTACCAATGCACAGAGTCAAGTCATAGAGATCAGTCCAGGCAAAACTTTGAACATAGGCAACCACCTTGACTTATCTCAACAAGAAAAATTGATTAGACTCTTGACGAAGTACCAAAAAGCCTTTGCATGGGATTACACTGACATGCATGGGATTCACCCCGACACATGCACTCACCACATTTACACTGACAGCACCATTAAACCGGTGAGGCAACCACAAAGAAGAATGAACCCCATGCTCCAAGACATTGTCAGAGAGGAGTTGCAAAAACTTTTAAGAGTCAACTTTATATATCCTATTTCTGACAGTCAGTGGGTATCCCCATTGGTTATTGTGCCTAAGAAGAATGGCAAGTGGCGTATCTGTGTTGACTACAGACAGCTAAACAAAGCCACGCTCAAAGACTACTTCCCACTGCCATTCATTGACCAAGTGTTAGACACCCTAGCCGGCAAATCATCATTTTCCTTTCTTGACGGTTTCAGTGGCTACAACCAGATACAGATTTCCTCTGAAGACCAGGACAAAACCACCTTCACCTGTAACGCTCCAATGGCTACAATGTTTTGCCATTTGGACTTTGTAACGCTCCAGTTACATTTCAGCGAGCTGTGTTAGCTATCTTTGCTGATTTGATTCATGATTGTGTTGAAGTGTATATGGATGATTTTTCAGTATATGGCAATTCTTTTGAACATGCATTAGAAAATCTAGAAAGTGTTTTGAAAAGGTGTATTGAAGCTAACCTGTCCCTCAGCAATGAAAAGTGCTTCATGATGCTAAATGAAGGGATAGTGTTGGAACATTATATCTCTTTTCAAGGCATCCAGGTTGACCCAGCCAAGATACAGATTATTGCTGATTTGCCTATTCCACAGAACCAGAGAGAGGTAAGAAGTTTTCTTGGGTATGCTAGCTATTACCGCAGATTCATTGAACATTTTAGCAAGATAGCCTTACCTTTTTTTAAACTTCTAGCCAAAGATGTATTTTTCAATTGGACTAAGAACTGCCAACATGCATTTGAACAACTTAAGAAGAAACTATCTACTGCACCAGTCCTGAGAGGGCCTAATTGGAGTTTACCATTTCATATTTTTACCGATGCATCTGACACTACCATAGGTGCATGCTTAGGCCAAAAAGAAGAATCTTGTACATATGCAATTTATTTCATTAGTAAAAATCTCACACCTGCCGAGCTAAACTATACAGTTACAGAGAAGGAAACACTTGCCATCATTTATGCTGTGAATAAATTTCGCCATTACATAACTGGTTATGAAGTCTTTGTACATAATGATCACTCTGCCATTCGACATCTCATGAATAAACCAATAACTAGTGGCAGAGTTACCAGATGGTTACTATTGTTACAGGAATTTAACATCACAGTGTTAGATAGACCAGGCAAAGAAAACCAGGTGGCAGATTTCCTCTCTAGACTGAAAAATCCAGGTGAGATTGTTCCTGTTGAGGACTCTTTTCCGGATGAGCACTTATTCACAATTTCCATAGTAACTCCTTGGTTTGCTGATTTAGCTAATTACTTGTCTACAGGTAGGACACCTCCACATTTCACTGCAAAGGAAAGGAAAAGACTAATCAAACAAAGTGTTAGATATTCATGGCTCAATGGCGATCTCTTTTACACTGTTTTTGATATGATCATTCGGAGATGTGTACGAAATGATGAGGTAATTGACATTTTAAAATCTTGCCATGATGAACCGTGTGGTGGGCATTTTGCAGCGAAGCGGACAGCCTTCAAAGTTCTAACTCTTGGATACTATTGGCCATCCATTTTCAAGGATGCCAAGAAGTATGTAAAGAGTTGTGACAGCTGCCAAAGGATGGGCAGACCCACAGCTACCGATCAAATGCCCCTTCAGCCCCAAGTTCACTTAGAGCCATTTGATAAGTGGGCTCTGGACTTCATAGGACCGATCAACCCAGCCTCTAATGGTAAGAAGTACATCTTAGTGTGTACTGATTATGTCACAAAGTGGGCAGAAGCAAAAGCACTAGTAAGAGCAACCGAACACACAGTAGTCAATTTCCTTTTTGAGGAGATCTTTGTGAGGTATGGGGTGCCAAGAGAAATTGTCACTGATCAAGGTACCCAATTCACCTCAAAGCTCATGAAGGACATCACAGACAAGTACCAGATAAAGCATAGGAAAAGTACCCCCTACCATCCACAGGCCAATGGGCAGGTGGAATCCACCAACAAGACCTTGGAGGGGATCATTACCAAAACTGTTGCAATGAACCGCAAAAACTGGGAGGAAAAGCTCAAAGAGGCACTCTGGGCTTACCGGATTACTTGGAAAGATACCACCGGATTTACACCATACCAGTTGGTGTACGGTAAGGATGTCATGCTTCCTATTGAATTCCAAATTCACACTTTTAAATTAGCTGCAGATTTACTAATTGATTTGGATCAAGCACAAAAAGAGAGAATCCAGCAGTTGAACCAGCTGGATGAGATGAGGCAGCAAGCAGAACAAACCACCACCCTCATGCAAAAGCACCGGAAGCAATGGCATGATTCACACATTAAGAAGAAGAACTTCAAAGAAGGTGACTGGGATCTGCTTTTTGATTCAAAATTCAAGGATCATAAAGCTAAGTTCACCACCCATTGGATGGGCCCTTATGAAATTGTTCAGGCTTATGACAATGGTTCAGTAAAACTCCAAACTATTGATGGAAAAGATCATTCTTTTACAGTCAATGGTCATCGCCTGAAGCTGTACAACAATCCCATCAGCAAGCAAGATTTTCTCAATACACTATCTCAGCAAGAAGAGGTTGAGGTACTGCAGCCCTCAGCTGCAGTATCACTGCCTTAGTTTCCTTTTCTTTCAATTTCAAAATCAAGAAGAAAAAAAAAATAAATAAATAAATATATATATATATATATATATATATATATATATATATATATATATATATATATAACTAAAAACTAAATAAAACAAAAACTAAAAAAAAATAAAAAAATAATAATGGGTTAGATGTGAAAACCAGTATCTGGCACACTCTAACCTCGAATTCCTACCTGAAAACCAATTTATTGGCGGGTATGAATTCTATTTCTGTTGTTCATTGTTTCATTTGCATCATGACTTGAGGACAAGTCAAACTTTCAGTCGGGGAGAGGGAGACATCTGTTCTGTTACTTTTATCTCTCCCTTGTAAATTCTTCAGATTTCTTATCCTATATTTCACTGTAAATTTTCAACAGCAGCTTGTTTCCAGCATTCTAGACTTTAACAAATAAGTTGTTCTGTCATGATTTTCAGAGGGACCTGGTTATAAATAGTTTGCAGGGGGACCTATTTTGATCAGACATCTATGCTACTAACACCAGCAGCAATTGAAACCTGTTTGAGACATTCCAACCAGCAGTAAGGGACCTGTTTAAAACATTCAGTTGGGACCTGTTAAAAAAAATTTCTTTGCATCAAAGGCTACTTCAACAGACTTCCACCAAGCTTTTACAAAGATTTGGGCACCAACACTCTAGCAAATTGCAAGCTCAGTGAACCTGTAACAATTCAAAGAGCTGCATGAACATCTTCAGTTTTTCCAAGGGACCTGTATCTTCAAATTTTCTTAAGGGACCTACTGCATCTTCAGCCTTCAAAAAGGGACCTGTACATTCCAATTTTTCAGAGGGACCTGTTACATCTTTAAAACTTTTCTCAGAGGACCTGTCAAAAAGAACAGTCAAAAGGATTAGCAACTCAGCATGTCAAATGATCAACAAAAGAGTAATGTATTTATGTTCTTGGGCATTTAATTTCCTAGATTAGTTTTTAATGTAATTTTAGTGACTATAAGCTGTGTAATTGATTTCAAGGACATCTTCATACATCCACTCATCACCCTTATCCCACCAAATTTCATCATTTCCCTACATCAACCTATCCCTAAAACCCATCACCAACACATTCACCATGTCATATACCCTCCAGGCATACCAACATTCTCTACATGACCGAGTATAATTAAAAAGGGCACGTGGTGAGCTATGTGTGTTTGTTTAAAAAAAAAAAAATATATAAAGGATGAGATAGAAGCAGCCTATATGTTTTACACCGCACACACCCGAATCATGACCTCGCCACCCAGAATTATAGCTCAGCACTATGGGGACGCTCTCAGCGTTCTTATGCTAACATGCATACAAGCGTACAACACTCTGTTTTTTTTGAATGATTGCATTATAAGGCGAGTACAGGGTATTTCACATCCTCGGTTCCCATAACTTACAAAGTGAAAGTTTGAAGCAAGGAACGCAAGGAGATTGTTATCATTCAAGTAGAGTTACAAAGTAAAAGAGTGAAGCAAGGAACGCCGAGGAGATTGTTATCATTTGAGTGGGGTTACAAAGTGAAAATCTGAACAAGGAGCGCCAAGGAGAGTATCACTGTTCGGGGTCGGTTTACATAGTGAAACCGGTGAGCGCCGAAAAGGGAAGCATCCCCATTCTGTCTCTAACTCCCACCACAGTCACATTGACCATCCAAGCACCATAAATTGAAGACTGAAGGAAGCGATATATGCCAGGTAACCAACTTGACACTTCTGTGTTTAAATTTTAAAGAGCATAGACAAAGAAGGGTTCGAGGCATAACCCTCTGTCATCACCATGAAAAATAGGGTCGAACCCGATACATTTGATAGCTCACAATACCATAACGATTGCATTGAGATTCTTCAAGAAGCACAGTGGTTACCTTTTCTGGAAAAATTCCATGGGAGTAATGAAGAAGTCACAAAACAATTTGCCTTTACCTTCAATGGAGAAAAGGCCCTAATAGGCACCTTCTCCTTCAGAATCTCAGAGGATACCATAGCTCAGGCAATTGGACTCAGCCCTGAGGGAGAAAAGTACTTTAAAACTAAACAATTCAAGGAGAAATCATGGACACAGTTCATGTCCAGGTCTAGAGTTTCCTCAGTAAACTGGAAAAAGGGAGTTCCAAGAAGCTGGTTAGTTCATCCTTGGGATGAAATGGTTTACATTATCCAAAAGTTTATAACATGTGAAGGTAGATACAACATTGTTTATCTCTATCACATCAAGCTACTCCTCCATTTAAAGAAACAATGTGTAATCAGTGTGCCATATTTTCTGCTGCAAAGTTTAACAAAGATGGCCAAAACTATCCAGAAACAAAAAGGGAATGAGGATAAAAGCCTATACCATTTTGGCCTGATTAAAATCCTCATTGAACATGAGTTGCAGAAGCGAGGGAAGCCATGGAAAGAATTCTTAACTGTCAACCAAATCAGAGATGAGGAGGAAAAAGAAGAAGTGCAAGAAGATTCTGGGTTTATGAAGGACATAGATGAGGAAATTCCAGTGTCCAAGGCCAGCAGAGCACCTCAACCTGTGGGCAGCATAAGGACCAGGAACATGCAAAAAGAGGATGCCAAGAGGGCTGAGAAAGACAAAATTTTTACCACCTACTCCCGAAGAACAAGGAGGACACCAAAAACTCAGCTGCAAGAAGACCAATTCGAATCTCATGCCCCTGTACAAATTGATGTTGAAAGTGGTGCTCATTCACCACCAGCACCAGAAGTTGACATAGAGGTGGAAAGCCATAACAAACAAGAAAAATGTTCACCACCTCCCACCAAAAGACAGAAGAAGTTAGAAAAACAAATTGAGGAATTGAAAGAAGAGCTCATGGAAGCTAACATGTTGGAAAAGGTTATTAAAAGAGAAAATGAAATGCTCAGGGCACAAAGCAAAGAAACACAGAAGACAAATGAAAAGCTCAAAGAAAGAATCAGTGAGTTGGAGACTGAGCAATCTGAGATTTCCAACTGGGCCACTAAGTGGTACAATCAGAAGAAGGCTCTTAAGGAGAAATATAAAAAGTTAAAGCAGGAACTCAAGGGACAGAAGGATCACCAGGTGAAGAAGAATGTAGATACCTTGCTCAAGGCAGCAGAGATCCATGCAGGCACAGAGTTCAAGGGGAGTACTTCTGGGGTAGCATGAGGACATGCTAAGTCCTTAAGTCGGGGAGAGATATTGGTATCATCCTAAGACCCTTTTTCCTTCCGAAAAACATATCATTTCTCCATACATTTTCATCATATTTCCCTCAATATCCTTGAATATTGATTATTAATTGTTCTATAGTTATTAAATTGCATAGAAATTAATTTAGGGGTTTTATGTTCCAGAATTAGAGGTTTTTGATGACATGATTACAGGAAGTACCCACATCCTGTAATGGGCTTACCGTTTGACATGTGGCGCAGTAGATGAGCGAGAACGAAAGGCATGGGCGAAAAGCCGAATGTCCAAGCATGGACAAACACCTCTCACCCAGCCAAATCGAGCCTCCTATGCATGCGGTCAACTTCAGTCAAAGCAGGGTAATCTGGCGCATAAAAGCAGCAACAGCATCGTTCTATTTTCATTTTGATTTTTGTTCTTTTTGAAACATATGGTATGGAAACATTTTGAAAAGGCTATGTAATAAACGCGGCAACAGCACTATGTACATTCAATGTATCGATGACATGGCTGTGTGTACGCATGTGTGTAAATACAGTTAGTTAAATGTTTGAAGGTTAATCAATCGTTGAAACATTTTCTCAGAACAGAGTTTTAGTTAATACACAGAACCATTTATAGTCACAACGTGTGTATACCCTTTTTCATTGGTTGATTGCTGAACGGTGGTAGTCAGTATACCCTTAGGCGCGGACGGGCCCTGCGTTCTTCATTTGGTATACTGCTCTTCGTTTTGTTACATTTCAGTTCACATATATATATTTGCACAGCGTTGTATTAGATTCGATTTATATGTTTGCACAGCGTTGTATTGGATTCAATTTATGTATCACATGGGTTGCATCATAGTTTCGATTTACATAACTGTTGATTTACATAGCATACGGGTTGCAGTCATATAAGCTTTCGATTCCTTTATCCTTTGAATTTCATTACATGTATATGGTGTGCGCATATGAAGGGTTTATGGTTATGTTGAATGGTCAGCACTAGGATCTGGAATGAGAGTCTTGTAAGGGACTCGGTCTCTGTGTGATTTATAGATGCATGCTTATAAAATCTGCTTCATTTCACAGTCTATTTATGTTCTTTTTATATAGTTTAATAGTGTAAATATCTTGCATGCTGTGTGTGTTTACCAAGCAAAGGTTCTGTAAGGAGGTTAGAATCATTGCCACAGTCATACACAGTACTTAGATTCATAGTTTGCCTTGATAGATGCATCTCATAACCAGCATTGTAGTCAAATATATCAGTAGGGTAATCTAGGTGTGTGAAGGATAGGCTGCATATAACGGTCTTCCGTAAAGAAGCCTTGCAATCTACCTCATAATCACCTGGGCGGTAATTCTTTATGTCTATATATTTTAGACCACGCCTCTAAGCTTACGCACCTCGGTCGATATTAAATATAGAGTCCAGTCTAGTACCCTAGCTGGAACCACTACAGACATAATTATATATTTGGTCATTCGTCTTTTGTCTTTGAGTTTTTCTTTTCAATCATTTTTGTTGTTTTATTTCCTTCATGGGTGTGGGATTGTGTGCTTGAGTTTGTTGTTCATTTTACTATTCATTTTTAGTGCTATTTACAATTTATGCACTTTATTTTCAGCAACATTGGCATAATCAAAACATGCTTAATTAACTCATCCACTTGACACATTTTTCACGCACACACACCCTAAGAAAACATGAGCTTGGTTATGACTTCCAAGCCAAGATTTGAAATGCTCCACCATAATAATAAGTTAACTAACATAGATTAATCCCACTTGGGCACCAGGGCCAAAACAATATTTGTAGTTAAATGTAGGGTCAGTGGGATAGGCTTCCAATAATTCCCATTGATCGCTTACATTGATACATAGAAAGTTGACATTTTAGGTATCTTAAAATCTTTCACCATTCCACGGTCCAAAACTAAAGCACGCTAGAAACCTGATCCATAGGCACTTATGTTAGGTCATGGTGCAATCATTTCTCCTCACGGCTACCTAACTCATGGTAGGGAATTTTGTGCCATGGCTAATCACCAAGAAGCTAAAGACTCAACCAACCCCCTGGGACAAAGGCAACCTTACCGGAAAATATTAGGAAAACACCCTATAGGATTGGTTGTCGGCAAGTAGTTGGTCCTCTACCCCACGTTTCTCTAGACAACTATGCTTTCAGGGATTAAATTCCATCTAGTAAGAATTCCCTTGGAAGGCCATATAAAATAGCAAATTAGGACTTGTTTGAGGATTTATATCACCTTTAGGCTAGAGGTCATTTTTTCTTTGATAGGATGTGTTTGCTTGAATTAGAGTAGCATATCATTATAGTTAGTTTACACTTGGCACCACTGCACTAGGTGTTTGCTTTTTGTTTGTTACTATTTTCTCCTATCATCACCCTTTAGCCTCTTGAGTCATTATTTTCTTAACACCATTATGCCCCTTAGACATTTTTCATGGAGATTTCACAACCTTCACCCCTAGTTTCTTTTAGGAAATCCTCTCACCCATGTTTAATGAGAAAGGGTCCATATACCAAGTCCTCCATTGAGTCCACATAAAGCCTCCAGTTATTCTGATTCTTCTAGTCCTTCCTCTGATTCTGCCTCTTCTCAACCCCATATCACCACCATGTCAGGTGATAACATGGGTGGTGGTAACCCAAGTGGTAACCAAGGTAACCCCATAGGTAGAACATCTTCACCAATAATCCACCCTTTCTTCCCTATATAGTTGGTTTGAGGCTACCTTATTTAAGCTAACTTATTAAATATCCCCTTATCCATGACCATATTTGGTCTCCCATTCCCACCACAATTTCCTTAGAAATTCCTAAGTTTGAAGGTAATCTTTGAGAAGACCCCATCAATCATGTTCACTGTTTCCACAAGTGGTGTTCATCAAATTCCATTACTGAAGACTCAATTCATCTTTGTCTCTTCCAACTCACCTTAACTAGAGTTGCTCCCAAATGGTATGTGGACCAACCACATGCCTCTCATTCCACCTTTGTGACTCTCACCAAATCCTTCCTTTCATATTTGTAGTTACATCTCCGATATGACACAGGTACTGAACTATTGACATCTTTTTGTCAAACTCCTTCCACCGGCCTTTTTGACCATGTAAAAGAATGGTGCAGAAGGAGGAGCATGTGTAAAGCCCCTAAGTTTGAAGACTATGTTTATATGGAATCATTTCTTAGAACCCTTTTAGCCCCCATAGGTAAATATGTCTCTTCTCACCTCCCTCAGATTGAGGAAGAAGCTCTCTAGATAACCTTGAAATATGATCTAACATAAGCCCAGGTAGGTTATGTTTATACTTTCCTCACCAATCTTCCTCGACCTAGTACTACTTATGTGCCAAGGGCATCTCATGTCACTGATGGTATCATTGGATCTCTTTCCCACCCCTACTGATCACCATATTTGTAACCTCATATGAGTTATGGTCAGCCCCGGGGGGGACCAGTTTCACTTACATTATTCCCCTCCTAATCCTTTGCATGCCAACTCTTACCAAGGTACAAGCACATCTTATGCATTTCCCCATCAACATTAGTCGATGTTAGGGCCAACTGTTTCTCAACTTGGTTATCAAAATGTTATCGTTAATCCTTATTATCCTTATGCACAACCTAACACTCCAACCCAATGAAACTATCACCTCAACCTTCCATACCTCCTCCTCCTCTGCCACAACAACAACTACCTCCATATAGTCAAGTGTATTCTCAATAGCGTTCTACCAATCCCCCTAATCCCAAGAGAAGGAATAATGGGAAGGGTAACCAGAACTAGTAACCTCAATGTAACCAAGGAAACTAAGGAAGACAACCTAATGCCCATAAGGGTGACCAACCTAATCTCGTAACCAAACAATAGGGTGGACAACCCAAACAAAACAAGTCTCTTAGAAATAATAAACCGTGTGCTTGTTTTGGGATTTATGGCCATTATACTCATGAATGTCCCCTTCTACCTCAGATCCATCAAGCATGGGAAGCTCAAACAACTGCTTCTAGTGGACCTCAACCTATGGCCCCACCTCCTCCTTCCTCTTCTTCACAGCCAATGGTGCTTACTAATCCATTTCCTCATCAAGGATATGTGGCCAAACAACCCACACATAATCCTTTATCTCCTCAACATTTTCAATATGGAAATATTAGTTACCATATTCTCATGATGAGTTTCAAAGAAATCAACCTCCAAAATTGGTTGAGCCAATATGAAAATTCTCTTGATAAGTTAGCCAATAATTCCCAACCCAAGAGTTTCATTGAGCCTCTGTCATCACCAAATGGTACCTTACATATCCCTTCACCTAAGGTATATCTTCACTCTAAGATCACCAAAGATACATTAGATTGACATGTTTCTTCTTCTAAATCCACCCATATATATAGTATAATAGATTACTTGATGTAGTCTCGTGCCACCATGTCAATGTTGGAAGTCCTCTAAACATGCTCATCTCAACGGAAAACTCTAATATCTACTCTGGGAACTATGGATACCTATAATGACGTTTGATTGTATTTTATGTTGATAAAGCTAAACATCCCCACGTTCCTTCATCTATTGCCTTTCAGACACTAGTATCCATAAAAAACACCATTATCCAGTGGTGTATAATAGATGAAGGCACCTCCACCTGCATGATAGTTGTTAGCATCTAGAAGAAAATTAGTTCCCCTGAACTACCACATCCACTATCACTCTTTGTGCTTGGGATGGTCACCCCTCACATCCCTTTATATTGGAATCGCCCCATAACTGTTGTTGGTAAGATGTTCTTGATTGATATCGAATTCATTGGTGCCCCTTTAGGTTATAAACCAACAACATAAACAAAAAATAGAAACATCATAAACCAACAATAGTATATATAAGAAACATAATAAACCAACAACACATCACACCAATCAACCCAATATATCAACTGTCTATAGCAAATCATAACAACTAAAATAATCATCATGTGCAGCACGAATATTTGCAATATAGACGGTACGAGTAGCGAAACTATGCACATAATGATGCAGTGGTAGAAGAAACACATATCACATTAGTAATCATAATCATAAGTATAATCATCATACTTCACATAGCGGAAAATAAAGAGTACATATTCGAGCAAGAACACAAGCTACAACATTAGATTTCAAATCAGCAACTATCAAGGATAACTCTTCCATCAAATTTGTTTATGCACCATCATGAAAAATCATCAACAACACCATATGTAGTAGCAACAACAACATGGAATATCTCAAAATGCATCCATTATGATCAACTTCTAAATTTTTTCATATACACTACAAATCTCTAACATAGGAACTATGCAAGCAATTATACCATACACCCCTGTGGGATCAATACCTACATGATAGCATCAAGCCAAAATGAATAGTATTAGCCATCTACATGTCAACTAATGTAGGTAGAATATAATCCATGCACAACCAAAATGCAAGCTCCTACAACAACCACATGTCAAATAAGCACATAGCATGGAATGCATAATCAATTACTCCAAGGAAACATTTGCCATCAAAACCACCTGCAATATTGGAAGCATATGAAGTGATCCACCTAAACATGTGCCATCTCCACCCATCAAAATAGAAGATCTCCTAATAACAATATATTTTTCAAATATATCATTAGTAGCACAAATATATTATCATAAAATACCACAATAAATTATATGCATCAATAAACCTAGCTACAAACATCATCAAAACTTCTCATCAAGCCAATTGATTCATATGCACTTCTCTTGCTATGGAAACACCTCCAATAATATAACATGTAAAATCATGTTGTATAGCTCCCCATAAGGCCATGTTAGTCTCAATTTACTGTTGCATATCCTTGCTTCTCCTTGTTACTCCAAACTTTGAGTTGTTGTTCTCTTGCATGCAAATGTTTAGTTGTCCTCATACTTGACCTATTTTGCATATTCTTCATTCCTTGATTAGGTGTCCTCAAGTAAATTGGAGTCTTGTAATATTGGGCCATATGAACAATATTTTCACACACATAGCACCTGATGTGTTGTAAAAATGGAGGAAATGGATCATATCTCATGTTCTTCATTCTACCCTTCCTTGTGTGCAACCTGCATTCAATAGCCTTATGGCCAAAATCATTGCATGAGTAGAAATAACCATAAAAATGGCCATTATACTTGATTTTGGATGAGTTTTGTGAAGTGGGTTGTTTTCCTTGCTTAGTAAGATATTTTATACCACTACTTATCTTGCTGCATGGATCTACAATTTGTTGCAATATGTCCTACCTTCTAACAGTTGAAGCATCTCACATCTCCCAATGGTGAGAATGATCTTCTAGGTGCTTTTTTTGGCATCACCTTTGGATTTTCTTCCTTGAGTTCCTTCTTTTGTTGATTTTTCTATTGATGGATATCCTTCTTACTGCTTTTGTTACTACTATCATTGGTTATATTTGTGGTTGCAACTAAACTAGTTTCTCCTTTATGCATGATGCAATTTGATTTGCAAGATGAGGAAATTTTGTTGCTCTTAAATTGAGTGGTTTTCTTCTCCAAATTTCCTCTTAGTGAAATCACTTATGCTTCCAATATCTCACTTTACTCCTCCTTTTATTTGTATTTCTTTTTCATTTGTTCCTAAATCTTATTTTCCTCAAGATGAATTTTCAATCCATTGATATCTTCTCTTAATCCATTTTACTTCTCATCTGAAATTTGCAAAATTCTTTTATGATCCTTACATCCAGAAGTTAGTCTATGAACTTCAGTAGCTAATTATTTTATTAAAACCATTTTTGATTATTATTATTCCTTAACAAGAGAAATATCCATCTCATATCCACTATGTAGCTCAATAGAATCATCAAAATCATAATTAAAAAAATCTTTCAAAATAGTATCTTGTGACACAACTATTTTGGCTGAAATTTCAAAATTTGCTACTTCATTTTCAATGGACTAAAATTTTTACTTCTTCAAACCCTTTTTCTTTTGATACAACCTCTTCTTTCTTCTATCCATGATCCATTATCAAATAGACAAGCTGTCAAGCTTCACTGAATAGCACCAGCTCTGATACCAATTGTTCGGAAACTAGGTCACTACTTAGTGGGGTGAATCAGTAGTGATGGCCTTCATATAAATTTTAAATATTTTTGTCATATTAACAATTTGCAACACACATCCACAATATTATCTTATCAAAACATGAAAGAAACAATGAACTCAAATAATAATAACCATAGAAAGAATCAACACAAATAAGCACACATGAAAACACAAGTATTTCTGCTAGAAACCCTTCTAGGAGAAAACCACCATGTTGTTGTTACACTACTCAATTCTTCTATTCATCTATTGAACAAGATTTTTCATGGAATATATTTCACCCATAATCTAGAATACTTGGATTGCATTATAGAATGATGGCACTTAACTATCAGTTAGGAAATTTGTTTCTCTCATGAATCTATGAAAATCTATCCGCTAGAAGCACTCGCGACCAACAATCCTTGCCCAACACTGTTGGGTGTGGAGCCTGATTATCTTCTATAGTACCGGCATATTAGACCCCAGTTCAAAATGGGGCAGCAACGCCGCCCGTAAAATAATCGCTGCCATGGGGGGTCACTTTTGGGAGCCCCCCCTTGGCGGGGGGTTTCGGGGGCAGCGCCCCCGAAGCTAAAAACAACTGTAAAATTGCCTTGTAAAAGTATAGTAATTTCTAGTCAATCTGGGCCGTTCATTAGGCGGATGATCTGACGGTAGAACTTATGTTTAGTTTAGGGTTTTTTGCCCTAGAAGGCAACCCCTCTCTTTATATGAGGGCATTGTATTTGATGCTGTGATATAGATGTGTATTCGGTGAGCGAGAAACATAGAGGTGATACTGTGAGAGAAAACAGAGGATATTACAGCGATTTTGCTGTAGGTTGTATCTCTTCATTTTGCTGTATAATAGAAAGGAAGGATTGGTTGTTCGGGGTGGACGTAGCCCAAACTGGGTGAACCACGTATATCTGTGTCTCTCTTGTTTTGTGCGTTTTCTGTGTTTATATTTCTGCAATATTTTATGTGTTCCATTGCTCCGTAATATATAATTTTCTAACAAACATCGTTGGACTATCCAACACCAATTGGATGAAGAAATTTGTTCCTTCTACTGAATACACCAAATTAATATTTACTCTTAAGCCTATACACCTTCACTTTATTCATTCAAACCACTTTTTATAAATATTTCATATTGGGCTCTCAATCTGCTCAACATGAGTGTTATAGACAATTTTGTCACACCTGGTCAATAGGCCTACAAATTGACTAAATTAACATCCATGAACACCTTGTCATCATCCCTACACAAATCCCTAAGCATGACTCTCCCAAATCCCTAATTTTTTGGGTCTGACTACTTCATTTTAGTGCTTTTAAGACCCAACACAACCTGACCTTTTAGGGACCTGTGTTTAGCAGTAGATTTCCCAGTTCTACACCAGCGATGATCAACAATAGGTTTTCCCTTGATGGGGGTGCACTAATTCTAGGAATTTAGGAAAAATAAAAATAATCTTGAAGCTTCCTCTTCCAAAAGCTTCCAGGAGTTGTTACAACCATTTATCTTGGATAAGAACTTTAAATCCTATATGATTCTACCTTGGATATTTCACCTCTTATCCCTTGAGATCATCCTCCCATCAAGAGTATATCTCAAGCTTAGATTGGTAAATGGATAATAATTCCAAAAATACCACACTGTCCTATAAATCTACAACCATCTACAAAATGAGGGTTGGCTTTTGGAGACTAATAATACCATCATGTTGTTTCTTTGAACCTTAGAGAGTTATCATTTCCATTCATTAGGGTGACATTGAGGTGTGCTTTGTGACAAGGAAGGACAAGTTAAATTGGGGAGATCTCTACAATATCAGCTTCCATTTTTTGTGTTAAGCTCTCTCCTTTTCATATTAATAGAAAGAGTATATTGTTTTCCTATATGTGTTACGTTATGTTTACATTCATATATTTCAATGTTATGTCGATCCAATTAATATAGTGATTGGATAATTATACATAGATGTCATAGATCTTTGGTTTGTGCTAATTGTATGTGCAGGTTCTAATCATAGCAATCAGAGCTATGATTGGATTTTAAAAGCTAAGAGGAGAGAAGAGCTTGCAACGAATCACAAGTAAGCATATTTTCACTATCTAATTTCTCTAAGAGGAACTTTATATTGTTTTCTTTCTATTATTCAAGACTAGGCCACTAGGTCTAGGGAATATACTTATGTCCACAGTCGTAAATTCTTAATAACAAATTGGTGAATCCACTAGGGAAAGTTTCATTCCCTTAGTGGTTTCCTTGTCACTAGTACTTGTTTCACCTATTAAACAAACCTTCATTGCCTCACTTAGTCTGAATTAACCCTAGGAATACATTTCATGGAACTTCACTTGATGTTTTATGTCAAAACATAGCATTAACTTGGTCAACAGATCTCTCTGTTCTGAGACAGAGTGCCCTAATGCACCCTACATAACTTCTAGCCTGCCATGTAGCGCACCTTATCATGTGCTAAACCTACATTGATTGCATTGTAGTGCACCTTCTCCTCTACTGCACCTGCACTGATTCCTCTATACCCTCACTGTAGCACACCTTTGCAGTGCACTAGTGTCTTTTATGTACTTGCGTTGATCCTATAGGATGCAAAATTTTTCATTCCTTGCCCTTTCTCGCTAATTTTCTTTGGTCTAGCATGTTTTCTCGAGTTTTCTGAGTTTTTCAACATCTCTTAAAATCCATCATAATGTTTTCATTTGTTTTGATTATCCTTCGTAAGAATTTATTTTATTTTTTCTTCTTCGTATCAATTAGGTAATTTTTAAACATTGAGCTTGATTGTAGATTGAATTGAAGAAATTTATATTGTAGTCGTATTATGTGTGATTTCTTCTATCAATGATATTTTTGCATCTTAGTTTTCATTGCATTTGAATATTAAGAGAAAATAAAAGAAAAACAATTATTTGGAGTGCATATATAGGGATTTGATTTTGATTGGAATAATGAAGTTGAGGAGATCAATTATTGCATTACTTATTTGTGGTATTGTTGATAAATTTCATCTTCCCCTACTTAGTTAGGCCTTTCATTATCAAAAGGAAAACAAAAAGAGTTATTTTTGTCATATTAGTTGCACCATAGGTGTGTTCAAATGACATCGAGTTTTGATTTGTGAAATCGAAACATAATTCAAGATAAACTTTAAAATTTATTAAATCAACCTAATCATTTGAAACTTAATGACACACATAGAGGTCAGGGCTAGAGACGTGTTCTGACATCTTTAAACATCAGAGCTAACATTTTTCCCATCGTTTCATCCCATGGGAGAAATCGCGTTCCACATATGTAAGTGTATTAAACCGTTCTCCACATATCTTTGGGTATATTGGATGGAACTCCACGCATGAACAATATATTGAAATTCTCTCATTGTATGATTACACATTAGACAACACTAACATGGACTGCACTTCCACATATTGTCGAGTATATTTTGGAAGTACACCATAGGTTTCTATCTTCACCTTAGGTGATCGATTTAGTTGCCTTATATATTGTGATACATCGAACACAACATTCAAGGATATTTCCTACTCGTATGTAAATCCTTGGTTTACCATGGTGGTGTATTGCAATTCACAGTTGCTTGGTAATCCCTTTTTCCTAGTCACCCCTTTGTTTTATATTGTGTCTTTAATTTCTAAAATCAATCGACTGTGGAATAACATCCTCCTCATGAAACACCTCCTTAATGGATCATAGGTTGAGACTAATGTCAATAGTTCCTGAGGTTACCAATCAAGGAAACCACTTTGATGGGAATCTAGTGGCCTGGGTGCAAGTGATATAAATAATCTTCCAAATCCGGGCTATAATTTCTTCTAACTTTGCCTAAATTCACCCTTCTTATTTAATTGGTGTATTAGTCACCTATTGTTAGACTGAATGCTTATGAATTTCCATTTTTTTGGTTACTATCACCAATCTTTTCCCATTAATCACCCCAACCCTTGTTATTGGGAACAATTTACAAACAGAGCCTCTTTTCCACTATCGGAACTGTAATTCCATAGGAATTACGAATTACTCTATCAGCAGGGATTTTGAATGGAATTAACGCAACCATGTATGAAATACACTATCAGCAGCTTCCAATGGCTATAATTCTATTTCACATGAAATTAACTATCGGTGGGGTTTTTACAAAGGGAAGCACAATACACTATCGGTGGAGTCTTTATTCCATAAGATTGGAATAACTAGCATCTATCGCTATTGGCGATTCCCCATGGAATGGGACAATATCACAACACTCCGCTACCCTAATGCGATAACACATCTGTCAGCAATCGCTATTAGTGGTTCCAATATGCTAATCTCTCCCCTTTAAAGGCCTGCAATGTGATATGCCCACGGACCCGATAAGTTATTAAGACCTTCCTATTATGGTTTTGGATCCGAAACTCCATTTCAAACTTCCGCGCTTCAAAGGGCTAGTTCCTCCCCGCTCCAACGCAATGATACGATAAGGTTTTAGACCCGATAGGGCTATCAACAAAACTTGAATAGGATTTCAGGTCTGAAACTTAATTTCGGCTAAGTTTTTTACAGTTTTATAGTGTAAACCTAACTTTCCACCTGCAGAACTCAACGATGCTTATAAGGAAAATAGGACACGGCGATACACAAGTAAACATTAACCAGACTTCCATCAAAGTATTAATTGGAAAACAAAGACCGAACCACTATTATAAGAACTTAGGAGATAACACTGCATAAATCCAAAATTACATATAAAATACCAGATTAACAGAGAACCGTAAGTTTAGATGCAAAGAGAGGATTTTGAAGACCACAATGTATCCGGATCAACCAATACAGATATTTCTTGTTCTTTCCTTCAGAAAATAAGAGGTAAATCCCACTCGGTCTCATCCCTTTACAATAGCATGCCAATTACATTGGAGTTCCTAAAATAGAAACTTAGTTATTATGACTAAAAGTTCTGCGAGGAATATTCCTCGAGAACCTTTACTATAGCTTATCCATACATCAATTCTTATCTATACAAACATTATTACAACATGATCTTATTCCTAGTTTCTATCCCTATCCTAAACTAGAAAAGCATGTAAATTAATGGCTAAAGGACCCCACTCCTTTGCCTGTATATTTTTTTGGATTTTTGGAATAAGTTGGAAGATTTTTCCCTCCAAGTCACATGCTCCTGCATCAGACTCCTGAGGACAAAATTCTTCATGGGCTCCTGTCCATGAGCTCATCTACAAAACTACACAGCTTCTGTATCATGTTTTATGTAACCCAAGTAGCTTCAACGGTTGGTTGATCCTTCCATCCCCTTGTTTTCTTAACTACCTTCTTGTCCAGAATTCTTTCTGGCTGCAATTCCTTTGTCGTGGGTAACTGTTTTACCCAGTCAATATCTTGGGTCTCTTAATCCTTTTCCGTATCATTTTCATTTTCACCTTCATACTTGTACATGTTAGAAACATTGAAAATTGGTGATATTCCAACATCAGGGGGTAATTCAATCTCATAGGAATTTGCAGAAAATTTCCTCAATACTCTGCACAGTGCAATTTTCTTGAACTTCAGTTTGTTATACTCCCTCTTTGGAAACCTTTCCTTTCTGAGGTATGCTAAAACCAAATCTCCAACTTCAAAGTTCACCTCTCTTCTTCTCATGTTTACTCTGGTTTTGTATTTGCTGTTGCTATCCTACAACTGTTGTTTCACTTGTTCATGTATTGCTTGCATTTCTCAAGCAAAATCTTCTCCCTCTGCACTTCTCATCTCATCTTTTCCCAAGTTTCTTAACTCAGATACTCCACTTGGATGCATTCAATAAATAATATGGAATGGACTCTGTCCTGTACTCCTGTTAGGTGAGTCATTATATGCATATTCAACTTGTGCCAACACTTGATCCCATTTATTTGATTTTTATGCAGTAAGACTTCTTAAAAGATTTCCCAAACTCATGTTCACAACTTCAGTCTATCCATCAGTTTGTGGATGATAGGCAGAGTTGAAACTTATTTTAGTTCCCAACTTCTTTCATAATTTCCTCCAGAAATTTCCAACAAATTTGGAATCTCTGTCTGAGACAATACTCTTAGGCAACCCATGCAATCATACAACCTCCTTAAAAAATAAATTAGCAATGTGAGAAGCATCACTAGTTTTATAACATGGAATAAAGTGTGCCATTTTTGAAAATCTGTCCACTACAAAAAAAATTGAATCATTACCTCTTTGATTCATTGGTAAGCCACAAACAAAATCCATACTTACCATATCCCAAGGCCTATCTGGAATTGGTAATGGAACATACAAATTTGTGTTTTAGATTCTTCCCTTTGCATATTGACATACTTTGCAAGTTTTCACATACTTCTCCACTTCATATTTCATTTTCAGCCAAAAATATTTTTTTTTTAACTTCCTATAAGTCTTCTCTACACCAAAATGTCCTGCAAGTCCTCCACTATGTTTCTCTTTGATTAAGTTCTCCCTCATAGAATAGTTTGGTATGAACAACTGATTTCTCTTGAAAAAAAAGTCCATATTTTAAGAATTAATCCAACCATTTACTCCTATCCACCAAAACATGATTTATACAAGCTTCAAATGCCTCTTTAAAATTTGGATCTATTTCATACAATTCTTTAGGAAAATCAAAACCCAACACTTGGATTTGACTCTCTTTAAATAATACACTTCTCCTACTTAAGGCATCTGCAACTTTGTTTGAATGGCCAATTATATGCTTTAAGAAAAAATGGAAACCTTGAAGATACTCTACCCAATTGGCATGTTTCTAGTTAAGCTTTAGCTACTACATAATATACTATAATGCATGGTTATCTAAATAAAGTATGAATTCCTTTGACATTAGATAATGCCTCCATTTCTTCAATGACTACACAATTGCATAGAACTCCTTATCATAAGAAGAATACTTCTTCTTTGAATCATTCAGATTTTCACTAAAATAAGCTATAGGCCTGTCTTCCTGACTTAATACACCTCCAATAGCTTCTCTTCTATCATCACACTTCAATTGGAAAGGTTTACTAAAATCAAGTAGAACCAAAATAGGATTTTTAGTGATATTCTTCTTCAATAGCTGGAAATTCTTTTCTATTTCAGCAGTCCATCTAAATGGTTGTTTATCTTTCTTTATGGTCTCAATAATAGGAGCATTGATCTTACTAAAATTCTTTATAAATTTCCTATAAAAACTAGAAAGACCATGAAAACTTATCACCTCAAAAACACTTTTAGGTGAAGGTCACTCCATGATTGCCTCAATCTTCTCTGAATCCATCTTCAGTCCCTCAGCAGAAATAACAAAACCCAAGTACGCTATATCTCCTTTCATGAATGAACACTTCTTCAAATTCAACAATAATTTCTCCTATTGTAGCCTTTGTAAGACATAACTCAGATGTCTTATGTGCTCCTCCTTAGATCTGTTGTAAACTAATACATCATCCAGATATACTATTACAAATTTACCAATAAAATCTTTAAAAACTTCATTCATGAGTCTCATAAACATACTTAGTGCATTTGACAACCCAAAAGGCATTACTCTCCACTCATACAATCCCTCATTTGTCTTAAAGGAAATTTTCCACTCATCCCCTTCTCTTATCCTTATCTAATGATACCCACTTTTAAGATATAGTTTTGAAAACTACTTTTCTCCACTCAAGAAATCCATTAAATATTCAATTATAGGTAAAGGAAATATGTACCTTATTATGATTTTATTGATGGCTCTTGAATCTGTACACATTCTCCAGCCTCCATGTTTCTTTGGACTCAACACTGTTGGTACTGCACAAGGACTCAAACTTTCTCTGATCAGCCCTTTGTCAAGCAATTCTTGCACCTGCTTCCTAACCTCTTCATTTTCTATAGGAGTCATTCTGTAAGTTGTTTTATTAGGTAGACTTTCTCTAGGAATCAAATCTATATGATGGCTAATTCTTCTAATGGATGGTAACTCATTAGGCAAATCATCAACAATAATATCACAATAGTTCTCCAACATTTCTTGAATTTCAATGGGTAAATCAGAAACTTTAGTAGAAGTCATTATTACCTTGGGCTTGCAAATTACAGCAAAATTTACCTCATTCTCTTCAATCTGCTTCAAGTATTCCTTTCCTCCTAGTAACAGAGTTTTTGGATCAGTCTTCTTTCCTGATGCATCTTCTTCTTGCAGAGGCAGCAACGTATGATTGACACCATCCTTTCCAAACTTGTAGGTGTTTCTTTTCCCATCATGCATAGCTCCTCTGTCATATTGCCAAGGTCTTCCAAGCAATATGTGACACACATCCATTGGCATCAAATCACATGCAATTTTATCTTTATACTTGCCCAACTGAAACTCCACTTCACACTGTTCATTCACTAAAATTTGATGTCCCTTTTGTAACCATGACACCTTGTAAGGTGTTGCATGTTTCATTGTCTTCAGCTTCAATTTCTCCACCACTTCTCTAGAGACCAAATTTTCAGTGTGTCCACTATCAATGATCATCTCACAACATTTCCCTTGAACCTTACACATTGTTCTGAAAAAAGATTTCTTTCTGATAGTTCAACTATCTCCTTTGTTGGCTTGGGAAAAACTTTAATAACTACCAAATATTCTCCTCTCTCTAGTATACTTTCTTTTTCTATCACTGTTGTTGCTATTGATTCTCTCTCAACTTGAGAAACAATTGCATTCCTTTGACTTATTTCTTATTTCTCTGGGCACTCAAAAGATCTGTGTCCTAGTTTGTTACATCTGTAACATCTTACTTCTCTTCCTCTTCCTCTGCCTCCTCTTCCTCTAGAAAAACTCCCTCTACCTCTTGCATCAGCTCCTGTGGGTGCATATTGGGTTGAGCTGCTACTAGCTCCATATTTAGGTGTTGTAGATCTTCTTCTACCACCTTGACTTCTCCTTCCTCAGAAAGTACCTCTCCCTTTAGCAGACTGCTTCCTCATGAGATTTTCTTCAGCTCTCAGTGCCATCTGACAAGCTTCTTCTATTGTTTTAGGAAACAGTATAGCTATCTCATATTGAATGTCCATCTTAAGACCATTCACATATCTATCCACCTTCTCATCTATATCTTGAGTTTGTCCAGCCCTTATGCTTACCTTATAGAATTCCTCTGTGTATTCTTTCACTGTCACAGACCTCTATCTAAGATTTTGCCTCTGTTTGAACAAGGTTTGTTGATAATTACTTGGTAGGAACTTACCTCTTAGCTTTGCTACCATCCAGCTCCAGTTTTTTGATAGGTTGCTTTCCAAGTCTCTTTCTTTCTACCTACGCTCTATCCCACCAAAGTGAAGGAGTCACTATGAGATATCATGGATTGGTTTGCAACACCTAAGGATACATATATTAGATGTTTTGGTTGTTAGATATCCCCTCAGCTCATGTCGTTGTATGAAACCAATAAGGTGGTCATGCAGGAAGTAGAAAATTAGTTGGAAAAGTGATTCTCAGGAGTTCTTTACAAGAGGAATAAATCCCCTTGGCCCACCTTCCCTTTGAGGATCATACTATATCAGTTGAAGAGCCACAAGGTGAAAATGGAAGAAATACAAGAGTTAGATAGATTTCCCCTCAAAACTAAATACTTTCATGAATATGATCCCAAGAGAGTGTGCAGGCAACATTGTGAAAGGCTCAGTTTCAATACGGGGTACTCATCAATGTCCACAATAAAATATGAGATGGTGAAGAATTGGTACGATACAGTTAGAAAGACACTTCCAACAGTAATGACAAGTTCACCCCATGATCCAAAAAATAAATATATACAAGTCTAGGAGAAATAATAGATAACCCCTCAAGCAAGGAAAGTATCTCCTAATGTTGGCTTGATGGGGCCTGACCAAAGTTTGGATTTATTTAGCCAAACAAATCCCTGTACTATTGTCCCTTTCAGCAATAGCCTGTGGAGCACAAACTAAGGTCTCACCCAAAGCACTATGGGAGGATGTTGGAACCAAGTTTCCACACCCTTTTGATGTTTGAGGAGTTGATTTAGTTTGACTGTGTATATCCTCTCATAGGTCACTTTGCGCACTTTCTTGACCTGCGAGGTATTCACGCCTTATTATACTCGAATTTGTGTAGCCCTAACTAGGGGCTGAGGAGCTTTCACACTGCTAAACCAACGATTTTCTCTATTTCCCCAGGTCACACCATAGATCTTTCTTATCTTCTTATAACAGTTAGTTATCTTTGCATAAATAGATACTTTATATTATATTCATTTATTCAGCACATTCATACAAGTTCACGCATCAAATAAACAGTAAACTTGTAATTCATACCCAATATACTTCAATGCATAAAATAGGAAAAGATACACAGAAATATTGTCAAACTCTTCTTTATTAATGCTTTAATCAGTTACAAAATCAACCTGCCCTACGCACTCAGCTGCAGGGCTCCGCACACTCAGCTACGGATGACTAGGCTTCTGCTCACTCAGCTGTAGAGCCTTTTCCTACTCTATGACCCAAATACATGACTCGATGCTTCAACTAAGACTCAATTCATCATCATTAGACCTTTCATGGATGACTTATTTCTTTACACTTAGAGCCTTGATCTATTTATACAATTCCATGGTCCGCGGACCATGGGTAGAACTCTCAAGCTGACATTACATTACAAAAGTAAGGGTGGACAACCCTATGACTTAGTTACAACTTTGCGCTCCATGCCCACAAATCGTGGAGTATTTACATCAGAATTAGTAGAAAACTGGGTTTTAAGCCCCAAAACTTGCCTTGATGGGATCTCGCACCCAACAAGCCCCCAACACAAACATTGTGACTCGTCCTCGAGTCACTCTGTTGGTGCGGAGATCTTCGCGCTGATACCTCCCAACTCTACTTGGACTACTGCAAGGTCAACAACACACTGAGTGCCTGCCTACTGTATTTCCTGGACATGCTATTCAGAGACTGCGTTATCTGAACTACTTCCCTGTATCTGCTCATGCATCCCCTACATCTCCGCGAGTTTGCCTTCAATTGTTGTTGTGATTATGAAGGCCTCGTCGATCCAAGGCTGGACACGCACCTTCAAAACCACTTCTCTATGTTATGCTGCATCTACTTGCTCCTTAAGCGCTTTGGATTGTTGCATCCGTGCGAGCCTCTATGTAAGGGAAACCATCTGTGCGGTCTCTTTGACGTTGTCATATTGTTGTTGTAGCTCATGCACCTCTGTTTCTAAGCATTGTATGTTCAGGTCCTCCTGCAAAGTGGTGAGGACCTCGAATGATTCTTCCAACTTTTTGGTGCAGTCCTTCACTGCACTACTGATATCCTCCATCCTCGATGTAATGGCACTAGTACATTGTTCCCTTACCTCTGGAGGAGTTGAAGGAGACACCTTCAACCGTAGCTCTCCTATCTGAAGGTTCAACTCTAGATGAACCTTTGCCATCTCTTCTCACGCTTCGCATACTCCTACTACTAACATCTAGATGCGGGCCTTTGCTGGTGCCTCTACTAGGATGACCAACTCAAGGACCATCTGGCAGGCTTCCTCAAGAACATGCATGATCTGTCCGTTTTTCGCCACAACCTCATCATGTTGTAGGATTAGTTTCTCCACGTTGATTCTTTGTTCACTCAACACCAGTAGTGTGTGGCCCTCCCTAGCTCGTAGTTCTACAGTCACTCCGTCCTGCAAGACATAGAGTGTTTCCCGAGGGAGTACATCCATGTTGATTCCTCCCCGTTTCAATGCACTGAACATAGGCTTTTTGACCTCGTTTTTATAGCCAGTGCCCCCTCTGGTAGCACTATTGTTCTAGTCGTGTGGGCACGTAGCATTTCCTCAGCCGTGACCGTTCCTACTACGAGGTTGGTTGAGAGAGTACTAGCCTGGGGAGTGTGAACCACAAATCTTGAATCTGTGCCCAGAGGGCCCTCAACACAATCTGATTCTGCTCCTCCAACTACTGGAGGGCCTCCATGGTGACTTCGCGCACCATGTCCCCTAGATCATGCAAATCTCATCCTCTTCTATCAGGATGTCCTCAAGGTCTTCCTCCTCCTCAACGGTTTCCAAATTAACCGCTTTCCCTTTTTCTTCCATGGTTAATTTAGTTCTTAGTGGGTTTCACAGGGACATGCACACCAGAATCATGGCTTGCTTATCTTTCTTGGGCCTCAGCATGCATGGTGATTTAGGGATATCCACAACTATCTTGACGCTCTCAAGTACATCCTCTACTATCATGACCTGCAGAACTTCTTCAGCGGTCACTTATCTAATTTTCGTGGCTTCTTCAGATGCTTCCATTTGGATTGTCCAGAAATCTCTCAACTGCTTAACCGGGGACTCAAACAACACTCTCAATAGGTTAAAAAGTTTTTGGTTCAAAGTAATCTGGGCGCACGACAACTCAATTCTCAAATGACCAAGTGTTGTTTCCTGGGCAGCTCTTTGCGATTTATAGCGCCTTTCGAATTCAAATTTGATCGTTCCCCCCAAATCCAGTTCACTAATGCTTCCTTGGCAGCAGATATTCCCAAATATTTCCCATAAATCTCATCTTAATTGCTTAATTTCCACTCCATTTGGTCTCAAATGAAGCATCACATCATGAATAGTGACTATAACAGTCACTTTCCATCCAACCCGGGCAGCAGCGTAGCTGACACTTTGCTCCTGCACGTAGCCTGGACATCACACAGCTCTTGCGTAGAGCAGTTTATAGTCCTGTGCCTCCTTTCAACTACCTGGAGTGCTAATACTATGCTTCCTACAACTAGTCAGGTGGTCAAGCCACCTGTATACAGCTTTAATCGATAATCAATCACTTTTCCTGGAAAAAATCTTCCTTTTATCTTTAATGTCTACTTCGGGCACTTCACCATCTGCATCACACCACCATCGGTGATCCCTCTAGTAATATATGGTTCAATCCAAGGCATTAAGCTGATCAAATCTCAACGGTAGTCCCCAAATTTATCAACGTAATCGTGCGCATCACGTTGTATTATCGTAGTTTTTTTATCAAGAAAATCCTTCTTTATTCCTTCCTCAAGCTTCTTGAATTTTGCTTCAATCAGAGCACTTTTCTCCCTTAAGCGATCTCTTCCATTCATGAGTTGCGGGAGCCTAATATTACTCTGTTGGATCTCTTCATTAGGTCCCAAGTGTTATTCTTTGTTCAGCTGCACGATCCCTTCTCCCAAGGCTCTGTGAACCATCATATCCATGGGCATTGTTATGCACGGACTAGTTATAATATACTCCATCGGTATCATAGCATTTGCTCCATAGGCTAGCCTATAAGGCATTTGTCCTATCACCTTCTTGCACGTTGTCTTATAATCCCACAAAACTACTAGTACATGTAGGCCCCAATCACGTTTCTGCACATTATATACCCTGTTGAGTGCTTCGCACACTTCATTAAATGCTTCTACGTGGGTAGCCTTCTACACACTCATTCTTTCGGAACTCTATCATTCCAAATGGAGGGACTGTGTGCACAATTTCCTCCCCAACACATGCTTATTGATTGTGTTCCCCAACGCGAATTACATGTGCATCTGCAAAGGTTGTTTACCATATGCCTATACCCACCTCGATAGATGTGTGCACGGACCATCCCGTACATTGTATTTATCTGTTAGTCGCATCTTATGCTTCCAAAAATGTATGCACATCATTCAATTGCATTCGTTCAAGTCCTCAAATCTTTCTTGGTGCATACCCCACCACCTCATGGGCATAGCGCGAAGTACCCACTTCAAAGCCTGGAAACATTGCTTTTCCAACACCTCCCTTTCAAATCTATCCAAGAAAGCATCTACCTCACCTAATCCATCATAAGTAGGAAAATCTCTCATTTCTGATGATACGCAGCATAGCGATCTTCTCATCATGTTACTGTTTAGCATGGTTACCTTGTGTAATCGATTCTGCCATCACTTTATATTTTCATCTGAATTCGATGTACAAGAGCTTTCGCTCTCCCATGACATTCGTCCATCCATGGTGGGATTTACCTAGTCTTTCTCTCGTGCAAATATCTTGTAGATGTATTCAAAATCGTCATCACTTTCATAGTTGCGCACCGGCTCTATGTAGCATGATCCTTCTGTAGGGTCAAAAGTTACGACTACGTGTAGAGACTTTTTCTAAAAAATCATCTTGCGCTTCTTCAGATTAATCACCTCATTCATGTTAGTGGCCCAATTGATTCCTAAGAGCGCAGGGTAGGGATTGTTGTCATAAAAAATCTCTATCACTTCAAAATCTGCTAGCGCGCTTGCCCCTTCAATGTCCACAGTGATTCCCTGCAATCTCCCCATAGGTATTATCTTTTGCTGGTCCGCCATTCGCAGTTGGATAGGAGACCATTACAGCGTAGGCCTTCCCATGTGCTCCCATGTCTGCTTCGATAGAATGTTCGCGTCCGATCCTAGGTCCATAATTACTTGGTCCATATCATACTCTCCAATATGCATGGTCAACCTCATTTCTCTTCCCATCCTCATCGCATTCTTTCCAATCTTTCGGACTACGCGTGGATCTCCTTGCATGGTCCCAGCACATATTTTAATGAGTTACTGCAATCCATTTATAGACTTACTGTTGCACAGTAGCTTCATCCATGTTTCTAGGAGCATCGTAAGCATAAATGTGTCCATTTTCGGCTTTGATCTATATTTTATTCCTGAAGTGAAGGCATCAACGAAGTTCTTCTTAGCTTCCATGAAGGTTTCCTTAGCGCCCTCCAAATCAAACTCTGCTTCTTTTGTCGGAGCCTTGCAAACCCAAGTAGTATCTTTAGGTTTTTTCCCTTTATCATCTCCCGTCGTAATTCCACTTCGGAGAACAATGTTCACATTCGTATCTTCCTCGCGCGGCCCATACCTCATCATCTATAGGTTCTAAGTCAGGGGAGGTTGTAGTTCTCCCTTGTCATGTAGCCTAGCTATCATCATAGGAAAATCCTCCATCTCATGATCAAACAAGGTATAATACATACACTGATGGATTCGTACAATCACGGGCATAATGTCTTAGCCCTCTGTAGTTGTAACATATCAGCTGTCTGCGACCTCTTCCAGGTCCTCCTCCACAACCTTATCAACACCCCTGAAATCTGGTTCGTGCCACTACTGCATTTTGGTTAAGGGGCCACGTTTCATCCTGAACCCTATAGGTGGGAGTTCTATCCATCATCAACTCATAGCTTCTACAAGTGCGCTCATCATTTCCAACTATTGTGAATTATGTGTGTACTTCTGTAACAAATGGAAGTTGTCTGTAGCATGCTTTCCTCTTATTTGACAAATTGCACACCACAAAGAAGGCGTCATGCTAGGTCCTGCTTGTGCCTCTGGCCTTAACAGCATTGGTCCTCCTCCCATGAGGTAACTCGTGAAAACTGGGCAGTGGTCCTTATCATGACCCTAACCCTTACATTTAATGCACCATACACCTTCGTGCACTTTTTGTTAGGTTGTCCTGTTCTGTTTCAGACTCTGCATCTCAAGGCATAAGTTTTTCAACTGCACGTGGATCTGGTGAACTTCGAGGTTAGGATATTGTATTGGGGTCTCATGTAGCCCCATTATGATCTCCAAGGCTTCTACCTGAGTCATTAACCTTTGTTGCAACAACACATTCCTCAAATACAACGTTAGAAAGGAGACAAACCATTCACGTTGTTGTCCATTTGTCAAAGTCATGTTAGCTTCATGAATTATGCACTTCAGTCTCTGATCCAAGTCCCATGGAGTATCACCTGATAGCATTATGATCTCTTTGAATCCAATGATCGATTGTGCCTCTGACTTCGGCCTACTAAATTTTCTATTCAGCGCAATTTGGATATTCGCGATCCCCACATTCAGATTGTCATTAGAATGCTTAATATACCAGGTCTAGGTGCGATCCTACAGAATGTTGACCATCATCACTTTCTTTATATTATCATCGGTAACCCCCTGCACTTCCCATATGGATCTTATTACAAATCAAAATAGGTCGGGATCTTCATTTCCTACTCCCTTGAACACAGGAAACTTTATCGCGCTTGCCATATTGACTTGCAGTGGCGACGGAGGTAGTACGGGTGAAGATAGAGGTGATGGAGGTGAAGCCGATGGTGGTGTGGATAGGGGTGGTATGGATAGAATCCTATGCCTTATCAAATTGATCGCACTTGATGGCGAGACCTTCACAAGCTCTTCCTCGTCCCCTGACGAAGGTTAAATCAAAGGGCTATTCTTTGGTCCCTTCATTTCTGTAGGTTTTTCCACTTCCCGTGGCTCCAGACATCAAGTTAATTGCATAACCCTCTTTTCACACAATAAAATTTTACTCTAAGTATTCATAGACTTTACGTACTTACCTCGCAGTCCTTTGAGAAAGTGTTGCTCAGCCTCGCTAGATCTAACTAAAGTATCTACCACGAACTCAGTAATGAATCCTCCTATAATTCGATCGAGCTAGTGATCAACAACGTGAACGATCTTATCCTCCGATGCTTCCAATCTGTGCACCAACTCTAGGATCCACACAATAGGATTGTTAAGCTTCCACCTTCCTTGGCTATCTGCTAGCTTCACAATCCACTAGTATAGCTCAATAGGGAAATATGCGAAGAAAATTTCATGGATCTCTATGTACAGGTAGCAGTCTAACCACTCTTCCTTCGATAGTTATAGATTCTTGTTCTCCTACGTCGTGAATTATTGCATCCTCCTGTCCAACCAACCTTCAATTTCTTTCTTAGTTGGATTCCAATGACACAATATCGGACATCTCTATGCAGATTCCAGTACCGGAAACAGAACCATTTGTTGGCTTGATGGGGCCTAACCTTGGTTCGTAGTTATTTAACCAAACAAATCCTATACTGCTATCCCTTTAGGTAACAACCCACAGAGCACAGACTTAGGTCTCAGGCGAAGCAGTATGGGGGGATGCTAGAACCAAGTTTTCACACCCTTGAGATGTCTGAGGGGTCGATTTAGTTCGACTATGAATATTTTTGCACAGGTCACTTCACGCACTTTCCTGACCTATAAGGCCTTCATGCCCTATTATACTTGACTTCGCGCAACCCTAACCAAGGGCTGACGAGCTTTCACACTGCTAAAGCAGCGATCTACATTATTTACCCAAATCACGCTGTGGATCTTACTTATCTTCTTATAAAAATTAGTTATCTTTGCGTAAATAGATACTTTATATTATATTCACTTATTCAACACATTCATATAATTTCGCGCAACAAATAAATAGTAAACTTGCAATTCATACCCAATATACTTCAATGCATAAAACAGGAAAAGATACACAGAAATATTGTCAAACTCTTCTTTATTAATGCTTCAATTGGTTATAGACTCAACCTTCCCTGCACACTCAGCTGTAGGGGTCCACGCACTCAGTTGCAGATGACTAGGCCTCTACACACTCAGCTACAGAGCCTTCTCCTACTCTACAACCCAAAGACATGACTCGATGCTTCAACTATGACTCAATTCATCATCATTAGATGTCTCATGGATGACTTATTTCTTTACACTTAGAGCCTCGCTCTATTTATACAATCCCATGGTATGCGAACCATGGGTAGAACTCTCAAGCCGACTTTACATTACAAAAGTAAGGGTGGATGACCCTATGAATTAATTACAACTTCACGCTCCATGCCCACAAATCGTGGAGTCTTTACATCGAACTTAGTCAAAAATTGGGCTTTAAGCCCCAAAACTTTCCTTGGGGGATCCCGCACCCAACACCTAAGAAGAGGACCAAGTATGATTTGATAGGTGAGAATAGAAAGAAATGGAAAGCTCATCCTTTGAAGATATGAGTTATTCAAGTAGAATAGAAGAGGAGAGAAGCGAAAGAAGAGGAGAAGAGGAAACAAGATGAGTTTCTTGAGAAGAAACAAGAAGAAGAAGAGGAAAGGAGAAAGATAAAATAGGAACAACAAAGGCAGTCCTAGGAGGAAGAAGTAACACATAGAATGGAAGAATAAAAATTAACTCAGGAGATAGAAGATGGAGAGTTACAGGAAGAAGATATCATCCAACCCATGGATGATGAACCAGGTTCTCCAGAAGAACCTTCTCTCATAGGTGGTAACACTCCATTTGCACAGATGGGGATGACACCTCCACTAGAAGAAAGAGTCATGGATATATGCAATGTCACATTTGATTAGCTTAAGGAGAGGATCATGTAGCATAGACATAGATACTTACTGAATAATCCTCATAACCCAATATTAGTTTCTATAGAAAAGTTGATAACTGCCAACACCAGAAGGAACCCTAGGGAAATCATGGAAACAAATGTTTTTTTTCATAGTAGCACAGAACAACCTCAAATATCTACTCATTGAGGATGTTAGATTAAGGAAAGAACTAGTTCCAATGAAGCAATACATAGAACAACTTGCAATGGAGAATCAATGTTTATATTTACATAGCTCAACACCAAAGAATGGAAGTCAATCATACAAGAGGAAATCGAACTAATGGAGGATGCCATGGAAAAATTACGTGATGAGATGATACTTCTACAACAAGTGGTGGCTCCTCTCATTGGCATTAAGAAGAAATCACAAGAATCGGTAAAACTCCTGAACATAGAAAACAAAGAAGTTGACCATCTTCAGGAGTGGGCTTCCAAGTATCCAGATGCTCCACAACATTTGAAAAAGAAAGACATGATTGTTGCAAAGATAGACATAGTTCATTTGAGAGTCCATCATCAGAACTACATGCATCTTGGAGAATGATTGATTAGCACTATCGTTGCCTATAATCAACTACACAATGCTTTCGAGTCTCTAACATAAAAGCATGTATGCATGTAATAGGAACACTTGAAGCAATCAAAGGCAGAGAAGTCATCTTCCAGGAGATCAGGTAATACATTGAAAAAATCAAGAAAGTAACATAATAAGAAGGCTTGGATGTTACCATAGACATTATTTTACAATACACCATCGCACTAATCAAAGCCCATATGAATCTTTCATGGCTATGGAATAATGTACAGTAAATCTCCAAGGCTATATTAGCTGAGGCACTGTAGGTGAAGATGTAGTATGTAGGGGACTTGCTAGTTCAGGTCAAATCCATCTCAATGGAGTTTAGCGCATGGCATACATACATTACTTGCGATCTTTCATTCTTAATCATAAGCTATATGAACTCGCACTTCTTCATACATGTATTGTAGATATAATAGGACTATTCTTGTTATGTTTATGGTATATGTTGATTTAATTACATACTAAGTTAATGAAATTATTCGTTGCTTAGATATGATTATTATTCAACAAGTATTGTTATGCTTTCATGAATTTTGGTTATTATGTGGAATAACTTGCAAGTAATCAACAAGTCTTTCTCTTCCTTCCCAGGCCCCCCTTTAGGATGGTACTATTACTTTTCTAACTGGAGGCTCGTTTCCATTTTACCAGCTATTAAAGTTCCCTCGTACATCTTACATTGCGTGTCTCACAAAGGTCAAAAAATTGTTGCACAAAGAGGTGTTATGATCTCTTGTGTTTGTGTAACCAAGGCATACCTTGAAACCTTTCCGACAGTGGACAAAATGAATAACCAGATGGGACTCCTACACCAATTCGTGTGAGGTATAATTGGGACTTCACATCAGGGAGATCCCCTTACATGTTGGTGGCATCGAACACCATCAACATTTTTGGCGCTAAAAGGAGGGCAAGATGACAAGATAAGCCTTCAAATTATGTTTGAATCTCCTACCTTTAATGGCTTCATCCCAAATCATAATCCTGAGGTGTTTTTCGGAAGATTTAGATATTTCAATCCTTACAGAAATTTTCTTGGCGTCACGTTTGAAGTTCAATGGCAAGGGTACAACATCCATCCTTGATTATGGAATTAAATTTATTCAAATTTCCTTTTGGAATGGTGTTTATTCCAAATAAATCCTTCCAGAGTTGTTTACCCTTATGTTGGATGGTCATGTGAAGCAATGGTGTTATTCCTTACCAACTTCTTCTATCTCATATTTTAAGAAATTGATTAACAATATTCATCATGTTTTCGATAAATATGAATATCAAGATGTTCTCAATGAAATTCATCAACTTAGAATGGAATTGAATGAATATATTGAACATTTTGTTGATATATTCCTTCATATTTGTTATGAATTTTTAGATGAGAATGTGGACTAGAAATGTTTGGATGAAAATTTTTGTTTCTTAGTTAGGATGTCAAAGGGAATATTTTGAATACGAGTGTTACAGGGAAAAGTGTCTATGCAAAACTAGTAATCCCACTAAGGTGTGGTAGCTACCTTAGAAACAAACAAAGTAAAACTACTTTCATTTTCATTTATGAAAGATAGATGAGAGAAGAATAAAGGAGACCAACCTCTGTCTTGCACTTGGTTCCTTGCTCGATTCCTCTCTCTTCTGATAGTCCTTTGCTACTTGCTTCCTTGTATACCCAGCTTTATAGAGTACCTGTAGAACCAAAGCAGCATAACACTATACAAGAACATAGATCTATTATCATAAACAATCTAGGATCAGATGTAAATTGACCATACAAATGCACAAAACATAGATTACAGAAGAGTATGGAGGAAAACTTGAATAGCTTTATTGATAATCAAGAAAGAGCCAAGAGAGTTACAACCAGTTGTTCTGACCCAGCATCATCCTCTCAGCAATTAAGCCCTTCTTCACCTCATGCAAAGCTTAGATCACCCAACACTATGAGGTTGCCTCAAGAAACCAACAATAATTCCTTACAAGATGCAAAATTCCAGCCCACGGATCTCTAGGATGAGGGATCCATATATAAATATCTGTAAGGGAGATGAGTCAGCTTGTGATTTGATTAGTGTCTTCCCTTTGATAGTTCTTACTTCCACTTGGAGATTGATGATCTCTTACTCATCCTTGGTCGAATTCAGAAAGGCAAGTGTCACAGGAGAAGTTTCTGGAAGATTCCATGCTTCTCCACCTCGCGGATTGACACTGCCATTTGTCTCTTCTCGCCCATCACACCCCATAGAAGGGATTTTTGAATTGCAACGCACCTACTGAGTGTACTTAGGTGAGATGAAATGCACTTTGCCTATGGAGTAGGTGAAATGATCCTGTTTTGACCAGTTCTGAGTAGTTTTTCATGGAGAACTTTTGGGAGAAGCCATAACCAGTTGACCTTGATCCTTTAGGGGTTGGAACAACACTTTTAGGGACTTAGGAGCCCTTGGTTTATGGAGATTTTATGCTTGGGGTTGTAGTGCCCAAAATTGTCTATAACAGTTGCCCCCTAAAGCATGAGGTCGTTAATATTTTTTTATGTCGGGTGAAATGCTTTATCATGAGGATCTGAAGTTCTTTCAAGCTGGGAGGAAACATGTAATAAGATACAATACAATACATTATCTTCATAATATTTTCATGATCTAGCTGAGGCGGGCATTCCCATGCTCAGCTTTATAAATTCAATTTCATGTACATAAGACAAACAATCGTTTGAGTGTAGACTGATGATTTTGGTAGAGCCATCATCCCTTTGATTGGATGATTATCTGTGCAGCAATGATGTACATTTGATGTCTTTATTTTCCTGAATATATATCACAGCCCGAATGGATGAAACTAGATCCGGGGTCTTCAATCTCGTTCGATCTTCACTCAAAGTACAAGTCGATCCATGTGAGAGATTTTCTAGATTCGAACATGGAAAGACATCGTCTGATTACCAGCCAATGATGTAAGCTGTTAACAGGTGCGAGAGGAATCACCGATAATGATAATGACCTCAAGGTACTACAATACAATTCACATGGTGTAAATAAGGGACTTGGCATCGAACACCACGCAAAATCTTTCGGTCGAAGGTCATTGATGTAAACCTGTCGCTGAAAGTGAGAAACTTTCCATTGAGGCATGCAAGCTTCAAAGTACTGAAAGGGGTGTTCCTAGATCGACTTCTTGGATAATGAGCTGATGTTGACAAGAAGCGATCTGTCATAGGAGGGCCTTAATGAATCCCACATCAATGACACAGAACGGAGAAAATGATTTTAATGGAGGTGAAAACAGTCTGGTGATATAAGGTTCAAGGTGGAGGTCATGAAAGAATGGAGTGTAAATGTATTGCAGCGGGTGAGACACAGGTGAATTCTCTTAGTGACTTCTCTTGAACATACTGGTGACACTGACATGATGGATTGGTAGCATTAACCCGAAATGTGGATGGTGTGATGTGACCATGGTGATGTGACCAGTGAATGAAACAACCCAACCCGACTTGGATGCGGAGTGAAAGTGTCATGTTCAAGAGCGACTTGCTACCAACAAAGTTTCTTCAAGCTTTCTTCCCAATTTTTCCCCAGTCATTGCTGACTAGTACCTCTTTATTTTTTTCAAGCTTGAGGAGGATAACATATGCTTGTTCTATAATTTTCCCTTCAGGCAAACCCATCACTATGTTTTAACGAACCTAGCGATAGTGAAACTCATTCTTGTCTGCTATGGACAAGTTTGTCGCTATTAGGTTTTAACGAGTTTAACAACAAAGATAACTCAATCCTTTTCAATTTTAGAGAGTCTGAAAAGGGACGTAAAGGAAACTCCAAAAATCATTTTTCATCATCTAATCCCTTAAGTCCGAAAAAGTATAAAATAATACATAAGGGATGAATTTTCGATACTTTTAACGAGCCGAACAAAACAAGCGCTCGATCTTTTTGTGTAATAATCCCTCAGGTCCAAAAATATTAAAATCTAAAGGATGGATAACACTTCTAGTCCCTTTAACGAGTTGGGGAGGCTAATGGCTCGACAATCTTTTCATATTTTACGAGTCAGCTTAAAAGAGCTTAAAGGAGACTCGTTTTTTGAGGAACGAGTGATAAAATTGGGTAGCAACTGATTCCAAGTAAGGTTTGGAATTTTCCAATCACGACAGTGTTACAAAGATGGCTAATAGGATCACTCTTCGCAGCTATTCCTCAAAAGGGGTGAACAATCAAATGGAGGTGAATGATCGGCCAATACAGAGTGGAGGTGATGGTGGGAACACGACCAAGGCTTTAAAGGCTGAAATACTACATTCACGATGATTATTTACCGAGAATTGGTTCATTTTTTATTGAGCTTAAATGCTAGGGGAAACATTTTATTATTGCTTATGTTTATTTTTTAACGAGCATGAAGTCCGTGTTAAAACTGCTCGAATAATCCAGTCGTATAATAAGAATGTCTCATATATGAAAACGACAATTTTTAAAGTTTTGCCCCACATCCTTTCTTTATGCAAGTTGGGAAACGACCAATCCTACGAGTTTAAAGGGTTAGAGGACCTACAAATTTAAAAAATAAATGATTGCTCTTCGCTTACACACCAAAAGGTTTGCATGCCCCCAGGTATAAAATAGAGTTTCAAGGTCACGTTTTATTCTACCGACAAGACATTCATTTTATCGGGAAAGGTCTACCTCTTTCAGGTTACCAAAGATTGTTTTATCTGGACTGCAAATAAAACACTTCTTCAGTGATGCCTACTGAAATAGACAAAGGAGGTTGGCGCAGATGCCTCCACCCACATAGCTTTGACAAGGGAATCTTATTCCTGTCCAACCCCCTTTTCCAATCACGGATGGGAGCATCAGACTAGTCATATATCCCTCGCGAAAACCTACCCTATATCTGAAGTTTTCCTGCAAGGCAGACCAGGGTGCATGCCCCCTGGGTTTCAGTCATGTCCCCCGAATCACTCGCGCTCATCAGGTGGGTGGACTGGGGATTGATGAGACATTCCTCATGTGAAAAGACCATTCAAGGATGGTATATGACTATTTTCTATGCGTGAACCGGGGAATGAAAGTTGGTCTACGAGCTTGACCACTCTTCCTTCGTGCGGAAAACACATTACTCTAAAGAGTGATGGGACAATGGCTCCCATGCAATAAATATAGTCTCGTCCAAGGAGTAGATTATAATCCAGGGGTCCTTGGACTACCATTACATTCATATGAACGGTTTTCCCTCTCAATGTTATGGGCACATTGGGAAGAATCCCTAATGGTCAACTGGTTCCTTTGTCAAAGCCTGTTAGATTTCTCATCTTAGGCAAAAGCGATGGCGAACCAAGCGCTTTCCAAGAAGTTGAGGAAAGAATACTCACATAAGCCCCTTGATCTATGATGGTACCGGCCACAACCATTCTATATACTTGAGCAATGATTCGGAATGGTACACTAGCTAGTAAATGGGGTCAGCCTAGATGATTCTAGTCGAAGGAAACAACTAGGTTGCTTGGAGGTGGGATCGAATAGACAGATAGGTACGACTCTGACAAACTTCCTTCCTACGGTAAAGGAATGGGTAAATTGCCCCCATGTTCATCGGAGTCTGTGCTTACGAAAAGAATTTGGACAGTGTCATCCTTGTTCTCTTCGGTGACTGTATCATCTAAAGATGAAACCTCTGAAGGCAAGACTGGGTCAACTGCCACCTCGACCTTTTGACTTTCGTCCGGTATGGGTTCAGATCGTTTATCTTCAATGATAGATGCTTCGGCTGACCACCTGGGCGAGTCAGCCAGATTTTCAACTAGTGACGGACTCGGCAAGAGTTTCTTATATCCAAGAGGAAGTCGTAACAGTGAAACCAGACGATTGTCCAAAACGCTTTTAGCCTCGTCTAAGAAGGGACAACGGTGGATGGCATGATCACCTTCACACAATTTACAAGGAAATTTTCACTTTCCTTTTTGTCCAGGGGCTTCACTTTCACTAGTCGATGGTGTGTTTTCAACATGATCATCAGAGGTTGACGACACCAGGTTGTGCAAAGGAGGAGAGCATTCCCTTAAGATCCGAGGGATCCAGGGACAATCTCTATGATAGTGGTCCCCTTTGCGAATGACACATGGCGATTTAGGCCTGGTCGGTGCAGTGTGTGGATTTTCGCTAGACGACGCTTGGTTGCCCCCTTTCACCTTTGGCTCCTTCTTCTTCTTTTCTTTCTTCTTCTTTTCCTTCTTCTTCTCAGATACTTGATTTTTGGCTTTACCAGCCCCATCAAGCGAAGAGGAAGGAGGAGAAGATGAATTGGATGAAGTAGAGGGTTGGGGGGAAACTCTGGAATTGTCTAGTTACTGACTCGATTGTTCAGGAATCACGGTGTTCTAGACGATGGAGGTTGAGAAAATCCATACGGGCAAGCCAATCGTCAATCCTGGAAGTGACAATGTGGCCATGTGGGGTGCACCAACATCTCCCCAAGAGGAGAAGGGACTAGGATTTCCTCCAAGGGGAACTCCTTTGTTGGTAGACTCCATTTTCTCAACCTAAGACCAACGTAGGAAAGGTGATGATTATTCCATTTTAAATAAATTTTAGACGCTTTGGCACAACTAGTTTTTTCAATTTTAAAGAGTCGAGAAAAAATAAAAGATGACTCTAGTCGCCTTCGATTTTTAATGAGCCTGAAGTGACAAGTGCTCAGATGGACCTTTTCCATTAAGGAGTCTAAAAAGGAATGAAAGGGACTACTCTGGAAATCTAGGCAGAGGGATTTCCACACCAATCGCAAAACTATAGAATACTTTTTATGGTACGGCAGTCAATCTTCCCGAATGTTGTGTTCAGTGCATTGTGATCGATAGGGCGGCAGACACGGCTTCCTAAGGATAAAGGATTAAGCCTATTGTGCTCTCCCAAAATATACTCGACGGTACGTGGGAGCACAAGTTCGTACTGGCACTTATCATCTCAAAGTGGAGGAATCACCCAACAACCAGTGAGAACAACAGTTACCAGGCTTTACGACGTCGGGATACGTCTCTAGCCTACACTACTAGATGTTGTGCGTTAGGTTCCAAAGCGTTGTTAGATTCATTAAATTTATTTTATATTTGATCTTGCTTAAGAAATTTTCCTTTCAGGTTCACCGTGTGATGTAGATGTACAATTCCTAAAATGCAATCTAAGATGATAAACAGTCTTTTATCTTCTTTGTGCAATGAAAATCCTAGCTACTAAGGAAAGAAAGACAAAATTCTTTCAACAAAGAGCAAAGAGCACACACTATATGAATTGTCCTAAATCAAACCAATCAAACAGTCTAAATGCAAATGCACATGCATGTATTTGTTTTCAACCTTCTTAATATGTGAATGATAAAAGAAAGCTAATGTGAAAATCTGGATTACTTTTCAAGCGACAATTACTAACAAGTTTCTTTTCAAAATCAAAATGAAGACAATGACAACACTTTGCGATTTGGAAATGAAGACTTGCTTTCGACACTAGAAAAACTACTAATTCAGATCAAATACAACAGTAATAGGGTAATCGACTATCAAGAGAAATCAGACTCTCTTCTATGACTGAAAACGACACTTGCGACACTTTCAAATCAAGAAACAACAATACAATTACGTTACTTTTTTTCAAAGGAGAACTGAAAATGACTCAACAAATACACAGAAACATTTATAGTTCTTTTCACAATGGAGGCGGAATAACAGTAAGGAAATGGGTTTCAAACAGAGATGTACCGACTACAGGCAACAAAATTCTTGAATATATCTGAAAAGAGTGAACGGAAACCAAAATTCAGGAACAATGCCTAGTCTGATCAGCGCACCTGTAACACAGTGAATTTGAAATGCAGCGCACCTACTACACTCGGGAAGTGTGCTGAATTTCAGATTCACAGAACAGAGAGTGCACTGGGCCAGGGACGAGACTTTTCTTTGGTTCCGGGTCACAGTTTGCAGTTCAGTTCAGGGATTTTGGCCGAGCAAGTGGTAATCAGTAAATCAACAACAGGGGTAGATCTAAGGAGGTTACTAGAGCCACCACAAGGGCAATTAGAGAGTTTGTAAATCAGTTGTTTAATTCATAAACAAAACCCAGAGATTTACTGAAGCGGCATTTATCTACTTTGCATTTGCATAGCAGATGTAGTTCGAAAGCTACGTGGCTCAACTTCAGGCTCTGTCTGTAAGTTTATAAAGTAAAAAAATGTAGATAAACAAACAACCTAGTCGCTCCCCAGTGGAGTCGCCATTTTGTTACAGGGAAAGTGTCTATGCAGAACTGCTAATCCCACTGAGGTGTGGTAGCTACCTTAGAAAAAAACAAAGTAAAACTACTTTCGTTTTCCTTTATGAAAGATAGATGAGAGAAGAATAAAGGAGACCAACCTCTGTTTTGCGCTTGGTTCCTTGCTCGATTCCTCTCTCTTCTAATAGTCCTTTGCTACTTGCTTCCTTGTATACCCAGCTTTACAGAGTACCTGTAGAATAAAAGAAGCATAACACTATACGAGAACATAGATTTATTATCATAAACAATCTAGGATCAGATGTAAATTGACCATACAAATGCACAAAACATAGATTACACAAGAGTATGGAGGAAAAATTGAATAGCTTTATTGATAATCAAGAAAGTGCCAAGAGAGTTACAACCAGTTGTTCTGACCCAGCATCATCCTCTCAGCAGGTAAGCCCTTCTTCACCTCATGCAAAGCTTAGATCACCCAACACTATGATGTTGCCTCAAGAAATCAACACCAATTCCTTACAAGATGCAAAATTCCAGCCCCCAGATCTCTGGGATGAGGGATCCATATATAGATATCTTTAAGGGAGATGAGTCAGCTTGTGATTTAATTAGTGTCTTCCCTCTGATAGTTCTTGCTTCAACTTGGAGATTGATGATCTCTTACTCATCCTTGGTCGAATTCAGAAAGGCAAGTGTCACAAGAGAACTTTCTGGAATATTCCATGCTTCTCCACCTCACGGACTAACACTGCCATTTGTCTCTTCTCGCCCATCGCACCCCATAGAAGGCCTATTTGAATTGCAACGCACCTACTGAGTGTACTTAGGTGAGATGCAACGCACTTTGCCTATGGAGCAGGTGAAATGATCCTGTTTTGACCAGTTCTGAGTAGTTTTTCATGGAGAACTTCTGGGAGAAGCTGTAACCAGTTGACCTTGTTCCTTTAGGGGTTGTAACAACACTTTTAGGGACTTAGGAGCCCTTGGTTTATGGAAATTTTATGCTTGGGGTTGTAGTGCCCAAAAATTTGTATAACAATGAGTCATCATGTTCTCATGATCAAAACGAATTTCAGCATCCCGAGGAAGAACTGGATATGACTTTTGTTGCATGTCCCCCTGCTTTTGATGTTTCGTTTTTTGAACCTAAACTGGTCACTAAAATGGAAGGTCAATTTCCTAATGAATATTTTATTTTTATTTCATATATCTCCCCTAATTATGATTTACCTGATCCTATCAATCATTCATCTTCGAATCTTCGTATTCCTTTGGTCGATATTCAACCCATTAATCAAATTGAATACTTGGACAACCATGACCCTCGTGATTTTTTAATTATTTATTTATTTAATTTTATTTTCTGTATTATATGGTAATAATTGTTCAAGTAACATGGATGAATATTTGTTCCTACAAGAAGATTTAGATTTGCAGGAATTCCAAATGGATTCTAATGTGATTATCGAAGATTTTATTTCAACTATATCTCCTTTCAATTAAGAAGATGGCATGCTTATCATTGAGGATTTTTGCAATATTGAAGATCTATTTGCTCAACCTCAATTTCATTTTGAATCTCATGATTTCAATGATGACTCTTGTCTTGATAAGTAGTTGACCATGTTTCCTCATAACTAAAATTTAAGTAAAGTGAGTAGGACAGTTCAGCCTACATTAATGGTTATGTTAGGTTCCTATCACCTTGAAGGTATTCATGATTTCGATCAGTTTAATATTCTCATTCAAGACCTTGTTATTAATGTCATCTTGTGGGATGTCGACTTGATTTTGAGGGATTCTCATTTTCTTCACATATAAATTTTCAACCCTCAATGGAGAAAGTTTAATATGATTGTTAAACTCCAATCAATACATCCCACCTCAAGCAAATATATAATCTGCGATGTGGAAATAGAGTGATCTTAAGGAATGTTATATAATTCAATATGACCTATCTTCTACATCACCCATCAATGAATCTCACTCACACGATAACTTGGATTGTGGTTAGCCTATTGATGTCGCTTGTGATGTGGATTTGTCTTTTATTGGTTTCCCTAAATGTTAATGCTTCTATGATCCTATTGCAGACTCCCTCGATTGATCTTATCAGTCAGGACCTATGTATCATGCCCTGTACTTGGAGTGCTTTGTCAAATCTTTTATACTTTTAGTCTTGGTAATTATTGTTGTTATGGATATTTTCATTTGATAGAGAAGTAGAGTGTGTTACACTGTTGTGATTGCACTTCTTGGTTCTATGTGTCAGCGTGTGTGTTTGCGCTATCTATATTTTTCACTACACTGCATTTCACTCTGGTCTTACATGATCATATCCTTTGTCTCCAAGCTCAGGTGAAACTTCTGGTTGCATTGGAAGTTCCATTTCATATGGCCCAACCTTGTAATATTTAGATTAGGATATGATAGGTTACATTTACATAAATGCATTACATTATTTTTTTGTTTTCCTTTTCCCTAATTTGATTTTTAGCTTCATCGGTCCTTGAATAAAGTTGGTCTTGATCTTTGAGATGATGTGGGTAATATTTTGAAAAATAGAAGTCGAGGTAACACACAACCCTTGGATTATTTGTTTCTCTCTCATTTTTTTGGTTTACATCTTTAAATTTGATGATTTTTCAATTGAAAATACGATCCTTCAGCTGAGAAGCTGTAAGAAAAACATGATGCTTGTATCTATTTATGATTTTCATTCCTACACTTGGCCCTATTATGAATAGCGTGTTCTTTCTTATCTAACTAAGTAGAGTAAGATAAGGGGAAAACTTTAGTGAAAAAAACAACAGAGGTCTTAAACCTATCTCTGAAGGAGAAACCTCTTCTTCTCTTAATAATTCAGGATCCCTCTTCTCGCTGTTGAAAATAATAAGTGCCTATGAACAATCCTATAAAGAAAAGAAACAAAGCAAAAATAATAAAGGGTGAAAGAAGAGAAAGGCTTCTTGTGCAAAGAAGTGAAACAAACGACTTCACTGGGGTGCTTTCTAGGCATGCTAGAAGCAAAGAAATTCTTGTTTTCGTTAATTGAGTCCATCAGGGTATTGTCTATGCTTGCTAGTAGTGGAGCAATGCCAAATATGTAAAACTCATACTCTGATTTATTCTAAGTCGACATACTATATTACCGTTACTTACATCGACAAGATAATGATATGGCCTTCTATATATTGTGTTACATTGAGTAGTGGAACTGGGAATACTATATCATTAACTAGGTAAGACTGGGGAGCTAAGGTAACTCACTGATTGAATCAATACTTCCTATATAATTGAGACTTTGTGTCTATATGAAACCATTTCAGAGAATTTGGGGTCTCCTAGTGTGTCGCCAAGTGTTGTCACTATGAAAACGAACCTCCAAAATTTTTGCCTAAGTCAATTTTGTAGCCTACAAGAACTGTCATTTTAATCCCCTCAGTGTCATCATATTGTTCATTTTGTTACTTTTACGTTTTCTTCGAGTCTCGTATCCTCCTAAGTAAAAATTTTCCCTAAGTGTCATCACCTAACCCTTAGAAATGATTGTGTTATCTAGCCCATGGTTGGGTAGACTTATGAATTTTCTTGACTTAGGAACTAGCCTTTTCAGCATGCACACGTTTTAAAAGCACACAAAGGAACAAAAAAGAAAATTAAAGCAAGAAAAAGAATCTTCTAATGAAAAAATGCACTTCTGGATGATGAAGACATGCTCGTGTTGAGCACACTCTTTCAGGGTGAAGAAGTGCACCCTCCTTGAGTACACTCCTTCATGCTGAAGACATGTGCCCCCTTGAGCACATTCCTTAGTTTTAAAGACATGAACCCTTCTTGAATGCAGGCATGAGCTTCTTGTTTCATGTGGGCGTACTCCTAGAAAATAGGAGCCCACCTAACTTCCCTTAACTAACTCATTCACTTGTCGAAAATTGGAAATCATGCATGAAACTAATTTGCATGTAATCTCCTTTAAATCAACCCAACTAATAATTCATATTCATAATCGTTCTCAATTGACTTGGGGGCATAGCTATGGATCAAGAAACTCTTCGTTGATTTGTGTTACATGTAAGTTTTTCATGTTGAATCTATTCATTTTCTTTCATGACTTCACTATCAACCTTGATTTCCTTATTGAAATTTCTTTTATTTTAGTTTATTTACTGGCTTTTTTGTTCAATGTTTTTTCCACAAGTGTTAATTTGTTGTCACATGTTGAAACTCTGCACATTCTTCAACTTTTCACATTCTCACCATGATTGTGACAACATCCATAAAATATTGTTGATCCTTCTTCTTCTCAATTTCATCACAAAATATTATTGTTAGACCTTTCCTTGAGCCATCGCAAATCATAGTACACACGAAGTTTGATCAACTTTGAAAACTATGCCCAGAAAAATTCAATTTCCCTCTTAAGTGCACTCCTTCAACAAAAATACTTCTTCCCTTGTTTAGTTCATGATCACACCCTAAAGGCTTTAGTGGGCCCATTCGGCATGCACCATTGCACTCTCCTTTCCCTTTAGTTCATGAGATCACCCTAAAGGCTTGAAGGACCGAAGACATTTTCCTTTGTCCCTATGGAGTGTGCCAGTTCGCCCTCTCTATCTCCTTGAGTGCGTGAGCACACCTCAAAGTCCTGAAGGCCTAAGGACTCATCCTTCATCTCTTCAAAGTGTTCCAGTGAACCCTTGATGATTTCACTTCCCTTGTTTGAGTGCATGAGCGCACTATGAAGACCTTAATGACCCTTGCCACTCCTTCGTACTTTGAAAGTGTGCCCTCCTTGTTTTCATGCCTATTTTCTTATCCATGCAATTGATTATGCGTTGTTGTTGATAGAGTTAAATTATTAGCAAATTTAGTGTCTCTTTGAATATCATTTGCTAATATATTTCTACATATCTAGTTTCATAGAGCTAATCTTATCATCATGAGTGTGCTGCCACAAACAGGTGTTCAACCTACAAGTATTGTCACTCTTTCATCCTCTGTTGGATCCATGCCTTCTTGTGAAGAGGCCTCCAAAGATGTATCAAAATTAAGAACTGAGGAAGGAGTTGAAGTTACCAAGCCACCAATTCCCATATATGCAGACACATAGTGCTTCATTGATAAGTCTACTGAGGTCACATGGAGCGATATAAAAGACACATTCATGCATAAAAAAATTCCTGAGAACTTGGAGGATTAGAATTATACATCAATATTAAGTGGTCCAAGATACACAAGATCGAAAAGGAAACTACAAGAAGCATGCATCCATAATCGATTTAAGGATTAGCATAAACCAAATATACAAGCATCAATTCATCATCAATACACATGCATATAGAAGAACCTCAAATACTTTATTGATAAGAGAAGTAAAGTTCTGAGAGAGTTACAACCATAATAGGCCCAATCCAGCAACACCTCCCAGCTGAAAGAAATCTCCTCTTCACCTCCTTTAAGCAAAACACCCAATAGCTCTATACTCAAACCAACAGCACTTCCTTACTTGCACAAAATTCCAGCCTCCTTAGACCTCATGAGAGAGCTCTATATATAGGAGATTTGGAGAAAGGATGAGTCAGCTTGAGGCTGGCATGAAGCTGACTAGTGTCCTCTCCCACTTTAGTTAATCTTCAGTTCTTGAGTCCACTTGGAGATTCTTGCTTCCACTTGGAGATCAAGACCCTCTTACTCATCAAAAGGCGAATCCCTTGACCCAAGTGTCAGTTTGGAAGCTTCCTGGGCAATTGACACCTTGCAGAATGACTGTGCCACTTGGCCAATCTCGCCCAGCGCAGGTAGCCTTCATTATATTTGACATTTAGCGCAGGTACAGAGTGGATCAGTTGACATTCAGCGCAGATGCTCAGTGGAGCAGCTGACATGATCCAAAAACAGCTTGTTTTTGAGTGTTTTCAGGTGGAGAACTGATTTTCAGTGCTGTGGTTTGCTGACCTTGTTCCTATAGGGGTAAGAACAACATGCTTAGGGACTTTGGATCCCTCAGATTATTGACATTTCATGCTCCATGCTGTTAGGCACAAAAATGTCTATAACACTCGAGTCTCGTCATGGTGACGAGTCCAATGTCGTCAGGGTTTAATGAGTCTGACATAGGTAAAACTCAGAGTCTTTTTCACGTTTAGAGAGTTTGGAAAAGACACAGAAAAGAAAACTCCAAGGGGGTCCTTTTTCGTATATTTATGTCTCTCGAGCCTGAAAAAGTATAAAATAATACTCGAAAGAACTGCTCGATCATTACAATCAAGGAGTACTTTTCATAACTAGTGACTTCGACCCGAAAAAAGAGAAAAGCGGTCGGAAGCACGTCATTTCGCAACCAGTAACGAACCTAAAATGATAAAAGCCTGGAAATCTTTTTGTGTTTAAACAGTCAGAAAAGAGCTTAAAGGCGATTGCCTCTCGTTTGTTTTAACGAGCCAAGAGGGAAATCTTGGCTATATTTTCATCTTTAAACAGTTGGAAAAGTGCTGAAAGTAGACCTCCATTTTTATTTTCTTTAATGAGTCAAAAAGGGAAAAATACTTAGCAATCTTTTCATATTTTACGAGTCAGAAAAGAGCTTAAAGGAGACTCGTCCTAGAGGAACGAGTGGTATAAAGGGTAGCAACTGGCTTCGGCAATGGTGGAACTGCTCAAAACATGTAATGGTCAAGAGGCTGGCTAAAAAAAATCACTCATCGCTATGGTTCCTGAGGAAAGGAAAAACAACCAAGTGAAATCATATGATTGGCCAAAGAGATGGTAGCAATGGAATGAAACAACCAAGGCTCATCTAGCAGAATTTAGCGGATAAACGGAAATCACGAGATGTAAATCAGGCATGGGTTCACTTTTACACAAGCTTGAACCATGGAGAACTCTTCTTGGATTCGGTTTCATGTTTACACAAGCTTGAAACAAAAAACTATGCTTGTTATAAGTTCGCATGCACCCAGCATAATGACGCAAATCAAGGTACATGCCACCCAAGCTTCATTACATTCAATAAGGTGGATGGAATGAAGGTTCACTTTCGAGATCTTGGAAAGACTTGACTTGGATTTTACGAGATCTTAATCAAGGACTCGATATGTAAAGGGAGGAGTTGTTTAATTTTTTAATGAGGTTGACATAGTGAAATAACTATCCTCATTACCCTTGTTTCATTTTTTAACGAGCTTCACACAAGACAAGGAACTGTGCTCCACACTACTTGTTTCATTTTTTAATGAGGTTGACACAGCAACAGAACCATCCTCGAACACCTTGTTTTGTTTTTTAACGAGGTCGACACAAGATCAGAACTATCCTCGGACACCTTGTTTCGTTTTTTAACGAGGTCGGCACAAGATCAGAACTATCCTCGGAAACCTTATTCATGGGCCACACAAGAAGATGGCTCCCAAGAGTTCTTCGCGGGATGGAAGAGACGCACTCTCGGAGGAATACATGTCATGATGCACCAATGATATATCAGGTTCCAATGCCCCTAGTACATGATGTACGAGACCATCCACATGATCAGCAGCAGATGCAAAGACGGAATGGGTAGCCACATAATTGACCTGTGGCAAAGAAGGTACTATTAGTGAGCAAGAACCAATAGCGGGTGACGGCTACTTAGGAGGCACCAGGGGACTAATGAACGATAATTGATTGATGGTCACCATTCTTCCATCGTGTGGAAAACAAACCACATGGAAAAGGGAAGGGACAAGGGCCCTCATGGAATAAATACAGTCATGACCAAGGAGGAGACTGAAATTCGTACCTTGGACAGCCATGATGTCTATATAGACGATTTTGCCCCCCAAAGTAATAGGAAACTTTGGGAGGATCCCTACAGGTTGACAGGGTTCTCCTTCGAATGCCAATAATTCAGTGTAACCAGCACAAGTTGTGGGGAGCCCAAATCTTGCCAAGTAGTGGAAGGCATAAGACAGACAGACGCACCCTCATCCAGGATAGTGCTAGGCACTGCCTTATCATAGGCATGTACTATAATCTCAAAAGGCACATAGGATGAAAGGCGAAAAGTAGTCAAGTGACTCCAGTCGAAGGTTACAGCCAAGCTACTTGGTGGGGGAATCGTATGATTGCCCCCTGCCCCCCAGGGATTGGAGGAGGACTCCCTAGATCATCTGGGATAGGAGAGTCATTTCCGGACTCTAGAGAATCTGAGGAGACGAGAAGAACATGAGCATGATTCTCTTCCGAGACGAAGCGATCAACAGGTGGTGATCCGAAGTTGACACTCTTTCCGACCAACGGTTGGTCTGGAGCAGGCTTGGCATAGCCAGGCTCGGAAGAAGGAAGACAGATAAGAGAAGAATCTAATTCAATCTCTTTGTCAATGGAGGTAGGGTCTGAAGAGAGCCACTGATAACCAATGGGAAGCTGGGGTAAAGAATCTGTAAGACTTTCCAATACGGCGGAAGCTTTACCATGAGCGGACAAAGGTGAAGGGGATGGTTGCCTTCACATAGTCTACAGGAGAATCAAATCTTCTCATCCTTCTTACCGTTGGTAGTTTCTAGGATAGCATCACCTTGAGCTTCAGAGGACTATGAGGGATGAACCGAATCGTGAGACCATATTTTAAGGATCCGTGGAATGCCAAGATAGTCACGAAGAAGATGGTCATCCTTGCACAATTTACAAGGAAACTTAACCTTCCGTGGAGGAGCAGAAGGTGGTTCGACCTGAGATGTACTCGGAGCAGTAACTGCATAGGTGGCCTTGGATTTATTGGACTTCTTTTTCATCTTCGTCTTCTTCTTCTTCTTCTTAGGCTCCTGGTTACTTAATCTGAAACTTTCACCAGGCGAAGGAGGAGAGGAGGAGGAGGAAATAGGAGAAGAAGGCATAGGCTCAACCTTGGAATCAACATGTCTTGGTTCGGACGAAGGAGACGGTGGAACAGGAGTCATGACACTCGAGACCACCGAGGTTGAAAACAACCATACAGGCAAACTGATGGTTAACCCAGGCAAAGACAAGGTTGCCATATACGGAGCACCGGCATTTCCAAATGAAGGAAACGGACCAGGATTGCCATCTGGGGGAAAAAATTGGCCTGTAGACTCGGGGAACGCTTCCATCGAGAATGAGAAGGAACCCTATTCAAGCTAACGCAAACAAGATTTAACCGGGTGAATGTGAATCGTGGCCGAATAAATTTTAAGACACGGGAACACAACTTGACCTTTTCATTTTTAAAGAGTCGAGAAAAGGACAAAACATGACTCTAGTCGCCTTCGAATATTTAATGAGCCTGAAGTGACAAGTGCTCAGATGGACCTTTTCTTTTAGGGAGTTCGAAAAGGAATGAAAGTGAATACTTTGGAGAACTAGGAAAAAGGTTTACCAGACAAATCCGTAAAACTGCATATACACCTTGGCAGTCATATGAAAACCAAGGACTTTTCGTACGGTAGTCAATCTTCCTGAATGCTATGTTCAGTGCATTACGGCTTGTAAGGCAGCAGACACAGCTTCCTATGGATAAAGGATGATAACCTAGTGGGGTCTCCCCATATACTCAATGGTACGTGGGAGCACAATTCCTTGCTAGACCACTATTGAGTCACAAAATAAAGAATCACCCAACCTTGAGTGGAAACAACAATGACTAGGTTTAACGATGCTGGAGCACGTCTCTAGACTAGACCTCTAAATGTGTGCGTTATGTTCCAGTGCGTTGTTATATTTATTCAGTTCATTTTAAAGTCGATATTGGATTATGTTTCAGTTTTCAGGCCTTACCATATGTATATAACAAAGTCTAGGATGTAGCTAGAATGAATGAAATATCATTTTCCTTCGATGAACAGCTACCTATGGGAGGGTAGAGAGATCATTCCCAAACCAAGACAAGCAAATGCACACACTAAGAAACACAATCTCACAATACATCAATACTACTAATGAAATATTCAAAATTTGCTTTCAATTTCTCAAACATGAAAATTTGTAATGCAAATGTACTTTCACTTTCGTATGCTAAATGAATGCAAACTTTTGATTTTCTTTTTGTAAACAAGCAAGTGTGAACTGATTGATCCAAACAATTGTGATCTATGCTTGGTAGTGAAGAAATTGAATCAACATAAAAAATTGGTTCAATAATCGACACTAAAAATCAACCAGCAAGAAAATAAGCAGTGAAAAAGCCTCAAGCAAACCAATAAGACAGTTGTGGATGAACCTTGAACAGACAAGTAACCCAAGCAGACGGTTTCTTGACAAAAATTCTAAAGGGCTAGGTCACATGGTCTAAAAGACACAAGACTCACTCAAATGAAATCAAAGAGACAGTGTCCCTAACCAAAAGCAATTAAAACAAGCTAATAAGAGACAAGAAACAACAGGGGATAAACAAGATTGATGAATTCAAGAGGTAAAGTTATAAAACCAACTTTTCAGGAATCATCGCAAGTTGTACACTGACAACTCGAGATGATCGCAAATTTTACACAGACAACCCGAGATGTCATCGCAAATTTTACACAGACAACCCGGGATGATCTTGGAAAAACACCTATTTTCCGCGATGATGCGATTTCAAGAGTCGTCGTGGGAATTAAGCAAGTAACCCAAGATCATCACGGGTAAAAAGCTACAAAGTGGCGATGACATCGCGACTGTTAGGATTTTTTCCGCGATGATGCAAAAAACAATGACAAATGGACAAAAACTCCCGAACCAAAACTAGTCAACCTGATCCAGGTGGATATTGGTGGCCACCTGCCAAGTCCACCTGGACCCCCACCATTGTCTTTCTCAGCATTTTCAGTTTCCTTAATTGTAGCACAACTTACTATTTTTAGCAGTTTTTCGGGTCCTGAACTTCCGGAGCCGTTTTGAGGCCCTAAACGACGTTTGTTGGGGAATCCGGGGGCAACATGGGTCCATGGAATGGACCGATGTTGCTCGTTCCAACAATGATAGTGCTCAGATAGATCTTTCTAATGAGCTATTGTACGCGTCAAACGGAGATCATATGCCAAAGTTACGACCCCGGGAAGTTGATGGACCAATTTATCGGCGCTTCGTTCTGGAGAACGATGAAATCAAGAGGCAGATTCAGGAGCTCCTACAGAAAGGTCACATCCGTCTGAGTTCATCACCCTGTGGGAGCCCGGTCGTGTTGGTACAGAAGAAGGATGGGACGTGGAGACTCTGTATTGACTATCGGGCGCTGAACAAGATCACTGTCCGTAATAGGTACCTGATCCCGCGGATTGATGACCTCCTAGACCAACTAAAGGGGGCGAAATATTTCAGCAAGATCGATCTGAAGTCAGGATATCACCAGGTACCAATCGAACCCTCCGATGTGTGGAAGTCTGCCTTCAAATCCAAGGAGGGCCTCTTCGAATGGTTGGTCATGCCTTTCGGATTGACGAATGCTCCTGCAACCTTTATGAGGCTAATGGATGACATCTTGCGGCCATTCACCAACTCCTTTGTAGTAGTATACTTGGATGACATTCTGATCTTTAGCCAGAGTTGGGAAGAGCACCTCCACCACATCCGACAGGTTCTCCAAACACTGCGGCAACACAAGCTATGTGCCAATTTGGAGAAATGCACTTTTGGCATGACCCAGGTTCAGTATCTGGGATACATCATTGATGAACAGGGGGTGCATGTTGATCCAGCCAAGATCCAAGTCATTCGGGATTGGCCCTCTCCAACCACTCTAACAGAGCTCCGTAGCTTTCTAGGCCTTGCCAATTTCTACCGCAGGTTTGTGTTGGGGTTTTCTCATATTTCTTGGCCCTTGAGTCAAGTCACCAAGGGCGGGGCGAAAGCAAAATTATTTTGGTCTGAATCTCAACAGAAGGCATTCAGGGAGTTGAAGGACCGCCTCTGCACGGCACCAGTGTTCGCATTACCAGATTTACAACAACCATTTGAGGTCGAGACAGATGCCTCTGACTATGCTATTGGGGCAGTCCTTACTCAACATGGACATCCAGTGGCATATCACAGTGAAACACTTTCAGACACAGTCCGGAAGTACCCCACTTATGATAAAGAGATGTATTCCATTGTACAGGCCTGCCGACAATGGAAGCATTACATTTTGGGGAAGGAAAGGGTCATCCACACAGACCACCGACCTCTGCAGTTCATACAGACCCAAGGGAAATTGCAGAATGATCGCCATCAGAAGTGGTCTACATACCTGCAACAGTTTCACTTGAATATCAAGTATAAAAGGGGCAGCACCAATAATGTTGCAGATTGCCTCAGTCGGCCACCGATCATGGCGCTAACCACCGTGCTCAACTCTTGTGGGCACGAGACTTCTGATTGGCCACTTCTCTACAAAAGTGACCCAGAATTCAGCCACACATACCAGACACTCTTGGAGGGTCGTCATGTTGCATATTTTCACCTCCAGGATGCCCTATTATGCCACCTCGGTCACCTTTGTGTTCCTTCAAGCAAGCGTGCCAAGATGATTTGGGAAGCACACTACAATCGAGCTGCTGGGCATTTCGGGGTCGAGAAAACAGTGGCAGTACTGCAAAATTATTTCTATTGGCCAAATCTTCGACAGGATGTTGGGAAGTACATCGGATCATGTACTGCCTGTGCCATTGCCAAACCGACCATTAAGAAGCACGACCTCTATACCCCGTTGCCTAACCCTAGTCGACCTTGGGAATCCATCTCCATGGATTACATGTCAGGCCTTCCTTCCACTAAGCATGGAAATGACTGTGTTTTTGTGGTCGTCGACAGGTTCTCGAAGATGGCCATTATGGTGGCCTGCAGGAAGAATATCACAGCAAAAGCCACTGCTAAACTCTTCTTTGAACGAGTGTGGGTGCACTTTGGGATCCCACAGTCTATCATCTCAGATCGGGACAGTCGGTTTCTCAGCACATTTTGGTCCAGTCTCTGGTCAATGCTGGACACCAAACTCACGAAGTCCACAGCCTTCCATCCTCAAACTGATGGCCAGACAGAGGTTGTCAACAGGATGATTGTGCACATTCTACGCATGTATAACTCAAAGCATCCACGCACATGGGATGAGAGCCTCCCCTATGTTCAACACAGCTACAACCGAGCTCTTCACAGCTCCACTGGCCATAGCCCTTTTCAGGTGGGTTTGGGATTCCAGCCACTATGCCCCATTGATGTGGCCATGCCACTTGCAGCTACTCACATGAATTCAGCTCATGTCCAGTCCGAAACAGACAAGGCCACCAGCTTCATTGAGCGCATCCAACATATTCGCCAGCAGGTCCATGACATTCTTGAGAAATCAAATGCTAAGTACAAGCAGCGACATGATCAACACCGGGTGCCACACAAGTTTCAGGTGGGCGACAAAGTCTGGTTGCATTTGCAAAAGGAACGCCTTACTAGAACCTATCGGAAATTGAGACCACTCTGATATGGTCCTTACACCATTACTAAGGCTATGGGAGACAACGCATTTGAGCTCAGCATTCCCCCATTCCTGGGCCTGCACCCAGTGTTCAATGTGGACCGCCTTCGGCCATACTTTCCACCATTGCTAGACAAATCCGACATTGCAGAACAGCTCAAACCAACAGAATTAAATCCCGACTGCATGGAACAAGCTGTAACTGATCGGATCATGGACACACAGATCAAGAACACTCGCCAATAGAATATCCAACTGTATCGAGTTGTCAAAGCAGGCCAACTCCTTCAGCAGGGCAAGTGGCTCACCAGGGAACAAGTTCAGCAGAAGTTTCCTCATCTCATGGAGGAGCTCAACGCAATGGGGACCATTGCTTCCTAAGGGGGGAGGAATGATCCAGGTGGATATTGGTGGCCACCTGCCAAGTCCACCTGGACCCCCACCATTGTCTTTCTCAGCATTTTCAGTTTCCTTAATTGTAGCACAACTTACTATTTTTAGCAGTTTTTCGGGTCCTGAACTTCCGGAGCCGTTTTGAGGCCCTAAACGACATTTTTTGGGGAATCCAGGGGCAACATGGGTCCATGGAATGGATTGATGTTTCCCATACTAGTGCTCGGATAGATCTTTCTAATGAGCTATTGTACGCATCAAACGGAGATCATATGCCAAAGTTATGACCCCGGGAAGTTGATGTACCAATTTACCCCAAATGGGGCCCACAGTTTGGTGTTTCATCTCCTAGGGTTAGGTTTTGGAATGTTAAGGGTTTTCCATTGTTTCTCAACAATAAATAGGCCTTCGAGCCTCATTGTAATACAGTTCAGCGGCATGTAGCCATCACATCTCTTCTCAGAGATAAGCTACCATCGCCCTAGCTGGTTTATTTCCATTTCTGGTTGTAAGCATATTTCAGTATTTTCCATTAATGAAATGAAGTATTATTTCCACTGCATCTTTGTGTATATGGTTATCTCTGTAATTTGTTGCGTTCCTGTTTAAATTCGGATCACAACCCTTCAATCAAATAGAGGTATTTCCCAGATCATCCCAGGAAACTCAAAAGGCTGATACTTAATCCCTAAACTTCAAAAGAGACCAAAACAAAAATCAAAACAAGAGAAAACAAAGGAAGAACAAAGGCCAAGCTCCCCAGTGGAGTCGCCAATTTGTGATGCAGGAAAGTGTTCCCTCTGCAGATAGAGGCAACCCCTCTAGCCCTAGAGTGGGTCTAGTCACAAACAAGGACAAATCAACAACAATTTTCCTTAAATAGTTCAAGTTGGAGGCCTACCTCCACCGGTGGTCGATGGAGTTCCATTGCACTGCTCCAGCTTCTGCTTCTCCTAGTGAGTGATTAACCTGAAACAAAGCATGGAAGTACAAAAAAGCACGTAACCAGATACAACAATGATCTATTTGCCCATAATGTCAAGAAATCATGAGCTATCTAGTACACTGCATATAAGACATAGGAAAACATCATTGATTGCATTAAATATGAAATAGAGTAAGCTTACAACCCAGGCCTTGACGTCACAAGCCTTCTCAGGAGGGTCCAGCCAGCATGTTCTTCAAGCACTCACTCTTTGAAGATGGATCTCCCAACATACAAGTCTCTCTCACTCACAAGTTTTACACAAGATCAAGGGCACTTCACAACCTTCCTCAAGCTATCAACAATCCCACACTTGTCACACTCACACCAGCTATCTAACAAGCTCACAATACTATCAACAACACTCCAAAGACTAAGAATTCCAAAACTAGCAACCCATAGCAATGGTGAGAGTTTAAATAGGAGGAGTCTCCATGAAAGGTGGGAGGATGAGCTTATCTCCAAGGAAGGTAGCACAAATGACGGAACAGCCATGCTAGGGAAAGGAGGGCGACATAAACAAGGCCAACAACCAGGTCTGGAGTCATCTGGAGGGCCGACTATTGGAAAATATTTGCCCAATCTGGATCATCACGGGCACATAGCTGGTCTGCTGCGCTGACATCGCTATTACATAAGGAAGATAGTCATGTCATCGCGGGAAACTACAAGATACAGTTGCACTGTCACATGAAATTTGACCATCGCGGGAATCACATGTACTTCCGCGATGGCAGTGCTTCTGGTATGTTTTGGAGCACCCATCAGTGCGTTTATTTGGAAAACGGACGCGATGAGGTAGAAACCTTTGGAAAAGTGTGTCATTTGGCAACATCAGAGAGCACTTGTCTAACATGAGCATGTACAACTTTGACACATGACACAGTAGGAAGACTGGAATGATGACAAATTACCGTGTAACACTAACTCTTATTCCTTTTTATGTAGAGAAACGATGAAGGAACAGTTGCTATTCCCTAGAGACGGAACAACATAAACCAACAAAGGAAGAATGGGGCACGTCGGTTGCGGTCAGGTCAGAGGATGAATTAGGAGGATCAATGCTAAATATGAAGGGTGTCAGAAGATAGAATTCAGTTGCGAATCCCTCAAGATCTCTCGATCCTCAGGAATCACATTTATCTTTTACCTCTTTTTGACTATAAAAGAAAAATACTATAGGAGGAAAGGGGATTGATCTCTATTTATTTTCAAATTGTAATTTTAATTTACAGACTCGTGTTGTTGGAGAACATGACCATATTGTAATGAGACTTGAGTTCAATGGTTAATATATAATTTATGTTGTTGTTCATTCATATTCTCTGAAGTAGCTCAGCAATATTCGCTGGTGGCTAAGGGCCTAACCTCTGGTGGATTGAACTGCTATCCCTTGTGTTATATATTTTTGATTCACGCAAGTTTGTGTGGTTTGATATTTTTCCCACTTTCTATGAGTTTAACTTATTTTCTATTTACCGATTTCCTATATTGAAGTTAGTACATTTTCTTTACATGTTTTGTAGCATTGTCATTTGATTCTATTTACGCTTATTGTATATTAACTTAATTAGCCATTAACACAATGAACCTTATTGATTTCATTAGCTGAAAGAGTTTGTTATCGCTATTGAACTCTCGGTTGACATCATTTCCATTTGGATTTCTTAATTGAGATTGAATCAACTAGAAGAGATCGGTTATTGCTACTATGCTCTCGGTTGATGCTATTGTCAATTGAATTGCTTGTTTGATATTTGATTATGATTTCAGCAGAGGATTAAGTCTTGATGCTTAGACGTAATATTTCCTTTAACAGTTGCAATTTGAGTTTTATAAATGCATCCGTTTACTCTTGTATCAAAGGTTTATACTTCATTTTAAGAAACATTACTCTTTGGATTCATAGCATGCACATATTATGTACACTCTTGGAATAAAAGGACTTGCTCGGGTTGATGATTAATGTGAGGTAATTAGGAGTTTTAAAAGATACCTTCTAGCAACCAACATTTTGGTGCTATTTTCGAGGAGAGTGTCTCCATTTTACAAAGAGTGATGTATATCTGATAATTGATGTTGGGAAAGAATTGGGTATTGAAAACGGAAGACAAGAACCTACGTAACGAGCAAGTAAAGTGCTTGCTCCTCCACCCACATTTTAGCACAATTACAGCAAATTGAAGTAGGTGTTTGGTGTTTGTTTGTTGAAAGAGAACTAGGTATTAAAAATGGAAGATAAGAACTTGCGTACGGAGCAAGTAAAATACTTGCTCCCCCGCTTGCTTTCCAGCAGAATTGCTATGAATTTAAGGTAGAAATAAACATTTGAGCTTTTTCAGGAATGACTAAGAAGAAAAGACTAGAAAACAATATAATCGCACACCCCAAACCTGAAAAATCTAACGGAACAGTGACCCTTGGACGATCAACTTTTATTGACGACATCCTAAGAAAAGTTGAATCTTAGCCATTAGTAGGTCCCCAAAGCATTGCTTCTAGACAACCTACTGTCTCCCTTCGGGCTATAGGCTCACCATCCGTAGCCTACGTTGAGATCCATAGTAAAACTAAAGGGATTGAATAGAGTTTTCAAGATATTGAATATTCGCGACCAATTCCCCCACAAGAAGGGAATTCTTGCAACATCCGTGAAGGAGAAGAAGAAACAGGGGAATCCGAGGAACCAAGATCTCCTAAAGTAGTAATTGAGCAGAGGAAACTTAGTGTCTCAGATCAAGGGAGTACTATTATGATCATTCCCACCCCTTCTAGACATCCTAGGGATAACTCTCTAGCTCCAAAGATCACGGAAGGGTACTGGAATATCTTTGATCAAATGGCCAATAATCCACAAACACCCCAAACCTCTACATTACAGTATCCTATCGTTGGCACAACTATCAATGCCCCCATGAAAGCTATCCCTCTACAAAATATTCCTGCCTTTCATGGACTCACTTCAGAAGATCTAGACACGTTCCTGTTTGAGCTCGACGTCCTATGTCTGGGTTATGATTACACCACCGACCCCCAGAAATTGAAGTTGTTTCCCTCCACTTTAAAGGGAGCGGCCCTGCATTGGTTTATGGGACTGGGTGGAGGCACCATCAATGATTGGGACCAAATGAAAACTGCCTTTCTTAAAAAATATTAAGTTTATTGCAGATCTATAGAACTAAAATACAAGATATTCCAAATGGTAGAAAGGCCTAGTGAAACTTTGGAATAGTATGTGGGGTGTTTCCAATATAACCTCCAAAGACCTCCCTATGCAAATCTGCCTGATAATGTGCTAAAAACCAAGATGATTAAGGGGATAAAAGATCAATGGATAGAGACATTAATATCATGGGTAAAGGTGATATCTATCAAAAATACTCTGCTAACATTATTGATTTGTGTATCAGGTGCTTGAGGGGTAGTACAAGACTGAAATCAACTGAATGTGATATGATCACCAGGGACAACAAAATCTCTGGCAAAAGCATCACTCATATTGAAATCGATAACCTGCTGGAATATTTCAAAAAGGATATCCTGAGAACCTTGAAAACATAATTAGACATCATGCAAGCCAAGAAGAAGCAGGTCGAAGCATAATAGACCTGTGTCGTATGCACTAAAGAACATGCCATAGAAAATTTCCCATCACTCCCAAGATTAAAAAGTGATCTTCAAATAGGTAGAGGAAGAAGTAGAACCAGTCTACCTATTAAACCAGTGTCACCAATGGCAAGCACGACAAAAAGGTATGCCTATCGATCCATCTTCATTCTTTTACCTTCACAATATAATTCTCAACAATACATAGGAGCTACATGGCAGAACCAGCGACCTTTTCCTAATTAGCCACCACAAGCATTTTCTATGCCACCTTGGTCCAATCAGTCAAATCCGAATAATAGTTGGCCAAATTCCTCTTACTTTCGTCATTCTGGCAAAACAATCCATATCCATCTCAATGGTCCCCCTCCACTTCACAAATTTAAACCAGAACTGGCAAGAAATATGGCAAAGACCTACGAACCAGCTAGTAGGGACAATCCCCCTGCCTCAACCTACACTACCAGCACCTTACACATTGCAGAAAAATCCTCAACCCAATCTATAACCACAACTCCCAGCCTAGCCTAACCCAAATCCTAACAATAGACCAGTCTAGTTGGTACAAATTATTAAAGGTATGGATCTGGAAACTAAGTTGAGAGAATGTAATGAACTCAAATTGAGGTCTGGATGAATAATCGAGCCAGAGGATGATAAAAATATACAGTTGGAAGAAACACTACCTATAGAACAAACACCTCGAAGGGAGAATACAGTTAAGCAGAAAAGCCACGAACAAATCATTACCCCTTCTCCACCATTCCCATAAAGATTAGTTATACCTTGCCTAATCTAATATCCCAACTTCGATCTCCTGAGATAATTAAAAAGTCTTTGTGTAAAAATACCCTTCCTCTAGGCTATTCAGGACATTCCAATCTATGAAAAAACCATTAAGGAATTGTGTATCAAAAAGCCTACGAGGAAAATAAAGGTAACACCAACTATCCACATAGTCAGAACTTTGTCTGATTTATTATTAGGCAGAGAGATACAAGTGAAATATCAAGACCCAAGAAACCCTATTGTCACAGTACAAATAAATGGATGTTCCTTTCCAAATGCATTAGTTGATCTAGGGGCAACCATTAATATTCTCACAACAACAACCTGTCAGAGACTTGGCATCACAGCTTTAGATCCAAATATGACCTCGCTGGAACTTGCTGACCATTCAGTTATTAAACAAGAAGGGAAATTACAAGATGTAATGGTGCCTGTAGATTCTTGGGAATACCCAACAGATTTCTTGATTATTAATCCTAGAAACCGGCTAGATGGACATCCTCTAATATTAGGAAGACCTTGGTTAGCGACCGCAGATGCGTATATAAGCTTTCGAACAAGAAATATGAATATAAATAGAGGAAATAATGTGAAGAACCTAGCTTTATATCCTCCAGCTCAGGCAAGCTTAACCATAATAAAAACTAGGAAGCAACTTGTAACATATTTAACCGAAAATATTCGATCACCACTAACTGTAGTAGATTGTCTTGAATTTAAGAACCAAACAGAAGATGATATTATTAACACTTACATTAACCACCTAGCTGTCGTATCTAATCTAAAATGTCACATGATTGAAGCAACCCTTGATAATGGAATTGAAGAAGACCCTTTAAAAGATATCAATGACCAAACAATCCCAACAACAACTATCTATAACAGCAAACTGTCTAGTCAATTTAACGTCTTAAATTGCTCTACATAAATTATCAATCCGGATATTGTAAACTGATGAAGTGTGGTGCACCATATGTGCTTAGTTAACATTTTTCTTACTTCGTTGTTTTATAGTTTATGTTGTTTTGGAGGTTTTGTTCTTATTGGTTTCCTAAAGTGTCTAATGCAAATGGAAATCCTATTCTAAGGTCTTAAGAATACTTTTAAAGGACAAGTATGGATAGAGATTTCAAGACAAGGCCTATGTCCCTAATGGTAACTTCCAAAACTTAGCACTTCAAAAGATCTCAAAACATGTGATTGATGGAATTAGTACTTAAACAAAAGTGTAAATATGTAGCTACTTCAATCATAATAGAATGCAACAACCAATCAATGAGCTAGTGACTATGAAACCCAGTATCCTTGCTGTTGTATAAAAATAAAACTGAACTTAAAGCAATTCAAAAACTGTATTCAAAGTAAACTATATCATACTACTTCAACTCATATTCTGACCCCTCACCAATAGTCTCGCTCTGGCTATAGGAGGTAATCATAAACAGATTTAGTAATCTGATATCTAAATTGCATAAAATGAAACTAAGATCAAACTACGCATTCATACTTCAATCCCTCACCAGTAGTCTTGCTCTGTCTATAGGGGGTAACTGAAAATGACATGAGTAATCTAATCACTAACTTGCAGAAAAATAAACTAAATCATATCATATCAACTCATATTCTGACCCCTCACCAGTAGTATCGCTCTGGCTATAGGAAGTAATCATAAACAAATTGAGTAATCTGATATCTAAATTGCATAAAATGAAACTAAGATCAAACTACACATTCATATTTCAATCCCTCACCAGTAGTCCCACTCTGGCTATAGGAGGTAACTGAAAATAACATGAGTAGTCTAATATCTATCTTGCAGAAAAGTAAATGAACAAAACAAAACTGAAATAAATAAAAAACGCTGGAATTAGAACTAAGAAACTAAATCAGCAGAATGACAAGATAATTCCATCATGTCATTAGTCATTGAAAAGCTATGTGCATTACTAATCTATAGTCAACCGGTTGAACACACTTGCATGAATTAAAATTGCATGATGAAAAATATAATATATCAAACTTGAAAGCAATCAAATGATATAATGAAATCAAAGAAAAATTACAAAATGAAATCTACTCTACCTTACATTCTAATATGCTCCATGACATCTATTTCACATCTCCTTCCATGTTGAGAACATCAAAGCTTTATTCAAATTCTTCAAAATTACAAAGTACAACAAAGTTCTCCAAAGCTTTCAAAAGTCATCAAGGAAGAACTACAAACTCCAAGCTAAAGAACTCACAAGCTAAAAGACAAACAAATGAAGGAGAGAGATCTCCTATTTATACAAAAAGATGAGAAGCCATCTCATTAATGAGATTCCATGAATTTCTCCCTCTACCTTTAGAGTCCTAATCAAAATAGGAACTGATAAGACACATGTCTTCTTAGAGTTACACTACAATTAGGAGATGTGACACATATTCTCATGATCCCATGATTCTTTCCACTCAAATTCGAATTTGGCCTTAGAGTGCCACATAAGAGTCTTCTAGAAGTCTCCTTTCAACCTACACATATCAACAATCTCAACCCATTTGTTAGGTATAAGCATATGCACATTATTTTCTAATTTTTAACCACAAATTCATTTAAAAGTCTTAGAATTAATAAATATTGGAAAAACATAAATGTGGCCCAATGATAATGAAAGTGGGATGAATGTGGTGACATAGTAGTGTGGAGGTGAAATGGAGGTGATATAATGGACATAATAGTGAAAGTGTAATGGAAATGAATGACATTTTCAAGACTCAACATACCCCCCAACTGAAGCTATTTCATGTCCTCATGCAATATATATTACATTAACTCTTTTGATCCTTGAACTTGGCTTAACTTTGCATGATATCATTTGATAAATTCATATTTTTGCAAAGTGTTTTACTTGAATTGCAACATGGTTGGTTCTTGTGTTAAAACCATTTTTTTTTGTTGCATTCTTTTTTTGATCTTTGAACTTTGCATAATGATATTTTGATTATTTTTGCAAAGTATATCTTTATTGGATTGCATGATGGTTGGTTCTTGTGTGATAACCATGATTTTGTTTGTATCCAATTTATCCTTTAAGCACTTTTTCAAAAGCCATTGTATGCTCATAATAACAATGTAATAATTAATATATGTTGGAAGTATGTGGGCTCCTGAATATGATATGGATGTGGCAAAATATGAAGATGAATGTATTCCACCCCAACTGATGGTATTGGCAATTTTATGAAATGAGGAAGAGAAATGTTTTTCCAACAATTATCATTCTAGATTTTTATGGAAATCTATGGTCAAAAGTTAGAAAATGACGTACCTTCACTTACCCTTTGGAATCGATGAGTTGTATGTGTAGTGGCTGAAAATTTCTGATCATATTCTTCTTCAAGTGGCTGAACAAGAGGAGTCATGGATAGAGAGATAAGATGACTTTTTATTGCTTCTACTAAAACTTGTTGAATCTGCTCGAAAATGCTGAAAATAATAGTCTTCATGTCTTCAAAACAGGTTGGCACAATTCCTACTATGTGAAAAGATGTTCTGATGTCGAACATAGTAGGAAATTGGTGGCTTAGTGGCCATTAATGGATGCCACTAGTCAACACGAGAACTCTCACCATTGATGACAATGAGAGTCAAGATGCCCAAACACATCTTGCTAGGTACGAATGAATTTTCCAATGTCGCGTCACCTAGAAGATCTAACGAACAAGGGACATTAATTTATTCCCATTGTTTTCAGCATGAGGACTTACCATTAAGGCATGCAAGCCTCAAGGTGTTTTTACAAAGAACTTAGACTCAACGGATTATGGACTCAATAATTTGCATTGAAGCAGGGCTTATTTGTGGAATGAAAATGACAGGAAATGGAAGATGAAAATGGAAGATGGCAATGGAAAGTAGAAATGGCAATGGGCAATAAAAATATGAATAAGCTTCTTGCTTTTATTTGTGGATTATGAATGGAGAAAAAGAGATGGAAAGTGTATGTGAATATAAATGGAAAATATGGAGTGAATAGTTTATTATGAAGTATGGATGTGATGGATGGATGTGATGGAGACAATAGTATCTGAAATTTTTTCAAGTGTTTAGATCTAATTTTTCATTAGCATATTTCCTCTTTGTTGCTGATCATCCTCTTATGAAACAAACTGGTCTCTTAGAGAGACACCACTCTCTTGTAGTCATTTGTCCTTCCTCCTGGAACCTACAAAAAAACTAATACTTCTTCTGCAATGGAATGTAAGATTATCAAAGGAGAGAGATGGAAAATCTCTCTAGTTATGATATTTACACACAAAATTAAGAATTTGTATTAATGAAACAAGTTCTCAAATGAAAAATCAAAAGAATTTATACCTGATTTGAAATTAGTGCCTCAAGTTGATGTTGTCGTTTTCAGCAATTTATTTCATTGTTTGCTATTTCAAACTCAAATGATGGATTTATCATTTTGTAGATCTTGTTGAGATTTTTCCAACGGTACTTAGATCATCAAAATCTGATTTTGTATGAAAAAGTTAGGCTGATTTGAACAATGAGGTTTTTCTGTTTGCGGAATTAGAGAACAACTGCGGAATTGGATTTTAGCTGCGGAATGTGCACAGTTTCTGTAGCTAAAAATCTTGAATAAAAATTTAGCCATTCATCTTTCATCATCAATCCAAAATTAATCAATACCTTCAGAAAAGTGAGCAAATAACTTATTCATTTCATTGATTCAAAATTATTTTTTTTCTTGACATGCAGTGACTTAGTGTGGCGACTTAGTGATAACACACAACTTGACTTCCCTTTGACCGGGGTCTTTTTTATTGAATTGGATCAAATGAATAGGACATCATCCATGTACTGAAATTCCCCCAGCTCTCCATGTGGCTTTTTTTGCTTGATGACACCTGCAACCTAGAGTTTAAAAAAACAGCTGTGAAAAGTTAAACCAACGACAGAAAGTTGAATCAGCTGCGGAAAGTGGCTGAAACAGTCAACCATCAGACGCATATCCCTAACTGCCCCTTTTATCTAGCTAAAGAAAGTCTAAGTCTAAGTGTGTTCAACTGATTTAGTTCTCGCAATGAGCCCCATCATTTTTTTTTATTTTTTTTATTTTTTTATTTTTATTTTTATTTTTTTGGTCTAAGCTTTAAAAGCAACCCAAAGTGATCACTTGGCAACACAGGAAGAATTAAAATTTGAGACCGTCCTCTTGTTTTCTTCTCCTTTTTATGGGAGAGACCAGGAATGGGATTTGTCCCTATCATATCAATACTCTCGACCTCAAAATTTTGAAAATGGCAAAACATTCTATCCAAACACTTTTTGCAAGAGACGATTTCCAGTTAGCACTTGATTAGCTTTAGTATCATATGTCCAGCCATCCTGACCAGGTTTCAGCATCACCCAAGCATCACACCATCCATAAGGAAGAGGAGGAGCACCATCCAGCTTATCATCCTAATTCATATATCCTCCAAAAATAACATTTGGTAGATTATTCAATGGTTTACGTAAGGGAGTTAAAACAGAGCCGTATGATTTTTGGACTCATCTTTGTTGTTGGTCGCGAAACTAAAGCATAGTCACGCGTTGCATGGGACTATTAGTCATTAAATATGTGTAATTAAGATTGAACACTAGCACATAGTTGATTCGTTATTAGATTTCTCTTCCTCAGGCACGTCGAATTACATCACAGCTTGTTCATTTAATTAAAATTCCGTTTTTTACACGCGGCACGCAAAAATGGGCTCCAAAGAACTGAGTATTTCTCGGAGATTACCATGAATTTCTTAAAACAGTTTCTGGGTTATCTAATTGACCCTTCTGGAAAAAAAACCCATGTTTTCCTTTTTTCAAATTCATCTCCGTTTGGCCAAATCGTGCATTTGAAGTTAGACGTTTTTTTGCGCTATTACACATTTTTTTTCATCTGTCAGGTGTATTACACAGGTACGATGACAGGGCTAAAGAATTGGGGCAATATATTTTGGAATGCACATAATCTTAATCAATCTTGAGTGGCTGGAACCTTCAACGATTCATGAAAACATTCACTTAGTTTTTTAGTACAGGTGATTCCATACTGACCCCAAAACCTGTTTAATAACAGCGTTGTCTGGCAGAGGAATCCTCTGCGTGTTTATCTTTCTATTCATGTAAGTCAGCTCTCCAATATTCTTGAAATTAGGATAGCCATAAGTCACATATGTTTCACTCATTTGCAACATATTCAAAGTTGCTTTGTTCACTTTCAGGAATACTCTATTGAAGATCTGCCTCAAATGTAGTAGTTGTAAGATGAATAATGAAAAGCAACTTGGCTTCTAGAGTCTTCTTTCATTCACAATTTTGTTGCAAAGTCCTGCACCGTAAATACCTATAAACTAACTGGTATACCAGGAAGGCCACTAAGAGATCAAGGTATAAGGATTTTGATGCTGAGAAGGTTTTAAATTTTTATGCCACACAAATTCGACTCTGCACATATTATTTTGAAAGCCACACAAGTTTTTTTTTTTTTTTCAATTTGCCTCATCTTAATAATCCATTCAATATGTTGAGTTTGCACTTTTTTTTAATTATTTTGTTAATAAAATTACATATGTTATGTTAAAAATATACATATATATTTTACTAAACAAAATAATAAAATTTATTATATATTTTTAAATAGTTTTGTTAATAAAACTATATGTTATACTTTCAGAAATTAAAAATATACATATATATTTCATTAAACAAAACAATGATTATTTATTTATTTATTTATTGTTTTAATTGAATCAATTGAAATGATAAAGTTTATTTTGTCTCTACTTCTTCTTCTTTTTTTTTCTTTTTTTTTAACATAACAATTCTTTTTCTGATCCTCCAAATCACACAAAGTGTAGGAGGAGAGCATACTCAAGAATTATTAATTTTTTTACTTAACAATCCTTTTTTTGATCCTCCAGATCACACGAAGTGTAGGAGGAGAGCATACTCAATAATTATTAAAAAAAAAAAATTCAGATGTAAGAGATAAGGTCCCCTAATTACACTTCCCCAGCAAAGGCGCCAAAATGTCTAGTCAATTTAACGTCTTATATTGCTCTACATAAATTATCAATCCGGGTATCGTAAACTGATGAAGTGTGGTGCACCATGAATTAAAATTGCATGAATGAAAAATCTGATCTATCAAACTTGAAAGCAATCAAATGACATAATGAAATCAAAGCAAAATTACAAAATGAAATCTACTCTACCTTACATTCTAATATGCTCCATGACATTTACTTCACATCTCCTTCCATGTTGAGAACATCAAAGCTTTATTCAAATTCTTCAAAATTAAAAAGTACAACAAAGTTCTCCAAAGCTTTCAAAAGTCATCAAGGAAGAACTACAAACTCCAAGCTAAAGAATCCACATGCTAAAAAACTAACAAATGAAGGAGAGAGATCTCCTATTTATACAAAAATATGAGAAGCTATCTCATTAATAAGAGTCCATGAATTTCTCCCTCTATCTCTAGAGTCCTAATCAAAATAGGAACTGATAAGAGACATGTCTTCTTAGAGTTACAATACAATTAGGAAATGTGACACATATCCTCATGATCGCATGATTCTTTCCACTCAAATTCGAATTTGGCCTTAGAGTGCCACATAAGGGTCTTCTAGAAGCCTCCTTTCAACCTACACATGTCAACAATCTCAACCCATTTGTTAAGTATAAGCAGATGCACATTATTTTCTAATTTTTAACCACAGATTCACTTAAAAGACTTAGAATTAATAAATATTAGAAAAACATAAATGTGGCCCAATGATAATGAAAGTGGGATGAATGTGGTGACATAGTAGTGAAATGGAGGTGATATAATGGACATAATAGTGAAAGTGTAATGGAAATGAATGACATTTTCAAGACTCAACACAAACCCATTGAAATTGACCCAAGGAAAGTCCTTAACATTAACAAAAACTTGAGTGATGACCAACAACAGAGACTTATTCAAATCCTTAGGAAATATAAAGGGGATTTCACTTGGTATTACCCAAATATGAAAGGGTTTGACCCCCAATTATGTATGCACCACAACTACACTTAAAAGGATGCGAGACCCATTCGACAACCTCAGTGAAGATTAAACCCTCACCTAAAGGATGTTGTTAAAGACGAATTACATAAACTATTAGATGTAAATTTCATCTATCCTATATCTGATAGTAAATGGGTTTCTCCCTTAGTTATGGTCCCTAAAAAGAATGGGAAATGGCGTATATGTGTCGATTACAGAGAGCTTAACGAAGCAATGCAAAAAGATCATTTTCCCCTGTCATTTATCGACCAGGTTCTAGACACATTGGTAGGTAAAAAATTCTTCTCTTTCTTAGACGGCTTCAGTGGCTACAACCAAATCCAAATTGCCCCTGAAGACCAAGATAATACTACCTTCACTTGCCCCTGTGGGACATTTGCTTATAGGGTATTACCTTTCGGACTGTGCAATGCACCTGCTACATTCCAGAGAGCCATACTTAGTATTTTTGTAGACATGATAAATGAGGGATTAGAGGTGTACATGGATGATTTTACACCCTATGGAGATGACCTCGCGCAGCCATTACAAACACTAGAGAAAGTCTTGGAAATATGCATTGCTACTAGGCTCTGCTTAAGCCACGAGAAATGCCACATGATGATGACAAAATTCCTGATCCTGGGTCATTACATCTCAGCAGCTGGAATTCAGGTAGATCCAGCAAAAATTCAAGTAATCCTCTTACTACCTATCCCCTGCTCTCAAACAGAGGTATGTAGTTTTTTGGGATTTTTTTGGATATTATCGAAGATTTATAAAAAACTTCTCCCAAATTTCTGCACCATTATATGCTTTAACAAGAAATATCGATTTTATATGGACTGACAAATGTGACATTGCTTTGCAGAATTAAAACAGCTAGTATTAACAACCCTAGTACTATGAGGCCCAAACTAGGATTTACCATTACAAATTTCATCTGATGCATCAGATACAATGATTGGAGCAGTTCTCGGCCAAGAAGAAGATAAGGCACCTTATGCGATATACTACATCAGCAAATATTTAACTCCTGTTGAGTTGAATTACACAGTGACTAAGAAATAGTTTCTAGCTGTAATCTATGCTATTAACAAATTCAGACACTATATAACAAGATACCCTGTGGTCCTGTATACTGATCACTTTGCTATCAAATATTTAGCTAATAAACCTATTACGAATGGAAGAGTGACGCGATGGTTAATCCTTTTGTAGGAGTTTGACATAACGATCAAGGATCAACCAGTAAAGGAAAATCTGGTGGCAGACTTCCTCTCACGTGTGCCAAGAACAGACGACGTAGTGGCGGTAGAAGACCAGTTCCCCGATGAGCACCTATTTGTTGTGACCGTGAAAACACTGTGGTACGTAAATGTCACGAACTACCTAGCTGTGGGAAAACTACCCAAACACTTGATGCCCAGAGAAAGAAAATTAATAGTGCAACGCAGCACTTGGTTCTACTGGATCGAAGGATAGCTCTTTCACATAGGAGCCGATATGCATATCTGTAGGTGTATCAAGGAAGACGAAGTCTACAATATCCTAAAAGCCTACCACGATGGACCTTGTGGTGGACACTTTGCAGACCAGAGGACTGGACATAAACTCTTTCAGATGGGTTATTATTGGCCCACCATTTTTAAGGATGCCAAGAAATTTGTCCAGGCATGCGACATCTACCAAGAAGGGGCCCCCCTGGCTAGTCTGACGAGATGCCCCTACATCCACAGTTAATCATCGAGCCTTTTGAACGCTGGGAATTAGATTTCATTGGCCCAATAATTCCATCATCTAATTAAAATTCATATATACTGGTTGCAATGGAATATGTGACTAAATGGGTGGAGGTAGAAGCATTACCAAGGGCAACAGAGGACACAGTAATTCACTTTATTTTCCAAATTTTCGTGTGGTATGGTTTGCCCAAAGAAATAATTATGGATGGAGGGCCACAATTTGTAGGCCATAAGATTGCTGTTACACTAAAAAATCATCACATTTTGCACAGAATCACATCTCCATACCACTCGCAGGGAAACAACCAGGTAGAAAGTACCAACAAAGTAATCGAGGTCATTCTAACAAATATAGTTGCCTCACACAGACCCAACTGGGCTACCTGATTTCCAGAAGCCATGTGGGAATATCGCATGACTTGGAGGAATACTGTAGGATACTGGCGATATCAGCTATTGTTTGGCAAGGAACCTATCTTCCCCATAGAATTTGAAATTCAGACATTGAGGATAGCCCAAGTAGTAGGGCTGGATTTGAATGAAGCATATATTAATAGATTACAACAAATAAATGAATTGGATGAAATTTGGCTATCAGCTCTTCAGCATACTACACTTATTCAACAATAAAGAGCAAAATGGCATGACTCCCTCATCAAGAAAAATATATTCCATGAAGGTGACTGGACACTTCTATACGATTCCAGGTTCCAGGATTTCCTAGGAAAACTCCAGACTAGATGGTTAGGTCCCTATGAGATAAAACAAGTGCACAATAATGACACCCTTACATTAGCCACCATTGATGGGTCTGGTTACTCTTTTAAATTAAATGAGAATCGGGTACGCCTCTAGCACAAACTGCTTACAAAGGAGTCATTTTTCCAACAGATACGCAAAGATTCTATGATACAAATTCTCGTTGAAAAAGGGAACTCTTCGACAACACCAGTCTAGTAAATAATTTATTTTTGAAACCTGTACATACAATTGTTTTTCTGTTTTCTTTCTATTCGATTGTATTTTCTTAAAACAACAGAGATGATTGTTTGTCAGTTTTTTAATCCTATTTTCCTTTGTTGTTCCCTATAAGGAACAACACTTTTTTATGTGCATTTTTCTTTGTTGTTCCCTATACGGAACAACACTTTTTCGTGTGCATTTTTCTTTGTTGTTCCCGATACTTTTCATGTGCATGTTTCTTTGTTGTTCCTTTTAGGGAACAACTGTTGTTCCCTATAGGGAACATCACCTTTTCATGTGCATTTTTATTTATTGTTCCCTATAGGGAACAACTGCTGTTCTGTATAGGGAACAAAATTTTTTCGTGTGCATTTTTATTTGTTGTTCACTATAGGGAACAAATGCTATTCATGTACATTTTTCTTTGTTGTTCCTTTTAGGGAACAGTTGTTGTTCCCTATAGGGAACAATACTTTTTGTGTGCATTTTTCTTTGTTGTTCCCTATAGGGAATAGTTGTTGTTCCCTATATGGAACAACAATTTTCGTGTGCATTTTTCTTTGTTGTTCCCTATAGGGAACTGTTGTTGTTCCCTATAGGGAACAACACTTTTTGCATATATTTTTATTTGTTGTTCCCTATATGTTATCGGGAAAACTAGCATCCATTCAGAGCTATTAGTCCCACTAAGACGGGTAGTTATCTTAGAAACAAACAAACTAAAGTCACTTGTGTTTTCCTTTATGAGAGATAGATGAGAAAGAAGTAGAGAGTACCAACCTCAGTCTTTCTCTTGGCTCCTTGCTTGTTTCCTTTCCCCTTTGACATAAATTCACCACTCTTTCCTCACTTGTCCCGCTTCAAAGAACACCTGTGGAGTCAAAGCAGCATGATACCATGTTGGGTCCCTATAATACTAGTGATTACCCCATTACTATTGTAGTCATACCCCTTATTAATATTGTTGTGCCCCTATTTCCCCCATATTGTTATTACTGTGCCCCATAGAATCCCTCTATTTTTATTTTTGTGGCTTTATATTATTATTATTAGGTCGGATCGATTATATTGTGACTCCTTAGACTCCTATATATGGAAAGGAGGTTTTGTCATTTGAATCATCAAAAGAATTGTTCATTTATGTAATGTAAAGGAGGTTGCCCCCTCGAAGAGGCTGAATTCTAAGGCGTTGATCTATCTTTTCTATCTTTTCTTGAGCTGGTTTCATAACATTTGGTATCAGAGCTTTGGATTCTAGGGTTTCGCCGCTCCAAAGAGGTCATGGTGGCATGTTCACTATAGCTTTTTTTTCTGCGATGTTTCAGAAGTTGCAAAAAAAACCCATTTGATAAGAAATCGTGTTGAACCTTGGGTCCGAATTTCAGAGCTTTTCGCACTATATTTGCGGAGATATGATCTGAGGAATTTGGTCTTTGTGTAGACTCCTGAATTACATTCCAAACACGTCACCTGGGGAAAATCGTCATAACTTTCTCTATGGATATTGGATTGAAATTGCGTAAGAAGGTATAGAAATAGGACAGAATGTAGTTTTCTGTATGCATTTTTCAGATCCAAAGGTCGAAACAGTGACTCGAGGCACGTCGTACAAGTTCGCTCTACTGAACTAGTCTATAATCAAGTCACTGTGGGCGATTTCGCATAAATCTTCCTTGGAGAATCCAATTTGGGTCAGACTTGTGGCATTGGAAAGAGGACATAGAGGGCTACTTTAGGTCACAAATTCAGAACTAGATGATCGAAAAGTACAAAGATACATCAGAGGAAATATTGAGCTCCTACAAAGTGAAAAAAGGTGTGTAGATTTTCTTAAATTTTTGCTTAAGCTTGGTTTGAAAATTTATTTTGAAGGAATTCAAAGGGAATAATAGAGCATTATTATCGGTAACTGATGCCCCGAGGAAAGAAAATGAAAACACCTAGTAAGGAACCTGAAAGCTCTAGCATGACTAATGAAGAAGAAGAAGAAATGCTATATGATATATCAAAATTACAAGAACAAGTGCAACAAGTGTCACTTGCACAAAAAGAAACAGAATCTAAGATGGATGGTTTAAGGAAAGATGTAGAAGCTAAGATGGATGGTTTAAAGAAGGCGTAGAGGATAAGATGGATGGCATGGAAGTTAAGGTGAATGGCATGGATGCTAAAATTGATGGCATGGAGTATAAGATGGAAGAATTGAAGATAAATATGAATAAGTTGCTACAAGAAATGGTCACTAAGGGTGAAAGGGTACTAAAGGAAACTCATGATGAGAAAAAAAGAAATGTTAATCATGATTCCATAGACTCTAATGTTGGATCGAAGACTCACCATATTCCAAAAATCGATATGAGGAAGTTCGATGGCAAGGATCCCGCCACATGGATATTACAGATGGAGCAATTCTTCGATCTCAATAATGTGAAAAACACACAAAAGGTATGTATGACAACTTTATATTTGGAACCAAATCAGTTTGTATGGTATCAATGGCTTTGCTCTCATAAACAATTTATCACTTGGGAAATTTTTACGGAAGAATTGATAGCACATTATGAGGATACAAAAAGCAACACTTTTTTTAGCCAATTGATAAGTCTCAAACAAAAGGGTTCAATAATGGAGCACATTGAGGAGTTCCAAAAATTGAAAATAAGGGTAAAAGATATTCCAGAGGAGCATAGGATTGATGTGTTCATAGGGTCTTTAAAGGATAATATCCAACATGATGTTCACCTTTGGGAACCTGATTCATTAGAGAAGGCATTCAGGTTAGCAAGAAAAATGGAAATAAAAATTATGGCAACCAGGAGGCATACCACTCACAACTATAAAGACAAAAGTGTTGTTGCCCCTAGTCTTCCACAACCTATAAGGTTGACACCATAAAAATTGGAAGAAAAAAGAGCAAAAGGGCTTTGTTACAGTTGTGATAACAAATACACTAAAGGTCATAAGTGTGCTGAGAAGAAATTATTCTACATAGATTGTGAAGAGGAAGAAGAAAAGGAGCAAGAAAGGTCAAAAGAAGAGGATATACTCCAAGAAAAAATCCTAGATGAAGAAAAAATAATTCCGACCATATCTTGTAATGCATTGGTAGGAATTACCACTCCTCAAACCATCAAGATAGAAGGACAAATCAAGAAGAAAAAGGTAATGGTGTTGATTGATTCAGGAAGCACCCACAATTTTATTCATTGTAAGGTAGCAAAAGAATTGAATTGCTTCCTATATCCAGCACCAGAGTGTCAAGTGATGATTGCAAATGGAGGAACAATAAATTGCTCTGGAAAGTGCCATAATATCAAGCTATCCATGGGAGACTAGCCCAATGCTTTCCATTCCAATGGGAGGTGCTGATGTTGTACTAGGAGTCTAATGGCTACAATCCTTGGGTACAATAGCTTTTGATTTTAAAGAACGTTTCATCAAATTTTCTATAGAAGGAAAGGAAGTTGAATTAAGGGGTATTGCAGGGAAACCAGGAAAGATAATCAACTCTAATGGTATGACAAAGCTTCTAAAAAAGGATCAAAGAGGTGTAATTGCACAATTATGTTCGCTAGATGTTTCCACATCGGAATCATCTATTTCTCCAAATCTCCAAAAAGTCCTGGAAAATCATTCCAAGGTATTTGAGACTCCCAAAGGTCTCCCACCTATGTGCGATCATGATCATGCTATTCATCTATCCAGGAAGTGTTCCTCCAAACATCAGGTCGTACAGATATCCCTATGTCCAAAAGAGTGAAATTGAACATATGGTTTCAGAAATGCTAGAGGCTGGTATAATTCAACCGAGTCAATGTTCTTTCTTTGCTCGAGTAGTATTGGTGCACAAGAAGGATGGATCATGGCGCATGTGTCTGGATTATAGGGAGCTCAAAAAGCTCACTATTAAAGATAAGTTCCCCATTCCTGTCATTGATGAATTACTGGATGAATTGCATGGATCAATTTACTTCACCAAGTTGGATCTTCGTTCAGGATATCATCAAATCAGAATGAAGATTGAAGGCATTCTAAAAACAACATTTAGAACTCATGAGGGTCATTATGAATTTTTGGTCATGCCTTTTGGCCTTACCAATGCACCTTCAACATTTCAAAGTTTGATGAATTCAATTTTCAAACCATTCCTTAGAAAATTTGTGTTAGTATTTTTTGATGATATACTAATCTACAACAAGTCTTGGAAGGATCATGTTGAACATGTTGACAGGGTGCTACAACTATTGGAGGAGAAACAATTATATGCAAAAAGATCCAAATGTTTCTTTGGAGTCCAGGAGGTGGAAAATCTGGGTCATATTGTATCTCATGAAGGAGTTAAGGTAGACCCTAGCAAAATTAAAGCCATTAGGGAATGGAAAATCCCCACATCCATAAAGCATCTGCGAGGATTTCTCAGTTTGACAGGGTATTATCGCAAGTTTGTTAAGAATTATGGGAGAATAGCAGCACCTCTAACAACATTATTGAAGAAAGATGCATTTTCATGGACTCCGGAAGCAACAAAGGCCTTTGAACATCTTAAAGAGACAATGTGCCAAGCACCGGTCTTAGCTACACCGTACTTCACAAAAACCTTTATTGTGGAATGTGATGCTTCAGGAAATGGAATTGGTGCTGTTCTAATGCAAGATGAAAGACCCATTGCTTTTGAAAGTCGTCCAATCAAGGGAAAGTTTTTAAGCAAAGCTATTTATGAGAAGGAAATGTTGGCAATACTCCATGCACTTAAGAAATGGCGACCCTACCTAATGGGAAGACACTTCAAGGTAAAAACGGATCATGATAGCCTTAAATACTTTTTAGAACAAAGATTATCCTCTGAAGAGCAACAAAAGTGGGTCACAAAGATGTTGGGTTATGACTTTGAAATCATCTACAAAAAAGGGAAGCAAAATGTGGTGGCAGATGCACTCTCAAGAAAGGATGAGGATGTGGAAGCATTGTTGTGCGCCATTTCTATTATCCAACCAGATTGGATAAACAAAGCAAGGGAGGAATGGAAGAATGAAGAAGAAGTGTGGGCACTTATTCGAAAGTTACAACAAGATTCCAGTACGTCTGATACATTTAGTTGGCAAAATGATTCGTTATGGTACAAAGATCGTTTATACCTCTGTAAGAATTCCCAACTAAAACAAAAGATTCTTATGGAATTGCACACTTCTCCCTTAGGAGGGCACTCAGGATTTTTAAAAACTTACCATAGGGTTAAGAAGGAATTTTTTTGGGATGGCCTTAAATCAGATATTCAAAAGTTTGTGGCGGAATTTTTGGTTTGCCAACAAAATAAAGTTGAAACAATTAAGACACCAGGTCTATTACAACCTTTATCCATTCCAAGCCAACATTGGGAAGAGGTTTCAATGGATTTTATCACAGGTTTACCCAAGTCTGAGGGAAAGAGTGTCATCATGGTGGTAGTTGACAGACTTACCAAGTATGCACACTTTTGTGCATTATCACATCCATTTAAAACTAGTACAATTTCTACTGCATTTATCGAAACAATTCAAAAGCTACATGGAAACACAAAGATTATTGTAAGAGACAGAGATCCCATTTTCACTGGAAATTTTTTGACAGAATTATTTTCTTTTCTTAGTACTCAGTTAGCTCATAGCTCATCTTAACATCCTCAATCTGATGGACAAATTGATATTGTAAACAAATGTTTGGAGGGATATCTTCGTTGCTTTGTATCTGATAAACATACACAATGGGTCAAATGGTTACCTCTGGCTGAATGGTGGTATAACACTTCCTTCCATACAGCAACAAAAATGACCCCATTTATGGCACTTTATGGATATCAACCACCATCCATCATATTTAAGAGAAAATTCTAAGGTTCAGGCAGTGGAACATCACATCGAACATCAACAACAAGTCCTCCAACTCTTAAAGGATAACCTCATGTTGGCACAGAATAGAATGAAACAACAGGTAGATCAACATCGTAGTGAAAGACGTTTTGATGTAGGTGATTGGGTATTCCTACGACTACAACCATATAAGTAAATGTCCCTCAAGCAAGCTAAGAACGATAATAAATTATCACCAAAGTATTATGGTCCGTACAAGGTGTTGTAAAAGATTGGCACTATGGCATACAAATTGGAGCTTCCTGTAGCTTCTCGATTGCACCCAATTTTCCATGTTTCATGTTTAAAGAAGGTTATAGGCGATAAGCTCCCAGTTTAAACAATATTGCCAGAACTTGACAAGGAAGGAAAATTATATTGGAACCGGAAGAAGTCACAGAAACAAGAACTTGACAGCTACGAAATCGATCAATTTCAGAGTATCTTATCAAGTGGAAGAACTTATCTGCTGAAGATTCCACATGGGAGGATGAGAATTTTATGTAGAAGTATCCAGAACTACTCAAGCGTTGAGGACAACACTTTTTTGAAGGAGAGGGTCATGTTGGGTCCCTATAATACTAGTGATTACCCCATTACTATTGTAGTTATACCCCTTATTAATATTGTTGTGCCCCTATTGCCCCCATATTGTTATTACTGTGCCCCATAGAATCCATCTATTTTTATTTTTGTGGCCTTATATTATTATTGTTAGGTCGGCTGGATTATATTGTGACTCCTTAGACTCCTATATATGGAAAGGAGGTTTTTTCATTTGAATCATCAAAAGAATTGTTCATTTATGTAATGTAAAGGAGGTTGCCCCCTCGAAGAGGCTGAATTCTAAGGCGTCGATCTATCTTTTCTTGAGCTGGTTTCATAACATACCATCAAAGCATAGAGATCTATAACCATAAAAAATATAGGATCAGATATATATTAACCATACAAATGCATATATCAGTACAAGATTCAGAGATACACAAACATATGGAGGAAAACTCAAATAGCTTTATTGATAGAAGTAGTAGAAGAGAGGATTACAACCCATTGATCTGACCCAGTTCCATCCTCCCAGCATGAAAGCCCTATTCACCTCATGAAAAGCTTAGATCACCCAACAATTTTGCACATAGAAACCAACAACACTTACTTACAAAAATACAAAATTCTAGCCTTTGGATCTCTAGGATGAGGGATCCATATATAGATGTTTGCAGGTGGGTGAGTCAGCTTCTGGGATTTTGATTAGTGTCTTCTCTCTGATAGTTCTTGGTTCCACTTGGAGATTCAAGAGCTCTTACTCATCCCTAGGTGAATTCAGAGAGGCAAGTGTGGTAGGTGAGATGCATCGCTCCCTTAGCACTGAGTAGTCTGTATGGTCCAGTTTTGACCAGTTCTAAGTAGTTTTCAGGGAGAACTTCTGGGAGATGATGTGATCAGCTGACCTTGCTCCTTTAGGGGGTGAAACAACACTTTTAGGGACTTAAAAGCCCTTGGTTTATGGACATATGTGATTGGGGTTGCAGTGCCCAAATATGTATATAACAATTGCCCCCTAAAGCATGAGGTCATAAATCTTCAGATGTCGGGTGAAATGCTTTACCATGAGAATCTGAGGTTTTTCGAACTGGAAGGTGACCTATAATAAGATACAATACAATACATTATATTCATAATATTTTCATGATCTAGCTAAGGTGGGTATTCCCATGCTCAGCTTTATAAATTCATTTTCATGTACATAAGACAGAAAATCATCTGTGTGGTAGACTGATGATTCTGGTAGAGCTGTCATCCTTTGGCTTGGATGATTATCTGTGCAGCAATGATGTACATTTGATGTTTCTATTTCCTTGAATGCATCGCAACCCGAATGGATGAAACTAGATCCTGGGTCTTCAAAACTTGTTCAATCTTCACCCGAAGTACAAGTCAATCCATGTGAAAATATGTTCTGGCATCGAACATGGAAAGACATCGCATGATTACCAACCAATGATGTAAGCTGTTAACAGGCGCGAGAGGAATCACTGATAATGATAATGACCCTCAAGGTACTGCAGTACAATTCACGTGGTGTGAATACATGAGTCAATGTCTAACACCACACAAAATCTTTCGGTTGAAGGCCATTAATGTAAACCTATTGCCGGAAGTGAGAAACTTGCCATTGAGGCATGCAAGCTTCAAAGTACTGAAAGGGTTGTTTCTAGGTCGACTTCCTGGATAATGAGCTGATGTCGACAAGAAGTGACCCGTCGTAGGAGGGAATTAATGAATCCCACATCTACAACATGGAATGGAGAAAATAATTTTGTGGAGGTGAAAACGATCTGATGATACAAGGTTTAGGGTGACGGTCATGAATGAATGAAGTGTAAAGGTATTGCAGTGGATGAGACACAAGCTGGGTCGGTGAATTCTCTGAGAAACTTCTCTTGAACATATCGACAACACTGAAATGGATTAGTAGCGTTAACCTCGAAAATGGATGGTACAGTGGACCAATGGTGATATGACTAGTGAATAGAATAACCAAACCCAACTCAATCATGGTGATGGAATGAAAGTGTCATGTTCAAGAGAGACCTACTACCAATAAAGTTTCTTCAAGTTTTCTTCCCAATTTTTCCCCAGTCATTTCTCACCAGTACCTCTTTATTTTTGTCAAGCTTGAGGAGGATAATATATGCTTGTTCTATAATTTTCCCTTTGGGCAAACCCGTCGCTATGTTTTAACGAGCCTAGTGACAGTGAAACTTGCTCTTGCATGCATGGACAAGTTTGTCGTTATTGTTTTAACAAGTTTAACGAAAAAGATAACTCGGTCCTTTTTTAATTTTAGAGAGTATGAAAAGGAACGGAAAGGAAACTCTAGCATTCCTTTTCGTAATATAATCCCTTAAGTCCGAAAAAGTATAAAACAATACAAAAGGGATGACTTTTCTATAGTTTTAACGAGCCGAACAAGAAAAACGCTCGATCTTTTTATGTAATGATTCCTCAGGTCCAAAAATATTAAAATCTAGAAGAGGGATAACACTTCCGACCGCTTTAACGAGATGGAGAGGCCAATTTCTCGGTAATCTTTTCATATTTGCCGAGTCAGAGGAAATAAGCTTAAAGGAGACTCATTTTTTGAGGAACGAGTGATGTTTTTGGGATAGCAGCTGGTTCCAGGTAGGTTTGGAACTTTTTCAATCATGACAGTGTAAAGAAGGTGGCTAATAGGATCACTTGTCATAGTTGTTCCTCAAAAGGGGTAAACAATCAAATGGAGGCGTATGATTGACTAAAAAAGAGTGGAGGTGATAGTAAGAACACGACCAAGGCTCAAACACTGATGATAATGTGATCGCAATGGTTATTTACCGAAGGTGGGTTCATTTTTTAATGAGCTTAAACTCTGGTGGAACATATGCTCATCGCTAGGATTATTTTTTAACGAGCTTGAACTTCGCGTAAAACTTCTCGTGATAATGGTCATTGATATTCGATTCACCGTTAACATAGTGTTCTTTTGACAGTCCTACTACTTGTTCAATTTCTCCATCAAATTGATTAGAAATGAGAATACATGCTTGAAAATTGAGTTAAAAAACTAATACCCTACTTGAATTACGTGAACAGTAACTTAAAAGTAGTTTTTACCCCTCATTTAACCATTTCATTTGAATTTGGGATTTTTGGAGCTCTGGAGGTGTTTTCCCCCTTGATTTTCATCAGTTTATTCTAGGAGATTCTGTGGACAATTTTCGGTGCCGTCTAGACTAGGTATGAGCTAAACCTGAGCTCTTCATTTGCATTCTTTCCTTTTTGAATTTTGAGCATGTTTTCCTACTTTTCTGAGCCTCTGGGGTTTGAACAATTCATTTTGCCCCCATCGCACCTAGTATACATCTAAAGGTGCGATGCATACTTGGCTGGCCACTGGCCAGTTAGTATGCATCCCACCCAATACACAGCTAGGGTGTGATGGGTGCAAGGAGGAAAACTTTTGCACTGATTTTTCATGGACATTTTGCCTCTTTTTTGCCAAATCAGGATCCTAATTCTTCTCTTGTTTGTTTCTCAGAGATTCATTGGAGCAAAATGGTTGTTTCATGGCATGAACACGAGCATGAAGAAGAGGACATGGTTGCCTTACATGATTCGGGTACGGTAACTGCATTGCGGAACTGCGGCTTGCTCAAGTTCTTTCGCATATCTAGCATGAGGCAACAAATCAACTTGTTGCAATATTTCCTCGATGCATGGGATATTACCAACCAAGTGTTCCAGATTAGAGGAAAATCCATCCATTTGACTGTTGAGGAAATCTACTTCTTGATCGGTTTATCGAGGTGTGGTGCCCCTCTCTCACTATCAGGTTCCGCTCGTGGGGGTGAATCTGTGAGGGATTATATTCGCCGATACTGTAGAGAAGGATCTCAATCAAGTAGGGACGTCAAGATCAATATCTGAGATGTCACCAACTGGTCCTTGAGGACTATTTTATTCACCTTTGCTAGATTGGCTGGTAGCGCAGCCCTTCACTTGGCCAACAGGTCCTATATGCAGTACGCCTTGGAATGCCTTGAACCAAAGGTATTCAACTGGTGTGATGCAGTACTTCTAGTGATAAAAGAACAACTTACCAAGGTGAAAAATAGAAGATAAAATAACTTTGGCTATGGTTCTGTTCTAAATGATTTCGCCCTGGAGAATATCCAACTAATGCAGCCACAGTACATTTCACTCGGTCTGCCACCATCGACTGAGCCATGGATGCAGAGATGGGTTGACCTTATGGCTAGACATGCTGGTCAATCACAAGTTTCCTTCTCTGATTCCTTCTTTGAGTGGTTCAACTATCAATAGATGGTTTATGCTGAGTGTCCATATGCTAGGATGGATTTCCGAGGTGACCCCGATTTGGTGCTGCTTGCTGGCAAGCAGTGGGGTGTCATAGGTAAAAATGTTTGACCATATCTCTGTTTATTGCTTTTATAATGTTCTTGTGCTTTTTAAATTTTTATCAAGACTAATCAAAACTCATGTGCTCATGCAGATACCGGGCCAGTGCGACCAGCAGTGCGCCTAAGAGCAGCAGCTGCCGTTCCAGCAGGAGAGGCTGTAGGGAGGGCTGTCATTTGTGATCTGGATGTAGCCGAGACTCTTGCCATGTTGCAAGATCAGATTGAGGGTCTCACCCTTGCTATTCTGGATGTGAGGACAGATGAGCTACCTCTAAGATTACAACGCCATACCACTGGCATGCCGAGCTGATGGACTAGGCTCTTACGCATGATTGCACAAGTGATGACTTGTTATCACCAACACCATTAGACTAGGGTTCCCCCTTGCATTTCTGAGTTTTTGGGTCATATGACCGATTTTTTCCTGGACACAGAACACTATGTACAAACTATAAACAATTATATATATTTTTTATTTTTGGAGCTTTATTTTGGTTAAGTTATATGATCCTGATGCAAATATTGATGAAATGCTTTTCTTTTACAAATGTTGCAAATGTCTATCTAACACATAATTTGCTAATGAATTAGTTAATGTGTTTAAGTTTCTGGAAATGTGTTTATATTGAATAGAATCAAACTGCCTTTCCAAAATCTTGACCCTTAGGAACATACGATAGATAGCTAGATTCCAAATGGAATAGATGCTAGTAAGCTGTAGAATGACAAGTTGTGAGTCTAGCTTGACAAAAAGTCGACGTATGCCATGCGTGATGGCATCAGAGAGGAGCTCTATCAACGCGTTGTATTTAGTGATGTTTTTCATCGATTGACCAATACATACCCCTTTGAAACTCTCTAACTCGCCGCTTGGATCAAAGATGGCCCAAGCTGCAGAAGATAGATTCCGCGTACTACGACTTGCTCCATCAGCGTATCCAACAAAATGAAAAATTGGATTACCTAACCAAAATGATCACTCTTAACGAAAACAAAAATGTAACAAAAGCATATGAAGAGGTTACTATGCTAATTCAAGCATAGTAACGCTTAAGGTACAATCGTTTCAGGGTTGCAACAGTGGAATCCCATCGTAATCTACTAGCTCATAGGCTCCTTTTGCTAATACACGCTTAACAATATAGGGACCCATCCATAAAGACTGGAACTTACCTACTCCCAATTTATCGGATTCCTAGTCATAAAGTAAGACCAGGTCACCTTTTGAGAAGACACGAGGTTTGACATTCTTGTCAAACTGTGCCTTGACTCATTTCATATGTGCTTTGTTAGCCAAGGCAGCGTCACGATGAGTTTCATCCAGTTGGATTAATTCCAAGAAACGAGCCTCCTCCTCTGAAGTTCTGGGGAGAAGGCCGACTGTGAGCTTGAGGGACGAAATTTTGCACTGAACTGGTAAGATCGCTTCCAAGCCATACACCAGCTGAAAGGGTGTAAACCTGGTTGCATTTCTCACCGATTTCTGGTATACCCACAAGGCTAAGTACAATATTAGGTGCCAACTCCATTTGTGGACTCCAATCATCCTTTGCAGCATGCACTTCAGGACTTTTTTGATCACCTCAACTTGCCCATTATCTTGCAGATAATATGGAGTAGAGTTGTCCTAGGATAGCCCTAATTTGGCAGCCAATTCAACAATCATGTGATTGCGGAAATGCAATCCATGATTTGTGACTATAGCTTGTGGAACACTGAATTTGGAGACTACATGATTGAAAAAGAAAAGAGCAGCCATTTCACCGCTGTTGTTTAATGTAGGCATCGCCTTAGCCCATTTCATAAAATAGTCAACTGCGACTATGATATACCCATGCCCCCTCATCAAGGTGAGGTTACATGTCATGAAATCTATGCCCCATTTGGCGAATGGCCCAGCAACAACTACTGGCTATAGAGGTGCGGGTGGTATTCTAGTTTTGTGGTCAAAGATTTGACAAGATGGCAACTTCTGACTGTGGTTATGCAATCCTTGAACAATGTTGGCCAGAAGTATCCTACTCATAAAATCCTTTGTGCCATAGCATAACCAAATTGATGCCCCCCACATGCACCTGAATGACAATCATTTAGGACTTTTTCGGCCTCCTCGTGGGTGAGGACCCTTCGTAGAACTATATCGATACCACGAAGGTAAAGTGTGTCACTGACGATCATGTAGTCTTTTGCTTGGTATCGAGTACGTCGTTGTTCTGAGCAAGAGGTATTAGACCTATATGTTTGGGTTTGGAGATAGATGATTATATCTCCATACCATGGATCGCTTGAAGATATCAGAAACAATCATTCATCCACGATTGTTGCTCTAGATGTTGAATCGTTGGACGCCATTGGGAAGTCACATAGTAACTCCATGAAAACTAGAGCTTTCTTTGATTTGGATTTTACGAATTCTAGATCAAACTCTTGCAAAATTTCTATCCACTTCGAATATTTTCCCCCAAGCAACTGTCGCGACAAGATGTAAGTCATGGGGTTTCAATCTAACAAAATCTTAGTTTTTCGAAAGAAGACATAGTGTCAAAATCTCTATACTGCTTGAACAGCTGCGAGAGCTACCTTTTCAAAATAGGAGTACTTGCTTTCTGTATCATTTAAGTTCAGCTTAAATAATAGATAGGATGTTCGATTCCATTGTCTTCTCGAACTAAAACCATTGCCATGGTCATATCTGCCATAGCCAGATACAGGTTAAAGTCTTTTTTATAATCAGGAGCATACATTAATGATGCTTTTATTAGGGATTCCTTTAGAGCATCAAAGGAAGCTTGTGGAACCCGATCCCAGTTGAAGGGTACTTCTTTTTTCAACAGATGCGTATAACCTTTAGAAATTTCAGTGTAATTTGGAATGAACCTCCTCAAAAAGTTTTCTTTCCTTTGGATTTTCTGAATCTGAAGCAAATTTGAAGGTGGAGGCAGATTGATGATTTCCTGAACCTTACATGGGTCGAGACGAATCCCGTCCTTTGAAACTACAAAGCCAAGTAAACGACTAGAATCGACACAAAACACACACTCGTGTGGATTGATTCGTATCTTGTAGGGTCAAGAACATAGAAATATTGCTCTCAAATGTCATAGATGATCGGTCTACTTTCATGAATGAGCCGAAAGATCATCGAGGTATGGTTGAACAATGTTCTTGATGTCATGGAAGGCATAATTCATTGCCCTCTAAAAGGTTTCCCTTGTGTTCTTTAAACCAAAAGGTAGCTTGCAGTACACGAATGTGCCCCATGGAAAAATAAATGCAGTCTTTGACTGGTCCTGTGGGCAGATATTTATTTGATTATACCTGGAAAATCCATCCATAAATAAAAAGATTTCGCATTCGGCGCATTCATCGATTATTTGGTCGATGAAGGGTGTAGGGTAGTTTTTTTTTGGTCAAGCTTGATTTACATCCCGGTAATAAATGCACACTCTAATCGTTCCTTGCTTTTTAATCACAGGAACAATGTTCGATACCCAATCAGTTAGAGGAACTGGGTAAATGAAACCAGCATGGAGAAGTTTTTCAACTTCTGCCTTGATGGTAGCGGCTTTCTTCAGGTGCACCTGCCAAAGCCATTGTTTTACTGGTTTGACATCTGGATACATCCTAATTTCATGTTCAACTATGCTCGAGTCAATGCCTGACATTTCTTCATATGACCATGCAAAGACATCTCTGAAATTGCAAAAGAGAGTGTAATATAGTTTGAGTTCTGAAGAAGAACAAGATTTGCCGACATGAATATTCTCTACAACATCTGGTTTGGTCGAGATATTTATGGCGATAGTTTCTTCAATATTGGACAGATTTTGCTTGGAATCCACCGTATTTAGAGTATTTGATAGAAAATCGAAAATTGAAGGATGATTAAGGTCACTGGAGCAATCTTCGTTGTAATTTGGAAGATGGGAATGATGGTGGTAATCTGCCCATGGCACCCCCTCTATCATCATTGACTGAACAATTCCTTCGTCTATAGAATGTACATGCAACCAAGGATCTGAAGAGGTACCATATTCCTTAGACCTATCTACCCAAACACTCGATGAGCGTTGATTTGGGTTTTCCGCCCATGCCAAGAACATTGATTGCTACAATATTTCTATTGGGCTTGGAGGAAATACCTGGTGATGATCCATGCTAACATCGTGTTTGAACATCTTTTGAATAGAAGATACCATATTGTAGGTTCCCACCGTGGCCACCTTCGCCAGATTTTTTGGAGGCGATAGGGAAAAAGTACCCATCAATGTAGGGTCTTTTAGCAGGCCTACTCCAATATTTTGAAGCAATTGAGAGCTTGCGTGGATCATCGAGATGCTTCCCGTAACTTGTGAACTGTGTAATTCCTCCTTGGAAAAGAAATGCAATCTTTCTGAAGTATGTTGACACAACATCAGCCATAGCATAAATCCATGGCCTTCCCAGTAGGATGTTGTAATCGAGGCTTCCATCGATAACTTCAACATCAATTTCTACTATTTTACCCCCCAGTTCAACTTGAAAGTTACTTAAAATCCTGTAAGGAGTGTATGTTCATCCTTCAAATGCTTTTAACATCATTGACGATCGTGACAAAGGTGGTGAGCCTAAATTTTTCCAACAATTCATTGGCATAATACATGTAGATGCCCCCTCATCAATAATTGTTCGATGAACAGTTTTGTTGAGGGCTTTCACTTGAATGAGGAAAGTGAGTTGAGCTGGTAACTAAGGTTCATATCCTTTATGATTAAAGGACACAAGATTGGAAATCACTGGGTCAATCCCACCTATTGATGATAATATAGCCTGCTTTTGGGAGGGGTAATTTTGTAGTACTTCGAGTGTCAACATAGCGGATGGAGATTGGGCCAGGTCCTCTACTATATTATAATTATGTGCTGCTCTGGCACGAGGATTAAATGTCGATTTGTGTACTACTCCTTTTGGCAGCTTTATCGTTAGCTCAGGAATGATGGGTGTTACAACTTCGGTTGAAGTTGTTGTCGAACTACTAGGTTGATAAGTAGCCTTATTGTTCGACAGCTAGGGATTCTCGTAATATTTATTCCTTGTCAATATCAAAGCATCAATTTTTTGTTTTGAAATGGAAAACATAAGCACTTGGGATGGGGAAGCATTATCGCTAGCAACCAATTTGGTTTCTAGGTTTGGAAATGGATCAGTCAATACCGCTGAAGTTTTTGAATTCTTAAAGAATTTCTTAATTTCAGCTTTATGTGGACAATCTCTCATCCAATTATCCTCATTGCATATCTGACACCCCAATGGAGGTTTCCTTTGCCCAGAAGGGTTTGTAGAAGATTTTTCAGGAGACGACTCATTCTCCTTCTTCTTTTTCCCTTTATTTTTTTTTTCTTTCCTCCTGGTTGTTTCGGTTCTTTGCCTTTGTCAGATGACACGACATTAACCTCTGAGGTGAGAAGTTCTTCATTTGCATTTTGACTAGAAACCATACGAGATTTCTTTGATGTAGCCTTTGCAGTTTTGGTGCTAGTTGTACCTATCACGCCATCATCGGCATGAGAGTATTTGTTTGATTGAGGAGCAGGAGGAACGGAAAACTCTGGTCTAGGAGCATCAAGGATTCTATTGTAGAGCGTGGCAGACTGAGTATATATCAAGTCTAGATATTGTGCACGAGCAATGACTTGTTGTTCAGTGATGACTCCTCTCTTTGCCACATCTTCTGTAATAGAAGGTAAAAATGACTTAATAAACCATTCAGCTAGCAGCTGATTAGGAACATATGTTTTTACCATTCTACGATGACATCTCCACTCATGAATATGATCAGATATGTGAGTGGCCATCGTCTGCTTGAAATTGGTAAGAAGCTCTGTTCATGTTTCGTACCTTATTGGTAACTGAAAATGGGTTAAAAAGGTGGTGGCAAGGGCATCGAAATTATCAAATGAAGCTCTAGGAAATTCGATGTACCATTTTGCTACCGGACCACTTAATGTTCGCTGAAAAAGGCGAAGCCTAATTGAATCATCATTGAGAGTGTTGGACGAACACCATAAATGAAAGCTCATCACATGATTCGACGAATATTCACCTGGATTTCCATTGAATTTAGGAATATCTCACGGAAGTTTATGAGGAATCGTTGGCCACTAAGGGGCATAAGTAATTGGATCGTTTGTTAGCCGATTTAGACCTGGTAACTCTAAAGTTGCCACGAAAGGCAACTATTGATTCAGGTTCAACGAAGCATACCCAGGATAAGATGGGATCACTTGAGCAGTGGGTCTTTGCATACCAGTATAATGTATTTGATGTTAATAACTTTGATAAGGTTGATGAGTACAACCATTATGATATGATTGATGCTGACCATTTTGAATATACGGCTGCCCATTACTCGCAAAGCTTTGTTGCTCAGGCCCTCGGTAAGCTTGTTGGAATTGTAGTTGTTGATATTTTACCAGCCATGGTTGTGAAGCCATTTGCTGTTGTCCAATACTAGCTGTCTGACCAAGATGAGGGGTAATAGTACCCATTTAAACCTGAGCCACTCCAGTTAAGGAGCCACTAATCGGCAATTGTGGTTGTGTCGTGGAGACAAGAGGCTGTTGTATTACGACCTGAGAAACTTGAGGTTGGCATACAATATGCAATGCTTGTACTTGTGACACCGTCACAATAGCCGGTGTAGTGGGGATATTTGACACAGGTAGACTTGGTTGCATTGAGTATACAACCCTTGGTTGTTGAGGTAGTATTGGCACCCAACCACTGGATGTGATTCCAGTTTGACCCGAATTCTGTTGTGAACTCTCATATGGTTGTTCTCCTGGAGGGAACAATGAAAGGGCATACTGCCCCCCATACGGTGGCAATCCAGTGTTCAAAGGGAAAATTGGCCTTTGGAGACTGGACTGCCCAAATTGACACTGTTGCAAAGGATCAATTTGCTAAGACTCAACATAAGATATTCCAGATAAGGTACTAGATGAACAAATTGGAACAGACTATACTATCGAAATAGTCCCTGGGTGGACTCCATCTAGTAGTTGAGAGCTAGTTGGGACAGATGGTATAACAGTGAACATTCTCGGAGTGGTGGCAGGAGGTTCTACTGCTATTGTGTTAGATGAAACAGTCCTAGATGTTGATGGTTGTTCATACATATCGAGTCTATCCAAAAGATTTCCTAGTGATTCTACAGGAACTTTCGATGAAGGATGACTAACTTCTGCTGAAGAAGGATATAGATGGATCCCAATTCCAAAATGCAATGGGGTACTGGATGAAAGATCCTCCATAATCTCTTCTATAGCAATCAATCTAGGTGGAAGAGGTAGACCGTCGGGTCTGTAAAATATTTCTGGTGCTGAAGAAGGTGTAGACTCTGCAGCAATAGATGTTGGAGGGGTGACACCTTCTGAATCAGCCCTAGATGGAGCCAGTTCAGGAATAGAAGTGTTTACCGTTACACTAGGATTAGTTCTACTGTCCTCTTGTGGTTGCGGAACTTCTTCTTTAGAGGTAGGGATACCAGAAATGGTTGGAGTAACTGGAGTCTCTGAAGATGTTGAAACACAAGTTTCAAAAAAACCAGGAGACTTTGACCCAGTTAAACGAGTTCGCTTGGCCCGGAATGGTTTCATTTATGGAGTCAAAGATGGTTGACTCATTAGTCTCTACGAACAATGGGGTTTCGATTGAATTTCTTCCACAATTGCTAATTACTTGATCAACTCAAAATAAAAAAGGGGAATATGTGATTCCAAATGAAATGAATTTTAGACGCTTTGACACAACTTGCTTTTTCAATTTTTAAGAGTTGAGAAAAAGCTAAAGATGACTCTAGTCACCTTCGATTTTTAATGAGCCTGAAGTGACAAGTGCTCAGATGGACCTTTTATTTTAAGGAGTCTAAAAAGGAATGAAAGAGACTACTCTGGAAATCTAGACAGAGGGATTACCAAACCAATCGCGAAAACTGTAGAATACTTTTTATGGTATGGCAGTCAATCTTCCCGAATGTTGTGTTCGGTGCATTGTGATTGATAGGGTGGCAGACACGCCTTCTTAAGGATAAAGGATATAGCCTATTGTGGTTTCCCAATATATACTCGATGGTACGTGGGAGCACAAGTCCGTACTAAAACTTATCATCTCAAAGAGGAGGAATCACCCAACCTATGATGAAAGCAATAGTTACCAGGCTTTACGACGCCGGAATACGTCTCTAGCCTAGACTTCTAAATGTTGTGCGTTAGGTTCCAAAGCGTTTTTATGTTCATTGAATTTATTTTATAGTTGATCTTTCTTAAGAAGTTTTCCTTTAAGTTTCACCGCGTGATGTAGATATACAATTCCTAAATATGCAATCTAAGATGATAAATAGTCGTTTACTCTTCTTTTCGCAATGAAAATCCTAGCTACTAAGGAAAGAGAAATAGAAATCTTTCAACATAGAGCAGAGAGCACACACTAAATGCACTGTCCTAAATCAATATCAAGAAGAAGTCTAAATGCAAATGCACATGCATGTATTTGTTTTTTGCTTGCTTAATGTGTGAATGACGAAAAAAGAATGCTAAGTACAGATCTGAATTATTTTTCTTCAAAAGCAACAATACTAACAATTTTCTTTTCAAAAGCAAAAGGAAGATGAAGACGACACTTTGCGATTTCAAATTCAAAAAATGAAAGGAAGACTAATATGATACTTTGTGATTTCGAATTCAAAAAACGAAAGGAAGACTACTTTGCAATTTCGAATTCAAAAAACGAAAGGAAGGCTAAGACGACACGTTGCGATTTCGAATTTGAAAAGCGAAAGGGAGACTAAGAGCTACACTTTCAATTTCAATTTGAAAACTACTTTCGACACTTCAAATAATTGATGATTCAAATCAAATACATTGGCAAAAGTGTAATTGACTATCATAAAGAGGAAGACTCTCTTGTTTGACTGAAAATGACACTTGTGACACTTTCAAATCAGAAGACGATAGTTCGATTAAGCTACTGTTTGCACAAGAGAACTGTAAATGGTGAAAAATACATAAAAACGTTCACAATTCTTTATCAATGGAGGCTGAATAATGCAAAGAAAGGGAGTTTCAATAGTGATATACTGATCACAGATAGAAAAGCTCCTGAATAAAGCTGAAGACAATGAAGAAAAAACCAAAATCTAGAGGCAAAAACAGTCTTATTTGATCATTGCACCTGTAACACAGGGAAATAGGGATGCATCTCACCTACAGCACACGGGAGGTGCGATGCATCCAGACTGCCAATGAGAGACAGTGCGATGGTCCAGGGATGAGACTGAGCTTGGTTTTTGCTCACAGTTTGCAGCTAAGTTTAGGGGTTTAGGCTGAGCTAATGATAGGCAGTAAACACAAAGTATAGGGGCTGATCTAATGAGGTTACTTGAGCTACCACCAGGGCACTTAGGATGTTTGCAAGTTAGTTGTTCAGTTTATAAATAAAACCTGGAGATGGACTGAAGCAACATTGATCTACTTTTCACTTGCATAGAAAATGCAGTTCGAAGGCTAGCTGGCTTAACTTCAGGCTCCGTTTGTAGTTTATAAAGCAAACAAATATAAACAAGCAAACAAGCAATTCGATCCCGAGTGGAGGCGCCATTTTTTTATCGGGAAAACTAGTGTCCATTCAGAGCTGCTAGTCCCACTAAGATGGGTAGCTATCTTAGAAACAAACAAACTAAAGTCACTTGTGTTTTCCTTTATGAGAGATAGATGAGAAAGCAGTATAGAGTACCAACCTCAGTCTTTTGCTTGGCTCCTTGCTTTTTTCCTTTCCCCTTTGAAAGAAATTCATGACTCTTTCCTCACTTGTCCCACTTCAAAGAACACCTGTGGAGTCAAAGCAACATGATACCATCAAAGAATAGAGATCTATAACCATAAACAATATATGATCAAATATATATTAACCATACAAATGCATATATCAAGACAAGATTCAGAGATACACAAACATATGGAGGAAAACTCAAATAGCTTTATTGATAGAAGTAGTAGAAGAGAGGATTACAACCCATTGATTTGACCCAGCACCATCCTCCCAGAATGAAAGCCCTCTTCACCTCATGAAAATCTTAGATCACCCAACAATGTTGCACATAGAAACCAACAACACTTCCTTACAAAAATACAAAATTCCATCCTTTGGATCTCTAGGATGAGGGATCCACATATAGATGTTTGTAGGTGGGTGAGTCAGCATTTGGGATTTTGATTAGTGTCCTCTCTCTGGTAGTTCTTGGTTCCACTTGGAGATTCATTATCTCTTACTCATCCCTGGGTGAATTCAGAGAGGCATGTGTCAAATGGATAGTTTCTAGAAGATTCTCTGGTTTTCCACCTAGCCAACTGCCTCTGCCATTGGTCTACTCTCACTCATCACACCCTTTAGAAGGGCCTTTTAGTATGCATCACACTTTTTTCATGTAGCAGGTGAGATGCATCGCACCCTTAGCACTGAGCAATCTATGTGGTCTAGTTTTGACCAGTTTTGAGTAGTTTTTCAGGGAGAACTTCTGGGAGATGATGTAATCAACTGACCTTGCTCCTTTAGGGTATGAAACAACACTTTTAGGGACTTGGAAGCCCTTGGTTTATGGACATATGTGATTGGGGTTGCAATGCCCAAATATGTCTATAATACTATAGGGAACAACAATTTTGTGTGTATTTTTCTTTTGTTGTTCCCTATAGGGAACAACACTTTGTGCGTTTGTTTTCTTTTGTTGTTCCCTTCAAGGAACAACACCTTGTGAGTATTTTTTATAACACCCTTTCTCCCACTTGCATGATCATTCCTAGCCCATCCCAATTCACTCTTTATGGTCCTCTTTATGGCATAAAAGTACAATACATATCTAAGGACAACAAGTATGGAGTCTACTGAAGTAGGCAAATATCTTGAATATTATTATCTTTAACGAGATTGCTTTGTGATGATCGAAAAAGAAAGGACACAATTATCTATGTCACTTCATTGTCCTCATTTCTGCTATAAATGAAACTGATTGATTATCTTTACCATGTTGGTTCTCCCCCATCTTATATAGTTCTCTCTGTTTATTATCAATAAGATTATGGGTATATATATATATTTTTCTATTGGTATGTTCAAAATTCTTCTGCCATCCCCACTCTTAAGGAGTACTAAGCCACCCTCTATATATAAAATAGGGAGTGTTTTATATATATATATATATATATATATATATATATATATATATATATATATATATATATTCACTAACAATTTTATGATTTTTCTCCATAGATGGAGGATAGGGGGTCTCATCACAAGCCAAGCTACCATGATCATAAGGAAGGAGTGAAGTGGCATTCCCACTATGGCCACCACACCAAGGATATGATCCAATGGATGCATCAAGAACAAAGTCCTTGGAATAGGAGGTCTCATCACGAGTCGGTCTGACCACTTCCGCTACTTCCCCGTGAATGGTAATGTGATCATTTGGTTACCATGCCAACACATTAGTCTCTACTATGGACATCATGATGCAGCTCCCCAATTATACATAGAGGACCATGGCTCCCAAGGGTTAGAAAGCAACTCTGTCGAAGCTATGGATGCCTGCAGGCAATAAAAGCTATGCTTATGGTATTGAAGTTTTATTTTCTACATCAATAATTATTACAATGCCCTCTTCTTATGTTTCTATTCCTTTTCTATGGAGAGATTATTTCCCTAAATTTCCTTGAACCTTTATGCATGAGTTAATATTTTTAATTCAATCACAACATTTTCAAGTGAAATAATGGTGGTAAAGTATCATCTCCTGCGTATGCTGTCCTTTTTCTTTATCGCATCACCTCACGACATCTTATCACTTATTAATAATTCTCGTTACACACCTTGTTTTCATTACTCCAATATCCTTTATGATCCTTTCATTAATATATGTACCTTGCCACTTTTATTACCCAATCCATCACCCTTGTACTTCACCGCCAACATGTCATCCTTTCATCCATTCAGTCGTAGGTGACCTATCATTTCAAGAGAGTGCAAGGACCTCTAGTATACTCATGCATGCACTGTCATCTTTTCATTTGATTTTGTGGAATAATATGACATCCCATAATCACAGAGTGTGTGGAATTATAGCAATCCTCGATAATGGTATTTATGTTTATAAAGCATAACCTGATAAAGCCGTTACAACCATTTTTTTTTCCACCTCTCGGCTCTGCTCATTGTTGTGCTTTCTCCACTACATTAATCATTTACAGAAGTCAAGAATCATGGGAGGAAGAACAGTGCACCGAGAACCTTTAACACTAGCTGTCTCCGACGAAGCCAGGGAAATTCTAACTCATGCAGGATGGACAACATATTTTAAAAGGTTTCAACCCCCCAATGAGGAAATTGTCATCGAATATTTATAGCATCTTCAGAATGGACAATCCTTGGTAAGAGGTAGAAAAATCACTATAACAAATACTATGATAGCAAAAGTGTCTGGGTCGCTGGCAAAAGGACCAGTATGGGCCGACAAGAAATTAATGCTACATGGCGCTATGGGGATTTTTAAGGACGAAGGACAAGAGCTAATCAAGAAGGGTAAAGGCATTCACCCATATTCTCTCGGAAATCCATGGGGAGAATTGGCACGGATTGTCCATAACTATATTCCCTGAAATGGGTGTAGAGACATGGTAAGGCCACGACAACTCAAACTTTTAGTAGTTTTAAAACAAAAATGCTCTATTAATTTGTCTGCACTATTGAATTCATTATTTCATGACATTGCCAAGAGGCTAAGATGGTGTCAAAATCCAGAAACAGTAGTTATCCATCATTTTCTAATCAAGTTAATAGTTAGTCACAACCTTGCCCAACAACAATCAACCTGGGATGATCTCATATTAGCCCTCGAAAGAGGTGAAAGCCTTCCAACACCTAACCCTATTCCAAAAAGAAAAAGGACTACCCTTTCAGGAAGTATACCTCACAAACACAGATGATGTACAAGATTGAAGTCAAAATAGGGAATGTCTGAAAATCCTCAAGGCAGCGCTAGTCAACCCATAGAATTATCCAGCTCAGTAAATGTATAAGACTTGCAACCAGAGTCAGAAGGACAAGATAACCTTGAACTAGAATCTAAGGAAGGAATAGGGCATTCTAACGATGAACGAAGAAACGAATTGAGGCCTCCTCCAACATCAAATATGAGTTCTCAAGACGATCGTTTGCATGATTTTGAAGCATGGATGGCCTAGGTCCTGGCCAACATGAACGCCTATATGCAGCCTGAAGAACCACTTAATCCTAACCTCGGAGAAACCTAGTCTCCAAGGAATTCTAGCTATACCATAATTATGTCTTCCTCAAAAGATACAAACTGCGAAGAGGAAACAGATACAGAGGCTATTCAGGAATTAGAGAACCAATATGGTGACACTATCCCAGTGGAAAACAGTCATGAAGGTCTAGACACACAAAACATAAGCCAAGAAGAGGAAGTAGAGATAGACGTTATTCAGGAGTTTGATAATCAATCTGGAGACATGGTCTTATTGAAACAAAGCTAGGGTGAATAACCAGACTCCTTAGAGATAGAAGATATTAACGAGACTATTGGCAAACTAGTTACTCCTCAGAAAAGGTACAGAGCCAGAACGAAATTGAAGAAGTTAAGAAAAGAACACCAGAAGCTTCATAAGATGGTCAAGAGGCTCCGAAGAAAAATAAAATAAATCACAATGGGAAAGGTTCTAAACAATACCCCTGAGGTAGTAAATGTGGTCGTGCAAACATAATTATATGACGGTAGGGCTACAGGAACACAAATTGAGCTCATGCCTACTCAAACAATCGTCACTCAAGAAGGACCGCATGCAGATTTAGTAGACATAGCTACTCAGACGGAGGTTTGGACCTCCTACAATAAAGAAGTACAGACAGAAGATATCCCCTCTTATAGCATAGGCACTCAGACGGACATACAAGCCAAAGACATTATGACGCACCATGACCCCATTCTACTAAATCTTCAGGAGGAATTGGCACAAGCCCGGCTCACATTGGAACGATTTGAACAAGAAACCATTTCCCGATAGAAATATCAAGAGCTGCAGAAATAGCTTTGGGAAATAAATACAATAGAGAGTGAGACTTTTGATAGATGCAGAAAGGTAGAAGAAAAATGGAGAAGATCAAGCTCAAGATAGACAGAGTCATAAGTCAGACAAACACCATCTACTCACTGTACTTGGATGTCCTGGCATGCAGGTATCCCGCCACCAATTATGCCTTGTTTTTATTAGAACAATATCTGTTATTGAAAATTAAAGCCATAAGAGCTAGTAAACTAATTGAATTAGGAACAATTGAAGATTTTATAAATTTCTGCAAGCAACATGGTGTAAAGGTCCAAAGGCTTCTTTGTGAGTTTTATCTGCACAATTTTATATTAGAGAACGAGGTGGAAAAGAACCCTAACCCTTTTGTAGGAGATTTTCAATTCTAGGCCTTTATTTTGTTTGCAGTTAACCAACCCAAATGGTTTAAAGCTTATAATGCATTTCAAAGATAGGAACATGGATTGGATCTTTAGGTCAGAAATTAACCTAAGCACCCCTTACAAATGTTTTCCAACCATAAGAGTTTGATGAAACGTGAAGGGATGATTAAAACCTTAGGGCCCATACATAAGGAGATTGTGTAGAAAGGAATATCATATTTCCTATCCATTCAAGAAAGATCTCTAACTGCATCTAGGCTCAAATGGACGATCTCCACTAGTAGTGTGAAAGATAGGGAACCATTTAATTACAGAAATTTTAAAGCTCCTATGGTTTGTATGGTCACCTATAGCAATCTTATTTTGAGAGAAGGACCTTATTGGTTAGGATGTTGGTTTCGGAGCCCCATCATTTGTTATCCCCCTGAAGGGTATCAGGCTGACTACGAATTTCCTAAAAGGAAGGGCCCGCCTTTGTGCTGCTGGCTCAACATCATGGTTTTAGACCAATTTTTGATGCTTTCTCTCCAGCCTACTCTTTAACTACACTGCATAAGAACTATTTACTTTTCATGAGGACATGAAACAGGGTAAGCAGGGGAGTATGTTCAGTTATGAAATGGGTATGTATTTACTCTTAATTCCATCACCTTTTTCCTCTTTTATTATCTCTTTCATATCTTGATACGCTAAGTCGGAAGACGAATCAAGAGGATCAATGCTAAATATGAAGTGTGTCAGAAGATAGCATTCAGTTGTGAATCCCTCAGGATCTCCCGATACTAAGGGATCGCATTTATCTTTTACCTCCTTTTGACTATAAAATAAAAAGACTGTAGGAGGAAAGGGGATCGATCTCTGTTTATTTTCAAATTGTAATTTTAATTTACAGACCCATGTTGTTGGAGAACACGACCATATTGTAACGAGACTTGAGTTCAATGGTTAATATATAATTTTCATTTTTGTTCATTCGTATTCTCTTAAGTATCTCAGTAGTATTCACTGGTGGCTAAGGGCCTTGCCTCTGGTGGATTGAATTGCTATCCCTTGTGTTATATATTTCTAATTCATGCAAGTTTGTGTGGTTTGATATTTTTCCCATTTTCTGTGAGTTTATCTTATTTGCTATTTACGGATTTCCTATATTGAAGTTAGTACATTTTCTTTACATGTTTTGTAGCATTGTCATTTGATTCTATTTACGCTTATTGTAGATTACCTTAATTAGCCATTAAGACAGTGAACCTTATTGATTTCATCAGCTGAAAGAGTTTGGTTATCGCTATTGAACTCTCAGTTGACATTATTTCCATTTGGATTGCTTAACTAAGATTGAGTGTGATTTAGATTGAATTAGCAAGAAGAGATTGGTTATTGCTACTATGCTCTCAGTTGATGCTATTGTCAACTGAATTTCTTGTTTGAGATTTGATTACGATTTCAGCAGAGGATTGAGTCTTGATGCTTAGATGTAATATTTATTTTAACAATTTCAATTTGAGTTTTATAAATGCATCCATTTACTCTTGTATCAAAGGTTTATACTTCATTTTAAGAAACATTACTCTATGGATTCATAGCATGCACATATTGTGTACACTCTTGGAATAAAAGGAATTGACTGAGTTGATGATTAATGTGAGGTAATTAGGAGTTTTAAAAGACACCTTTTAGAAACCAACAACATAGACACATTATGATGAAAAAAAGTGGGAAATTATTGGCAAAGAATCCTACATATAGTTGAGAATGATATACATTCATATATTGATACAATGTTGCAATACGAGGCAAGCTTGGGCTTGTGATTAGCACCTCCTTGAGAGGGAGGTCGAATAGGGTATCCTTTTTTGACATATATGATTATTTTTGTTCTAATATGATATTTGATTTGATGTCATGTATTAACATGAGACAACTTCTATTGGGATATCATGATTACCAAATATGAGCATGGTGATATGTTTATGATCTACAGAGAGAAGGACTGATAAAGAATAGTGAGCCAACTCTTCCTACCCTGTCTGAGCTCCTAGGATGTGGAATTAAGATATAGGGCTCCTAGCTTTGAGGGAAATATAGAAAGTAGGGTATCACCCCTATCTGTTACCCATAAGGTTGGAGTAGTAGCTCAACCTATCTTGGTCTTTATAGAATATACCCTAGTTGGAATCATATCCATAAGCAGGGCTTGTTGAGATTCTCCCTCCCCATCTAGTAAACGGGTTGAGGAGGCTTGGAGGCATCTGATCCTTACCTCTTGGAAAGTTTGGTATCTCGTACAAGATCAGACTATGACGCAGGTGTTATACCACACCACTATTAAGGGTCATTGTTGGGAAGATCAATAGGTAGTAGGATGGGTTGAGTAGTAGCTCCCGTATATCACTTATTTCTTGATATGAGGTCATAATAGTAGCCCCCCATGAGATTATTGGTTGAGTAGTAGCTCCCCAATATGGTTCTAGGTTGAGATGTGATCCTTGATGTTATTCTCTCATATGTTGATGCTAGCCATAGATCTAACTCCCCAATGATATTTCTGGGTAGTAGCCTACTGACAGAGATTCTAGGTAGTATCCCACTAACATAGATTATGGGTAGTAGCCCGTTGATAGAGATTTGGGGTAGTAGCCTGATGAATAGAGGTTGGTATATTAGGCTCACCTCCGATGACAAATTCGTCTTCTAGTTTCGAGAATATTTCAGCATATGAACACAAACAATTAAGAAATAAGTAGGAATGAGCAAGAGATGAATTGAGATGATCATTGATGATACAATATGATGAGATACTTGAGATTGAATATGATTTTATGAGGGAGTGTTAAAAATATGCAACTATGGTTGAATTACACTTTTGAAAGCTTACCTAATGGAGATAATGATTACATCTAATTCCTCTTTTCAGGAGGACCAAAAGTGACCTAAATATCATTCAAATCAGATAAGGAAAAGTATACTTATGAATGAAATCCTGCATGTACACATTTGATAAGGTCGAACCTAAGGAAAATTAGATCACCTTGAAAGGCTATAAATGCAATTTCCCTCCACCTCATTTTGACACAATGATGAGACACTTTTCTATCATTCTTTTGGCCCACACAAGTTTGAGGCTCATCCACAGAGGATCAAGTTCTCTCTGAGGTGAAATTGTAGGGTCTAATGCTTGGATCTCTAATTAGGGTTTTGGGCCCCAGTCATAGGCACAAAATAGGAAGGATTTGACTATAGTCACACACATAGAAGCACATACTTGCAATTGGAGACTTCAAGTCGCACGTATAACTCTCCATCAATGTGACCGGGGGTTTAGGGTTTTTGCAGTCTGAATATTACCCCAGTCGCTCACATGCCAGGCTTAAGAGAGTGACTTGGAAAACAATAGTCACTTGCATGACACGTCCTCTGTGCGACTGACATCTAAAAGATTAAATATCAGTATTTCCAAGATTTTGCTTAGTGACTGCAAGGTTTAGTAGTTGACTGTACATAGTGACTATTCATTACAATCTTTAGTGTCTAAGTTTTGAGCATATACATTGTTGGGTTCATTTCATGGATGTTGTAGTTATTTTGTTGGTTAGTTGCATAGATGAAGATATGGATAATTGTACTCTTGTTTTCTGAATTATTTGATGGGAATATAAGAAGAAGAATTTGCAAGGGTTATCCCCATAGTCAGTTTTTCCCTGGTCTCCGATGAATCCCAATTTCTCTATGTGTGAATGCTTTCCTTCTATTGTTCTATTGCATTGATGATAATGATATTGTTCTTTCGACATAGTTACATATGATGTTGATAATGATGTGAATATTAATTTAATGTTATGATGTTATGGGGTGAACCTAATGTGTTAATGAAGAAATGAAATTATCAAAGAAAAGAACAATATATCCCTATGAAAATCTAACAAACCAAAGGCCTCCCACCTATTCATGATCATGATCATTCTATTCATTTGATTCCAGGAAGTGTTCCTCCAAACATTAGGCCTTACAAATATCCCTGTGCCCAAAACAGTGAAATTATATGTATGGTTGTAGAAATTCTAGAGGCCAGTATAATTCAGCCTGGTAAAAGTTCTTTCTCTGCTCTAGTAATATTGTTGCATAAGAAAGATGGATCATGGCATATGTGTCTGGATTATAGGGATCTGAAAAAGCTCACTATTAAAAATAAATTTCCCATTCTTGTCATTGATGATTTGTTGGATGGATTACATGGAGAAATTTACTTCACCAAGCTAGATCTTCATTCAAGATATCATCAAATTAGAATGAATACTAGAGACATTCTCAAAAAACATTCATAACTAATGAAGGTCATTATAAATTTTTGGTTATGCCATTTGGTCTTACTAATGCACCTCCCACATTTCAAGGTTTGATGAATTCCATTTTCAAACCTGTCTTTAGAATATTTTTGTTAGTATATATACTAATCTATAACAAGTCCTGGAAGGATCATGTTCAACATGTTGACAACCTGCTCAAACTATTGAAGAAGAAATAATTATATTCAAAAATTTTCAAAAGTTTATTTGGAGTATAGGAGATGGAATATTTGGGTCACATTGTGTCTCACGAGGGTGTTAAGGTATACCCTAAAAATATTAAAGCCATTAAGGAATGAAAAATCCCCACAACCCTATAGCATCTTCAAGAATTTCTCAGTTTGACAGGGTATTATTGCAAGTTTGTTAATAATTATGGGAGAATAACAATGCCTCTAACAAAATTACTGAAGAAAGATTCATTTCCATGGACTCTAGAAGCAACTAATTCCTTTTAACATATTAAAGAGGCAATGTGTTGTTATAGACATTTTTGTGCCTTACAGATATAAGCATGAAATGTCCATAAACCAAGGGATTCTAAGTCCCTAAAGATGTTGTTCCAGCTCTTAAAGAAACAAGGTCAACAAATGACAGCTTCTCCCAGAAAGTTCTCCACCAAAAACTGCTCAAAACTAGTCAAATCAGGATCAATTCAGAGGCTCCACTAGCTGCCTGCGTTGCAAAGCACCCAAATACACTGGCTAGGTGCATTGCAACGCAGGTGAATGCACTACCAGGGTGCGTTGAGCGGGAAATGACAAATGGCAAGCTCATTCAACGAGGTGGAAAGACAATGGAAGCTTCCAGAATCTTCTCCAATGACACTTGCCTCAATGAATTCGACCAGTGATGAGTAAGAGGCTCTCAACCTCCAAGTGGAAGCAAGAACTGACAGAGAGAAGCCACAAGTCAAAACATAAGCTGACTCATCCTCTCTGCTTACATCTATATATGGATCCCTCACCCAGAGATCCAGGAGGCTGGAATTTTGTACTTTGCAGAGAATTGTTGTTGGTTTGAGATTGAGATTAGTGCATTGGGTGATTTATGCTTTGTTGGAGGAGAGGAAGGGATTCCTTTGCTGGGAGGTAGATGCTGGATCGGGACTCACTTGGTTGTATCTCCTCTTGGACTTTCTTATTATATCAATAAAATTATTTGAGTTTCTCCTATGTGCTGTGTATCAATGATGCTTTGTTATATTTGCATGTTTAGTTTAAATCTGATCCTAAACTAGTTATGAATGTAAATCTATGTCTTTTGTGTAGTTTTCCTCTTCTGTGATCTTGCAGGAACTTGGTGAAGCTGGACCAATAAGGGAGCAGGCAGCGGGAAGCGAACAAAGGAGAGAGCGATTGGATCAACAAACTAGCGAAAGACACAGGTTAGTTACATCCTTCCTCTTCGTTTACATTTCATAAAGAAGAATACGAGAATAGTTTTCCTTGTTTTTTGCTAAGGAAATGTCACACCTTAGAGTGGGATAGGGGCATTCCGAATGGATAATTTTCCCAACAACAAATTGGTGACTCCACTGGGGATCGTATCTAGTTAGTTTATTTGTGTTTCCATTGTTGTTCTTCTCATAAACTCAGGAGTGCCGAATCGAACTGCATTTGCAATTTACAAATGCAAAGTAGAGATCTGCTACTCTAGTCCATTCACTGGGCCTATTTATGATCTGAACAGCTGATCCAAAAATGCTCTAACTGCCCTTTGTGATAGATCTTAGTCCTCTTTTAAATCATCCCTATAATTGTACCTTATTGATAGCTTTTATCCGACCAAAAACCATAGATTAAACTGCAAACCGTGACCCAGAACCCAAAGACAATTCTCATTTCTGCTTCAGCGCAGGCTCTGTGAAGAGGTTCTGCATTTCAACGCAGGTCCCGAGAGGGCTACCTGCGCTGCAATTCAGTTTCTCTGTGCAACAGGTGCGTTGGTCAGCCTTTGCCCTGTGCAGCTGTGGTTCTTTGCTTCATTTTGCTCAGTTTTGTCTCTGATTTTTGCAGCCTGTTATCAGTGTGTGTACCTATCTGAAAACCCCTTTACTTTGCCTCAATTCAGCCTCAGTTGTATAAAAGAAACTGTATTTATTTTTGTGTATTTGTTACATCATTTACAGTTTCCCATTACAAAAGTAGACTAGTCATACTGTCGCCCTTAGATCTAGACCTGTCGTAAGTGTCGTTTTGATCTTAGGAGTAAGTTTGTTTGCTGTTGACAGTTGATTACGCTTTTAATTTTGTCTTTTGGTTTGAATTTGTGAATTTCTAGTGTCGAAACAAGTTTTTACTTCAAAATCATAAAGTGTCGTAATCGTCTTTTTGATTTCGAAAAGAAGCTTGTTTGTGTTTTTCACTTGAAATCGAATTCAAATTTGTACAACAACTTTCTTTTTAGGCATCAATATTAAGAAAGTGAAAACAAATACATGCATATGTGCATTTGCATTTTGACAGTTTGTATGGGTTGATTTAGGAAAAGTGCATTTACAGTGTGCTCTATGCTCTTTGAGAAAAGATTGTGTATTTCTTTTCCCCTTGTAGCTAGGATTTTCATTGTTGAAAAGAGATAAAAGCTTGCTTATCATCTTTAGACTGCATTTAGGAATTGTATATACATCTCGTGGTGATCCAAAAAGGCAAACTTCTAAGAAAGATCAACCTAAAATAAATTGAATGAACTTAACAACGCTTTGTAACTTAACGCACAACATAGAGGTCTAGGCTAGAGACGTGTTCCGGCGTCGTAAAACCTGGTAACTATTGCCTCACTGATGGTTGGGTGATTCCTCCTAAGAGACGATAAGTGCCAATATGGATTGTGCTCCCACGTACCGTCGAGTATATATTCGGATACCCTTATAGGCATAAAACCTTTATCCATAGGAAGTCGTGTCGGCCGCCCTACTGATCGCAATGCACTGAACACAGCATTCGGGAAGACTGACTGCCCGTACCCTAAAAAGTATTCTGCGGTTTTGTGATTGGTTTGGAACACCCTCTACCTAGAACTCCAGAGCAGTCCCTTTCGTTCCTTTTCAGACTCCTTAACAGAAAAGGTCCGTCTGAGCACTTGTCACTTTAGGCTCATTAAAAATCGAAGGAGACTAGAGTCATGTTTTGCTCTTTCTCGACTCTTTAAAATTGAAAAATCAAGTTGTGTCCAAGCGTCGTTAAAATTTATTTTAAACAGAATATTCATACCATTTTTCCTGCGTTGATCTTTAGGTTGAGAAAATGGATCCTACCAACCAAGGAATTCCCCTTGGTGGAAATCCTAGTCCCTTCTCCTCTTGGGGAGATGTTGGTGCACCCCATATGGCCACATTGTCGCTTCCAGGACTGACAATTGGCTTGCCGGTCTGGCTCTTCTCAACCAATGTCGTTCAGAATGCCACTATTCCTTAACAGTCGAATCGACAATTAGACGAGTCCAGAATTTCCCACCAACCTTCTACTTCCTCTAATTCTTCCTCTCTTCCTTCCTCTTCACGTGATGGGACTGGTAAAGCTAAAAACCAAGTTCCTAAGGAGAAAAAGGAAAAGAAGAAGGAGCCAAAGGCAAACAAGGGAAAACAAGTGTCGTCTAATGAAAATCCACACACAACACTGACCAGGCCTAAATCGCCATGTGTCATTTGCAAGGGAGACCACTTTCACAGAGATTGTCTTTGTATCCCTCGGATACTAAGGGACTGGTCTCCCCGTTTGCACAATCCGGTGTCATCAACCTCTGATGGCCATGTTGAAAGTACACCGTCAACTAGTGAAAGTGAAGTTCCAGGACAAAAAGGGAGAGCTAGACCTCCCTGTAGATTGTGTGAAGGCGACCATGCCCTCCACCATTGTCCCTTCTTAGACGAGGCTAAAAGAGTCTTGGAAGATCGTCCGGTTTCACCGTTACGTCTTCCTCCTGGATATAAAAAACTCTTGCCGAGTCCTTCGTTAGTTGAGAATCCAGCTGGCCCACTCAAGTGGTCAGCTGAAGTGTCTATCATTGAAGATAAACCAACTGAATCCATACCAGACAAAAGTCAAAAGGTCGAGGCGGCAGTTGACCCGGTCTTGCCTTCAAAGGTTTTATCTTTGAATGATACAGTCATTGAAGAGGATAAGGATGACACCGTCCAAATTCTCTTCACCAACACAGACTCCGATGAACACAGGAGCAATCCACCTATTCCTTTATCGCAGGAAGGAAGTTCATCAGAGTCATACCCGGCCGTCTACTCGGTCCCACCACCAAGCAACCTAGTTGTATCCTTCGACTGGAACCAACTAGACAGACCCCGTTTGCCAGCAAGCATACCATTCTGAATTATCGTTCAAATATACAAAATGGTCATGGTTGGCACCATCATTGATGAGGGGGCATCTGTGAATATCCTTTCCTCTATTGCTTGGAAAGCGCTTGGTTCGCCATCACTTTTGCCTGAGATGAGAAATCTGACAAGCTTCGATAAAGGAACGAGTCGACCTTTAGGGATCCTCCCCAATGTGCCTATCACATTGAAAGGGAAGACCGTTCAAATGAATGTGATGGTCGTTCAAGGACCCTTGGATTATAACCTACTCCTTGGACGAGACTATATATATTGCATGGGAGCCATCGTCTCCTCACTCTTTAGAGTAATGTGTTTTCCGCACGGAGGAAGAGTGGTCAAGCTCGTAGACCAGCTTTCATTTCCCGGATCACGCATCGCAAATAGTCATATACCATCCCTAAATGGTCTCTTCACGCAAGAAATGTCTCAACCCACGGTCCGCCCTCCCAATGAGCGCGAGTAATTCAAAGGGATATGACTGGAACCCAGGGGGCATGCGTCCTGGTCTGCTTCGGCAGGAAAACTTCGGGTATAGAGTAGGTTTCCGCGGGAGAATATGACTAGTCCGTACCCCGTCCGTGATTGGAAGAGGGGTTGTTCTAGAATAAGATTCTCTTGTCAAAGTTATGCGTGTGGCGCTCGTTGTCACTCACCTTTGTCTGCTTCGGTAGGCATCTCCGAGGAAGTGTTTTATTTGCACTACGAATAGAACAATCCTTGGGTAACCTGTAAGAGGTAGTACCCTTCCTGATAAAACAAATGTTTTGTCAGCTCGAATAAAGGGTGACCCTTCCTGATAAAATGAAAGTTTTGTCAACTCCAATAGAGGGAGATCTCGAAACTCTGTTTTATACTTGGGGGCATGCGAACCTTTTGGAGTGCAAGCAAGGGACGACTATTTATTTTTTTAAATTTTTAGGTCCTCCCTTTAAACCTGTAGGCTAACCCTTTAAACTCGTAGGATTAGTCGTCACCAAACTTGTATAAAGAAAGGATATGGGGAAAAAATCTAAAAGTTGCCATTTTATATGAGACATTCTTATCATATGACTGGATTAATCGAGCAGTTTTAGCACATAGTTCATGCTCGTTAAAAAATAAACATAAGACCAAGAAAGTGTTTCAATCCGCATTTAAGCTCATTAAAAAATGAACTATCCTCTGGTAAATAACCACCGTGAATGTAACATTATCAGCCATTAAAGCCTTGGTTGTGTTTGCACCGTCACCTCCACTTTTCCATTGGCCGATCATTCACCTCCATTTGATTGTTTACCCATTTTGAGGAACAGATGCAAAGAGTGATTTCACTAGCCATCCTTGTGACACTGCCGTGCTTGGAAAATTCCAACCCTTACCTGGAATCAGCTGCTACCCATCTTATCACTCGTTCCTCAAAAGACGAGTCTTCTTTAATCTCTTTTCATCTGACTCGTAAAATATGAAAAGATTGCTGAGTTTTGGCCTTCCAGCTCGTTAAAGCGACCGGAAGTGCTATCCCTTCTCTAGATTTTAATCTTTTTGGACCTGAGGGATTATTGCACAAAAAGATCGAGCGCTTGTTTTGTTCGGCTCATTAAAACTATCGAAAATTCATCCCTTCTGTATTGTTTTATACTTTTTCGGACTTAAGGGATTAGATGACGAAAAAGGACTTCTGGAGTTACCTTTACATTCCTTTTCAGACTCTCTAAAAGTGAAAAGGACCAAGTTATCTTTGTCGTTAAACTCGTTAAAAACATTAATAGCGACAAACTTGTCTTTAGAAGAGAACGAGTTTCACTATCGCTAGGATCGTTAAAACATAGCAATGGGTTTTCCCGAAGGGCAAATTATAGAACAAGCATATGTTATCCTCCTCAAGCTTGACAAAAATAAAGAGGTACTGGTCAGCAATGACTGGGGAAAAATTGGGAAGAAACTCAAAGAACCTTTATTGGTAGCAGGTCGCTCTTGAACATGACACTTCCACTCCATGCCTGAGTCTGGCTGGGTTGTTTCATTCACCGGTCACATCACCATGGTCTCGCCATACCATCCACCTTTGGGGTAAATGCTACCAATCCATCACACAAGTGTCGCCGATATGTTCAAGAGAAGTCATCCAGAGAAATCAACCGTGTCCCATCCACTACCATACATTATACTTCATCCTTTCATGACCGCCATCCTGAACCATATATCATCAGATCGTTTTCACCTCCATCAAAATCATTTGCTCCGTTCTGTGTCACTGATGTGGGATACATCAAGGCCCTCCTTTGACAGATCGCTTCTTGTCGACATCAACTCATTATCCAAGAAGTTGATCTAGGAACACCCCCTTCAGTACTTTGAAGCTCGCATGCCTCAATGGCAAGTTTCTCACTTCCGGCGATAGGTATACATCAATGACCTTCGACCGAAAGATTTTGCGTGGTGTTCAACCCCAAGTCCTTTATTCACACCACGTGAATTGTACTGCAGTACCTTGAGGGTCATTATCATTATCGGTGATTCCTCTCGCGCTTGTTAACAGTTTACATCATTGGCTGGTAATCAAGCGATGTCTTTCCATGTTAGACTTCAAAACATTTCTCACATGGATCGACTTGTACTTAGAGTGAAGATAGGACGAGATTGAAGACCCCGGATCTAGTTTCATCCATCCGGGCTGCGATATATATTCAGGAAAAATATAGACATTGACATGTACAACATTATAGCACAGATAATCATCCTACCAAAAGGATGATGATTTCATCAAGATCATCAGTCTACCATCAGACGATTGTCTGTCTTATGTACATGAAAATGAATTTACAAAGCTGAGCATGGGAATGCCCACCTCAGCTAGATCATGAAAACAGTATGAAAATAATGTATTGTATTGTATCTTATTACAGGTCTCCTCCCAGCATTGAAAGAACTTCGGATCCTCCTAATAAAGCATTTCACCCGATAAACGACCTCATACTTTAGGGGGCAACTGTTATAGAAATTTTTGTGCCTTACAGCTATAAGCATGAAATGTCCATAAACCAAGGGATCCTAAATCCCTAAAGATGTTGTTCCAGCTCCTAAAGAAACAAGGTCAACAAATGACAGCTTCTCCCAGAAAGTTCTCCACCAAAAACTGCTCAAAACTTGTCAAATCAGGATCAATTCAGAGGCTCCACTAGCTGCCTGCATTGCAAAGCACCCAAATACACTGGCTAGGTGCGTTGCAACGTAGGTGAATGCACTACCAGGGTGCGTTGAGCGGGAAATGACAAATGGCAAGCTCATTCAACGAGGTGGAAAGACAATGGAAGCTTCCAGAATCTTCTCCAATGACACTTGCCTCAATGAATTCAACCAGTGATGAGTAAGAGGCTCTCAACCTCCAAGTGGAAGCAAGAACTGACAGAGAGAAGCCACAAGTAAAAACATAAGTTGACTCATCCTCTCTGCTTACATCTATATATGGATCCCTCACCCAGAGATCTAGGAGGCTGGAATTTTGTACTTTGCAGAGAATTGTTGTTGGTTTGAGATTGAGATTAGTGCATTGGGTGATTTATGCTTTGTTGGAGGAGAGGAAGGGATTCCTTTGCTGGGAGGTAGATGCTGGATCGGGGCTCACTTGGTTGTATCTCCTCTTGGACTTTCTTATTATATCAATAAAACTATTTGAGTTTCTCCTACGTGTTGTGTATCAATGATGCTTTGTTATATTTGCATGTTTAGTTTAAATCTGATCCTAAACTAGTTATGAATGTAAATCTATGTCTTTTGTGTAGTTTTCCTCTTCTGTGATCTTGTAGGAACTTGGTGAAGCTGGACCAGTAAGGGAGCAGGCAGCGGGAAGCGAACAAAGGAGAGAGTGATTGGATCAACAAACTAGCAAAAGACACAGGTTAGTTACATCCTTCCTCTTCGTTTACATTTCATAAAGAAGAATACGAGAATAGTTTTCCTTGTTTGTTGCTAAGGCACTGTCACACCTTAGAGTGGGATAGGGGCATTCCGAATGGATACTTTTCCCAACAACATGTGTGCAACAATGGTCTTAGCTACACCAGACTTCACAAAAACCTTTATTGGGGATGTGATGCCTCAGGAAATAGAATTGGTGTTGTTTTAATCTAAGAAAGAAAATCCATTTCTTTTGAAAGTCATCCAATCAAGGGAAAGTATTTACAAAAACATATTTATGAGAAGGACATGTTGGAAATACTACATGTATTAAATAAATGACAACCTTTCCTAATGAGAAGACACTTTAAGGTAATAATAGATTACGATAGACTTAAATACCTTTTGGAAAAAAGATCATCTTGAGAAGAGCAGAAAAAATGGGCCATAAAGATGTCGGGTTATGACTTTGATATCATCTACAAAAAGGGAAGCAAATTTTTATTTCATGTGCACCCTCGATAATGGATGAGGATGTGGAAGCATTGATACATGACATTTCTATTATCCAACCTAATTGGATAACTAAATCAAGAGACGAATGGAAGATTGATGGAGGTGTGGACACTCATTCAAAAGTTGTAACAAAATCCCAATACGTCTTATAAATTTATCTGAAAAAATGATTCATTATGGTACAAATATTTCTTATATCTCTATAAGAATTCACATCTCAAAAAAATATTCTTTTGGAATTGCACATCTCCCCCTTAACATGGCATTCATGATTTTTAAAAACTTACCATAGTGTCAAGAAGAATTTATTTTGGGGCGGCCTTGATTCTGATATTCATAATTTTGTGTCTAAATGTTTGTTTTGCCAACAAAATAAAGTTGAGACAATTAAGACCCTTGTTCTATTACAACCTTTATCCATTCCAAGTCAGCATTGGGAGGAGGTCTCAATGGATTTTATCATAGGTTTACCCAAGTTGGAAGGAAAGAGTTCCATCATGGTGGTAGTTGATAAACTTATCAAGTATGCACATTTTTTGTGCATTATCTCATCCTTTTAAAGCTCGTACAATTTCTATTCCATTTATGGAAACAATTAAAAATATACATGGAAACCCAAAGATTACTGTAAGTGACAGAGATTCCATTTTCACTGGAATTATTTGGATGAAATTATTTTCTTTTCTTGGTACTCGATTAGCTCATAGTTTATATTATCATCTTCAATCTAAGGAGGAAACGAAGATGTGAAAAAATGTTTGAAAGGATATCTTCATTGCTTTGTATCTGATAAACAAACATAATGGGTCAAGTGGTTACCTATGACTGAATGGTGCTATAACACTTCCTTCAATTTTTGTAGCAAAAATGACCCCATTTATCGCACTTTATGGATATCATCCACTGGTCATCGCATAATTTTTAATATAAAATTATAAGGTTCAAGCAGTGGAAGATCAAATTGAACTTCAACAACAAGTTCCACAACTCTTAAATAATAACCTCACTCTAGCACATAACTGAATGAAACAACATGAAAATAAAAAATGCAATGAAAGAAGTCTTGATATAGATGACTGGGTATTTTTACAGTGCAACCGTATAAACAAATGTCCCTCGAGCAAGATAAGAAGGATAATAAATTATCACCCAAGTACTATGGTCTTTTCAAGGTGTTGCAAAAGACTGGTACTATTGCATATAAATTGGGGTTTCCTACATCTTTCCAAGTACCCAGTTTTCCATGTTTCATGCTCAAAGAAGGTTATTGGTGAGAATATTCTAGTTCAAATAGTATTACCATAACCTGATGAAGAAGGAAAAATCATATTGGAGCCAGAAGCAGTCACGGAAACAAGAACCTGACGGCTACAAAATCAATCAATTTCAGAGTATCCCATTAATTGGGAGAAGTTAGCTGTTAAAGATTCCACATGGGAGGATGAGAATTTTATTATAGAAGCATCTAGAACTACTCAAGTGTTGAGGACAACACCTTTTTGAAGGAGAGAGGGATGTTAGGTCCCTATAATACTAGTGTAGCCTCTTATTGTTATTGTTATTGTAACCCCATATTGTTATTGTTATGCCCATGTAGCCCCCATATTGTTATTGTTTTCCCAATAGAAGCCAACTATTTTTATTATTGTTAGGTAGGTTTTGATTATATTATGACCCCTTAGACTCCTATATATACCAAGGAGGTCCTGTCATTTGTATCATCTAATAATTTTTCATTTATGTAATGTAAAGGAGGTTTCCCCCTTGAAGAGTATAATTTTTAAGTCATTGATATATCTTTTATTCTATTTTGTGAGTTGGTTTCATAACAAAGGATCCATAAAGGTCCCTTATTTCTTTTGTTAAAATCCAACAGACTGTGAGTTATAGATACAAGCTGAGGGGTACTTAAATCTTTCCAAGCAGTTGAGGATATAATGCTAATTGAAGTTCCTTGAACTATAACAGTGTGATATATGTTCTTATCCCAAGCCTTCATCATTATTTGGAAGGGGATGTATGAAGGGAGATGAGGCTCTGTTAATTGATTCAAATCAAAGGAAATCACCTTATTACTTGGATGGGGTTACATGAGAATGGGATAAATACCCCCTTGTTTGGTGGGATGTGAGGTAACAAAAAGAACATGAGATGTATTAATTTAACTCTCTAAGGGGAGAGTATGATTAACTGAAGATGAAATTGGGTCGACCACTTTCTCAACCAATGGTTGGTCGAAAAACGAATCATGGGATTCACGTTCAGGTAGAGAAGGATTGTCTGAAGATGAAACTAGGTCAATCACCTCATCAACTAATGGAGGATTGGGGGAAATATTATAGTAACTAGTTTGACGTTGCTGTTGAGAAACAATAAGGTTTTCCTACACTTTTGAGGCTTCATCCATATGAGGGAAAAGGTGAGTTTAATGACTCTCTTCACATAACCTACAGGGAAACCTAACTTTATCCTTTTTCCTGGGAACCTGATTATCATTATTTTATGGTTTGTCACCAACATGATATCTAGAGGCTGACAACAAGGGCTGATGTGAGGTTGTGTACGACACTTCTAATACTTGGGGAATACCAAGACAATCTCTAAGAAGGTGGTCACCCTTAAAAATCTTGCAAGGGAATTTAACTTAATGGGGATTGTTGGAAGATTTCTCAACATTAGCTAAACTCATGGAAATGGTGTTTTGGTTTCCCCCTTGTTTATTTTGCTTCTTTGTCTTCTTATTTTTCTTCTTATTCTTAGGCTCATAGTTACTAGTATCAAGACTTCCACCATGCCAGAAAGAAGAAAGGGATGAAGAGACGATAGACGAAGAAGGAAAATGGTCAACTTGAGGTTGGTGTTGTTCAAGTAGAAGACTTAGTTGTGAAGTAGTTTGGAAATTCAAAACCAAGGAGGTTGAAAACAACCATACCAATAAACCTATGGTAAATCCAAGAAGTGACAACGTAGCCATGTAAGGGGAACCAATGTTTCCAAAAGAAGGAAAAGGACCAGGATTCCTATCAGAGGGGTTTCCTTGACTAGAAGGCTATGGAACCATTGCCATCAAATTCAACCTAAGGTTTACTGAGGAGTAAAAAGTGAGATAACTAATTTATTTAAAAAAGTAAAAAATGGGTAACTAGACATGAAATAATTACCAAGCCACTATGAACTACAATATATGGTTAAGTACATGCAAGAAATCTCCCTAAATGTTGTCTCTGGTGTATCACAATTAACAAGGAAGATGACTTGGTTACCTAGGGCTAGTTTGAAACCTAATGGGGACTTCCAAAATATACCCAAAGGGACATGGAATTGTAGTATGTAGTAGTGCTAACTAATTCTTAATCATATGATGGGGATGTTTTGATATACTCGTTGTACATGGAGCGCCGTCCTATATACCAAAAGGTATGTGGAAGATGTTGGGTGTGTGTTATATTATTTCCACGCATCATGAGGACTAGGGCAGCACCCAATAATAGTTGGGAAAACCCAAGGATGGGGAGTGGACCCAAATATGGTAGGAAGACCTACACATGATTTTGTGCATGGTTTTTGCACATGGTTTTGGGCATGATGTTTTTTTTTCCCATGGTATTTTGTAGATCCATTTAAGGGAACTATAGTTATGTTCTAATATAGGGTTAGTGGATTGGGGTTTATGAAAACGAAAACACGTAAATATATGTATTGTAACACTGAAGGAAAAAAATAAAAAATCAATCTAGTAGTCCCAATTTTGGGATCTAGGGGAAAATCTATGTGTATATTTGTATTATGTTCTCGCCATTGTATATTTTTCTATTTTAAGAATTTGTTTGCAGGTAATTTATGTACATGGTTAAAACCTACCTAATAATGTTTCGATGTATTTTGATATACTTGGAAAACCAACCATCCTTAGAATGTAATGATGACAAGTAATGACAGATCCTAAATTTAGAGATGTTGGAACACGTCTTCTAGCCTAGACCACTAAATGTGTCTTTAATGTTTCAAATTCTCCTTAGGTTCATTGATAAATTTTAATTTTGATCTTGATTAAGGTTTTGGTTTTAGGGATTTAAATGAATTCACCTAAACTCCTAAAATGAAATTGGCATGAGAAAATGAATTCTTTTCATTCAATGAAGATCTAACTAAAGAAGGGAAGGAATTTCAAACAATGATGTAGACAACAACAACTTCAAAATAAGATCTTCAAGTTTACTATTCCAATTCAAAAATTCAAACCCTAGTACATGAGAAAATTAATTTTTTGTTTTTTTTCAATTTTTAAGTGTAAAGAAAAAATGAAAAACATGACTAGATTATTGAATAAAACACAATTCATTCAGATTACTACTTGTAATGAAAAGTTCTTTAACAAATCAATAACCAACCCAAATAATAAAAACCCTAATTTACAAGAAGAAACTAAAAGAAGGAAAATCTCATCAAAAGGTAATAACACTCAATTTCAAAAAAATTGTTGACTTTATATAGATCTTGCATAGATGAGAGACTTGAGAAGGCACTACAAACAAAATAGAATTAAGAGCAAATAGAAGGAAATTCAAAGTTTCCATGTTACATGAATCATCACAATTAGCATAATTGCACCAAAGAGATGCATCACACTTAATACAAAGGAAAATTGTAATGCATCACACTTAATACATAGAAAATTTGCATTGAATATAACCATTGCACTTAATACACAAGAAAATTATGATGCATTGCACTTACTGCACATCGAAACTGCAATGAATCGCATTGTCTTTGAAGAAAAAGTGTGATGGGGATATTTTTTCCTAAAACAAACAAATCAAACCCTAACTAAGCTCAAAATCAAGCTTTCCTAATTCCAATAATAGTCTGAACAAGAGAAATACAGTCGTTTCGAGAGGTCCTAAAAGGATAGGCAAAGAAAACCACTAAATAAAATCTCATTCCCTAATGGAATCACTAAGATTTTTTGTGGATAAATTCATTCTAGGGTTAGAAGCAATCTCCGTAGACCTAGTGGCTTAGTCTAGAAACAACCAAGAAAAAAATACAATGTTTTTCCTTAAAGAATCTACTTAGTATCCAATTCATGCTCCTTCCTCTTATTACTTGTAAGTTCCATCTCCAAATCCAATTTCTATAAGTGGAACTTGCAAATCATCTAAAACATGAAAGAGAACAAGTACATACAAAATAGAATGTAAATAGATCTAAACAAGAAGTCAATTATTCATGCTCTACATATGCATAAATTAGACATAATGTATAAGAGAAACAATGCATTTTTATATTAATAAAAGTAGGAAAATATTATAACCCTTGTAGTCCTTGACCTTGTATATATCTCCAAACTATATTATCCTTCCTTTGCCACAATAGTAAGCCTTCAATAACATATAAATCACGTGGATTGATTATGGAGCTCTAGACACAAATGAGCAACATAAGAGCATAATTCAGAGTCTCCAAAATCCAACCCAAACTCTATGGGAGGCAGTGAATTTGTAGGGTAAATGAGGTGGTTCTGGTTGAGCATTCTAGGGCTTAGATCCACATGAGGTGGAGGTGATTTCTAGGAGATAGGAGATAATACCTTAATATTAGGAGTTCAATATATGACCCAACAGTAAATGGTTGAAACCACTTTCGAAGCTTCTAGAGAGAGAAATTTTGAAATTAGCTTTTATTTTATACTCATTTCCCGCTATCACCGCACTTTTTGAAAAAGAAACTTGTGCTGGCCAACACAATTTGCATTTATGCAAACTACGCCATATCAATTTCCTAAAGGGAAGAGTGCTGAAACACGAAATATGGATTTTAGCCAATGTAATCCAGGATTCTTCTAACTTTTGGAAAGAGAATGCTTTTGGATTTGTAGGGAATTGATTACAAAGTGTCAATGGATGATGATAGATCCGAGTTCAGAGCTATTTGGTTGAATGCAACAAAATAACCTATAGCACACCAAATAATCATTGTTTGTCAAAACACATGAAACTATTTATATAGTTTTAATTCATAAACAAAATCAATGTTCATGCTAAGCACCTATATTTTCATTGCACCATCTCTAATTTATCAGTTTCTTTGCACAATTTATCCTATCAAAATGATCTTTTGACAAATGTTATTTTAGTTCCTAGCAAATAAATAAATAAAACAAAATAACTAGGATTCATGGTGGGAATGACAAAATTTCTAAATTAATGATCGTTATAAAATAATATAATATTTATTTCGATTCGTTTTTTGTCATAAGTTGCTTGGATGTTTCATTCTCCATTGGGTGAAAAATCTAAATTTGGAACCGTTGTTTTGTGTTTTGGTGGATAATATTTTTTAAATTACTATAACAATTTTTTCCATATCATATATTTAAATATGAAAATTATATCATTTTAACTTTACACTTTTTTTATAGAAATTAAACCAACCTATATGCATATTAACTCCAGATCTATCAAGCGTTAAATTCAATGTTAAAATACATCTAAATTAATAATTATTTTTTCACACATTATCATACTCATTTCTAAACTATATATAATACACTTGATTTGAAAATAACACACTCTTTACATTATAAACAATGCACGTTACAATTTCAAACCCTAGTTTCGATATTGAATATACACAATGTTGCCATTTTTGTAAAGTAGGGATATTGATTATTCATGTCTTCTTTATTTTGATTTTGATTTGATTGATGCCCCTCTCTTAATCCCCTTCATGTATTTGGTGTGTTATATATCTCATAAATTGAATTTTTACAAACTTGATGATTTCTATGTAGTTATGTAGTTATTTATGGTTGTAGTTATGCACTCATTTATGGCAGTTTAAAATGATATTTATTCAATGCAATTTATGGATAGAGATTTACTTTTAAAAATATCCTTGGAGAACACTTTTTCTATTCTATTGACGATAATTTCTAATATAGACTTTTTATTAATATTTCTAATATTTTTTATTAATAAATTAATATTAATAATGTTAATAAATTTATTTATTTATTATTAAATTTATTTTTCTAATAAACTCTACCAGTTAGCAAGGTACTATATAGTTTTTTCTTGTACAACAAGGACACACTTTACTATAAAATGTAACATCATTTTCAAAGTTTTCACTTTTGACTATGAAATGTAACATCATTTTCAAAGTTTTTATTTTATATTAGGAAATGTAACATCATTTCCAAAGTTTTTGTTTTTTTACTATAAAATGCAACATCAGTTTTAAAGTTTTCATTAACACAAAGATTGATATTAATAATATTTTTTCAATGATATGAATTTAATGATTATTATAATATAATTTTATAGGGTTAATATTTTTAATTAATTACATGAGCATGAGACTATTATTAGTGATACTTTTATCTTGATAAAAAATTAAGTTGGAAGTCCCTCCAACTTCGACTCTGGGTCTTGTCTTTTTTATGACAAGTAGTTTTAATATTTTATTTTTTTTTTATAAAAAAACAAAATAAAATATTAAAACTATTATTTTTTAACGAAATATTTAAATAAAAATATTAGAGCTTATTATTTTAAAGACTCAATTATAAATGTATTTACATTAACATAAAAACACTATAACATAAGTTCACATTAACAGAAACACACTTTGTCTTTTATCTAACATTAACACAAACACTTTGTCTTTCATCTAAATTTACTTATAGAGAAAACATCATCCCAAAAAATTCATTGATAAAACATTACTACAAAGATATGTTGTATACTGTAATATATATGCCAAAAAATTAGTATACACATCTAAGTCGTGCACTTTTCCTATCCACAAAGATTACATTAATAAAATAACTATTTTATTTTAATCAAATATTTAGATAACAATGTTATTGATTGATACCAAGTCGGAGCTTTATTAATTCATCATACTTTTTAAGTACTCATTTATATTAACATAGAGAGGTGCACAATAATCTAGTATGGAAGAGATGTAGTGTTCATAAATTAGTGTAAACAATTTAATGTTGGTTCAATAAACACTTAGGATATGGGAGATGTTGAAGTGTTCATAAATGAGTTTAAACAATTTAATGTTGGTTTAATACAAAATTAGGAGAAGGGAGATGTTGTAATGTTCATAAATGGGTGTAAACATTTAAATGTGGACCCAAAAAAAATTAATTCAAAAATTATATCTATTCATACTAAATTTAGAATTCCATATGACAATTCCTTATATCACAAGGATAAATATATACTCATGTGAATAAATATATTTACCTAGAGTTTTCTCTCACCATAATAAATAAGTTTTTCTACTAAAATAGGTAGCACACTAACAAGGAGCTATTACCTAACATACTTACCAAGAGTTACTATCAACCTTCATTTATTCATTTGTTTGTAAAAAAAAAAAAAAAAAAAAAAAAAAAATTGATAGTGACTTCAATTAACATATATTGTAACAATAAAAAATTTATATATAAACGAGATCTAAGATATAATAATAATTATTTATTATTTATTATTTATTATTTTATATAATTAAAGTACAAAGAAATGATGATTCACAATTCTCAATTAATTTTTTCCTTGGAAAAGAACAGTAATTTCATTGCAATTTATAACAACAAAATTGCATTTTGCAGATACTAGAAGAATTCAATATGTGCAATATTGTAGTCCCGTGAGAGCATATTAACAACCTCTTCACTCTAAATAAAATTTAAAAGTATTACATAAGCTAGATATCTTACATGATATTAAGTTAGATATATTTCATCCTATTAACTTATTTAAGTGATATAAGATTCTTGCATATTTTGGAGACAAAGGTGATGCTTCTTTCATGGAAATCATGAAGAGTTTATCAAAAATAAATTTCAATATGACAAGAAAAAAACACGTGAAGGTTGCCAATTAGGACCCGTTTAGACATTTTTATCACATTTCCCCTTAATATAACTTGAGAGATGACTACAAGCTTACTTACCTAAATAATATAAATAGTTTTAATATAATGTTGGGTTTAATCTATTATAATATATTTTAATGCATTATGCTAGAGGATTTTAATATAATATAATATAATACAAAAGATTAATATTATAATATTATATCATATTTGGTGTGGCAGTGGGGGCTTTTTGATGGCCTCAAATAAATCAAAGTTTTAGAGTATTCATGGGGCTTGGGGAAGATGGAAAATAATCAGGAAAAAACATATGGTTTACTCCATGACATTCTTCTCACCAAGGAATTTCAGGTCTCTGCTCTTATTGTGTTGGGTGACTCCCTTTTAAGAATTCAATTTTGGTCAAATAAGCTTCCCCTAGAGATAAAGTTTTGGGTAATCTCTTGAATCAGATTAAGAAGGTACCAAAAGATATTCCAAACATGAGTTTCAATCACATTCTAAGGGACTCTAACCAAGAAGCATATCATTGTGCAAACCAATTTTGTAATTTGAAGTTTGGAGAGTTGAAAGTTAATGGTCAATTAAGACCATCCTCCATCCCTTAGTGGATTAAGCATGAATTATATGTTCAAAATACAACATAATTAAAAAACAACCTCTTCTACCACAGCCATTGACCTCTAACTAGAAGCTAGAGGAAAATTGGATAAACATGGGGAATATATCAAACTCCATCAATAGGTTAAAGAATTGGGATATTTGGTCAATAGTTTGGACTTAAATATGAAATATTTAGTTATTTCCTTCAATTCTTATGTCTAATGTTTAGACATGAAGATCTAGTGGATCTGGGAAATATGTCGTTATCAAGGATTATATTTTAAAGTAGGTTATGTGTATTACAGTTTTTGTCTAATTTTGAGGATCTATTGGAAGGTATTCACCTCCAAAAACCCACACATGCATAGTATCGGTTGTATTCCCCTTCAGAATATAACTTCTATTCAGGAACTTATGGATGATGTTGAAGATGGAAGAAAATTATAATCTAACTCCTAACGTAAAGTCGTGATCTAGGTGTAAATTTTGTAATCAATACAAATATTTTCATTACTATTTAAAAAAATAATATTATATTATATTATCATTATTGTATTATAATATTAAACACAATATTATAATTTCAAAAAACAAATATCATAATATAATAATATATGATATTTGTTTAATATTATATGATATTATATAATATTGAACATTATTAACCATAAATAAAGTGAAAGTAAGGATTTTACAAAAGGTAAAAGAAGTTGGATTTAGTAATCCATCAGTGGCTCAAAATTAGATTAAAAACAAGATACTAAAAACTATTGGAATTTCACTAAATTAATGGGGTAAAGGCATATGTAAGGTCCTAACTCAAGTTTTGATTATTTTGACATTAATATTTTGTTTTTTTATTACTAAAATAGATGCATTAATTTTAGTATATATGTTGATTTCTATTCTTATTTGATTGATTGCACTTGATGCATTTATTTGAGTGTAAATGTTGATTTCTAATCCTATTTGATTATTTCATGTAGATGTATTGATTTAAATGTAGATGTTAATTTTTTATTTGATGTAACTCAATGAATGATGTGCATTGATTTGAAATTAATTAGATTAATAGTGTGCATTGATTTCAGTGTATGCACAAAGTAATTAATAATGATGTACAATGATTCTTATGTTATAGTAATCATTAGTGTAGATCCATATTAACTAGAAATGAACAACAAAGAGCCTAGATCCATGTTAGTCATTAGTCTCTATCCATCTTAAATAGAAATGAGCAATAAAGAGGAAGTTTACAAAGAAAGGTACAAGAAATACCAACTAAGAATGCATTAATTTTAGTGTACATGTTAATTTGTAAAATGATGTAAATAGATGGATGATATGCATTATTTTCAAAGTAACTAAAATAATAGTATGCATTGATTTTAGCGTATCCAAATAGTAATTATTGACACCACACATTGATTTTCGCGTTACAATAATCATCATCCTAGATCCATATTAAATAGAAATGAACAATAAAGATCATAGACCCATCCTTAAATAGAAGAATAACAAAGAGTAGACGACAGAGAAATGCATAGGAAATGAAAGTTAATAAGGAGTGTCAACAAAAAAATGAGAAATAAAGAGTATATCAACAAATACAACCACAACAAATGACAACTGAACAATAACAAGAACAATTGAAGGAAAAAATTGAATGACAAAAAGTGTATCAAAGATAATATCAAGGAGCATATTAATAAACAAGGGAACAAAAATTGAAAACTGAGTAGTGTTGAGAGTAAAGAATACAATAAAATGCATAATGAAGAGGAAATTGACAAAAAAATGCAGAGGGAATGAAAACTGAAGAAAACGAAGAATAGAGCAAACAAAAACATGAATAACAAAGAGCATATCAACATAGAAAACAATATTCAACCAACCTGGGCATAGTACAAGATGCAAAAGAAAATCTTATGAAAAAATATTTAAAATATATCTATGCCCAAGCTTAACCTGTAACTCTCACTAATATAAAACTGTACATAAAAACTTTTATGACATGATTTATCAATTAGCTAAAGTTGAAATACATTATTTGTATGAGTCATATGTTGGAATTTAGGTGTTTAATATACATACATGTGTAAGGTGCATGTGATGTAGAATAGAAGGAACCCATCAAATTAATTTTAGAAATATTTAAAATGATTATATTAATCATATGTTAGACAAGTTTTTTGTGGCTCCACATGACTAAAACTAGCCTAGATTCATCTTAACTCTAGATCTATCAAACACTGAGAAAGATCAAATCTCTCTAAGTGCAAACCTTTCCTCAAGTTGTACACCTAAAAAGAGGTTTGCATCTCGAGAGATTTGATCCCTCTCATTGCTTGATACATCTATAATTAAAATGGATCTAGGATGATTTTAACACAAATTTATATCATAAAAAAATATAATAACTTAAAATTTATAATTAATTCCAGTTTTAAAATATCAACACATTAAGATTAAATTTCTATTTAATAATACATCCTTATTATCCTTATTAACTTTGAAACTATATTTTTTAGTTTAACATTTATATTGGAATTCACTCTTCTTTTTTTGTAAGCTTGTAAATTCCTTTCTATTTCCTTTCAAAACAGGTCAGTTACCACCAGATCCAATAGGGTAGGATGGCCTCAACTTTCCCATTGGGAAACCAAGTCTTTTGGCCATCTGACTGCATTATAAGACATCCAAAATTTAAAGAGTCTTAGATTGTCTAATAGTGCAATATAAGTATGAATGTCTTTAATATTCCTAATAGTTATGAACTTATAGAAATAACTAAAAGTTTCTAAAGCCATCATACAAACATATTAAAATTTTTAGCAAAACATGATCATGTTGATTGTCCATTTACTCGTGAGAGGAGTTGATGGGCTTCTGACCCAGGTGTATATTGGTGGCCACTCGCCAATTCCACTTGGACCCCCACCATTGCTTGTTTCAGTTTTTCGGTTTCCTTAATTGTAGCACAATTTAATATTTTTAGCAATTTTTCGGGTCCTAAACTTCCGAAGTCATTTTGAGGTCCTAAACGACGTTTTTTTGGAAATCTACCGCCATCGATTTTATTTATAAGATAATATTTTCTGTCGTATTCCTCGGAGATATCTTTCTAATGGGTTATCATGCGTGTCAAATGAAGATAATATGACCAAGTCGTGACCCCGAGAAGTTGGTTGTCCAACTCACCCCAATAGGGCCTATAAACTCTTTGTGTTACATCTCCTCGGGTTAGGGTTTTGGTTGTTTAGGGTTTGCTCTTATTGTTTAATAATAAAAGGGCCCTTGAGACTCATTGTAAGGTAGTTTAGAGGCATGTAGCTGCCACATCTCTCCTCAAAGATAAGCTACCATCGCCCTAGCCAGTTTTATTTCCATTTCTGTTTGTAAGCTTATTTCAGTATTTTACATTAATGAAAGGAAGTATTATTTCCGCTTCATATCTGTGTTTATGGTCATCTCTATAATTTGTTGTGTTCCTGTTTAAATCCAAATCAGTGGTATTAGAGCGGTCTGCTTTTTCTCTCTGTTTTTCTTTGCATGTCCCCAATGAGGTCGGGATATAAGGAGTTAGGGCTTGAATTGGTTGAACCTTTGCAATACTAGCCTCACAAATCCTAACAGCCTCCCATGTAAAATGAGAAGAAAGACAAGGGGGCAGGGGATACTATCAAAATCTTGCTCGAAGAAGCCCTCGAGCAAAAAAGGAACGTGATGATGGACAACTTTGACCAGATCCTTCAACGACTACCCAAGGACAATGCATCAACTTCCAACAGCTACTTGGGAAATGCCACACCATTTAAGGTACAAGTTAATTTTGAAATCCCCATATTCGAGGGTCAGATAGACGCATAGGCCATTGATAAATGATTAGATCTGCTAGAGGAATATTTTTCTGTTCATGATTTTTCCAGTTGGGAAAAAATTATTTTCACTCTTCTCAAAGTAGCCCCCCACATCAAGGACTGGTGGGAAACTTACTGCGAGCAGAAGGATGAAAGTATAGGCTCACTATTTTCATCCACACCCACATGGAATTCATTCCGGGATGCCATCAAGGAGCAGTGCTACCCTATTAGAAGCTATGAGGATCAATAAATAAAGTGGACCATGCTGCAGCAGGGAAGGGACCAAGATGTGTCGAAGTTTACCAATATTTTGCATACCCTTCGCACAAATTTTGGTATCAAGGATTCGGAGTAGCATTTGGTACTCAAATACCACGACTGCCTACACAAGTACATCTAGGAAGAAATATAATTCCTGAACATCTCCTCGCTCGACACGACATACCAATATGCCATCAAGGTCGCGTAAAAGTTTAAAGAAAAGAAGCGAGACTTTGGATCTATGAATTTGAAGCAAGGGAAAGATGCCCCAAAACCACAGAACAAAGGGCAAAGCCAAGGCAGGGTGGCCAAAGACAACCTGCCAAAGCTGTAAGCAAAGAATAGCACCGCAAAGCTGAAAAAGGACACAGGAAAGTGGTATGAGTTCCATAAGAGCTCCACTCACAACACAAGTGAGTGTTGGGCCAAGCAGTCACTAGTGGCTGAGCTAAAGGTTTCATAATCAGATGCATGTTCCGACTCTGAGTCAGAACTCGACAAAGGGAATGACAAAGGGAAGCAGATTATCGATGTGTAGCCCAACGCCACCGTTTCCACCATGAAGATCCAAAAGGAGGAACCTGAAGAACTAGAAGAGGAGGACTGTCTCTTCCACTCCCAGATGCGGGTAAAGGGCTCCCTGCTACAGTTCATTGTCGATAGCGGGAACCAAAAGAACCTCATTTCGGCAAAGGTTGTGAAGAGGTTGGGCTTACTGACCACAACATATCCACAACCGTACACCATGGGGTGGCTGCACCAAGGACGGTATCTTCGCATGAGCCGACAGTGTCGCCTTCCATACAACAACAAGCCCTTCATGGATGAGGTATTGTGTGACATTTCTCCCCTTCAAGTTTGTGATGTATTATTAGGAAAACCATACTTGTGGAAGTGACATGTCGTGTATGAATCAAGGCCCCGTGCTGTTATTATTACCTTGGGAAATAAGTTGTACATGATACCAGAGGTAGCAACGCTAACCACCATCTCTTTGGTTACTGCAAAACAATGTAGTAAGCTCATTTCCAAAACTGGGAAATTGGTTTTCCTGATGATACGCCCTCAAGGAAAGAAGAAGATGGTGGCCACGACCTCCAGACAGGGCCCCTCTGCACGAAAACTACAAATGGATAAGGTCATGGAGGAGTACGAGGACATCTTCACCTCCCCTGTAGGGGTTCCTCTGCACTGTTAGGTCAAGCACTCCATCGATCTAACCCTAGGTGTGTCACTGCCCAATGGACCAATCTATCGGTTCTATGTTATGGAGAACGATGAAATCAAGAGGCAGATTCAGGAGTTGCTGTAGAAAGGTCACATCCATTCGAGTTCATTGCTCTATGGGAGCCTAATCGTGTTGGTACAGAAGAAGGATGCGACTTGGAGACTCTGTATTGACTATTAGGCACTGAACAAGATCACTGTTCATAATAGGTACACGATCCCATGGATTGATGACCTCCTAGACCAACTAAAGGGAAAAAATATTTCAGCAAGATCAATTTGAAGTCAAGAAACCACCAAGTACCAATCAAACCATCCGATCCCATGGATTGAAGAATGCTCATGCAACCTTCATGAGGCTAATGGATGACATCTTGTAGCCATTCACCAAATCATTTGTAGTGATATACTTGGACGACATCTTGATCTTCAGCTAGAGTTGGAAAGAGCACCTCCACCACATCCGACAGGTTCTCCAAAGACTGTGACAACGCAAGTTATGTGCCAATTTGGAGAAATGCGCTTTTGGCATGACCCAGGTTTAGTATCTGGGATACATTATTGATGAATAGGAGGTGCATGTGGATCCAACCAAGAACCAAGTCATTCGGTATTGGCCATCTCCAACCACTCTGACAGAGCTTCGCAGCTTTCTAGGTCTTTCCAACTTCTACCGTAGGTTCGTTTTGGGATTTTCTCATATCACTTGGCCCTTGAGTCAAGTCACTAAGGGAGGAGCGAAAGAAAAATTCTTTTGGTCTGAATCTCAACAAAAGGAATTCACAGAGTTGAAATATCGCCTCTACTCGGCACCAGTGCTCGCACTACTAGACTTGCAACAACCATTTGAAGTTGAGACAGATGCCTCTGATTATGCTATTGGGGCAATCCTTACTCAACACAAGCATCCAATGGCATATCACAGTGAGACACTTTCAGACACAATCTGGAAGTATCCCCCTTATGACAAAGAGATGTATTCCATTGTGCAGGCTCGTGGACAATGGAAGCATTACATTTTGAGGAAGGAAACAGTCATCCACACAGACCATCGATCCCCGCAGTTCATACAGACCCAAGGGAAATTTCAAAATGATCGCCATCAGAAGTGGTCTACATACCTGCAACAGTTCCATTTGAATATCCAATATAAGAAGGGAAGCACCAATAATGTTTCATATTGCCTCAGTCGACCACCAATCATGGCGTTAACCACTGTGCTCAACTCTTGTGGGCACGAGACTTTTGATTGGCCACTTCTCTACAAAAGAGACCCAAAATTTGGCCACACATACCAGACACTCTTGAAGGTTCATCATGTTCCCGATTTTCACCTCCAGGATGCCCTGTTATGCCACCTAGATCACCTTTATGTTCCTTCAAGTGAGCGTGTCAAGATGATTTGGGAAGCACACTACAGTCGGGCTACTGGGCATTTCGGGTTTGAGAAAACAGTGGTATTATTGCAGAAGTATTTCTATTGGCAAAATCTTTGACAGGATGTCGGGAAGTACAACAGATCATGCACTGCCTGTGCCATTGCCAAACCGGCCATCAAGAAGCAAGGCCTCTATACCCTGCTACCTACCCCTAGTCAACCTTGGGAATCCATCTCCATGGATTACATGTCAAGCCTTCCTTCCACTAAGCATGGGAACGACTGTGTTTTTGTGGTTGTCGACAGGTTCTCGAAGATGGACATTATGGCAGCCTATAAGAATAATATCACAACAAAAGCCACTGCTAAACTCTTCTTTGAAAAAGTGTGGGTACACTTTGGGATCCCACAGTCTATCATCTTAGATCAGGACAGCAGGTTCCTCAGTACATTTTGGTCTAGTCTCTGGTTGATGTTGGACACCAAACTCACTAAATCCATAGCCTTCCATCCTTAAACTGATGGCCAGACAGAGGTTGTCAACATGATGATCGTACACATTTTGCACATGTACAACTCAAGGCATCCACACACATGGGACGAGAGCCTCCCCTATGTTCAGCATAGCTATAATCAGTCTTTCCACAGCTCAACTAGCCACAGCCCTTTTCAGGTGGGCTTGGGATTCAATCCACTATGTTCCATTGATGTGGCCATGCTATTTGCAACTACTGAAGCAGATTTAGCTCATGTCCAGTCCGAAATAGATAAGGCAAGAAACTTCATTGAGCACATCCAACATATTCTCCAGCAGGTCCATGACATTCTGAAGAAATCAAATGCCAAGTATAAGAAGCAACATGATCAACATCAGGTGCCAAACAAGTTTCAGGTGGATGACAAAGTCTGGTTGCATTTGCAAAAGGAACGCCTCACTGGAGCTTATTTGAAACTCATACCACTTCGATATGGTCCTTACACCATTACCAAGGCTATGGGAGATAATTCATTTGAGCTTAGCATTCCTCCATTCCTTGGCCTACACCCAGTGTTCAATGAGGACCACCTTCGGCCATACTTTCCACCATTACTAGACACATCTAACATTGCAAAACATCTCACACCCACATAGTTAAATCCAGATTGCATGGAACAAGGTGCAATTGATCAGATCATGGACACATAGATCAAGCACACTCGCCAACATAATATCCAATTATATCTAGTTTTCAAAGTAGGCCAAGTCCTTCACCAAGGAAAGTGGCTCACTAGGGACCAAGTTCAGCAGAAGTTTCCTCATCTCATGGAGGAACTCAACACAATGGGGACCATTGCTTCCTTGGGGGGGGGGGGCGAATGATCCAGGTGGGTATTGGTGGCAACCCACAAATTCCACTTTTACCCCCACCGTTACTTCTTTTAGTTTTTCAATTTCCTTAATTGTAGCACAATTTACTATTTTTAGCAATTTTTCGGGTCCTAAACTTCTGGTGCCGTTTTGAGGCCCTAAATGAAATTTTTTTGGAAATCTACTGCCAACTATTTTTAGTCCAAAATCATCTTTTCCTTCATAGTCCTCAAAGAGATCTTTCCAACGGGTTATCATACACATCAAACAGAGATAATATGAGCAAGTCGCAACCCCGGGAAGTTGGCTGTCCAACTCACCCCAACGGGGCCCATAAACTCTTCGTGTTACATCTCCTTCAGTTAGGGTTTTGGTTGTTTAGGGTTTGCTCTTATTGTTCAATAATAAAAAGGCCCTTGAGCCTCATTGTAAGGAAGTTCAAAGGCATGTAGCTACCACATCTCTTCTCAAAGATAAGCTACCATCGCCCTAGATGGTTTTATTTCCATTTCTGTTTGTAAGCATATTTTAGTATTTTACATTAATGAAATGAATTATTATTTCCACAGCATATCTATGTTTATGGTTATCTCTATAATTTGTTGTGTTCCTATTTAAATCTGGATCAGCTTTGGTTCTTTGGCACTGGATCCCGATAATTATGTCAAAGGGAGGCAAGGGATGTGCTTCTCAATTCAGCCGAGGCGAGCACTTTGAAGTTGAACATGATGTTGGATAAGTTGAATTTACTTGTGAATTTCTTGCATGCATTTTTTTGGCTTGGGTGAACCAACAAAGATGGGATGTCATTACTTTTGCCACAATATTCTTCATATTCTAGTATAAATAGACCATCTGCTGGAACTAAGAATACCTGCCTCTCGAATGGCCTGTTTCCTAGACCAAAGTTGGTCACTCCACCAAGTCCAAGTCAATGTTCTCAATCTGTTTTTTTAACTCTAATTCCCACCTAGAGATTAACAGACAAACAAAGGGAGGCATATTAAGTTGATAAGCTTGTGCATCTTCCCTAGTCTTTTCAATGATTCTACTATGCCCTCAAACCCTGACGTGTTGAGGCTGGGATTTCACATCACCTCGACCTTGTCCATTGCTTTAGCTCTGTGTTTTGCCTCCCCAGCCTAAGTTCCCTCTATGTATATAGGGTATTTACATGATGTTGACCCTTAGACCCCACGTAAATAGAATAAATCAAAATTTGAGAGTCACCACAATTCTCGTCCAAGAGTCCAACTGAACTGGCCACTAGCGCACAGAGAGATAGCCTAGGACATAAGCCTTATGCGACCAAAAGTAATGTAACCTGGTAAATATCAAAATACATGATATAACTTGATAGTAAGATAGAGGCTCATAAAACAGAGTATGTTTCATGAATTTGACCCAACCCCAGCATAGCGGGCCACCTTCTTTTTCCTTCAGTACACAACACTTGTTTGAAATCAGGGCTACTTGCCAATCATTGTAGTTCCTCTTACAGTTTCACCATAGTAGACCAAGAAAATGAATATTCTTTAATGAAACTATTTTAAATAAAAACCATAAACCTAGGATAGTATCTAAAACCCTAAAATATTTTACAAAATGTAGAGCCATCATAGAAAGCAATATGCCATAGTAAAAAAAAATGCTATCAAGGTGTGTGGGTTGGTTATCAAAATATAAATTTGCTATCTCCCATAAAAGCTAGAAACTCTCAAAACTTTCATGTCTCTTCAACTTAGAAACAACCATCCTAAAATTTAAGCAGTCATAGTTAACTATATTAGGGAATATGTACTTAGGACAAATAAAGAAGGCGTACCCTCACCAAATGCTTTCCCCCTGAGAAACGAAGGTGTGATGGTTCCTTTGTTTCATGAACATCCTTGAAGCCTAGAGGAATCATTTTACCCCAACAACTGACCATCTTGAAATTCTTGAGCCAGACCTCTGAAACATAGTAACTCACTGATTGGAGCCCACACCTCAAAATACACCTAATAATGTTCATTCCCACCCTACAGATGCAAGAGAATAAATGGGGGCAATCATCTGGTCACCTTTCATTATGCCTCATAATTACACTGATCTTGGCTCGTGTCCCACCGATGCCACTTCACTTGGTCTCACCCCAATTGGGGGTATATTGGAATTCACTCTTGAATTTCATTTCATACTTTAGTCATCAACAAATACTTTCTTATAAAATAATATGTTTAGTAAAAAAATATAACATAATAATCTTAATTCATTCATTTTTTTTAATTAGGAAAAACAATAGACTTGTCACATATTGCTAAGGAGATTTGGGATTGATTCAATGGGACTACCACTATACTCTAGAGCCTAACACAACTTCCCAGAAGCCTTGTTAGACAAATAAATTAAATTTCGAACTTGATCGGGGCCCCTATATTGTTTGAAAAATGCCTTGTAATGGGGGACATCCGTCATTCAACCTAGCCTCATGGGCTACAATAATCTCAATGTTGCTAGTCATTTTATTAATTTCGTAAGAGAAAATGTGATTCAAATTCCTTTGGGTGGATACACTAGTTACCACTTATGGTTTATTAAAGATGTTATTCATGACTACTGGAAAGTATAATTTATTGTCACAAGATTTTCTTTAGAAAAATGAATTTTCCAACTAAATTTTTTAAATTAAAACTTGTGTCACATTAATTTTAAATTAATAATTTTTTTGTCTTCTTGGGTAGCTCAATTGGCAATGATTGTGGAAATGAAGTCTCACTGAACTGAAAGTCTTGGGTTCAAATCTTGTGCTATGCCACTGATTGCGGTGAGAAGTTGGATATGATAAAGATATATTCCTACCAAGCTTACAAAATAATAATAATAATAATAATAATATTTTTAAATTAGAAATTGAAAAATAATTAAATTACATTCTATTGCATTGAAAAACGAGTTTGTTACTACCTTATCAACATCATTATTAACATTCTTCTTGAAAACTATATAATTAACAAGTGTTGTAGGGAAGCTTAATCCATGTCACTCAAATGGAAATTATGCTTTTAGAACTGGAAAAATTAATTGTCTATTGAGTGGTTTGGTGGATAGTAACCATTAGTAAGATTGCACATTTACAATTTTATTCCTACTAATTAAAGTGTTGAAGACAAATAATTATGAGTAGTAACTCTTAGTAAGTATACTTATTTACATCTTGTTCTTATCCATTTGTATGCAAATACTTGCTCAAATTATGGTGTGTGGTAGTTAATTGTAAATATATTGTTTATGTGAATATGAGTTATTTTCAATGATTTTAATTTTGGTTGGTTTTTCTATAAAGCTTAACAATAAAAAGTCTCTGCACAAATATTTAACAATGGCATAAATATTAAATTGTATCAAAAAATTATGGTGGAAAAATATAAAGCAATTATAATCTAATCAAATATTTAAAATATAATTTTTTTAATAATATTAAAAGACGTATATTCATTTTTCAAAATTAAACATTATAATTAATCTAATCAAATATTTAAAATATAATTTTTTTAATAATATTAAAAGACGTATATTCATTTTTCAAAATTAAACATTATAATTTATGTTTATCAATGCTCAACTAATAATCCACAACAAACAACAAACAAAATGATTACCTACCTTAAAAAAGACTAATAAATAATATAATATCCAAAATCAATAACCATACTTGGAAAAAAATTAAAAATATATATAAAGAAAGAGCATGTCCATCCATATTTAAATCTGATTTTTACAACCACTACAAATTTTCGCAAAACTACACATCACCACCTTTAAATTATTTGTTATCCATATTTAATGCATATTCTCTTCTTTTTTAATAAATAATTTAAAACTTAAAAGGCTCGATATGATCCAGATATGACAATGAGGGGTGGAGATCCAATTTTTATAGGAATATAAATCTATTTCTTTGGAATTATATTATACTTACCAACACATGGAGTTTGAATTCCAATACAATTATTATTAATGGGGGGTCCATATTCCTAATGGTATATATTCATGGTTTTTTTAATATAATATTAATCAATGCGTAGAATCTGTTTTTTTAATGAAAGAGATGTGTGTATTACTCAAAGGGAGTGGTTGCACCCGTTCACACAACACCGGGAAATTAAAAAAACTAGTTCAAGTATCTCAAATGTGTTACAAACTTTTGTATTCTTAAAAAGTTATGTTTTACTTTCTATTAATAGACAATGATGTTGTAAAACAAATTGTTTGAATAGTAATATATATATATATATATATATATATATATATATATATAAACAAATATTTAATATTAATTACCTATCATTTATAGACTTCATGAGCATAGAAGAATCTAAGGGTTTTATTCTTTTTTATATACATATGTATTAAAGTGAAGCGGTGGTAACATCCTTTTCTCAAGGAAGTTGATGTATCACGAGAGGTAAATAATAATACTTTTTATTGTTTTTAAAGTGGACATAAGTTCCATGGTTTGGTTTAGAGAGTGCAGAAGCTAGACTTCGTTTTGATATTTTAATTTACTGGTGGTCGAAGATGAGGGTGGATGTCATATTTATCTATTGATTGTCACTATGATTTCCACCGGCAAGAAAGTATTGATGGCAGTCCAAATTTCACACACTATGAAGGTGATATAAGTGGTAGTGGAGAGAGCTTGGTCTATTGATCCTTTATATTAACCAAGGTCTCTTTTACTATCCTTCTTCTTAGCTTGAAAATCATACTGGAAGCAATGGCGGCCCATTATACTTTTGGTTTAGTAGTTTATGAGGGAGGAAAATGTGAAGACCTAAACCAAATGGGGGTTTATTTGAAGGGTCCGTTGCTACTTTGAGGTTGTCAATGTGATAGTTACACTTAACTATCACACCTAGTTCTTTATAATAAAGATATGGAAAAGGTAATCTAATAGTTGCATGAAATATGACCACCTTGGGGAGACACTAATCTATTGGAGGCGTAGTCATAATTAACTAATAACATGGCTAGGAGAAGTGTGGAGAACAATGTCTTGCTTAAGTATTGTCAAATGGACATTAAACGCTACAGCCAAGTGTTGATAAAGATGTGGTTGGGTAACATAATGAAATGCTTAACTCCCTTCTCTCATGCAAATATAGTGCAACAATGGGTAATGGGGGGTTGGGCTTAATATCTTGCTTCCTTTCTTAAGGTGACAATAGTTGGAGGATCCCTCCCCCCTTAAATACCATTAATCTATGAGGTGTCCACCTAAGACACCTTCTAAAGCTACCCCATGGATTTTGGTTCATAGGAAAAATTCAAGTGTGGACTTGACCGCCTCTCTACACAAAAGTAGGTGTCCCCATTCAAAAGTACACCTTTAGTTTCTTATGTTATTTGCTATGGAGTTATTACAAATGACACATATATTAAGGGCACTCTTGTAAATATACTAAGGAGAGTCTTAGTTTGGTTGATGATTCTCTTTGATGGGGGAAATGAATCCACTTCTTTGTTACAAAGGGTGTTAATGATTAGGGACAATTTCCTTGTTACTGTAATGTTCTATGCTACTATTTTAGAAAGAAGTTTTATCCTTTAGAAAGTTGCAAGTGATCAACTTGCTATTTGTTACCACACATGTACCTATTGATAAGTGTAGCAAGAAAGCCTTAATTTGACTTTGCCTTGGTCAAATTGGGAAAATATGAATTTCCACATCAGTAAACAACTTGGAGGTAGTTGACTGAGGTGAAATGGCTCTTGTCACTCAATTAGCTCAGTAAATTTGAGTCAGAGGGCTTGGAGTTCAACTATGCATGTGTGATTTCTAATTTGTAGTAATCCAATTCAATTATTTCTAGTTATATTTAGTTAAACTAGTTCTAATTGTTGATAGAACTAGTTGGAGGTAATTTGTGCAGTGGGACAATAGTCTAACGAAATGATCATCCAATTAACTGATCAATCAACTAAAAATATCTAGTACATGCAGGGAATTCGAGTTCCCTGGATGTGGTGGAGATTCCAAGGTAGTGTAACATCAACTGTAGACTAGTATTGAGTGTACAAGTGTTGCATGTAGTCATAGGACCAACCTTGGGAATTATGCAATCAATTGGAGGAAACTTCCTAAAAAATAGGGGCTTAATTCCTTAGGATTTGCGCAAGGAAATAGGGCCTCAAGCAGAGGTAGAAATTAGCTAATTTTGGGTCAAATATCCTCATTGAGCAGAGGGATAGATTATTCACATGCAGGTTGTGCTTAGAGCAGGAAAGCAATTGTAATACATTATCTATTCATATGATTAATGCTCGCAGACTTAAGGGGTATTTACCAGTTAGTTTCCCCTAGATAAATCTGTGTACTTGTGTATGTGATTGAAGCATGTTTGTGATTGATGTTCTAAATTCTGAATTAATTTCCACAGATCAATAGAGTAAAATTGTGTTTCTTGATTTAGATTAAATTTTTTGAGGGGTTGTAATTATATCACCATATTTCTACATGGTATCATATCATGATTCACATCAGAACAAGAATTTTGAAGTTGTTTCTCAGGAGGTTCAAATTTTCAGCTTCAATGTAGAGAATCTCTTCAGAGTTAGGGGAATGACCTTCAACGTGATGAGATTAGAGTATGACTTTGAAGGAAGCTCGAATTTCATTGCATGGAAGGATCGCATGGAGGTGTTGCTTGATGACAAAGAATGGTTGGAATATGTCAAGATAGACATTCCAAAACCATGATCAACTGATGCTTAGAACCTATCCCAGTGGGAGAAAGATGTAGCCAAGGCAAGGAGAATTATCTTGGAGGGAGTGTGATACCACATTGTCTAAAATATCCATGGGAAAGGAACTCCTTTCGCAATGTGGAAGGAACTGATGAAGCCTTCAAAGATAAACTTCGAAATATCAAGTGCAGAAGAATGATATTATTTCGCAATATCTCACTAGATTTACACAAGTTTGAGATGAGATTGGAAGGGTTGGTTTGAATGTTGGAGAATATGACCTGGTGAGCATTGCTCTTCTAGACCTTGCCAAAATCTAGCATAACTCCTAGGACTTGGTGAATGAGAAGGAGAAATTATCAAATTGGGAATGCTTATGGTTTGATTTGGTACAAGAAGAGATCGGGTAGAATACCAGAGATGGAAGTTCATCTAAGGGAGAGGATGAAGAAATTTTTGCATTAGTTGGAAAGGAAACCATGGGAAAAGGGAAGAAGTCTCAAACCAAACAAGAATCCATCCAAGGGGCCAAGAAGAAATACTTGTCCAAAATAAAATGCTTCAATTTTCATGAATTCGGGCACTATACTACAAAGTGTCTATAGAAAAGTTCTTGCAAGAAGAACTTAGGAGGAGCAACATGTGAAGAATTGGACTCACAATTTGAGCTAGACTTCACCCTTAACACATGCATGGCTAGTACTATGATTGGGAGTGTGTGGCACTTGGAATCAGGTGCCTCATTCCACATCACAGGGTGTAGAGAGGTTTTCAGTGATGTGTAGGAGAAAGATCTCCATATGCATATTGAGGTTGGAGACAACATAAGGTACAATACTACCGATATTAGTACAATAACCTTTAAGAGGGACTCGGTATCCCCTCTTGGTCCCAAATATGTCATGTTTGTTCCAGACCTAAAGAAGAACCTCATCTTTGTAGTAGTTTTGGAAGACCATGGTCATGATGTGATCTTCAGTAAAGGTAAAGCCTTTTTGAGGCACATAACCACTAGATAGGTGAAGAAAATCGAGGTTCATGTGAAGAACCTGTATAAAATTGATGTGAAAGATTATGTCGCATTAAGCAGTAAGGAAGAGAAGGTGTAAAGTCACGATGTCAGTGAACTTTGGCTAATTAAATCTGAACATGGGTCAGGCCCCAACAAGCCAACAAATGGTATTGTTGCTGGGATTGGGATCTGCATAGAGATGTCTGATGTCGTATCAGTGGAATCCGACAAAGAAAGGAATTGAAAATTGGTTGGACAGAAAGATTCATGAGTTCATGGTGTAGGAAAACAAGAATCCGCACTTATTGTTGGTGTCCAAGTAGGGGTGATTATCTATCTGATTCCGACATTAATCTTATCAATCCGGGTGCGTATCCTTTTAAGACAATGCGCAAGGTATATGCATGGGCAAACGCGTGATCCTTCCCAACCAAGGGTTCATGGTTTAAGATTCAAAACATAAATGCAAGATTAACCATTTACAGAACTGCAGAAATAATCATAAACAGTAAAGAACTGTAACAACAACATGAACTAATAAATCACACACACACAAAGATGCAACACCTGATCAGAAGAGCAGACCCAGCTCTCTAATCAGGGTTGCATTAGCCATGATAAGAATTAGAACAACAAAATAGATAATCTTTTATTAATCGGTAACAGAATTTTACAATGTTGATGGGTGAATGCCCATTCATAGGATCAACCTGCGTTTTATACACAGCGAGGGAGATTAACAGTCCTCCCGAGAACATAGAAAATTTAGATACAAATATATACATTGGTTGGAACGGTATCAGCATCAGATGCCTGGGATAGCAGGAAGGCCCAAGAATAGTTCAGGGCATCTGTTCTCCAAGCTATGTGACCTCCTGTTGATCGGTCGTTACTAGTTCTGTTGCAATACGCCGAGTTGAGGGTTCCTGTTCTCATGTTGTGGTCAAACACATAGTTTAGTACTACAAATAGATAGACTCCATGTGTTTTAATTCATTAATTAAAATATACCAATAGGAAAATAAAGGGGGGGATTTACCTTGTAAATTTAACATAACAGCATGGGTAAATAAGTGCAAATATGTTAGAAAGGGTAAAGGAAATAGGCAGAAAGATGGCCCGATTTGGTACCCAATATCTCCCCCCAACTAGCCTACTACATGTCCTCATGCAGTCCTCTGCTTTCGCAAATCTGGGTTCCGTAGACTGTATGTTAGATGAAGTTGGGCAAGATCATATTCCACGGCCATTTCCATCCCAGGAACTTTAAATTCGTCTGAGAGGACAACTTCCTTCCACCAATCTGTCGAGACGTCATAGGTTGGAGTATATTCATCAGTAGGCAACCAGAGAACAGGGAACTGGAACCGAAGCCCCATCCACTGGGACCCACATGTCTGGACACATGCCACATACCTGGGCACCCTATTAAGTACATGTGCAAAATTTGGTGCCCCAAAAGGTTCTCTTTCCTGGACGGCTGTTGGTGACATCATCCATCTCCTCTGACAACAACTAAGGGCCTCTTTCTGAAATGTGGTGAGTTGATTGACACAAAGATCAAGACACCATTTTTGTGTCCTCACCATTCTATCTCTATTTTCCCAAATCCCTAGAAAGGTCTTGTGTGATCCAGGTGGATATTGGTGGCCACCTGCCAAGTCCACCTGGACCCCCACCATTGTCTTTCTCATCATTTTCAGTTTCCTTAATTGTAGCACAACTTACTATTTTTAGCAGTTTTTCGGGTCCTGAACTTTCGGAGCCGTTTTGAGGCCCTAAACGACGTTTTTTTGGGAATCTGGGGCAACATGGGTCCATGGACCGATGTTGCCCTTCCCAAAGTGGTAGTTCTCGGATAGATCTTTCTAACGAGCTATCGTACGCGTCAAACGGAGATCGTATGCCAAAGTTACGACCCCGGGAAATTGATGTACCAATTTACCCAAACGGGGCCCACAATTTGGCGTTTCATCTTCTAGGGTTAGGTTTCGGGATGTGAAGGGTTTTCCATTGTTTCTCAACAATAAATAGGCCTTCGAGCCTCATTGTAATACAGTTTTTAGGACAGTTCAGAGGCATGTAGCCATCACATCTCTTCTCAGAGATAAGCTACCATCGCCCTAACTAGTTTATTGCCATTTCTGTTTGTAAGCATATTTCAGTATTTTCCATTAATGAAATGAAGTATTATTTCCGCTGCATCTTTGTGTATATGGTTATCTCTGTAATTTGTTGCGTTCCTGTTTAAATCCAGATCAGTGGTATCAGAGCGGTCTGCTTTTTCTCTGTTTTTCTTTGCATGTCCCCAACAAGGTCGGGATATAAGGAGTTAGGGCTTGAACTGGTTGAACCTTTGCAAGACCAGCCTCGCAGATCCCGACGGCCTCCCATGGCGGACGAGAAGAAAGACGAGGGGGCAGGAGATCCCATCAAAATCTTGCTCGAAGAAGCGCTCGAGCGACAACGGAACGCGATGATGGACAGCTTTGCGCAGATCCTTCAGCGGCTACCCAGAAGCGGCGCATCGACTTCCAGCAGCTCCTCTGGAAACGCCACACCCTTTAAGGTACAAGTTAATTTTGAAATCCCCATATTCGAGGGTCAGATAGACGCCGATGCCGTAGATAAATGGTTAAATATGCTAGAGGGTTATTTTTTTGTTCATGAATTTTCGAGTCGGGAAAAGATTTTTTTTGCTCTTCTCAAAGCAGCCCCCCACGTCAAGGACTGGTGGGAAACCTACTGCGAGCAGAAGGATGAAAGTACTGGCTCACTATTTTCAGCCGCACCCACCTGGGATTCATACCGGTATGCCGTCAAGGTCGAGCAGAAGTTTAAACAAAAGAAGCGAGACTTTGGATCTGCGAATCCAAAGCAGGGGAAAGGTGCCCCTAAACCACAGAACAAAGGACAAAGCCAAGGCGGGACAGCCCAAGACAACCAGCCGAAGCTGCAAGCAAAGAGCAACGCCGCGAAGCCGAGAAAGGACACTGGAAAATGGTGCGAGTTCCATAAGAGCTCCACTCACAACACAAGTGAGTGTCGGGCCAAGCAGTCACTGGTGGCTGAGCTAAAGGTTTCAGAATCAGATGCATGTTCCGACTCTGAGTCAGAACCCGATAAGGGGTATGAAAAAGGGAAGCAGATCATTGATGCGGATCCCAGCGCCACTGTTGCTACCGCAAAGATCCAGAAAAATGAACCCGAAGATCCAGAGGAGGAGGAGCGTCTCTTCCACTCCCAGATGTGGGTAAAGGGCTCCCCGATACAGTTCATTGTTGATAGCGGGAGTCAAAAGAACCTCATTTCGGCAGAGGTCGTGAAGCGGTTGGGCTTACCGACCACAGCACATCCACAACCATACACCATTGGGTGGCTTCACCAAGGGCGAGATCTTCGCGTGAGCCAGCAGTGTCGCCTTCCATACAACATCAAGCCCTTCACGGATGAGGTATTGTGTGACATTGCTCCCCTTGAAGTTTGTGATGTATTACTAGGACAACCATACTTGTGGAAGCGACATGCTGTGTATGAATCAAGGCCCCGTGCTGTTATTATTACATTGGGAAATAAGTTGTTCAGGATACCAGAGGTAGCACCACCTGCCGCCATCTCTTTGATTACTGCAAAACAATGCAGTAAGATCATTTCCAAAACCAGGAAATTTGTTTTCCTGATGATACGCCCTCAAGGGAAGAAGAAGACAGTGGCCGCGGCCTCCAAACGGGGTCCCTCTGCACGGCAGCTACAGATGGACAAGATTGTGGAGGAGTACGAAGACATCTTCACCTCCCCGGCAGGGGTTCCTCTGCACTGTCAAGTCAAGCACTCCATCGATCTGACCCCAGGTGCGCCGCTACCCAATGGACCAATTTATCGGCGCTCCGTTCTGGAGAACAATGAAATCAAGAGGCAGATTCAGGAGCTCCTGCAGAAAGGTCACATCCGTCCGAGTTCTTCGCCCTGTGGGAGCCCGATAGTGTTGGTACAGAAGAAGGATGGGACGTGGAGACTCTGTATTGACTATCGGGCGCTGAACAAGATCACTGTCCGTAATAGGTACCCGATCCCGCGGATTGATGACCTCCTAGACCAACTAAAGGGGGCGAAATATTTCAGCAAGATCGATCTGAAGTCAGGATATCACCAGGTACCAATTGAACCCTCAGATGTGTGGAAGACTGCCTTCAAATCCAAGGAGGGCCTCTTCGAATGGTTGGTCATGCCTTTCGGATTGACGAATGCTCCTGCAACCTTTATGAGGCTAATGGATGACATCTTGCGGCCATTCACCAACTCCTTTGTAGTAGTATACTTGGATGACATTCTGATCTTCAGCCAGAGTTGGGAAGAGCACCTCCACCACATCCGACAGGTTCTCCAAACACTGCGGCAACACAAGCTATGTGCCAATTTGGAGAAATGCACTTTTGGCATGACCGAGGTTCAGTATCTGGGATACATCATTGATGAACAGGGGGTGCATGTCGATCCAGCCAAGGTCCAAGTCATTCGGGATTGGCCCTCTCCAACCACTCTAACAGAGCTCCGCAGCTTTCTAGGTCTTGCCAACTTCTACCGCAGGTTTGTGTTGGGATTTTCTCATATTTCTTGGCCCTTGAGTCAAGTCACCAAGGGCGGGGCGAAAGCAAAATTCTTTTGGTCTGAATCTCAACAGAAGGCATTCAGGGAGTTGAAGGATCGCCTCTGCACGGCACCAGTGCTCGCGTTACCAGATTTACAACAACCATTTGAGGTCGAGACAGATGCCTCTGACTATGCTATTGGGGCAGTCCTTACTCAACATGGACATCCAGTGGCATATCACAGTGAAACACTTTCAGACACAGTCCGGAAGTACCCCACTTATGATAAAGAGATGTATTCCATTGTACAGGCCTGCCGACAATGGAAGCATTACATTTTGGGGAAGGAAACGGTCATCCACACAGACCACCGACCTCTGCAGTTCATACAGACCCAAGGGAAATTGCAGAATGATCGCCATCAGAAGTGGTCTACATACCTGCAACAGTTTCACTTGAATATCAAGTATAAAAAGGGCAGCACCAATAATGTTGCAGATTGCCTCAGTCGACCACCGATCATGGCGCTAACCACCGTGCTCAACTCTTGCGGGCACGAGACTTCTGATTGGCCACTTCTCTACAAAAGCGACCCAGAATTCGGCCACACATACCAGACACTCTTGGAGGGTCGGCAGGTTGCAGATTTTCACCTCCAGGATGCCCTATTATGCCACCTCGGTCACCTCTGTGTTCCTTCAAGCGAGCGTGCCAAGATGATTTGGGAAGCACACTACAGTCGGGCTGCTGGGCATTTCGGGGTCGAGAAAACAGTGGCAGTACTGCAAAACTATTTCTATTGGCCGAATCTTCGACAGGATGTTGGGAAGTACATCCGATCATGTACTGCCTGTGCCATTGCCAAACCGACCATTAAGAAGCAAGGCCTCTATACCCCGTTGCCTACCCCTAGTCGACCTTGGGAATCCATCTCCATGGATTACATGTCAGGCCTTCCTTCCACTAAGCATGGAAATGACTGTGTTTTTTTGGTCGTCGACAGGTTCTCAAAGATGGCCATTATGATGGCCTGCAAGAAGAATATCACAGCAGAAGCCACTGCTAAACTCTTCTTTGAACGAGTGTGGGTGCACTTTGGGATCCCACAGTCTATCATCTCAGATCGGGACAGTCGGTTTCTCAGCACCTTTTGGTCCAGTCTCTGGTCAATGCTGGACACCAAACTCACGAAGTCCACAGCCTTCCATCCTCAAACTGATGGCCAGACAGAGGTTGTCAATAGGATGATTGTGCACATTCTGCGCATGTATAACTCAAAGCATCCACGCACATGGGACGAGAGCCTCCCCTACGTTCAGCACAGCTACAACCGAGCTCTTCACAGCTCCACTGGCCATAGCCCTTTTCAGGTGGGTTTGGGATTCCAGCCACTATGCCCCATTGATGTGGCCATGCCACTTGCAGCTACTCACATGAATTCAGCTCATGTCCAGTCCGAAACAGATAAGGCCACCAGCTTCATTGAGCGCATCCAACATATTCGCCAGCAGGTCCATGACATTCTTGAGAAATCAAATGCCAAGTACAATCAGCGACATGATCAACATCGGGTGCCACACAAGTTTCAGGTGGGCGACAAAGTTTGGTTGCATTTGCAAAAGGAACGCCTTACTGGAGCCTATCGGAAATTGAGACCACTCCGATATGGTCCTTACACCATTACTAAGGCTGTGGGAGACAATGCATTTGAGCTCAGCATTCCCCCATTCCTTGGCCTGCACCCAGTATTTAATGTGGACCGCCTTCGGCCATACTTTCCACCATTGCTAGACACATCCGATATTGCAGAACAGCTCAAACCCACAGAATTAAATCCAGATTGCATGGAACAAGCTGCAACTGATCGGATCATGGACACACAGATCAAGAACACTCCCCAACAGAATATCCAACTATATCGAGTTGTCAAAGCGGGCCAACTCCTTCAGCAGGGCAAGTGGCTCACCAGGGAACAAGTTCAGCAGAAGTTTCCTCATCTCATGGAGGAGCTCAACGCAATGGGGACCATTGCTTCCTAAGGGGGGAGGAATGATCCAGGTGGATATTGGTGGCCACCTGCCAAGTCCCCCTGGACCCCCACCATTGTCTTTCTCAGCATTTTCAGTTTCCTTAATTGTAGCACAACTTACTATTTTTAGCAGTTTTTCGGGTCCTGAACTTCCGGAGCCGTTTTGAGGCCCTAAACGACGTTTTTTTGGGAATCTGAGGGCAACATGGGTCCATGGACCGATGTTTCCCTTCCCAAAGTGGTAGTTCTCGGATAGATCTTTCTAACGAGCTATCGTACGCGTCAAACGGAGATCGTATGCCAAAGTTACGACCCCGAGAAATTGATGTACCAATTTACCCAAACGGGGCCCACAATTTGGCGTTTCATCTTCTAGGGTTAGGTTTCGGGATGTGAAGGGTTTTCCATTGTTTCTCAACAATAAATAGGCCTTCGAGCCTCATTGTAATACAGTTTTTAGGACAGTTCAGAGGCATGTAGCCATCACATCTCTTCTCAGAGATAAGCTACCATCGCCCTAACTAGTTTATTGCCATTTCTGTTTGTAAGCATATTTCAGTATTTTCCATTAATGAAATGAAGTATTATTTCCGCTGCATCTTTGTGTATATGGTTATCTCTGTAATTTGTTGCGTTCCTGTTTAAATCCGGATCATTGTGCTTATTGAGCATTGTGTCTGACCTCTCATACTCCCCTCTTACTATAAATGGTTTAGTAACTTGATTGGATTCAAAAGTGTTACTAGCCTTCTGCCAATGAATTTGGTTAAAATCGTAAGAGGTGAGGGCCCTCAAATGAATGTCCCCCACATATGGGGCCGGGTTGAAATCTCTGTCTAGCCGCAGTAAGTACCTGTGCAAGTACAATTCACACATCAGATGTTGTGTGGGTACATCGTGACTCCTCAAAATCTGGAGGAGTTGCACACCGTCCTCCATCTCATAGCTGACCTCATTCTTAATACTTTCCATGCAGGATAAAAGGAAAAATTCATGCAAAAGTAAGAAATAACAAGAAGTAGGGGGATGACATACCATAACCTGTTGCACCAGCTTGAACATCTGCTCCTTGTCAGCCTTCAGCTCTGCCGCTTTCTTCTCCAGTTGTTCTATCTTGAGTTGCTGTTTTGCCTGCTGTAACCTCATCACATCCATACGCTCCACATATCCAAAAATTGTTGTGGAGGCCCTTTCCTCAGTCCTTTTGATTTCGTTTTTATATTGCGTCGTAGTAGACTTCCAAGACTGAATTTCAGCTATTAGGGAATACTCCTGATCTTCAAATAATTGGTCGATTAGGTCTGTCTGAGTGTCGGCAGAGGTCATGACTATTTGGTTTTTTTGGATTTTTGTGTCAACCCGAATAGTTTTGGCCTTTCTGGCTTGCCGTTTGTGCTTCCTTAATTGTTTCTGCATTTTATTCACCTTCTTTCTCAGCTTCCTCACTTCCATTTTGAGCTGCATCGTTTCCTTGAACTACAGCTGGTACTTTTGTTTCATCGGAAGCCTTCGCTATTCACACAACTCTATCCACTCTTGCTTAACCAATATTTCCTCAACCGGAGGCAAATCCCTCAAAACATCTTCTGCTATGTTGACTAGGGGATTTTCCTTCCCTGCTTGCTCTTCATGCTCAACAGCCCCCTCACCTGGTTGTATCGTTGGCTCAGTTGTTGGGACCATTTCACTTGGTCCCTCCTCTTCACCAACAACAATCTCCTCTTTGTGCACATGCACTGCAATTGGCAATGTGATAGCGAGACATTCTCCCACTGTTGTGTCTATTGTAATTCCTCTCGGTTCTCCATCTTCTAAACTTTCTCTTCTCCTTTCCTGCTCCAGGGCACCCACCACCTGAGTGGCTTCCAATCTATAAGTTTGTGGCCTCTGTAACAAATTCAGAGCCATCGAGATTACAACATCTTCTTTTTCTCCCCGTCGAGGGGAACGAGTCACTCTCGCTCCTCTTGGAATCGAGGCGGAGAAAGGGGACTGGGGTGCATCTTCTACTGCTTCCTCAATGGGTCCCACAGTTTCCTCAACTCTGGGCCCTTCTTTTCTTTGTCCTTCCTCTTCTCTGAGTTCCATGGTTAGAGTGGTCACGACCTCCCCTTCAACCGGATTTTCCTCCTCCATTATTTCCATGCCGGTAGGGGATCCCTATGGGGTTCCCTTTGTCAACATATCAACTGCTTCGCCCACACTGGCTTGTTGTGGGTCTTCTCCCATGACCGCCGTAGCGTCCTCTTGTTCTACTAGTCCCATGGGTGAAGCTAGTTCTTGTGGTATAGCCTCATCCACGGTACTGGCGGGCCTTTCTGTATCAACCCCTGTGTCTGCCATTGTCTCCATATTTTCCGCTCGGTCCTGGGGAGCTACCTCATCCCCCAATTCCTCTGTTTCCACCTCCATCTCCTCTGGTTCCTCCTGATCGACATAGTCATATTCGACAGGATCCTCCTCCATGGCATTGGATTCTTTTGCCCTAGCGGCCATAACAACTGCTATCTGTTCCTCCGTGGAGTCCTGAAACACCTCCCACGGAATTGAAATCTATCCAATGGCGTTCAATTTCAACAGCCGCACCAACCCATGATGCGTAACGACCACCAGTACCTGTCGAGCCCCCTAAGTCGAATGCACCATTAGATGAAGGCTCCTTAGCAGGAAGTAGGGCACATTCATGGAGAAAGCCTCTGCCTATGGAAATTGCAGATGGGCTAGTATGTGGAGGTGATATCTGAAGATTGTGGAGTACTTGCCCTCATATGTCATATATTTGATAACGAATTTTGCTACTTCTCCCCATAGATATCGTAGCGAGTTTCTATCTACTCCCTAACTTTCTATGCTATACTCTCTTCGGCTTGAAGGAAGGCCTCGGGGAATTCTGAAAGGGGATTTCTCCTTACAAACCATCGTTCCCCAACTTGCAGAAGCCTAGTGACTTCTGCCACGATTTCTTCTATTATGGGAATCACCACTCTGCGAACCCACGAGCCTTCTTCCCCCAAGTTTCGTGTGAATTCCACTATCAATTCTTCTTCAAATCCCCTTAACCTGTCAAAATATACATCCCATCCTGCGTTTTGAAAGACCTGCCATACCTCCCAATTACTCCAAACTACCCTTGTTCTCTCAGGTTCATGGCGAATTGATCGGCCACCTATCGTTGCGAAGGCAAAAATAGCACGTCGACTGCAGTTGGTTGATAGGGGAGAGTGACAGGTCTCCAAACCATTAGAGGTTGAAATAATGTCATGGCTAATTTGGAAAAGATGGGACAATCAGTACTGGTACGTATGGGAGTAATGGAAAATCCAGTACTGGTACGTATGGGGGTAATGGAAAATCTAGTACTTGTACATTTGGATATTATAGAGTTCAGGCTTCTGTGATCCATATCAAGTTTGTGAGAGATTTATCGGCGAAAATCACATGCGATACCATTTGTCGACGCGTTTCGAACCAACTAGTGTGGTTCATCGTCAGGACGATGAACCACACTAGTCCTGACGATGAACCACACTAGTTGGTTCGAAACGCGTCGACAAATGGTATCCCATGTGATTTTCGTCGATAAGTCTCTCAAAAACGTTTGGATATCATGGCAAGTTAGGGTGGTACAGAGGTGTAATTTGAAAATTAAATGCGGCGCGTGGGGAGGTGACCGATATGACCTGGTGGTATGAATCTGCATCCCAAAGTTTAAAAAAAAAAATACAATTACAACGTACCGCCATCATCATATTCGGTTGAGTGGGATTATGTGCACTAAATGCTTTTCATGGTATGTCGTCATTTCTTTTGATGGTTCCCCCCCCCCCCCAACTTTAATGATGGCCATCCTCGGCACGTTTATTTGTCCTTTTTGGAATATTTAATTAAATCCATAAAACGACAGAGACGTACTTGCAGACTTACCTGACGGAGTGACAGCACAGTGTGTAGTAGCAACTTGAGTGGCAGCACAGTGAGTAACTGCAACAATGAGTAACAATTGCTCTGAAGTAGTGGAACAGTGAGTAGTAGCAACAGTGAGTAACGACAGTTTCATAGTAATAGTAGTTATGGCATTTACAGAGTAATAGAAGTTACGGTGTAACGGCAGATGTGGAGTAACAGCAGTTACGGTGTAACGACAAATATAGAGTAATGGCAGCTACAGTCTAATGACAGTTGCGGAGTAACGACAGCTACGGTGTAACGGCAGTTGTGGAGTAACGCCAGCTACGGTGTAACAAAAGTCACAGAGTAACAACAGCTATGGTGTAACAGCAGTTTCATAGTAACAACAGCTATGGTGTAATGGTAGTTGTGGAATAACAACAACTACGGTGTAACAATAGTTATGGAGTAATGGTAGCTACGGTGTAACATCAGTTATGGAGTAACAACAGCTATGGTGTAACAATAGTTATGGAGTAACAATAGCTACGGTGTAACAACAATTGTAGAGTAATAACAACTATGGTGTAACGATAGTTGCAGAGTAACAACAGCTACTGTGTAACGACAGTTACGGACTAACAACAGTTATGGTGTAATAGCAGTTAAAATGACAACGCCATTGTTACCTTTCTCCTCGCCATATTTCTTCGTTGTTCCTGCAAAAGATAAACAAGCAATATATATATATATATATATAGATAGATAGATAGATAGATAGATATTATTTTATTTTTTTAGAATAGAGTGAGGTTGTCTTATTTTCCAATGACCATTAAATCAGATGAAGTAGAAAGATTTTTAACAAAAGCATCTTTAGAGGTTGGATGGTGATATAATTTAAGACGATTTCCATTTACTAGGAATGAAATATGGTTTTCATCTATTGTACTTAGTCTAACCATTCCATTGTCGAACACAGCATCCACTTGATATGGGCCCATCTAGTGAGTGCAAATCTTGCCTTTGAAATATTTAAATCTGGAGTCATACAATAACGCCTAGTCCCCCACCTGAAACACCTTGGTTTTGATGAATTTAACATGCCATTTCGTTCTCTGTTGTTGAATAGCATTAGTTCTCTCGACAGCCACTGCTCGAATTTCGTCCAACTCATTCAGATATTCCAGTCAGTGTTTCTAGGCTTCTGATAAATCTAGGCCTACTTCTAAAGTTGTTCTGAGTGTACTAATCTCAAATTCCACCGGAAACAATGGGGATTTTCCATAGACTAATTCACATGGAGAAAACCCTGTTGTATTCCACCATGTCATCCTGTATGCCCATAGAGCTTCTGGGAGTTTCTATGCCCAATCCTGGCGATGGCTTGCTACTGTCTTTGTCAAGATATTTTCCAATACCTTATTTGTGCTTTTTACCTGTCCATTTGCTTGGGGATGATAGGGGGTTGTCACTTTATGTTTGACCCCATATTTCTGCATTAGCTTTTCTGACATATGGGAAGTGAACTCTGATCCACCGTCTGATACAATCTCTCTTAGAGTCCCATACCTGGCAAAAATTTCTTCAAAAAGGAATTCTGCCACCACTTGCTTTGTTGCAGGCGCATCTCATCTGATTTCCCAGGTTGTCCCATCCATTGACAGCTATCACACCTTCACACATAATTCCGAGTGTCACAGATGATGGAGGGCCAGTAATACCCCATTTGCAGTGCTTTATGACCTGTTCTTTTGTCTGCAAAGTGTCCACTACAGGGTCTGCTATGTGCAGCTTTTAATATCTCAAAAATATCATCTCCTACTACACAACGCTGAAACTGTTGATCCATTCCTGTGTGGAAGAGATATCCTACCATCCATGAATATCTGGTACTGTGGTGAATGATCTTCCTTTGCTCCTTATAGGATAGGTGATGAGGCACTTTACCTGTAGCCAAATAGTTAGCAATATCTACATACCACAGAGTGTTAGCAGAAACTGCAAAAAGATGCTCATCCAAAAAATCATCTTCAATTGGTGTTTCCTTACCATCACATTCTATCCTAGATAAAAAGTCTATGACCACATTGTATTTACCTAGTTTATCTACTATAGTGATATCAAATTCCTATAGCAGTAACAACCACCTTGTAATTCAACCAGGGGTAATAGGTTTGTTCATTAAATACCTGATGGCCACATGATCAGTGTGCACAAAAGTAGGATACTCGGTAATGTAGTGCCGGAACTTGTTGATGGCATAAACGACAACGAGAAATTCCTTCTTAGTCACTGTGTAGTTTAATTCAGTAGAAGCCAAATTTTTACTAACATAGTATACTGCGTAAGGTACTTTGTCCTCTTGTTGTCCCAGTACTGCACCAATTGCTGTCTGAGAGGCATCCGTATGAATGTGGAATGGTAATGCCTAGTTAGGTCCTCTAAGGATTGGAGCACTGCAAACTAACTCTTTAATTCTTGTAAATGTTGCATCACAGTCTTTAGTCCACACAAATTCTGAATCTTTCATTAGTAATTGAAACAGTGGGTGTGCTACTTTTGCAAATTTTTCTATGAAACATCTATAATAACTAGCACAACCAATGAAACTACATATTTTTGTGACCGTTTTAGGTGTTGGAAAGTGCAGAATTACCTGTATCTTTGCTGGATCCATTCTGATTCCTTCAGCTAAGAGTAAATGTCCCAGAACGATTCCCTCTTCCATCATCATGTGACATTTCATTGTACTCAGAGAGACGCATGCTTGTATACATCTTGCAAGAACTTTTCCTAGATTTTTCAATCTTGCCATGAATGAGTCCCCATATGGAGTAAAGTCATCCATATAGATCTGAACACTGTCATTTATCAAGTCAGAGAATATTCCTAGCATTGCCCTCTGGAATGTCGCGGGAGCATTACACAGGCCAAAAGGAAGGACCCAGTATGCAAATGTCCCCTAAGGGCATGTGAATGTGGTCTTGTCCTGGTCCTCAGGAGCAATCTACATCTGGTTATATCCACTAAACCCATCCAAAAAAGAGAAATACTTTTTACCAGCCAATGTGTCCAACACTTGATCAATACATGGTAAAGGGAAGTGGTCTTTCTGTGTCGCCTTGTTCAACTCTCGATAATCTACGTAGATACATCATTTGCCATTATTTTTGGGGACCATTACCAGTGGTGAGACCCACTGGCTATCTGAGATTGGGTAGATGAAACCCACATCCAGTAACTTTTGAAGTTCTTCTTTGACCACGTTCTTCAACATCAGGTTCATCCTCCTCTGAGGTTGCCTTATAGGACGACAAACCTCCTTGATGTATATGTGATGGGTGCATAAGTTAGACAGGATTCCCTTCATATCAAAATAATCCCAGGCGAAGGCCTCCTTATGTTTCCGCAGAATGTCTATAAGTTGCTCCTTCTAAGATTCTGACAGGTTCAGATTAATGTTCAAGGTTCTCCCAGGTTCCAATTCCACTTGTATACTTTTATGGGGTGCATCAGCAGGTGTTTCCTCTAATCCTTCCGCTGTTTCCATACCTTCCTGAGTCTCACAGCTCAGGATGGATTCTAAGATCTACCAGTTTGATTCTGAAACAGAATGGGGATCATCCATGAAAGAAGTGATCACATCATCTTCTGATCCTGCTTTCAATTGTAGGGCCTATCCAATAGTAAGGACAGGTCGTACTTCTTCATCTTCCATTCCATCCTCTACTGCAGATACAACCTTCTTACTGCCTGCTGGTTTTATAGGTGAATTTGGTTCTGCCGGTGGATATAACACTAAATTCTTAGTGTTATGCCCATTCGATATGACCATATTCCTGTTAGGATATTCCGACACATAGGATATAGTTAAGTTCAACTTGGTCTAGTATAGAGTTAGGTAAAGTGTGTTTCTTTACCATTGTACATTTTGTAACTTACAATCCGACGGTCACGATATGTAGTGATCCGACGGTTCACTCTCACCTCGGTATTACCGACACTTGATCCGTGGCTTGACACTTGATTGGTCCATGAGTTCTATTTAAAGCGCATGGAGGGTCATTGTTCGAGTAATCCGTGCATGAGAGAAGCTTATGTAAATTTTCATTCTTTGATTAATAAATTGCCTGTAGTACCCACGTTGGGACAGGCCGTGGATTGTTTCCCTCCTTGCACTTTGAGGGTTTTAACCACGTCAAAAATACTGGTGTATTGATTTGCGATCTGGTTGTGAGCGGTGTCCTTTTGGTATTCTTTTTGAGGAACTTACCCTATAAATTCCTACATGGTATCACAGCTATTTGAGGGCCGCGTCCATTGGTGATCCAAATCTGAAGCCGGTAGAACTGCATGCGGTTGTCGTTTCCTAGATCTGTTGTTTCTGACTGCTTTCGGGCCGAGAGGACTACTCTGTTGCGTTCGGAGCATCTGTTCCAATGAGGAACCCCTTTCGTTTCACGCGAAAAGGTTTCCGGTAGCCCTAGCTGCGTCATTTTTCAGATCGGGAGGTATACAGTGTTTTTTTTGCAGTTTACTGTTATTTTCTCTCTGCTTATTTCGGTCTCAGTTTATTTAGCCTTTTTTTTTAACCGGATCTATACCTTTCATTTCTACGTATGCTCTTTGCCCTACGACTCTATGTGATCTAGGCAAATCAGAAACAGAAAGGAAGGATTTTTCTCATGTGTATGCTCTTTTCCCTGCACCTTAGTGTGATCTCGGAAAATCAGAAACATTGAGAAAAATATTTAGTTTTTCGGCTAAAGCTAACTTTGAGATTTTTTTTTTTTAATTTCTAGTTTTTTGGCTAAAGCTAACTTCGAGCCGCAAGGTTCATTTTTCTTTGCATATTCGTGTTGGGTTTTGTGTTTTGTGTTTTGTAGGGAAAAAGAGCTTTCTCAAGGCAAGCACGCAAACCAAGGCCCCCCCCACTCGCTCTCTCTCTCTCTCTCTCTCTCTCTCTCTCTCAAATTTTTTGTATAGATCAATTGGTTCAAAGCTATTTTAAGAGAGTAGAGGTCTTGGGTTCAAGTCTCCATTTTGTGGGGGCGGATTTTTTCATTCCTGCACATTCGCGCACTTTGCCGGCAACTTCAACATTTTTTTTTTCAAAAAGCCATAACTTCTTCATCCGGAAGCCTTTTTCAGAGCCGTTTTTTTTAAAACCGCCTATTTTTTCGAGATCTATCCATTGGAACACTTACTTTCAGCATCTTCAGCTTCAGTTTTTTTTTCAAAAAAATGGAAAGTCCATGCCAAGTCATTCTTGATAGCACTAACTACTTCCAATGGGTAGCCTACATGGAAGATTTACTTAGAAGTAAAGGTCTCTTCAGAATAGCCACAGACCAAGAGAAGAAACCAAAAGATGAAGAAAATGTTGCAAAATGGGAAAATAGACAAGATCAAGCACGTGGTTTGATAGGGATGTCTATTTCTCCTGATCTTAGATTCCACATTGTAGACCTTGAGACTCCTCATGAAGCATTAGAAAAACTCGCTAAAGTTTTTGGGATTAAAAATGAAATTAGAGCCCATCAACTTGAAAATGAGTTGCTTACTTTGGATCCTAATAATTTTTCTTGCATTGAAGATTTCTTGTCCAAATTCAAGACCCTTAGATATCTCTTGGAAGGTGTTAAAGTTAAGAAAGAAGATGGTAACCTTATTTATTCCATCCTTACTAAGTTGGGACCAGCCTACTCTGTATTTGTTTCCACTTTCCATTCTACAAGGGAAGCTTTCATTTGTCAAGGAAAAGACTACAAGGCCCCTTCCTTTGACTCCTTTTGTGATTCCTTAATAAGAGAACAAGAAAAACTCTTACACCTTGGTCTTCTTAATCTTGGAAACTCTTCCACGAAAGCGTTAGCTGCCCAGCAGCAACCAAATTCAAAGAATCCTAAGAAGTCATATCCTCAAAAGAATGGTCCTAAACCATCTCAGCCTCAAAATGAAAGATCATTTCAGCAAAATGATAAGACCAATAAAAACAAATGGAAGAAGACTGATAGACATTGTAACTTTTGTAATCGAGATGGCCACTTAGAATCTAAATGCTTTAAGAAGATGGAAGCCTTGGAAACCGCAATGAAGAAACATAACATCCATGTGGAGCCTACTTCAACTTCAACTTCCGGCATGGCACTTTCTACATGTCATTGTCAATCATCTCAGTCTGGTTATGCATTAAATGTATCTTCTTCTTCTTCTCATTCTCATGAGTGGCTCATTGATTCTGGAGCCTCTTGTCACATGGCCAAAAACCAAGCCATGTTTTCTTCTTTAAATGATTGTAACACCAAAAATATATATGTTGGTGATGATAGATCTCTTAATGTTGTAGGGACTGGAACTGTTCATCTAGACAATGGTCAGTTTAATGATGTATTATGTGTTCCAACCTTATCCTGCAACCTTCTATCTGTCTATCAGATAACTCATTCAGGTGAAGGTAAAATTGTTGAATTTTCACCTCATGATGTTGTAATCAAGGATCTAAAAGATCCTAAACAGATTCTAGCTACTGGTCTTGCTGATGATTCCAAAAGGTTGTATAAGTTTCACAACTTTGGGTCATCAAATCTTCCCTCAGTATTTGTTGCTCATAATGATGAAGTGAGCAAACTTTGGCATGAGCGATTTGGTCACTTAAACTATCGCTCCCTTCAGCATCTATGTAAAGAAAATATGGTGACAGGTCTTCCTATGGTATCTTGCAGAGATGGTGTTTGTTCCGGATGTGTACTCGGAAAACATCATCGGGACAGTTTTGACAAACGTGCCTCTTGGCACGCCTCAGCCCCTTTACAGCTTGTGCACAGTGATTTATGTGGTCCTCTTCCTGTTGCTTCATTCTCTGGCTGCAAGTACTTCTTAACTTTCATTGATGATTTCTCCAGACGCACTTGGGTATACTTCTTAAAACTCAAGAGCGAAGTATTTAACACCTTTTTGGCCTTCAAATCCTTTGTTGAAAAACAATCTGGACATCAAATTCTTAAGCTAAGAACTGATAATGGTGGAGAATATGTTAAAAACACATTCATCAACTTTTGCACCGAAAATGGAATTCAAATGCAACATACTGTTCCATACACTCCACAACAAAATGGTGTAGCTGAAAGGAAAAATCGCACCTTAAAGGAAATGGATAATTGTATGCTGCAATCTAAAGGACTCAGTCTTAGTTTTTGGGCCGAAGCAATTAATTGTGCAAATTATATAATCAATCGCACTCCTACTAAGGTTCTAGAGAATATCACTCCAGAAGAAGTTTGGAGTTACATTAAACCAGATGTAAGTCACTTTCGTGTGTTTGGAAGTGAAGCATGGGCCCATATTCCATATGAAAAGCATAAAGCTTTAGAACCTAAGAGTGAGAAATGTACTTTTGTTGGATATTTTGAAGATGTAAAAGGTTATATACTTATTCCATTTAAGTCCAAAAATGTTATCATTATAAGAGATGTAAAATTTGATGAAAATAAATCGGCCTGCGAGCCTAGTCCGGCGGATGTGCCCCCTCTTCCTATCTCTTCTACTTTTGAAAACATTTCTTCTTCAGATGATGAAAGCGAGGATGATAATCCTCCCCCACCTTCTCAGGATCCTCAACTTCCACAATGGGTCCGTGCTACTCGGGATGCAGCCGGTGATCCTATAGATCAGCGACGTACACGTTCTCAGTTTGAAAGAGCCTCTTCTTTACTAGCTCACGCTCCAGTAAATCATGATCCTGACACTTTTGCAGAAGCTTTCGGCCATCCACATTGGGAAGCAGCTATGAATGAAGAATATCATTCATTGATGACAAATGATACATGGGATCTTGTTCCTCTACCAAAGGGACGCAAACTTGTTAGATGTAAATGGGTTTACAGAACCAAGTATGGACCAGATGGGAAAGTTGATAAACATAAAGCTCGTCTCGTTGCTAAGGGCTTTTCACAGGTTGAAGGCATTGACTACACTGAAACCTTCTCCCCTGTTGCCAAAATGAACTCTATCCGCCTTGTTCTTTCCCTTGCTGCCTCTTTAAAATGGGAAGTCCATCAGATGGACGTTAAATCTGCCTTCTTGCATGGGGACTTGCAGGAAGAAATCTATATGGAACAACCCATTGGCTTCATACAAAAAGACTCCAGCCTTGTCTGTCGACTTAAGAAATCCCTTTATGGCCTCAAGCAAGCTCCTCAGGCTTGGTATGCCAAAATGGATAGCTTTCTTTTAGAATCTGGCTTTTCTAGGTGTCATTCTGACAATACTGTCTACACGAAGAAAGTGGGCAACTCTCTTATCATCCTTGTTCTTTATGTTGATGACATAGCTTTGGCTTAGCTAAATCAACCTTAGATCCAGGAGCATCTGGCAAGTACTTTTGGAGGATCCCAGACTGAGAGTAGATCAGTTCTAACTGCTGGGCCCTGAAAATGGCTTGCTCCTCAGAATAGACCCCAGACATGGAGACATCCTTGGAGATCTCAGGTTGCAAAGACTTCAAAAACCACTCTAGACGGTACTCCGGAGGGATTTCGGCTTTAATGAGCCTTTTTCTCCGTCTCCATTCCTGTATGTGATCAGAAATGTGGGTTGCCTTATCCTGACGAAAGGTAGCCAGAAGTTCAGTTCCGGCATCATAGCGGACAGGCAACTGAAAGTGATTCAAGAAGATATTAGCTAAGTCTGCGAACGATGTAAAGCTGCCCCCTGGCAACTCTATGTACCATTTAGCCACATTACCAGTCAAGGTGCGCTGAAAAAGTCTCAACCTAACCGAATCTTCGATGAGGGAGTTAGATGAGCACCACAAATGGAATGTGGTTACATGATCGCCCGGATCTTCACCACTCTTCCCTTCGAATTTTGGGATGTCCGAAGGGAGTTTGGTTGGGACCGGAGGCTAGGCTGGATTGTATCTGATAGGGTCATTCGTTAGCTTAGTGAGATCTGGCAAGTTTAACGTTGCCAGAAATGGAAGCCTAGGAGGACCTAGGGGATTCCACCCAGACTGGGCAGAACTCCCCAAGTTCTGAAAAGATTGTCCTGGGATTTGAGAGGCACCAGGCTGCCCCAAGTGACCAGTAGAACCAGCTGAACCAAAGGGCAAGCCTTGTGGTCCAGCAAAATTCGGAGTTTGACCAACTCCTGCCGTATAAGCTCCATAGCTTGCAAAGTTTCCTCCTATAGAATTGTAAGGAGTCGATAACCCCTGATATGGGTTCCAAGCCGAAGCGAGGGGAGGAATACTTTGAAACATGCTAACCGTGGAATACGGCCTACTTCCTTGTTGACCGATGAATGGATTCGCAGTTCCTGCGTTACTAGCCCCAGGGTTACTCCAACCTTGGAAAGGATTGCTGCTTTGTCCTATTGAAGAAAAAGGCATGGATCCTACCGTTGGGTTGGAATGTGGAATATGACCACTTCCAAAAGGAAAACCCTGAAATGAAGCCGATCCGCCCATCATGGACGTAGCGGCATTGAATGGAACTGACGGAATACCCTGTGATTGGGTGCCAAAAAGGAAGGAACCAGTACTAAAAGCATTGGTTTGGGCATTTCCACTCGTGGACGGAATGGAGGTAGACCCAACCAAAGATGTGCTAGCAAACGATCCGAACAAGGAAGCGGAGGGGATGGAAATGGTTCCTCCCCCTTGCACCGATGTTGGGGTTTGCATAGTCGCAGCACTCGTGGAAGCCATGCTTCCAGTAGTGATCATAAATGGTAAGCGCGTAGCGTAACCTGGACTCGCTGGTCTATATAATGGAGGCCCAACGTATTGCAATACGTCTGGGTAACTAGATGGCAGTGGAGAATTTGGAATCACTAATGATTCTGAAAGTTCTTCTACCTCTACGTTATCCTCCGCTTGAAAGCGAACTTGAGAAAAGACTGGAGCGTCCCTCTCTTGTTCAAAAGTACCAGGCCTTGCTTGGCCGCTAATATCCCCGAGAGGAGGATCAATCCCCGATGCGTCAGCCGGCGTGGGACGGACCCCACCGGTAGTATTCCCTCTGCGCCTTCTAGGAGAAGGCTCTAAACTAGGTGGCGAGAGACCACGAAGTCTTCGAGACCGTCTTGGAGACCGGTCAGCCACTTTGAATTTTTTGTTATGATCTTATCTAAAGACTCAAAAAATTAAAAGCTAGGCCAACTAGGAGCACAGAGCACACACTAAAAAGTTCCTAAAGATACAGCCAGTCAAACAACTTTCAAGTATTTCCGTTCCGGGTGATTGAGACCGGACACCAAAATACGAGAAAGTGAATCAAAGGGCCTTCCGAGGATAGTCTGGGATGATGAGGGCCCAGTCCTATCAGCGAAGGTATCAGAGGAAGTTACGCTGACCTCCTAACAACAGTCTGCGCCGGTGCAAGCCCCCAAGCTTCGCAAGGGTGCCCTCCGGAAGTACTGTCGAGAGTGATACAACGTCGACCTCAGGTGCCACGGGATTCCCCTCCGCAGCCACCTATGCAGATCCCTAGGAGAGGCAACTATGGGTACCAACTCGTCGCAGAAGCCAGGCGGAACAGTCGTGAGGTAAGTTCGGACAAGTAGGAGAGGGGGTATCTCTCTTCCCTGTCTTCACAGACCCTCGTGCTTAACTCCCAGATCCGGAGTCTTCCTGGTCTCCCTAACGCTATTGGATTTACTCTCTTTAATCAGACTCTTATGTTTGACGTTTTGTGTGGCCTTGGAGAGTTAACTCTCCACTCGCCTAATCCAAGGCCCTAAAATCCTAAACTTGTTGGTGTAATAACTAAAACAAAAAGTTCTAGTGGATTTTAATTAAGCGCTTGATTTTATTAGGCTGTTCTTTAAGTCAAAGGTAATGGAGGTGAAACTTATGGTGTTTTATGGACGCAAAAGAAATTAATAAAACCTAGCTACATGCACATGCACTTTTGTTTTCGATGAATAGCAATTTCTATGAGGTTCAGAAGGCACTTGTAATATAAACAAAAAATTTTCCTTTTTCTTTTCAGACTCCACACTCACAAAAACTAACAAAACTAAATATGCCTAAAAAGAGATGCAAACCTTTCCCTAATGCAAGAACTAAATGTGGATGCACAATTCAAAGACTACTCTAAAAACAAAGAAGGAAAGTTGCTGCTTTACCAAATTTTGTCTTGCCACTGAAATGCTCAGATAGAAGATGATTTGTTACTAATCATTTCGTCCAAACAATAAAAACAAGTTTTAAGATAAGAAACAAAGCACTTTCACTTCGCAAAAAAGGAAATCAGATGAGAAGCAAGTTTAAGAAAGCGAAACTCAAAAACTTTCAAAAGATTTTCTTTCAATCAAACCAAAAAGTCTTTTTCAAAGGAAAAACTCTCAAAAATACTGACACCAATGATTGATAAACAAGCAACCAAACACTTTTGTGAATTGACAGCAATGAAATGATGAGAACTCAACAAAAATAAAATGTGTTCGAAGTCGCTTTTGACAATCAAAAGCAGCAATGAAAGTCCAAGAAATCAAAAGACAAGTTTCAAGGAAATGGTAACAAACAACTTTCCCGAAACGAAGGAGCAAATGGTCATAAAAATGATTTCGTTAAGCAAACACAAATGTCATGAAAACAAAATGGACACAAAGATTTTAAGACAATCTTCCCACTCTGCCGAAACAGAGCAATCAAGATTCTTAAACAGAAACCTTGTGTGTCAAAAATCAATGACGCTTGCAATCAACGAAAAACAAGACTAGCACTCCTAGAGAGAGTTCGAAACAAGATGCCCCCTGTTAAACAGAGAACTGTCACTGGGAATTGACTGCTTTAAACCGACCCAAACCACCAGACAGACATTCAGCCAAAAGAAAAATTATAAATCTTGAAAATTATGGAATATACGCGCCTGCAATTACTTGCAGAATGCGTGTACACGCTACTGTAACTAAGGAAACCTGCGTATACGCGGGTTTACTTAGTGCAACTTGCGTATATACGCTTCTGTAATCCAGAAAAAGTGCGTATATGAAGTGTTTCAAGAAAAATAAAAAACACAAACTGAAAAACTGGAACAGCTTGGAGTTCAAGAAAATATCAAACAGTCAGAACCAACAAACAGAGGGACTGAGCCTAGATTGGCTTGAGGACTACCCAAACTAGGAACAACAAGAATGTTGTCCCCAGCGGAGTCGCCAATTCTGGTTGAAGGGAAAGTACCCCTAGAGTCCTTTGGGCTGAGACTCTACCAGACTGAAAATTGCTTATACAAAGAAACACACACACACAGCCATCTTTTTTACTTTTAAGCAAATCCTAATGTTTAGGGTACATACCTAAGGTCCTACGTCCGAGAAGACCGTTAGGGTGCAAACCCTTCTTGGAGTTCCCTTCTTCTTTCTCTGACCTGCAAGACAAACAAATCAAAGAACACAACAGTACATGTATAGAAGTTTATGTATAAATCATCTTTATGCTATAAAGTTAGTTATAAATAATCTTTAAGTAACTACTTTCATAAGAATTCACCACAAGAATCTCATAAGCATAAAGAAAGATTATTCGGGAACAAAGACGTGTTTCTTTATATATAAAGGCAAATAAAGTACATATATCGGAAAGATATCACCTGAACACCTTCAGCAGGCTCCAAGCAAGCTTCCTCCCGGATTCGTTCCAGCCTCCAGCCTTCAACAAGAGCTCCTTCCAAGTCTTACTCAATGATGATGTCAAGGATGAATGATCACCAATACACATGGAAACAAGGGTTTCCTATGCAAAATGGGGGAAGTGCAGGATGCACCAAGGACTTCAGACCTGGTCTAAGGGAAAAATCTCAGCATAATAATCTTGCTCTCCTTTCTCTCTCCCCTTGGCCTTCCCTTTGATGTCTTTTTATACCCTCTCCAAAGTAGTTTTTTAGTTAGGAGTTGGTTGGGAACAGTTGGGCCACGGGCACTAACAGGTGATCCAGTAGGTAAACCCGCGATCACCGCCCGAAAAAGAGGAAATTATATTTTTTTAAGTGTTTTAATAGATACACGCGGGTTGGGTATGACAGACCCGCGTGTACACGCGTTTAACACAGGGCAAAGTCGCGTACAGGGAATAAAACACTGTTTTTTAAATTTTTGGACCAGGTCTGGAAGGAGGGGTTGCCCTAGGCCATAAGTGCAGCATCACAAACCATAAGAGTGAGATTTGGAGCTATAACACTTATTCTTACTGGTAGTGATCCCAACCTTATAAACCATGTGAAGTCCAGCCTTAAAAAGAAATTTGAAATGACAGACTTAGGACACTTACACTATTTTCTCGGTCTTCAAGTCTTGCAATCCCAGGAGGGTATTTTCCTTTCCCAGTCCAAGTATGCTTGTGATATTCTTCGTCATTTTCACATGGAAGACTGTAAGCCAGCCCCTTCTCCCTTTCAGTCTGGAGTCAAACTTTCAGTCTCTTGTACTTCTCCTGAACTTGATGCTACCTTATACCATCAACTTGTCGGAAAACTCTTGTATTTAACCCATACTCGTCCTGATCTTTCCTTTGCTGTTGGCCTTGTTGCTCGTTTTATGCAAAACCCCCGTGAAAGTCATTGGAAAGCAGCTAAAAGAATACTTCGTTATGTTCGAGGTACAGTACAGTTTGGAATTCATTACAGTGCCAAAGCAGCTCCTCTTTTAGTTGGTTTCACTGATTCTGATTGGGCTGGTGACCCTGATGATCGGAAGTCTACTTCCGGTTATGTCTTCACTCTTGGTTCAGGACCTATTACATGGGCTTGTAAGAAACAGGCTACCATTTCTCTTTCGTCAGCAGAAGCAGAGTATCGTGGTGCCGTGGAAGCTAGTAAGGAAGCCTTGTGGCTTCGTCAGATCCTATCAGAGTTTGGCTTTGAGCAGCAGCATCAAACCACACTTTGGTGTGATAATCAAAGTGCCATTCAGCTATGCAAAGATCCAGTCCAGCATCAGCGCAGCAAACACATTGAACTACACATGCACTTCATCAGAAAGCTCATTCATGACCATGTTCTTGAAGTGCAATATTGTCCAACAGATGATCAGGTTGCAGACATCTTCACAAAGGCTCTCACAGAGGCGAAGTTCACTAAACTTCAATATATGCTTGGAGTTCAGGAAGTTGTCACTAAGGGGGGATAGGCTCTAGTGCCTCCTTCCTTCTCCTATTGTGTCATATTTGTAGATACTTCAATCCTATCCCAAGTTTTTCTTAAGGGGGGATGTTAGGATATTCCGACACATAGGATATAGTTAAGTTCAACTTGGTCTAGTATAGAGTTAGGTTAGAGTTAGGTAAAGTGTGTTTCTTTACCGTTGTACATTTTGTAACTTACAATCCGACGGTCACGATATGTAGTGATCCGACAGTTCACTCTCACCTCAGTATTACTGACACTTGATCCGTGGCTTGACACCCGATTGGTCCATGAGTTCTATTTAAAGCACATGTAGGGTCATTTGTAGGGTAATCCGTGCATGAGAGAAGCTCATGTAAATTTTCATTCTTTGATTAATAAATTTCCTGTAGTACCCACGTTGGGACAGGCCGTGGACTGTTTCCCTCCTTGCACTTTGAGGGTTTTAACCACGTCAAAAATACTGGTGTATTGATCTGCGATCTGGTTGTGAGCGGTGTCCTTTTGGTATTCTTTCTGAGGAACTTACCCTGTAAATTCCTACAATTCCTTGAGCGGCACCCAATGTAAGTGTCTGCAATTGCCAACCATGGCCTACCCAAAATTAGGGGATGACCACCCACTGAAGATTGTGTATGTAATACCAGGAAGTCTGTTGCGTAATGCCATGAGTCTACTGAAATTTTCACATCCTCCAGCTTCCCTACAGGTTTGACTATAGATCTGTCTGCTAATTCAAGGACTATAGGTGTATTCTTTAGATTATGAATTCCTAGGACGTGCATGGTTTTAGTAGTGATGACACCTAGGTCTACTAACACATTTGGAATCTCTACCCCATTAATCTGTACTGTCAAGATCGGGTTCCTCGAAACTCCATATTTCACCAGCATTGATTTTCCCATCATAAAATCCGACAACTTTCCCATAACATGTATAGTGAGAGGATCTTTAATTTTCTTGGCAGGTTTCTTTGAACAATATTCCCTAGATTGGCACATCCTTCATGGCTTGTAGCAAGGGAATTTTAATAAATAAGTTCTGCAACTCTCCTAATAAGTCAAATTCAAATTGAGGACTTGGTTTTATCATGATTAATCTCTCTAGGTAAGGTGGTTCAGAATGATGTTGTTTGACAGGAGGCATCTGGGTTCGATCGATTTGCTTTGGCTCTTCACTGACCGGCTCTGCCTCCCTACCTTCACTATCAAGCTGTTCAATGATAACTGGAGGAGGTTGGACGTTAACTATCCGACCTGATCACAGGTTCATTTCATACAGCTCTGCAGTGGAGATACTATATGAAGGCAGGTTAAGAACATCAGCTTGATGAGCTCCCTTATTGTTAGGGTTAGGGTTAGGCTACATTGGGAGCTGTGGACGGGCAGGCTGGTTACTAGGAGGCACATTGGAGGGCAATTGAAGCTGTTTTTGGGGCATCTGCGGAGGCATCTGCTGAGGAAACTGACCAGGAGCAGATCCTTGCCAGGTTGGAGCCCACGGGGAGCTCATACTGGCTTGGGGGTTCCACTGCTGCCAAGGTGGGTACTGGTACTATGGCCACATGGGAGGATAAGGCATGGTCTAGGGATTCATATTACAATTGTTAAAATACTGAGATGGATCCAGGTACATACCTTGATTTCCCGTCGGTGGTCGAGGTGGCCATGGCTTTCGAGATCCCATGAGGTATAGGTGCTCCATGTCCTCCCCAATTCCTTGAAATACTGCTTTCAAGCATGGTAAGGAAGGGCATGAGCTTGTTGCATGATTGAGCTCGTAGATTGCACATTCCTCTAAGGAATTCAGTGGAAATTCCCTCTCCAGATGCTTCTTCCTGCATTCGAACAAAACACCGCCATAGTCCTGTCTAGCTCTAGCTGCTTTTGTTTTACTTGCAGAGTGTCCATCTGGGCTGATAGGGTGTTGAGGATATCTGTTCTCAGATTGTCTAACAAATTTCCAATTTATGCTTTTGTAACACCCCCGCCAGATCCCTTTACTGAACGGACCCCCTTCTTATTTCTCGCAAGCCCCCTTGAGCACTGAATACATAATTTGCAAACATTTTCGAACTTCTCCTTAGAGATATCTCCCTTCCCCACAATGTTGAATAGTTCCATCAAGTCTTCTCAAAGGGATCAAAGGAGTATAGTCTTTAATATTTCCTTATCCAGGTCTGAGTGTCCTGACCTCTGTAAGGTGTAGTTGAACCTGTCCACACAATCTTCCAAGCTTTCATCTTCTTTCTGTGCGAACTTGAAGAGTTCCTCCTTAATGTTCCGTGATTTATAGTAACCCTGGTATTTCCCCAAGAAATCCGTCTACATATCTTCCCATGTAGAAAAGGATTTTCCTCCAAGGCCCATGAACCATCGCAGAGCCGTCCCTTTTAGAGTGGAAGGGAACATTTTCAGCTTCTAGGCATATGTTGTGTAGTCATACCCCCAGCATACTATATCAAACTCGAATAGAAATGTGTCGGGGTCTTCAGAGATAAGCCCATGGAAAGTTGGTAAAGCTGTCAATGGAATAGGCTTTGTAGGTGCACCGGTTCCCAGATCTCCAATAGGGAAATCGATGGTGGAGTTGGTAGGAGCCATGAATATTTTCCAATAATCATTGGGGATCTCAACAGGCTCTGCAGAGGGTGTCTAAGGATTCTTTATTACCAGGATTCGAGCTGCTTTGGTAGCACTTCCCTGGTCTCTTGGTGATGTAAATATCTCCTTGGCTCTTTCTCCTATGGCCTGATGGCTTGATCCTTCGGCTACAACTCCCTTTCCTTTACCAGAATGGTCCGATTCTACCAATGCTCTGCTTGCAACTTCCTCCTCTGCTAACACCAGCTCAAGATTCTCTGAATTAGGTCCACTGCTAGATGCTTCCTCCATGGTCAGAGGGACCTGCTGTGTTGAATCACCACAGAATGCTACAACCGATACTGGCTGTTCCACTGATTATCCTTTTGACTTCACCCTTCTTGCTCCTGGTCTCACAGCTACGCGAGAGGATGCTTCGGATTCAGCCTTTGCTATGATCTCTTGTATATGGTTTTTCTTCCCAGGTTTGGTCTTCCCCTCCTTGGGGCTCTCCCTCTGCCCCTTTTATTGGGTTCTTTGTTCATACAAAAGTTGGATTGATGGGGGGTTTCTGTATGAACCTACAATGCTTCAACCCTGGAGTAAGGTGTCAAAAGACCGTTCCTTCCCCAGGATGAAAGAACTCACAAAAGGAAAGGCAACTTATAACAAAACCTAGGGTTTCAAGCTTGGAGTAGGGTGTCAAAAGACTCCTCCCTCCCTAGGAACAAGAACCAACAACAATCAAACACCACGGGAAACCCTAATATTCTAGATCTGAAGTAGGGTAATAAAAAAAAAAACTGTCCCTCCCTAGGGTAAAAACTAGGGTTTTCCCTCAAAAAGAAAGCACACACAGGTTAAGAAAGAAAAATAATTCTAGCTCAAGGCTTGGAGTAGGGCGTCAAAGGACTCCTCCCTCCCCAGGACAAGAGAATGGCCCAAAATAATAAAAAAACAAAAAAAAACAATGAACAAATTGAAAGAGTACCTATGCTCAGGACCTGAAGTAGACTAAGAAAACTTGTTCTCTCCCCAGGATGAGAGATTGACTATCTGGCTGGTTTGGATTGTTGTTTGCACCTTGTTAGCCTCCCCGGAAGCTTCGCCAAAATGTTGGTGTCCAAGTAGGGGTGATTATCTACCTGATTCCGAAATTAATCTTATCAATCTGGGTGTGTATCCTTTCAAGGAAACGTGCAAGGTATATGCAAGGGCAGACACGTGATCCTTCCCAACCAAGGGTTCTTGGTTTAAGATTCAAAACATAAATGAAAGATTAACCATTTACAGAACTGTAGAAATGATCATAAACAGTAAAGAATTGTAACAACAACACGAACTAATAAATCACACACACACAAAGACGTAGCACCTGATCAGAAGAGCGGGCCCAACTCTCTGATCAAGGTTGCATTAGCCACGAAAATAATTAGAACAACAAAATGGATGATCTTTTATTAATCAGTAATAGAAATTTACAATGTTGATGGATGAACCCCCATTCACAAGATCAACTTGCATTTTATACACAGTGAGGGAGATTAACAATCCTCCCGAAAACATAGCAACCGCAGATAAAAAGATATACATTGGTTGGAACGGTATCAGCATCAGATGCCTGGGATAGCAGGAAGGCCCGACAATAGTTCAGGGCATCTGTTCTCCGAGCTGTGCGACCTCCTGCTAATCGGCCGTTACCATTTTTGTTGCAATACGCCGAGTTGAGGGTTCCTGTTCTCATGTTGTGATCAAACACATAGTTTAGTACCACAAATAGATAGAATCAATGCATTTTACTTCATTAATTAAAATATACCAATAGGACTGTAAAGGGGGGGATTTACCTTGTAAATTTAACATAACAACATGGGTAAATGAGTGCAAATATGTCAAAAAGGGTAATGGAAATAGGTAGAAAGATGGCCCGATTTGGTACCCAACACCTATCAAAGGAAGAGTGGTTATACTGCTACTTATATATGGAAATCCATAAATTTTCTTTGCATCCTTACCCACTGAATTGTACGAGTGGATCGCGAAGCTAGTAGATAGCGAAGGAATGTGTAAACTCGACAAGCCTATTGTTTAAACTCCAAAATTGATGTGCAAACTGGAAGCCTCAGAAGATCAAATTGCACGGGTTGTCATTCACTGGCTCGATCGAATCATAGGAGGATTCATCACCAAATTCACGGTAGATACTTCAGTCAGTTATAGCAAGGCAGAACGACGCTTCCTAAAAGGGCTACAAAGTAAGTACGTTAAATATTTGAACATTTGGATTAAAATTCTATTGTGTGAAAACCAGGTTATGCGAATAAATTGATGTTTGAGGCTATGCGAAGTGTGAGAATCTATAGAAACGTAGGTAGCATAGAACTAGAGACTAGCCCCTTGATTTCAACTCCGCAAGGGGGCAAAGAAGAGCTCGCGAAGGTCTCACCAAGAAGTGTGATCAATCTAATAAGGCAAAGAATAAAATGCACACCACTCCTGCCCACACTACCACTAGTTTCACTGTCTTCACCCCCGTCTTTGCCCATACCACCCCCGCCACCACCGCAAAGAAGTATGGCAAGTGCGATAAAGCTACCAATGTTCAAAGGAGTAGGGAAGGAATATCGAGAACAGTTTTGGTTCGTGATGAAAGTTGTATGGGAAGCACAAGGTGTCACAGATAACAATATAAAGAAGGCAACATTGGTCAGCGCTTTGTAGGATCGTGCACTGACCTCATACATTAAGCATTTCAATGACAATCCAAATGCAGGAATTGCGGATATCCAAGCTACGCTAAACAAAGAATTTAGCAGGCCAAAGTTCAAGGCACAATCGATCATTGGATTCAAGGAGATCACAATGCTGTCAGGCGAGATCCCGTGGGAATTGGATCAAAGAAGGAAGTGCACAATTCGTGAAGTGAACATGACATTAACATATGGGCAAGATCACGAATGGTTTGTAGCATCATTAATGCCGCCTCTATGGAACATGCTATCACAACAAAGGCTAACCACTCAGGCTGAGGCCTTTGAGGTCCTGATGAGATTGCAAGAGACCTTGATACAAGATCCTAACCTGGGAGTTCAAAAAATTCACACGCAGTCGAAAAACTTGTGCCTAGAGATGCATAGTTTGAAACAAGATAGGACAACATGCCCAGAGATGCTTGATGAGGTATGGTGCATAAAATTCCAGTGCCAAGGGAATGACAACGACCATTGCTTACTATTCGTGAATTACCTTGCGGGAGGAGGGCCAATGCCACTAAGACTAGAGGCACAAGCAAGAGCAAGAACGGCACCTGCACTATGGTGTGCGATTTGTCAGATAGGAGGAAAGAATGCTACAGATAACTGCCATATATTACAAAATTATATGCAGAATTCACAACAGTTGTTCTGTAATTTATGTAGGTAGGTAGGACATGATGAGCGCACCTGTCGAAGTTATGAACTGATGATGGATCGAACTCCTACCTACAGAGTTCAAGCTGAAACATGGGCCCTCGATAAAAACATAGGAATGGTGCGCACTGATTTTAGGGACGCAGATGAGGCTGAGGTGGAGGGGGACTAGGAAGAGGTCACGGACAACTGATATGTTACAATTTCCGAGGGCCAGGGCATTATGGCAGTGATTGTACGCATCCAACGTGACCATAATTCTTGTATTGTATTTTGTTTGACCATGATATGGAGGATTTTCCCACACTGATAGCAAGGTTGCACGATAAAGGAGTAGTCCAACCTCCCCCGACTTAGAACTTGCAAATGATGAGGTCTGAGCTTCGCGAGGAAGACCCTAATGTAAATATCGTGCTCCGGAGTGGTATTGCAACAGGGGATGACAAAGGCAAGCAGCCTAAAGAAAGTACCTTGGTTCACAAGGCTCCAATGAAGGAACCAGAATTAGATTTGGAGGGTGCGAAGGAGACCTTCATGGAAGCTAAGAGGAGCTTCACTGATGCCTCCACTTGTGGATGTAAAGATAGAGTGGAGTTATAAATGAATCCATCAATCCTCACTACGTTCTTAAAGACATGCATGAAGCTGCTGCATGACAACAAGGCTATAAAGGGGTTGAAAGAACTCATAACTAGATGCGTTGGGACCGTGCCAGGAGAACCGTGTGTAGTCTAGAAGCTCGGGAAGCACCCGACGCAAATAAGAAGGGAGTTGAGATTCACCACACAGATCAAAGAATATGAGATGGACCAAGTGATTTTGGATCTAGGATCGGATGCGAACATCCTTCCAAAGTAGAAATGGGAGCACATGGGCACGCCTACATTGCAATGGTCTCCTATCCAATTGTGTATGGTGAACCAAAAAAATGTCCTACCTATGGGGAGATTGTAGGGAATCATAGTAGATATCGAAGGAGCAAGTGGGCTAGAAGATTTCAAAGTGATAGCAATTGTTGATGAAAACAATCCCTACCTCATGCTATTGGAAATATATTGGGCCACTGACATGAATGGAGTGATAAATCTAAAGAAGCGCAAGATGATATTTGAGAAAAAGTCATTGCACGTAGTGGTACCTTTAGACCCTGCAGAAGGATCACGCTACATGGAGCCAGTGCACGACTATGACAATGATGATGACCTAGACTGCATCTACAAGATAACAGCGCCTGAGCAAGATTGGTTAAATCCAATTGTGGATGGCTGAATCTCTTGGGAGCGCGAAATCTCCTGCACATCATATTATGACAAGGATATAAAATGATGGCAGAACCGATTACACGAGGTAACCATGCTCAACTGTAACATGATGACAAGATTGTTGTGCTACATAGTGACAGAGGTAAGAGATCTGCCTACATATGACGGTTTAATTAGGTTGGATGACTTCCTGAAAAAATTTGAGAGAGAAGTATTGAAACATCAGCGTGTCGATGCTCTGAAATGGGTACTGTAAACTACACCCGCAATATGGTGGGGTATGCACCAAAAAAGTCTTGAGGATTGGCATGAATGCAGAAGGATGATGCGCATGTAGTTTGGGAAGCCTTAGATGCGATTTAAAGACAAGTATGATGAACAAACCAGCCCGCACACCCACCTATCTAGGTGGATACAGGCATATGGTGTGAAACCTGCACGAATGCACACCATCCTCATGGTAGGTGACATGATCAGTAAGTAGGTGTGGGTAAGGCTATGGTGCAAATGAACCCTTTGGTTGGGACCACGAAGTATGGAAAGACCAAGTGCACAGAAGAATATCCATGCAGAAGCTTATAAGAAAGTACACGAAGCGCTGAACAAGGTCCATAATGTGAAATGGACTGACTGGGACCTATGCATACTAGCAGTTCTCTGGGCTTATAGGATAGCATGTGAAAACCTAATTGTGCAGGCACCACCAAGGCTGGAGTATGAAGCAACCATAGTAAGCCATATAGTACTTGGAGATCTTAGAGCGCGCATGATAGCACCGGTAGATACGACGGTTCATGAAACCTTGGAAGCAGAAATCTAACAGGGAAATTTTAGACTCCAGGAACTTGAAGAAGAAAGGGTATGATTAAGGAAGAAAGTCTGATGGACACAGAATTGAAGAAGTTGGAGGATGAGATAAAGGAATATTTTCTCGGCAAAAATACCATGGTGATAATGCAGGATTCATATGATCACAATGATAGGTTTAAGGAATATCGCCGCGAATTGATCAATATGATGCCTTGGCTGTGACCACACATTGATAAGCGTATTGACTAGGGTAGCACATTATAGATGGTAAAGTGCATGATGCTGACTGTAACAATAAAAGGTGGGTATTCTCCAAGAAACATGATGGATGACAGGATGAAACTTCACACGGGTGTTGTGACCACCTGACTAGATGAAGGAAGTATAGTCTTAGCGCTCCAGGCGGTTGAAAGGAAGCGGGGGACTATAAAATATTCTGCCAGGAGTTGTGCGATGTTGGATCTGCGCAAAGAAGCAAAGAGTCACAAGGTTCGTGTACGCACATGAGGGGTTGTGCTGCCGCATGGGTTGGCCATAAAGTGACCATTGAAGTCACTACTCATGATGGGATTCTCGACTTAAGACCAAATGGAGTGGGCGACAAGCATTTAAGATGCAATTTATGGGCAAGTGGGAAAATCTGCCACCAAGGGAGCATTAATGAACCAGATTTGGGGGGAACAGTCGAATTCAAATTCAAAAAGTGCTATAAATTAAAAAGGGCTACCCAAAAAACAACACTTGGTCATTTGCGAATTGAGATATTGAGTAGAGCCTTGATTGTTGTGTGCCGAGCGTTGATTGAGGCCCTGAGTTCGTGAGTGCTAGATTTCTGGACGAACACAATGGAAACAATTGAGGACGTTATAGAGATAACAAAAATGATTGAAGAAGAGGCCATGTAGGCCCTGACTGTGGGGGATGCTCCCGAAGGTTCTAGAATTGTGGTAGAAATCCTGAAATGATTGTGCATGCCAAGACCCAAGAAGGAAAAACAAGTGATGGTTCCCATATGTGTGTCCCAACGGAACCCATTTCACACCAAGCTGTCAATGGAGGAGAAGGGGAAAGCCATCACCATAGAGATCGATGAAGAAGAGGAAGACTTGGAGGACCTAATCATCACAGAAGATGAGGACGAAGGCATGGAGGAGGAAACTGAGCCTGCGCACCCCCCGACAAAGCTGCCTACCTATGTCCCCCTACAGAAAGGAAAGGCTAGAGTGCCCAAGGACCTTGACGAGACCAAGAGCTCGCTCCAGACTCCGCTCCTCTTAGAAAATATTATTTTTGAGGGCACACACATGGGACGAGTGTCGAGCTTAAAATTAAAATATTAGGACCTCGTTGACCATGAGAAGTTCCCTCACCTTGAAACCTCGCACCTTATGAAGCCCAAGAAAAACACTACGGTAGGGGTTATAGAATTAGTGCTAAAAAGGTGGTTGCATGGAGTGGAAAAGGTTGGGCTACTGAACCTAAGCTGGGTTCCGCATTTCCATCGCACCCAAATAACCATTTTCGTCATCAGGCAACTTCTTTGCTTTATGCATGATGGGTGTTTGTGGATAGAGTAGCCCATCCCCATCATGGTAGACTTGATTCACCACATTTCCCAGCTTCCATGCAAAGGAGAGGACCCCATGGACATCTCGAAAGGGAAAAGATGTGACTTGGCCATCATGGAGGCCACGAAGAAAAAGTACAAGTTGGAAAAGAAGAAAAGGGGCTATGCCATATCCAACATCAATGACAAGGCAGTGAAAGTGCCAACCCAAATACTAGTCAGTAAGGTTATGCGCAAGTACCTCGCAGACGAGGTACCCATGCTGGTGGTCGCATTGGCTGAGAAGTGCATGGAGGGGGTCCATTTTAACTGGTCTGAGTTCCTCTATAAGAAGTTTTTAAAGAATTGCAACAAAGCTTGAGAATAGGGCAAAATGTTCCACTATGCATGGCTTTTGTTGTCCATAGTGCTCGTGGCAAGGGAATTACTGGAGGATAGTCAATTCCTCATGATTGACAAAGATCTGTTAGAGGCCACGAAGTATGCTTCTCTTTGGGCCATAAAGGATGCCACTAGGATCCATGACAATAAAATATTCTCAGTGTCAATGGAGATGATCCTCAGAATGGGGATCAACCGCAAGCCACGGTTGTCACCCACTATTTACAAAAACCTTAAGATTTTTGCAGAATTTAAAGTAGACATCCATAACATTTACATTAGAGCATGCAGGGACCCAACCAAACAATGGAGAAAGCTACCATTTTTAGCCACAGACAATGTCATCTTTAACCCTGGAGACATGGTGGCTGAAGTGGAGCACTCCAGACATCACAGAGATAGAGAAGTCGGCGGCACAAAGGAAGAAAGACGAGGCCAAGCTACACATCACACATTTGGCAGAAAAGATAAGGAAGGAGGTAGTGGTAGCAGAAGTGTGGGCAGTGCGGGACACTGCACAGACAACAAATGAGTAAGAAAAGGCCACAGTAGCAGCAACAGCAGCACAAGAGGTGGCCGTGAAGGCGCGTAAGGGCCTGTTGGATACCTATAATAATAGGTTTCATATTTCATGATTGATTATTGAAAATCCAAATATGCTCTGCTTTGTTACTACAAAGATCCCATATTTCCAGGAAATCAGAGGTGTAGGAAATACTTCAAATATTGAGGACCTTATTACAAGTTTTGTGGATGATTCAACAGTTCAAGCTGGATCATGCCATGTTTCAATTTTGAGTTATAGAATAGAGAAAGAAGTCTGCCCAAACAGCTTAATCTTGGCAGATAAGTAGTTCAGGTAGAGAAACAAAGGTTCCCAAAAGTCTAATCTGGGACCTTGGAAGAGATAAGGGTAGAAGCAGATAGAGTAAAAAGGAAAAAGCCAAAGAAAAGAAAAGGCAATTGAGGGTTGCAAGTCTAAGTGCCCCTCCAAGAAGAAACTAAAAAATGTTAGGTGAAATAGTTGGGTAGGCAGTTGTGGTTGCAGAAAGGACAGGTTCACCATTACATAGTTGTCAAAGATATTTTGCCAAGGCAATGGACATATCAGCAAAAAAGGTGGTGAATTTCATGGATTCACAGCAGAGAGCATCACTAACTTCACTTTTTCCCCTCTACTCCATCATTAACATCCCCTTTCTCAAAGATTCCCCTCCTTCACTTTACTAACTCCTAAATCTACTATTTAACTCCCTTATTCTACCCCTTGCCCTAATAGTAATAACACTAAGGTGTATAAAGCCCTAAATGTTATATATTCCCTCCCCTAGGCATAATAGCCGAGAAATCTGCAAAGAGGGATCATAGTGGCATCTGGCCACCATGGTGAACCTATCTCCGATACTCTTCCTTTGCTGCAGATCATTTCCCCTCAAAAAATACCTTTGCATGGGTAAAAACCCCTCTCTAAACCCCTCTAGCCCACAAACCCTCCGCAAACCTTATAAAAGGCAAAATTCCGCCTTCAGCACGCCCCCAAATGCAAGCGCGGGTGGTCAAAAGTTGAAACATTTGAAAACCATGTCAAAAAACCCACAAACAGTTAATATTTCCGCCGTCCTATCCGCCGTGCACCTTTCACCTCCGCCAGCCGTCGGATCAAGCCTTCCAGATCCGACGGCCCACAACAATATCGGAGCGCTATCCACGTCCGCACGTTAACTCCCGAGAACATGACGTTGCGCCTCGTCACTCCTCCGCCACGCGTCGCCCGATGGACCATCTCGGAGCTCCCTCTGACACCCTGGGCGCCGTACTCTAACCGCCCCGAGAAACCGTGACAGTTAGAGCCTTAACCATGACCGTCACGGTTTCACCTCCGCCCGTCCCCGTTGACCTGTCTGCCATGTCTCGTACCCGCCTCCACCACGCGTCCAGCTCACCGCTGACTGGACTGCCACCTCACCCCCGTTGACCTGTCGTCTTCCGCCACGTCCTCCCCGATGACGTCAGCTGACGTCACATCACCGTGACCCACCAATGACGTCATGCTGACGTCATCGTAAAAAAAAAAAAAAAGCGCCAAATGGGTAAAAATCTCATATTAACCAAATTTCACGCGTTTTTTCACCATTTCATCGTTTTGTCTGCTGAACTCTCTGTTTAACCGTTTCTGCCCGGATTTCCGCCAACCTGTAAATTCAACAAAGGCGACCACTCCAGCAACTGTAGTACACCTTATCACGACTTCTGCACGTCAAGTTACAGGTATTTACCCTGCCCTGCCCTCCATACGACCTGCATTCTGCTCTAAACTGCTCACAGGCATAATAGGACCGTAAAACAGACTTTTTCACCGCTAGAACCGGGTTATACCTCCACCATTGTCTCTGTGAAGTCCAAAAATTCCCTGCAGAGTTGTAACAAACTGCAATTCATCTGAAAACCCCTCGTCCTGCGTTTTCTCGGCTAAATGCCCCGCTGAATACCTCTGAATTACTACCAGGAGCTAAATTGGGCCCCAAAAGAGTCTCTGTAACCAATTACCAGCAGTATTTCAATTTCTAGCTGGTAAATTCCCCTCTGACAGTTCAGAAAATCAAGTTTTTACCACAGAGGGCAATCTGCAGTCTGTCTTTGCCAACTCACTTGTCAAATTGCATTAGTTTATCCCTTCACAAGCTATGGAGACTCCCATTGCTCTCAATATTAAGCCTATCAATGCCCCCCACCAAGAATTAGCATGGAAGCCCCTGGGAGACATGGATTACCAGATGTTGGACTGGTTTCCTATGGGAACTAAGTATAATATCCAGATGTTAAATGAACTGAGAGCCCAGCACATGAGTGGAGCAGATATCCTGGGAATTTGGGAATCAAATTTGCCCATATACAACCTTCCCCAAGTTAATCCCATGCCAGAGCTTATCTACAGTTGCCAAGAGTGCTACGACCCCAGCCAAAGGGCAGTCATTAGCCCCACAGGCCTAGTCCTGTTTCAGATCACTCCAGAGAGTATAAATCAGATGCTGCATTTCCATACAGCCAAGAAATTGACCCCTCTTTCCATGCAAGATTTGATAAAGAGAGGAAATAACCTGTCTAATGACCAGATTGTGAAGATTAACCAGCTATTTGTCACACCTAGCTCTGAAGCAGTCAGAACCCCTCCCATTGGGTACCAATACCTGAATGAGTTGGGCAGGATGATGGTGGACTTGATTGGATATGTCCTGGGATTCAGAGGACTGGAAGATGTAGATGACAGCATATTGGCCATGCTGTCCATATTTGCCCCGGGTAAGCCTCCAGCTATCCACTATGATTATGCAACTTATATAGCTGAGAAGATTCATGACCAGTTCATGAACTTGAAGAGGGAGAGGCTGTTCAGATACACCTCCTACATATACCATCTGTTCTTGTTCAACCAGCCAGCTACCTTCTCTGTCCCTTTGAGGCCACTCAACGCCCAAGGAACCCCAAGATCAGTTGTTTTTTGGACCCCTGTGTTCCATTGTACCTCAGTATCACCTTATACATACTGTGAGTTTATTGATTTATTTGTTCATCCAGCCCTAACAGTGCTGCAAGGTGCCCCTCCTCCTAGACTGACCGATGACATGAAAAGAATTCTTCATTTGAACAAGCTTTACAACATCGGCAACTGGTACTTCTACCAGAATCACACAGTCATTAGGGTGTATGGATGTGAATTAAATCCATTTAGGCTGCCAAGGTACGTTCCCATGAGACTGTTTGCCTTAGAATATTTCAGGCAATTTGGGAACTCAGATTACCTACACTTTCAGAGTAGAAACAAGAAATCACAGTTGAAAGTGAGAAATCAGCTAGGTCCCTTCTTATACAACAGGAAGGAGGAAGGCTGGAAAGAGGCAGACAGGATCCTGGAAGGACTCCAGTTGAAAACTAGTTTTGAGTGGATTCCATATGACCCTAACCACTCTATTTCCCTCAGGAGGATCAGGTATAAGTTAGGCAACTATGCACATGCAAGATTACCTGAAATTGAAAAATATGCAAATGCACCAGATTGGGAAGAGGGCACATTAGTAGAGCAAATGACTAATGAAGAAATACTTGAGCAAGAGGCTAGAAATGTCCAAAAACAAGCTGACTTGGAAACTTGTGGACAGGTGCCTATTTCCTACAGGAGGCAAATTGGGGCAGCCACCACAACACCAGCAACACAACAGCGAACTGCCGAGCAGACAACCCAAGCAGCAAGCAAGGACAAAGGCAAACAGGTGGAACAACCACCTATATTAACAGAAGAACAGGTTGACACCTTGCTACAGCAGCAAGAAGAAATGGAAGAACGGGAGTTGGGGCAGCAACAAGATAAACCACAAACTAGTGGGCAGCAGCCATTACAGCAAAATAAAGAGACAGATTTGCCCGGTTCTACAGAACAGCAGCCCCAAACAGAGTTGTCTCCAAGAACAGACATCAATGTGGACAGCTCAGTCCTCCAAACACCTCAGAAGGAGGACTTAACCAGAAAGAGAGAGAGAGAGACTCCCCAGACTTCATCCTTTATCAGAGGAGAGAAGAGACAAAGATTGAATGACTCCCAAGAGGAGGACATAGCAGTAAGGCAGGCCATGGGCATGGGCCCACCCAGTGGAGAACTCTCGGCCAGCTCATCTCAAAGAGGACCAGATATGACAATGGGAGGAGAGGTCAGCTCTTCTGGCCAGCATAGAGAGGGGCACTCAAGTATAAAGCAGCAGTTCATAGAAATCAAGAGAAGGAGTGATCCCATAAAAGTGCAACTCTATGATCACTTGTTAAAACTAGCTCCCAGCAACCAGCAGAGACTAATGTCTGCTTTTGATGTGAGTGAGGGAAAAATGATAATGAGCCATTTCATGCCCACAACTCTACATCCCCAGTCCACCTCAGACTATTTAAGAACCAATATGGAGGTTCTGGCTAAAGATATTCACCCCATGGATAAGATAGAGTTACACAAACAAACGGGTGAAATGGTGTATGCCTCCCTGGCAGATGAGACACTGGAAAATTACAAGTTAAAGAGCAGCCTAGACAATACATCATCCCAGCTAGAATTGGAACGAGCATCCTCACAAGCCAAGGACAACAGGATCAAATCCTTGGAGGAGGTAATCATAGAGATAGGACATAATCCCAAGGATGTCAAAGGCATCCAAGAACTGCTGAAAATAAGGGATGCAGACATGGCAGCCCTAAGAAAGAAAATCAAACTCCCGGCCACCATCCATCCACAAACAGATGAAGTTGCCCAGCAACGGCAAGAAAAAGATACCACAGACCTGCTGGTATCCTTATACAAAGAGCTGGTTAGGACTCAAGACCAGCTAGGACAAACTGAAGCTGCAAAGGCAGCACTACAGGAAGCACTGAAGCAAAGAGAAGAGGGCCAACCCTCCCAGCCTCCTCCTGTGATAATAAATCTTGAGGAAGTCCCTCCAAAGACTGCTCCTCCTCCTCAGCAAACAGAAGCTACAGCACCAACTACAGCGCCATCCACAGCAGCAACAACTACAACATCAGAACAGGCTGCTAGTCTAGACATGCAAAAGCTGCAAGCAGAGATCCGAGCTATGGAAGCTCAAATGAAAGAGCTGGATGGGCTCAAACAGAACTTGGCTAATGTTAATGAGAAATTTGATAAAAGCAAACAAAATGAGGCAGCCAAGGAGAGAGAGGTGAAAACCCTTAAGAGAAGGATTGCTGAGCTGGAAAAAGAGCTTGCATTGGAAAAGGTAACTGCTCAGATGAAAGCAGTATTATGGAGCAACATTGGAAGATCCATTGCCAACCAGTGGCAATATATTGAGACTATGGATGAGCAAATGGTGCTCATCACCAAAGCAAACAAGGAGATACAGAGAGCCAGGGCAAGCCTTGGACACATGCCAGAAGCAGCTACCAGGATGATCAATATCCTGAATTACAAGACCAGCACTCAATTGGCTACCATGGGAATCAACAACAGGACAGAAACAATTGCCATAGCCAAGAGAGTTGTTACATTGAGAAACTTGGTTGGGACCCTGGAGAGGAGAACACAGGACATGCAGACAGAAATTAACAAATTCCTGGAGAAATTTGTAACACTGCAGAACAGAGGCCTCCCCAACATTTTGAGCAGCGTGGGAAGACTGCTCACCCTGGACAACTATAACAAGAGAATTGATGCCCATGCAGTAGCAGAGATTGCAAAACCTCCCAGCACTTCAGCAGACACAGGGCCAGCCACAGGGCAAATGGTGTATGACAGGGTGGAAAACCTGTTTTTTCTCATGAATGAGATAGAGCATCTGTTTGATACACCACCCAATTTCTTCAAATTCACAGAAGCAGATGAGACTCTAGGCGCAATTTTGGCACATCAACTGCCCACACAGGATGTCTGGAGGCATTTGACCCAGACAATTTTGACAGGCCAGAACCAATAGCGCAGAAGGAAAAAGGCAGACACGCGCAGTGGCAATTTTGGGAATTAAAATTTACAGAAAAAGCAGAGGCTGAGCCAACTCAGCCAGACCAGTCACTCACCACCAGCAGCAGTCAAAGTCACAGCTGACAGGTCCGAGACATAGTGTACCAGCCTACAGTCGGGTCTTCTATGCATTAACTCCAAAAATTCAGACCGACTTAGCTATTCTTATAAAGCTAAATATCTTCTGACAGAGCATTAAAATGCCTGTACTGTGTATTAAATGTGTAATAAATTTTTGACATAATATCTTAAAGAGTTGGTGAGAATGTAAAGACTGAGATAACGCAGAACTCAGATATTTCTGTAGACCACCGCTAGTATATATACACCCTTCACAGATGCTGAAGGGGTTGCTGGAATTTTCTCTTGGATAACTTCCATCTGCTGTAATATTTTCAGAGAATTAATACAAAGGAGGAATGGAACTTCCAGAAGTTTGGTGTATTTGATGTCTTGTGGTGAAGGATGCATGTTACAGGATTCCATGGGTGTTGCATAAAACTATAAGTATTCACAAATCTCTTTGTCATGCGTTTTGAGTCTTTTGTTCTCTTTGTTGTTCTAATGTTTTACACTTGATAGCAAGGTGAAAGGATAGTACCAGGATTTAACCATGTTTACCCTGGACTCAAACTGAGCTATTATATATGTTTTCCTCATATACAGTGAAAGAATTGTAATTCTTAGTTGCTGCAATTCGAAACTGTATTTTTATTGTAACAGTCATTTTCAGGGATTCAACTACTGCCCCTGTGATCTCTGTTTTCTCTTGTCTCCTGTCATTACCCAAAAAATATGTTTTAATGAAGCACTCAAAAGGCCCTGTAAGTTCCATCTTTCATCTCACAGATTCAAACACATTAAGCCACAGACTCCATTGCCCAATGATATTCAACATATCTAAAAACTACATCACTGAAGTCTAAGGGAATTTCATCAACCGAAACACAAACATAACCTGTACTCAATACCTAGCCTAAAACACCATCACTGTAGATATAAATCATAAAGAGAGAGCCCTCTCTGATCACTGTTTGGCTAGAAACAGTGATTAAAAGATTGGTTAGTGGTTACCCCGGCCGTATTCCCTTGGGAGTCATAGGGAACAACCTGGGTGTTAACATAATTGGCGACTCCACTGGGGATAAGACTATTCAATCACTATCTATCTTCCAAAGCTTTCATCAAGCCTGAAGCTAGCCAAGACATCTTAGGACTGTTTCTCTAATAAGGGGCAATCTTAGGGAAGAGCTAACTAGGGAAACTTATCCTAGCCTTGAAACATATATAGTCATTCCAGAGTTCTTATTTTGCCCTTGTAAATACAAAACTTCTGTATAAAGTTCTGAAAGAACACTTAGAAGCTGGCTCCTAAAAGAAACCCAAGGCATACTAGGGCACACCCTGACCCTGATCAACCCATCATTGTTGATAACCCAAATATCATCCCAAAGAACATAAGGAAACAGCACAAGCAGGATAAACCTGCTGATTCAGATATAAGGTCAGACCAACCCATCCTCATTCCCACTCCTTGCAAAGTCCTTTTTCGTTCCACACCCAACTCCCCTAGTTCATCTTCAACCCCTCAAAGTCCTACCTTTCCATCTTCACCATCTGCACATACTCACTCAACCAGTTCTCCACTTGTTATCCATCCTATTAACCCCAGTACACCTGTAATCCCAGTTGTCCCATTTGTTCCTATCAACCCTATTAACCCTATAAACATGGCTAACAGATATGCACCATTGCAGATTCCAGCCAATGCTCCGGCTCTACCCCAAGACTACCAAACTAGACTCTCATTTTTTGACTCCCATGGCCCTTTGACAGCCATCCAGCATGCTAAAAAGATGCAAGACCACTTTGAGACCTATGAAATAGATGATGACAGTGTTAGAATGAGAATTTTTGTCCAAAGCCTAACTGGGGATGTCAGAACTTGGTTTAGATCCTTGAATGCAAATTCCATTGCAACCTCTGAAGTTCTATACCAGGAATTTACCAACAGATGGGAAAAAAAGAGAGATCCACACCATATACTTGGTGAATATAACACTATTAAAAGAGGCCCCAAGAAACGGTGTTGGAATATTGTGCTAGGTTTAACAACATATACAATGCTATTCCCCAGAACTTAAGGCCCCCTCCTGATTTGGCCCTTTATAACTTCCCTGATGGTTTTGACTCTGATATGGCCTATCAGTTGAGAGAAAGAGACCCTCCAACCCTTGCAGAAGCCCAAAGAGTTGCAGTCACGGTAGAGGCCAACCTAATTGCCAAAAGAAACAGGGCAAAGCTGGAAAAGAAGGTTGGTTTCAAGGAAGAGCCCTCGGGCTTTGATCAGAAGTTGGATGCAATACTCAGCATGAAAAGACTAGGTGAGAGAGTGGAATCAGTAGAAAGAAAGTCATCATGGGAAGCACCACAAAACAATACTCCTAGAAACCCAAATTTTAGGAGAACACAGAACCCCAATATAGGAAAAACAGGTGCTGACCAAGATATCAGACCACCTTTTCAAGAAAATTATGCAGAAACTTCCTCGGCTAATCAGCTCAATGAAGATCCTGAGATCAATTTAATAGGTCTGGATGGTAAAAGCCATGTTTTCCTAACACAAGAAGACCATGATGAGGATGAAAACAAAACATTCCAAACACAATCAGGAGAATCCTTTGACTTTAAGCAAGGATATGATACTGCTGTCTATGAAGTCCATAAGCAGTACAAACTAAGAAGTCGGACTGTAAATGCAAATCAGCCTGAAAAGGTAAAGGAGAAACAGCAATCTAAAGAAGCCTCAGTCACTGAACCTAATGACAAAACAAACTTGCCTGCAAAGGAAGTAGTGGTTGAGGAGGTCACTGAATTTCTGTCCACACCACAAGAGCCCACAGCAACATCATCCTCTCACCCAAATCCGAACATCACCCCTCAAGACATGGGCATGGGGGGCAGGTTCCAAAATCAAGATGAAATCCAACAAGAAGATTCATTGAACAAGGAAAGGACTGCTGTCCGTGACCCTAAAATTCAGGTGGATAAACCCTTTGACCTAGGAACAGAGATTGGCAAGTTAAAGATAGCAATTCCCCTTTTAGAGCTAGCCAAGCATGACATATATAAGCAACAGATCAAGAAATCCCTTCAGCTCACCAACAACAAAGATGATGTAAATGTGCTAGATGACACTCCAGAATTACTGTTTGGTCCAGAGGTAGATGGAAAAACAGTAGTCACAGGGGTTTTACCTTTTTATGTCAGCTTACACGTTCATGATAAAATACTGCACAATGCAATGTTTGACTCAGGTGCATCTCACAACCTCATGCCAAAAGCAGTCATGGAAAGATTAAATTTGGATATAACAAGACCATACAAAGACCTGTTTTCTTTTGATTCTAGTCAAGTAAAATGCTTGGGCCTGATTAAGGATTTATGTGTGTCCCTGGTTCAATTTCCCAACAAAACCATTTTAATGGATGTTGTTGTTGCTGATATCCCACCCAAATATGGAATGCTCTTATCAAGATCATGGGGAGCCAAGCTCCAAGGCTCCCTGCAATTAGACATGTCATATGCAACCATCTCTGTCTTTGGACAACCCAAGAGACTTTATAGGGAAACACTCATGAAATACATGGTCAGCAGTGAAGAAAAGCCTCAAAATTTTCCAATATATGCTGTCCATTCGGACATAGACTCCTTCATCCTTTTCAATGACAGCACAAATTCCTTAAGCAATAACATTAAGACCGAAACACCCATACAAGAACAAAACATCCATCAAACAAGTGGCACCTGCCAAAATTTAATCAGCCCAACAATACCCATTCACCCTCCTTTAGTTGTCAAAAATTGTCAAACAAATGATGAAATTATCCTAGGAGACAAATGGGAAAAGAAACCTCAACTCATGCTCACATGGCCATCCCATAAGAAGAATTTAAGATCCCCTGACCAGCAAGATAGTCTGTGGGTCCTAGAGTTTGATGGCTCAGTTAACAAGTTAGGGGCAGGAGCTGGAGTATGGATACATAACAAAGAGAAAGCCTGTGCACAAGGCAGGGCATATAGACTGAACTTTAAATGCACTAACAACATGGCAGAATATGAAGCTCTGCTACTAGGTCTCAAGATTGCAAAATCATTACAAGCACATAGCCTCTCAATCATGGGGGACTCTGATCTAGTAATTCAACAAGTAAAAGGGGATTTTGTCACCAATGACAAAAGATTAAGGTCCTACAGGTCTGCTGTAATTGAAATACTAGAAACTTTCTCCGAGTTTGTTCTCACAAAGATTCCAAGGGGCCACAATCTCCATGCTCACAGCTTGGCAACATTTGCCAGCACCTTCAAATTCCCACTACAACCCAACAATTGTTTCACAGCAGAAGTCAAATATAGGCCTTCTATTCCAAACAATGTCAAAGAATGGCAAGTATTTGAGAATGATAGGCAAATAAACAACTTTTTAACTTTGCAACAAGAGTTTACAGGATTAAATATTGACCTTGAGACAGCAAGTCAATCTCAAATTGTTGATGGAGCAAGTCAATCACAATTACAGTTTCAACAATCTGCTCACCCAATGTCACTTAGGACAGCAAAACAACTGCTCAGCCCAACCATTTTCAACAATGAAAACATTCAACAAATTAAACAAATGGACTGTGAAGAGATGAGTAACATTGAAACTGAAATCATACAACTCAAAGACAACTTCCTCCCAGTGGGCCTTACCCCATTAGAGGATATTTTTGACTCAAATGACATCCCTAGGAAGCCAAAGATGCAGCCATTAGATGCAAGAGTTGAAGAATGTAATATTGGCACTATGGAAAAGCCTAAGATAGTCAAGCTGTCCGCCTCTTTGCCCCCCGATCAAAAGCCCAAATATGTTGATCTCTTTAAAGAATTCCAAGATGTCTTTGCCTGGGGTTATGAAGACTTGAAGTCTTATGATACCTCTGTTATACAGCACACCATTCCCCTCAAGCCTAATCAAAAACCATTCAAACAAAAATTGAGAAGAATCAATCCTGTGCTTCTTCCTTCCATTGAAAAGGAATTACAAAAAATGTTCAAAGCTGGGATCATAGCACCAATCAGGTTTTCTGACTGGATTTCAAATTTGGTCCCTACAAGAAAGAAAACTGGTGAGATTAGACTTTGTGTAGACTTAAGGAATCTGAATCAAGTTTCACTCAAAGATAACTACCCTTTACCAAAAATGGACCACATCCTCCAAAGAGTAGTAGGAGCCTCAAGGATATCACTGCTTGACGGGTTCTCAGGCTTCAATCAAATTTTAGTGCACCCTGATGATCAAGACAAAACTGCATTTACTACCCCATGGGGAACTTTCAAGTATGTGAAAATGCCCTTTGGATTGAAAAATGCAGGGGCAACATTTCAGAGAGCAATGGACATTGCTTTTGCAAAAGAAATTCATGATTTCTTGGTCATTTACTTAGATGATCTCACACCCTTCTCAAAATCTGACCAAGAACATTTGAAACATTTAAGACAGATTTTCATAACATGCAGAAAATATGGCATCTCCTTAAACCCCAAGAAGTCTATATTTGGTTTGGAAGAAGGGAAACTTCTAGGACACATCATTTCGAAAGATGGCATAAGAATTGATCCAGATAGGATACAAGCTATCCTACAAATGCCTCACCCAAGGAATGTCAAAGAGCTTCAAGGATTCTTGGGAAAAATCAACTTTTTGAGAAGGTTTATCCCAAATTTAGCAGAATTGATCAGACTACTAAACAATATGCTAAAGAAAGACTCAAAGGTCAAGTGGACTGTGGAAGCAAAGCAAGCCTTTGAAAGCATAAAACTGGCTTTAACCCAAACCCCGGTATTAACTAATCCTCAGTTTGATAGAGACTTTATCATTTTTTTCTTTCGCCTCCCAGCATACTATTGCTGCTGTATTATTGCAGAAAGATGATCAAGGGAATGAAAAGCCCATTGCTTTTTTCAGCAGAGCTCTTAGAGATGCTCCTTTGAAGTATCAAATAATGGAAAAACAAGCCTATGCCTTGATCAAAGCCATCAAAGACTTTAGGATTTACATCCTTTACTCCCATGTTGTAGCTTATGTACCAAGTCCTATTGTCAAAGACATTCTCACCCAAGAAAACCTAGAGGGTAGAAGAGGAAAATGGATTGCAAACATACTTGAATTTGACATTGAAATAAAACCTACAAAGTTGATTAAAGGGCAAGGTTTGGCCAAGTTAATGACAGAAGCAAATTTCCAAGCCTTAGATATCAACCAACTGGACAGTGAAACAGAGCTGGCGACTCCAAAGATCAACGTAGCCTTTGAACAATCTCCATGGTACTCTGATATCTGTTATGTGTTACAAAACCTGTGTGCTCCCCCAGGACTGTCCAGAACTAAGTCTAGGTTCCTAAAAATGAAAACATCCAAATTTTGTGTGTTAGATGAGAATCTACTCTGGAAGAACCATGAAGGTATTTTGCTGCACTGTCTTCTTGAGAATGAAACTGATAAAATTATGCAAGAATTCCATTCTGGAGACTGTGGTGGACATTTGTACTGGAAGTCCACTGTGGACAAAATATTAAGGGCCGGTTATTACTGGCCCACCATGTTCTCAGATGTGAAGAAATTCACAACATCATGCCACAAGTGCCAGCTGTTTGAAGGCAGAAGACAATTGCTGCCACTTCCTTTGAGGCCCATTTCAACAGAAAGACCTTTTCAACAATGGGGCTTGGATTTCATTGGAGAGATTCATCCCTCATCTTCAGGACAACACAGATGGATTCTAACAGCAACAGACTACTTCACCAAGTGGATTGAAGCTGCCCCATGCAGACAAGCAAATGATTTAGTAATCATTCAATTTTTGGAAAACAATATACTGGCTAGATTTGGCTGCCCAGAAAAGATAATAACAGACAATGCTGCTGCCTTCAAATCCAAGAAAATGATAAATTTCTGTCATAAATTTCACATTACTTTGGGCCATTCTACAGCTTACTATCCTCAGGGAAATGGTCTTGCTGAATCATCAAACAAAAGTTTGATAAACATCATAAAGAAAGTGCTAGAAGAGAACAAAAAGAACTGGCACAAAAAGCTAGTAAATGCTTTATGGGCAGACAGATTAACCACCAAAAGATCAATTGGGACCAGCCCATATCAGTTAGTTTATGGATTAGAGGCCAGATTTCCTTCATCACTAGGTGTGCCAGTTATGAAACTTCTACAAGAAAGTCAAGCAGAGCCAAATGATATGCAAAGAAGGATCAACCAGATAATCTGTTTGCAGCAGACCAGAGAACAAGTTTTCAGCAGAGTGCAAATACTACAGGAAAAACTTAAAAAGGCCTTTGACAGAAGAACCAAAGCAGAAGATTTCAATATGGGAGACAAAGTTCTAAAGTGGGATGCAAGAAGAGAAGAGAAAGGGAAACATGGGAAATTTGATTCTTTGTGGAAAGGACCATTTGCTGTCCAAGCAGTGCAAGGTAATAACACTTATTTCCTTAAAAGTTTGACTGTAACTGAACTGGATGAAGGTCCTGTCAATGGCAGGATGCTGAAGCACTATTATGATGGTCCACTATGATAAGGATCCAAAGGTTCATTGTATATATTCAGGCCTATATATGTTTTCTATTTTTAGTTTGTAAGAAGAGGTTTTCCAAGTGCTGCACCTAGCAGCAATAGGCACATAGAACCAGAGGTTCCCCATCAAAAAGCACACAATTTTGACAGGTTACATGTATCAGAGCTCAAAGATTAAGATGGACAATCGAGCAACAAGGCAATCTGACCTGCTGTTCTTGGTCTTTCAAAAGAAAAACCATCCCCATGTGGAGCCACTGTTGGATACCTATAATAATAGGTTTCATATTTCATGATTGATTATTGAAAATCCAAATATGCTCTGCTTTGTTACTACAAAGATCCCATATTTCCAGGAAATCAGAGGTGTAGGAAATACTTCAAATATTGAGGACCTTATTACAAGTTTTGTGGATGATTCAACAGTTCAAGCTGGATCATGCCATGTTTCAATTTTGAGTTATAGAATAGAGAAAGAAGTCTGCCCAAACAGCTTAATCTTGGCAGATAAGTAGTTCAGGTAGAGAAACAAAGGTTCCCAAAAGTCTAATCTGGGACCTTGGAAGAGATAAGGGTAGAAGCAGATAGAGTAAAAAGGAAAAAGCCAAAGAAAAGAAAAGGCAATTGAGGGTTGCAAGTCTAAGTGCCCCTCCAAGAAGAAACTAAAAAATGTTAGGTGAAATAGTTGGGTAGGCAGTTGTGGTTGCAGAAAGGACAGGTTCACCATTACATAGTTGTCAAAGATATTTTGCCAAGGCAATGGACATATCAGCAAAAAAGGTGGTGAATTTCATGGATTCACAGCAGAGAGCATCACTAACTTCACTTTTTCCCCTCTACTCCATCATTAACATCCCCTTTCTCAAAGATTCCCCTCCTTCACTTTACTAACTCCTAAATCTACTATTTAACTCCCTTATTCTACCCCTTGCCCTAATAGTAATAACACTAAGGTGTATAAAGCCCTAAATGTTATATATTCCCTCCCCTAGGCATAATAGCCGAGAAATCTACAAAGAGGGATCATAGTGGCATCTGGCCACCATGGTGAACCTATCTCCGATACTCTTCCTTTGCTGCAGATCATTTCCCCTCAAAAAATACCTTTGCATGGGTAAAAACCCCTCTCTAAACCCCTCTAGCCCACAAACCCTCCGCAAACCTTATAAAAGGCAAAATTCCGCCTTCAGCACGCCCCCAAATGCAAGCGCGGGTGGTCAAAAGTTGAAACATTTGAAAACCATGTCAAAAAACCCACAAACAGTTAATATTTCCGCCGTCCTATCCGCCGTGCACCTTTCACCTCCGCCAGCCGTCGGATCAAGCCTTCCAGATCCGACGGCCCACAACAATATCGGAGCGCTATCCACGTCCGCACGTTAACTCCCGAGAACATGACGTTGCGCCTCGTCACTCCTCCGCCACGCGTCGCCCGATGGACCATCTCGGAGCTCCCTCTGACACCCTGGGCGCCGTACTCTAACCGCCCCGAGAAACCGTGACGGTTAGAGCCTTAACCATGACCGTCACGGTTTCACCTCCGCCCGTCCCCGTTGACCTGTCTGCCACGTCTCGTACCCGCCTCCACCACGCGTCCAGCTCACCGCTGACTGGACTGCCACCTCACCCCCGTTGACCTGTCGTCTTCCGCCACGTCCTCCCCGATGACGTCAGCTGACGTCACATCACCGTGACCCACCAATGACGTCATGCTGACGTCATCGTAAAAAAAAAAAAAAGCGCCAAATGGGTAAAAATCTCATATTAACCAAATTTCACGCGTTTTTTCACCATTTCATCGTTTTGTCTGCTGAACTCTCTGTTTAACCGTTTCTGCCCGGATTTCCGCCAACCTGTAAATTCAACAAAGGCGACCACTCCAGCAACTGCAGTACACCTTATCACGACTTCTGCACGTCAAGTTACAGGTATTTACCCTGCCCTGCCCTCCATACGACCTGCATTCTGCTCTAAACTGCTCACAGGCATAATAGGACCGTAAAACAGACTTTTTCACCGCTAGAACCGGGTTATACCTCCACCATTGTCTCTGTGAAGTCCAAAAATTCCCTGCAGAGTTGTAACAAACTGCAATTCATCTGAAAACCCCTCGTCCTGCGTTTTCTCGGCTAAATGCCCCGCTGAATACCTCTGAATTACTACCAGGAGCTAAATTGGGCCCCAAAAGAGTCTCTGTAACCAATTACTAGCAGTATTTCAATTTCTAGCTGGTAAATTCCCCTCTGACAGTTCAGAAAATCAAGTTTTTACCACAGAGGGCAATCTGCAGTCTGTCTTTGCCAACTCACTTGTCAAATTGCATTAGTTTATCCCTTCACAAGCTATGGAGACTCCCATTGCTCTCAATATTAAGCCTATCAATGCCCCCCACCAAGAATTAGCATGGAAGCCCCTGGGAGACATGGATTACCAGATGTTGGACTGGTTTCCTATGGGAACTAAGTATAATATCCAGATGTTAAATGAACTGAGAGCCCAGCACATGAGTGGAGCAGATATCCTGGGAATTTGGGAATCAAATTTGCCCATATACAACCTTCCCCAAGTTAATCCCATGCCAGAGCTTATCTACAGTTGCCAAGAGTGCTACGACCCCAGCCAAAGGGCAGTCATTAGCCCCACAGGCCTAGTCCTGTTTCAGATCACTCCAGAGAGTATAAATCAGATGCTGCATTTCCATACAGCCAAGAAATTGACCCCTCTTTCCATGCAAGATTTGATAAAGAGAGGAAATAACCTGTCTAATGACCAGATTGTGAAGATTAACCAGCTATTTGTCACACCTAGCTCTGAAGCAGTCAGAACCCCTCCCATTGGGTACCAATACCTGAATGAGTTGGGCAGGATGATGGTGGACTTGATTGGATATGTCCTGGGATTCAGAGGACTGGAAGATGTAGATGACAGCATATTGGCCATGCTGTCCATATTTGCCCCGGGTAAGCCTCCAGCTATCCACTATGATTATGCAACTTATATAGCTGAGAAGATTCATGACCAGTTCATGAACTTGAAGAGGGAGAGGCTGTTCAGATACACCTCCTACATATACCATCTGTTCTTGTTCAACCAGCCAGCTACCTTCTCTGTCCCTTTGAGGCCACTCAACGCCCAAGGAACCCCAAGATCAGTTGTTTTTTGGACCCCTGTGTTCCATTGTACCTCAGTATCACCTTATACATACTGTGAGTTTATTGATTTATTTGTTCATCCAGCCCTAACAGTGCTGCAAGGTGCCCCTCCTCCTAGACTGACCGATGACATGAAAAGAATTCTTCATTTGAACAAGCTTTACAACATCGGCAACTGGTACTTCTACCAGAATCACACAGTCATTAGGGTGTATGGATGTGAATTAAATCCATTTAGGCTGCCAAGGTACGTTCCCATGAGACTGTTTGCCTTAGAATATTTCAGGCAATTTGGGAACTCAGATTACCTACACTTTCAGAGTAGAAACAAGAAATCACAGTTGAAAGTGAGAAATCAGCTAGGTCCCTTCTTATACAACAGGAAGGAGGAAGGCTGGAAAGAGGCAGACAGGATCCTGGAAGGACTCCAGTTGAAAACTAGTTTTGAGTGGATTCCATATGACCCTAACCACTCTATTTCCCTCAGGAGGATCAGGTATAAGTTAGGCAACTATGCACATGCAAGATTACCTGAAATTGAAAAATATGCAAATGCACCAGATTGGGAAGAGGGCACATTAGTAGAGCAAATGACTAATGAAGAAATACTTGAGCAAGAGGCTAGAAATGTCCAAAAACAAGCTGACTTGGAAACTTGTGGACAGGTGCCTATTTCCTACAGGAGGCAAATTGGGGCAGCCACCACAACACCAGCAACACAACAGCGAACTGCCGAGCAGACAACCCAAGCAGCAAGCAAGGACAAAGGCAAACAGGTGGAACAACCACCTATATTAACAGAAGAACAGGTTGACACCTTGCTACAGCAGCAAGAAGAAATGGAAGAACGGGAGTTGGGGCAGCAACAAGATAAACCACAAACTAGTGGGCAGCAGCCATTACAGCAAAATAAAGAGACAGATTTGCCCGGTTCTACAGAACAGCAGCCCCAAACAGAGTTGTCTCCAAGAACAGACATCAATGTGGACAGCTCAGTCCTCCAAACACCTCAGAAGGAGGACTTAACCAGAAAGAGAGAGAGAGAGACTCCCCAGACTTCATCCTTTATCAGAGGAGAGAAGAGACAAAGATTGAATGACTCCCAAGAGGAGGACATAGCAGTAAGGCAGGCCATGGGCATGGGCCCACCCAGTGGAGAACTCTCGGCCAGCTCATCTCAAAGAGGACCAGATATGACAATGGGAGGAGAGGTCAGCTCTTCTGGCCAGCATAGAGAGGGGCACTCAAGTATAAAGCAGCAGTTCATAGAAATCAAGAGAAGGAGTGATCCCATAAAAGTGCAACTCTATGATCACTTGTTAAAACTAGCTCCCAGCAACCAGCAGAGACTAATGTCTGCTTTTGATGTGAGTGAGGGAAAAATGATAATGAGCCATTTCATGCCCACAACTCTACATCCCCAGTCCACCTCAGACTATTTAAGAACCAATATGGAGGTTCTGGCTAAAGATATTCACCCCATGGATAAGATAGAGTTACACAAACAAACGGGTGAAATGGTGTATGCCTCCCTGGCAGATGAGACACTGGAAAATTACAAGTTAAAGAGCAGCCTAGACAATACATCATCCCAGCTAGAATTGGAACGAGCATCCTCACAAGCCAAGGACAACAGGATCAAATCCTTGGAGGAGGTAATCATAGAGATAGGACATAATCCCAAGGATGTCAAAGGCATCCAAGAACTGCTGAAAATAAGGGATGCAGACATGGCAGCCCTAAGAAAGAAAATCAAACTCCCGGCCACCATCCATCCACAAACAGATGAAGTTGCCCAGCAACGGCAAGAAAAAGATACCACAGACCTGCTGGTATCCTTATACAAAGAGCTGGTTAGGACTCAAGACCAGCTAGGACAAACTGAAGCTGCAAAGGCAGCACTACAGGAAGCACTGAAGCAAAGAGAAGAGGGCCAACCCTCCCAGCCTCCTCCTGTGATAATAAATCTTGAGGAAGTCCCTCCAAAGACTGCTCCTCCTCCTCAGCAAACAGAAGCTACAGCACCAACTACAGCGCCATCCACAGCAGCAACAACTACAACATCAGAACAGGCTGCTAGTCTAGACATGCAAAAGCTGCAAGCAGAGATCCGAGCTATGGAAGCTCAAATGAAAGAGCTGGATGGGCTCAAACAGAACTTGGCTAATGTTAATGAGAAATTTGATAAAAGCAAACAAAATGAGGCAGCCAAGGAGAGAGAGGTGAAAACCCTTAAGAGAAGGATTGCTGAGCTGGAAAAAGAGCTTGCATTGGAAAAGGTAACTGCTCAGATGAAAGCAGTATTATGGAGCAACATTGGAAGATCCATTGCCAACCAGTGGCAATATATTGAGACTATGGATGAGCAAATGGTGCTCATCACCAAAGCAAACAAGGAGATACAGAGAGCCAGGGCAAGCCTTGGACACATGCCAGAAGCAGCTACCAGGATGATCAATATCCTGAATTACAAGACCAGCACTCAATTGGCTACCATGGGAATCAACAACAGGACAGAAACAATTGCCATAGCCAAGAGAGTTGTTACATTGAGAAACTTGGTTGGGACCCTGGAGAGGAGAACACAGGACATGCAGACAGAAATTAACAAATTCCTGGAGAAATTTGTAACACTGCAGAACAGAGGCCTCCCCAACATTTTGAGCAGCGTGGGAAGACTGCTCACCCTGGACAACTATAACAAGAGAATTGATGCCCATGCAGTAGCAGAGATTGCAAAACCTCCCAGCACTTCAGCAGACACAGGGCCAGCCACAGGGCAAATGGTGTATGACAGGGTGGAAAACCTGTTTTTTCTCATGAATGAGATAGAGCATCTGTTTGATACACCACCCAATTTCTTCAAATTCACAGAAGCAGATGAGACTCTAGGCGCAATTTTGGCACATCAACTGCCCACACAGGATGTCTGGAGGCATTTGACCCAGACAATTTTGACAGGCCAGAACCAATAGCGCAGAAGGAAAAAGGCAGACACGCGCAGTGGCAATTTTGGGAATTAAAATTTACAGAAAAAGCAGAGGCTGAGTCAACTCAGCCAGACCAGTCACTCACCACCAGCAGCAGTCAAAGTCACAGCTGACAGGTCCGAGACATAGTGTACCAGCCTACAGTCGGGTCTTCTATGCATTAACTCCAAAAATTCAGACCGACTTAGCTATTCTTATAAAGCTAAATATCTTCTGACAGAGCATTAAAATGCCTGTACTGTGTATTAAATGTGTAATAAATTTTTGACATAATATCTTAAAGAGTTGGTGAGAATGTAAAGACTGAGATAACGCAGAACTCAGATATTTCTGTAGACCACCGCTAGTATATATACACCCTTCACAGATGCTGAAGGGGTTGCTGGAATTTTCTCTTGGATAACTTCCGTCTGCTGTAATATTTTCAGAGAATTAATACAAAGGAGGAATGGAACTTCCAGAAGTTTGGTGTATTTGATGTCTTGTGGTGAAGGATGCATGTTACAGGATTCCATGGGTGTTGCATAAAACTATAAGTATTCACAAATCTCTTTGTCATGCGTTTTGAGTCTTTTGTTCTCTTTGTTGTTCTAATGTTTTACACTTGATAGCAAGGTGAAAGGATAGTACCAGGATTTAACCATGTTTACCCTGGACTCAAACTGAGCTATTATATATGTTTTCCTCATATACAGTGAAAGAATTGTAATTCTTAGTTGCTGCAATTCGAAACTGTATTTTTATTGTAACAGTCATTTTCAGGGATTCAACTACTGCCCCTGTGATCTCTGTTTTCTCTTGTCTCCTGTCATTACCCAAAAAATATGTTTTAATGAAGCACTCAAAAGGCCCTGTAAGTTCCATCTTTCATCTCACAGATTCAAACACATTAAGCCACAGACTCCATTGCCCAATGATATTCAACATATCTAAAAACTACATCACTGAAGTCTAAGGGAATTTCATCAACCGAAACACAAACATAACCTGTACTCAATACCTAGCCTAAAACACCATCACTGTAGATATAAATCATAAAGAGAGAGCCCTCTCTGATCACTGTTTGGCTAGAAACAGTGATTAAAAGATTGGTTAGTGGTTACCCCGGCCGTATTCCCTTGGGAGTCATAGGGAACAACCTGGGTGTTAACAGGGCCAAACTTCACCTTCACATGGGCAAGAAGTAGAGGAAGAAGAGGGAGGTGCAAACCCACAAACCACGTCCACACAATTGAAGCACCAACACCCGGTCAAGCGAACAGGGTCATGCAAGAAGGTAAAGGCATTGAAGTTGTCTATTGTCCCAATCACCCTAATCGAGGGTGATATGCACGACATCGGCGAGACAGTGCATGATGTCACATATAAGGCCCTCTATGTTGGGGGCCTCAGAGTGCAACTACTGGAGTTGCAAGTGCACACTCCTCAGGTTGGTACCATTTCAACCAGCCTCACAGTCAGAACAACAACAGAAGAACAGATGATGTGCGCTCGGGTGACAAATACTGTAGTACTGCTAGAAGGGGCACTAGTGATAGAAAATGAGGCCGAAAGGCCTACGATTAGCACGTTGAAGGGTCTTGACATCAACCTCACTGCACTCTTGTGAGACACTTTATACATTCTATAGGATGGGATAAGTACGGAACTGCGGGGTAGAGAGCTGCGCACTACAAGTCATCAGCGAGCAGAAAATCAATATGGAACAGTTAAGCTTGTAGCACGATGAGGTGGTGTCACAGAATCAAAAACTGGTATAGGTCATAAATGAATCTTGTCAAAGCATCCCATATTTGGCCATCATAGCAGACACTCTAGCAGAGGCGCACATCCACAGGTTAGCACCAGGTATGCGTGAGGCACGGGAGGAAATGACAAAGGTTCAGCTAGAGCTGAACCTTCATATCACCAAGCTGTAGCTAAAGGTGCAGCCGTCCACCCCTCTAGAAGTTAGAGAATAGCATGCTAGCGCTATCATAGTGAGATTGGATGAAATTGGAAGTGTAGTGCACGACTGCACCGACATGTTGGAAGAATCATTAAAGGTCCTCACAAATCTGCAGGAGGTTCCCAACATCCAAATTTTAGAGACAGAGGTGTGAGAACTCCAACAATAGTATGAAAGTGTCAAAGGAACTGTGCAAATGGTGTCCCTCACTCAGAGGCTCGTGTAGATGCAGCAGGCCAAAGTGCTAAAAGAATAGGTGGACATGGTATGACACAAGGAAGCAGTCCTGAAGGCGTGCATTCCGCCTTGGATCGACGAGGCCTTTCACCTTCACAACAGAAATTGAAGGCAAGCTCGAACACATGTAGGGGACATACACACTGATGCAGAGAAGCACTTATGAAATAGAGGTCTCGGAAAAACATATGTAGTAGATCCATCAAGCAGCTGCTCAATGCGATGTTGACCTTGCTGTAGTTCGAGAACAGTTGGAGGGACTCTGCGCAAAGATCGCTGCACTGACAGAATGTTAAGTTATGGTATGTTCTATGCTTATAACAGTTTACTTCTTTTTCTTATTATATTCCACAGATTAGCAATCACATGTACATAAAGTAAAGTGCAGATAGAACATTAAATGATAGATAGAAAACAAGCCAAGACAAGAGACACAAGATGTGGTGGCTAGCCAGGGACAAACCCCACAATGTGTGGGGAAACCCTTTGATCAAATCTTCTTTTATCTTCAATAATTCAGCAGAGAGAAATAGTACAATAAATCTGATTCATATCAGTAGTAGCAAACCCTAGATCAGCAGCATCAGCATTAGCGGCTTCATTATCAAACTAGGGCAGATGATATCTCACAAATCGACCGTCGGATTGACTTCATTCCACCACCAAACGTTTCGGCTTCCAGAGGAGGTTCAGATGAACCTACAGCGTAGTTCATATGAGGAGATATTCTAGGCCACGTAGGTCAATCCTTACTTCTACAGTTGCAGCTTCAGTTTTAGTAGTTTCCGGCTTCAAACTAGGGCAGTCGATGTCTTTCAAACCGTTCGTCGGATTGACGTCATTCCACCACCAAAAGTTGTGGCTTTTAGAGGAGGTTCAGATGAACCTATAGTTCAGTTCCAAAGAGGAGATCTTCTAGGCCACGCAAGTCAATCTTTACTTCTGTAGTTGCAGCTTCAAATTCAACAGCTTCCGGCTTTACATGTGTGAGAGAGAGACCCATTTCATCACAGTAGAGAAGAGACACATTTATGCGCAGTAGAGAGAGAGAGATGTGATGAGATGAGTGAGTGCAAATGAGGAAAATTCCTCTTATATTTATACACAATGTTGGTGTTTGAATAGATGCGACTGTTGGGCTTCTGAGCCTACATGAGTTGTAGGTCGGCTTGATAATAATTCCATAATCAAAATGAATTCATATCTCCATGAATACTTATCAGAATCGGATCATCTTTATATCAATCCTACACCTCTCAATGAGAGGAATCTAATAAAAATATTATCAGCCATGAATAAGATGACCCACATGAAGTTTTTCCCTGGTTGCCAATTTTAACACTCCCTCTCAACCATGGAGAACTTCATCTGAAATCTGTCTATCGGTCATTACTATTCATCCATCAAATGCACTGACCTGTACAGCTTGACCCTTGCCCTGCTCTGCTCTATTCTGCCTATTCTACTTTCTCTTGTTCTGCCCTATACTGATCGGTACTGTTTTTCTCTATTTTGCTCCACTCTTGCATTGTTTTGTTCTGCTCTTCTTTTGTATGAATTATGAAGAAGAAGAAATGATCGAGGATGTACCATACTGACTCAAAGTTAGTCTCAGAGTATGTACCACTAGTCCCAGACCAATCTCAACCAACCCAAAGTCGGCGTCATAGTGAGTACAAATCCACTGGTCCTAAACCAGTATCATCCTCCATTGACTCAAAGTCAGTCTCAGAGTGCGTACTACTGGTCCCAGACCAGTCTCAACTGACCTGAGGTCAGCTTCATAGTAAGTACCACTCCTACCACTGGTCCCAGACCAGTATCGCAGTCTCAGAGAGTGTACCACTAGTCCCAGACCAATCTCAACCAACTCGAAGTCAGCGTCATAGTATGTACAACTCTCACTGGTCCCAGACCAGTACTGCACTGACACGAAGTCAGTCTCGGAGTATGTACCACTGGTCCTAGACCAGTCTCGACTGACCCGAAGTCAGCGTCATAGTATGGTACAACTCTTACCACTGGTCCCAGACCAGTATGGCAGTCTCAGAGAGTGTGCCACTGGTCCCAGACCAATCTCAACTGACTCGAAGTCAGTGTCATAGTATGTACCACTCTCACTGGTCCCAGACCAGTACTGCACTAACACAAAGTTAGTCTCGAAGTATGTACCACTGGTCCCAGACCAGTCTCAACCAACCCAAAATTAGCGTCATAGTATGGTACAACTCCCACTGGTCCCAGACCAGTATCATTGATCCCAGATCAATTAAGGTCATCCTAGCATAGGGAGTACGGTAGATACAACAATGCATCCATCGGCACTACTATGGTCCCTAACTTCATTCCTTGCTCATTGATCAGATGAGAGGTACTTCCCATGAGTCCCAGACTGCATGGGTAGGAAGCCTCAACAAGAGAACTAATCAATCTTGTCCTCACAGGAGAACACATCAATCCTGCTACAATCGCCATGGAGAACACATCAATCCAGGCCGCCATGGAGAACATATCAATCCAGGCCTCACAGGAGAACACATCAATCCTATTACATAATCACCATGGAAAATACATCAATCCAGGTCTCATAGGAGAACTAATCATCCTGCTACATAGGAGAGAAAATCATCTTGTTCCACAAGAGAGCGAATCATCTTGTCCCACAAGAGAGCGAATCATCTTGTTCCAATGCACACCACCAGGGGAGGGTGAGTCACCCTGTGGTCGTATGTTGTTCCAGTAATAACCGCAAGCCCTCAGAGCTCCCAGAGCTCAATGTATGCAACATGCAGGACCCTTGTACAAGGGTTTCTTGCCGACTCCAAGTTGTTTGGGAAAATCACAGATTAGATCTTTCCTCGGGGATTTGACAAGGTGTATCAACCTGTACATCATCTTAATACGATGGATCCTCCTTGCTCATCAACTTACCATATCCCAGATGATGTCTATCTGCCGGAGCAATCGACGAATATGGGATTCCTCAATAATCGAATCCCACCTCTCGTTGTTATAGAGAATCACAGTGGTATCCAATGTAAATCCAAATAGCTCACTGAAGAGATTTCACAACTAGACTGCCTCACACGAGGTCATGCTAGAAACAATATATCCTGCTTCGGCGGTGCTCAAAGCCACCGACTTCTGATTCCTTCTCATCCAGGATATCGAAGCAGATCCCAAGGTGAAACAACACCCAAAAGTGCTCTTACAGTCCACCACACTTCCTACCCAATCAACATCAGTATATCCAAGTAGTCTCACATCTCCAACAGTGTATCTTAATCCATGAGAGATTGTGTCCTGAAGACATCTCAGAATATTCCTAGCATCAATGCAGTGAGGCTCAACCAAATATGAGCTCACAGTGCTAACTGCAAAGCATATGTTTAGACGGAGGTTCACCAAGAACATTAATGCGAATGAGTTTTTGAAACTCAGAGGCATTTCCCAAGTCTGGTCTGACATCACTACCATATAACTTCTAAAAGTTAAGATCCTCGAGGTAGTCACAGGCTTGCAGTCCATCATACCAAACCTTTCCAATTTCTTTACCACATATTTTCCTTGAGATAGGAAAATTTCCCTTGGCTTCTGCCATACTTCAAGTCCTTGGTCCTTCATTTCAAATTCAGAAGCCAGCTTCCTATTACATTTGTGAATGAGAGGGTCTGCACCTATTAGAAAGAGGTCATCCACATACAACACCAGTATGAGAGGCTTGCCATCTTCAACCTTAAAGTAAAGGTTAGGATTAACTTCACTCCTAGTGAATCCCAGCTTCATCAAGTAGCTATTGATCCTCTCATAACATGCTCGGGGTGCTTGCTTCAGCCCATAGAGAGCCTTCTTCAACCTCTATACATGATATTTTCAATCATAAATCTCAAATTCTTCAGGTTGCCCCATGTAGACCTCTTCTTTGATATAACCATGCAACAACGTGGTCTTGACATCCATCTGATGTAGGTTCCATCCTTGTGAAGCCACAAGGGCTATGATCAAGTAGATGGTCGTATATCTGGAAATAGATGCAAATATCATAGTCTATACCTTCCTTCTGGGATAAACCACGAGCAAAAAAATGAACCTTATACTTTTCCATACTTCCATTTGCTGCATGCTTTATCTTGTAAAGCCATTTTGAAGTAACAATTGTCTTGCCCAGGGTCTGGGAACTACTTCCCAGACATCATTTTCCATAATAGACTCATATTCTATGGTCATAGCATCCTTCCATAGTTAATGCTTGACGACAACTGAGAATGATGAAGGCTCATTTTGTATGATCGTTCTCATGATGGTCAGGTATCCCTTATACCTATTAAGTTTCTTACTTTGACGGAAGGTTCCTTAGGGTGCAGAATGTCCTTCAGCATCATCAAGTATCCCCCTAAGCCATGAACGCATCTTCCTAGAAGAGGAAGGCTCATGTGGATGAGAATCAATTAGATCCATGGGTTCTTCTACATCAGGCATTGATTCATCATCCTTTTCTTTCAGTTCCCTGGTTTCGGCTTCTTGAGAGCTCCTCAAAGTTGGAAGATTGTTCACCTTGCGGTGAAATTTTCTTCAAGAGTCTTGGAACCCAATGCTTAATGAGGGAATCGATTTTGTACATATACGACAGTGTTTGTAGTTTCAGCCCATAGAAATTTCAGAAGTCTTTGATCATGTAGCATGGCTCAGATAGCTTCCACAATCGTGTGGTTCTTCCTTCCCACCACACCATTCTGCTCAAGAGTATGTGATGTAGTAGTCTCCCTCTTAATGCCAGCCTCAAATATGCCTGAGTGAACAAACTATAATATATTGGAGGTCTTGCTTTGGCTTGATGGAAATAGTCCCCTTTTGAGCTTTCCTTCGGCACATCCTAGACATATACCTTCTTTCTCTACTTGGAATTCGGGCATCCCTGTTACCATCTGTCTTACATCAAGTAGAGCTTTGTAATGAAGGTGGGCAAACCTCCGATGCCAAAGCTTAGACTGAAGAGTTGTGTCACAAGACATGACATCTAACGAACTTCCATCGACCTGATATAACACTAAACCCAAGAGTAAAGGCATATTTAACATTATTTTTCCATATACATACCTTTCCATTGTTGAAGGTTACCTTGTAGCCTTTGTCTTCCATTTCCGAGATGGACACTAGGTTATTTTTTAGGTCAGGTGCATTTAATACATCCTGGACTTTCTAGCCTTCTTGAATGGTTGTCCGCTTCCTTGATTCCCAACTCTCCTCTTACCTTTGCTATTGAATTTTTCATTCCTTTGATTGCCATCAGAGGGATTTTGATCATCGTCCCAGTGTGAGTCCTTTCTATCAGGGCACTCCCTTGCATAGTGACCTGCTTCATCACAGATGAAGCATCGTCCTTTTCTTCCACCCTTAGATCCAACCTTTCCTTTTGTTTTTGACCCATAATTATTTCTTCTCTTAGCATGAGAAGAAAAAGCAGCAGGAGGACCTTTAGGCATGGTCATTTCTTTCTCTTCTTCCTTTGTTTCTTCTTGAATGCATCTAGCCATTAATTCCTCAAAACCAGGAATTATATTATAGTTCAGAAGAGTAGTCCTGAACACGTACCATTTGGATGGTAATCCTCCAAGAGTTGTGAGTGCCATTTCTCTATCAGTAATAGTTTCCCCAATAGATAGGAGATCGTTCTTGATCTCGGTGATTCTTAAGAAGTATGCTTGCATACTTTCATCTTTACCCTTCTTGATTTCCCTCAGCTTATTTCTAAGAAACAAAACTTGATTTCCATCATTAACTTTAAATAAACTCACCAGTCTATCGTAGATTTCCTTGGAGGTGTCCAGTTCAGAGATGTAGGCCACCAAGTGCTTGTCGATAAAGTCCCGGATGATCTTCTATTGTTTTGACTTCTCCATTTTTCCATTTGTTCTAGGCAGCAGCGGATGCATTTGATGGAGGCTCAACAATATTGCCTCACATGATCCAACACTCCTTGATTCTCAAGGGTTAGATCAATAGACATATTCCATCCATGATAGTCAGCTTTCTCACGGAGCTTGTCTTCAGCAGAAAAGAGTGTTGAGGACCCCATAGTTCTTTTAGGATAGCCTTGTCAATATTCTCTTCGATGATTGCTCTTGCTCTTGCTCGGGCTTTGTCTTCACCTCAGCTCTGATACCATGTTAAGTTATGGTATGTTCTATGCTTATAACATCACATAAACTAGCTCATATTTGAATCAAGTCACAGGTTCAAATCTCCTTCGCTGTCTACGTGCCTCTACTGTGCAATCCAAAGTGATAATGATTCCTTTCCAAGTTCATTTTCCTTGGCTTGTACTGCGCAATCCTCATTGGTAATATCAATCATTGATTGTGCAAATCTCATGCACAACTATAGTCACAACTGATAGAAGTCTCCACCTCTAACACCTCTCTCCACTGAACTGTCCATGCACTGAGTTAACTGATGTATTATTTAGTTTATTTATGAGTTAATAATTAGTGAATTAATTATCAATTAATTCACATCACTCATCACTAGTGTATTCTGTAGTTAGACTAAATACAACTAGTTCAACTAAGTAAAACTGAACAGAACTCCATCAACTCTTCAATCAACTCCACCAAACTCAACCACTTGAGTTCTAACTGAAGTCCATCATGCAATAGCTCAACTAACCCATAAGAAAAGCGTATTTCCTTCTGACAGTTGCATGTGCCACATCCATAGCTCAAACTTAAGTGCTCCAAGAGGATAATATAATGTTTATAGTCCAAATATTAGTAAGAGCTAATAATATTCGACTGTTCTATTTTTAGACTAGCAGTCTAAAAATAGACTCCGCCCATATGTCTAAAAATAGAAGTCCATCTATTTTTACCAACATGACCAATCATGCATAAGTAGCATCCTGCAACTCATAGACCATGATCCATATGTCTAAAAATAGACTTTGCGCCAAAAATAGCATGCGGGCCCACTTAGTGAAGGCAACTTCTTTTCACTAAGCTCCATCATCTTGTTGCATTCTCAACATAAACTTCTTGGATAATGAGCTGATGTCGATAGAAAGTGACCCATCGCAGGAGGGCCTTGATGTATCCCCCATTAATTACATGAAATGGGTATCGTGATTTGAGATAGAATGATATTGATGTGAAACTGGTTCAAGAATGATAGCCATGGAATGGATGCTTAAGAGTATTGTAGCAGATATAAACTGAACGAATTCTCTTGAGCACATCAGTGACACTAAATGGAGTTGGCATCATTGACCCAAAACTCAAAATGAAGGCTTTGAAATGGCACGATGAGCCAAAATAATAGTAGATTTCCTAGCCTAAGAACCACAGAGATGAAGTGGGAGAGTTTCATGTTCAAGAGCGAATCGCTACCATAATAGGTAGAGTATCCGAGTTTCCAAATTTTCCCAACCATTTCTATCCAGTACCTCTTTATTTTGTAACAAGTTTGAGGAGGATAACATATGCTTCATTTGTAAGTTCATACTTTAGATGAATCCCTCTGAGTATCTTTAATGAACCCTGAGAAGGAGTCGTTTGTTCCTATCAATTTCAACGATTCCATTGTTGTTTGATTTTTTTACAAGTCCAATGAAGGTGTAACTTGACATATTTTTCATGTTTAGAGAGTTTGAAAAAGGGGCGAAAAAGAAAACTCCAAAAGTTCCTTTTCATAAATAGTCTCTTGAGTTTGTAAAGGCAGAAAACAATACTTAGGAGAACCTCTTACCCATGTTCGGCTAAGGTATTCCTTTTTTGTAATTAGTCTATCTCAGTTCAAAAAAGGGTTAAATTTACACTAAGTAGACATATTTTCATTTTCTTTAACAAGTTTGAAAATACAAGTGCTCAACAATATTTTCATGTTTAGGGAGTTTGAAAAGAGTTGAAAGAGGAATCCTCTTGGAGGAACAAGTTGTATAAAGGGTAGAAAAAAGTTCCAGTCATTATGGAACTTCTCAAAACATGCAAAGGTCAAGAGGCTCGATAATAATACAACTCATCACAACGGTTCCGGAGGAAAGGGTAAAAACCAAGTGAAATCATATGATCGACCAAGCAGATGGTGATGATGGAAAGAGAAAACCAAGGTTCATCTGGCATAAACAGGCTGATAAAAATGGAAATCATGAGAGTTAAAGTGGGAATGGTTTCATTTTTACACAAGCTTGAAACATGGTGTTATAGGTTATTTTTCCACGTCTGGTTTATAGTCCTTCGAACAAGATCAATTCACATCCTTCAACATATTTTCATCATCCCTACACAAATACCTAAGAATGAATCTACGAAATCCCTAAGTTTCTACTCTTAACTGCTGAATTTCCAAGCTTTTAAGGCCCAACGCACCTTGGCCATTTAGGGACCAACATTGACCATCAGGTTGGCCTTATCTACAGTTGTGTTAATCCCCAATAGGTTTCTTAGCCTTAGGCGTGCACTAACTCTAGAAATTCGATAAAAATAAAAATAATTCCAAAGATTCCTCTTCCAGAAGCTTCCTGAGATTGTTTAAACCATTTACATTGGACAAGAGTCTCGAATCCTATACTCTACTACCTTGAATTTTTCACCTCTTAACCTTTGAGCTCATGCTTCCATCTCAAGTGGATCTCAATCCTAGATTGGTAAATGGACAAGAATTCATGAACTAACTCCCTCATCTATATATTTACAACCATCCATGAGCAAGGGGTTAGATTTTGGAGATTGATTGTACCCTCATGTTGTTGCTCTGAGAGTCATTATTCCATGCATTAGGGTGACATAGAGGTATACTCTGTGGAAAGGAAAGGAAAAGTCAACTTGGGGAGCTATTCTACAATATCAACTCCTATTTTTGGTTCTAACCCTCTCCACTTATATTAATACAAAGAGTAGACTATTTTCCTATATATGATGTTATGATCTCATATATTTCAATACCATGTTTATCTATTGAATGAATTGATTAGATTATGCTACATAGATGTCATAGATCTTTGGCTTGTCTTGTTTTATTGTGCAAGTTCTAATTATATCAATGAGAGATAGGATTGGAGCATACAAGACGAGGAAGGAATGAAGCTTGTGACAAATTCTAGGTAGACCTCATCCCATCATTCATGCTAGTTTACATTTTAGGATATTTAGGTGAAATTCACAGTGAGCCATGAAATTGAAATTTAATCAATGATAAACTTTAAAATATTTTGAATTAACCTAAGGAGCATTTTTTACATTAACAGAAACATTTATGGTTCTAGGCTAGAGACATCTTCTGATGTCATTGAACATAGGAGTTGTCATTGTTTTCCAACATTGTATCCCAAGGGTGATATCCCATTCCACATATGTAAGTGTATTGGATCATACTCCACATACCTTTGGATGTATTAGATGGCGCTCCATGCATGATAAGTATATGGGAACACTCTCATCGAATAATTACGCATTAGGCAATACTATTACAGATTGCACTTCCACGTACCCTTGAGTATATTTTGGAAGTCCACCATAGGTTGTTATCATTTCCATAGGTAACCCAGTCAATCGTCTTACACATTGTGATACACTGAACACAAGATTTAGAGAGATTTCCTACCCATACGCAAATCCTTGGTTTTCCAAGGTTGTATATTACAGTTCACAGTTTCTTGGTAATCCTTATCTACCTAGTTACCCCTTTGTTCTATTTTGTGTCTTTAATTTCTAAAATCAATTAATTAATCATGAAATAACATCCTTATCATGGAAAAAGTCCTTAGTAGATATTAGGTTGAGACTAATGGAAACAGTTCATGAGTCTACGAACCAAGGAAACCCCTCTGATGGGAATCCTGGTCCTTTTCCTTATTTTGGAAATATTAGTGTTCCTTATATGGAAACGTTGTCCCTCCCCAGGTTTACCATTTATTTTCCAATTTGGTTATTTTCGACCACTAAGGTTTTGAATGTCCAAAATTCTCCTCAACCAAGTTCTCCTCCAACTGAACAATATCAACCTCAAGTTGATCCTGAAGTTAACCATTTGCCTTCTTCACCTGTTGTTTTTTCATCTCTTTCTTCCTCCTCGCTTCGTGAAAGTATTGATTGTAGTAAACAAGGAGATAAGAAGAACAAGAAAGGGAAGCAGAAGAAGAAGAAGTAAAATAAGTAGGGGGGAACTAGGAAAATATTGCTACCCATGGAACTAGTATGGAGGAACCTTCCAATCATCCCCACAAAGTTAAATTTCCTTGCAAGTTATGTAAGGGTGACCACCTTTTTAGATATTTCCATGGTATTCCAAAGGTATTAGAACTGTGGTCCATAGGCTCATGTCATCATTTGTCATCATCTCCTGGAAATCATGTTGGTGAAAAACATTCAAATAGTGATAATAAGGTCCATGGGAAAAGGGGAAAGTTAAGTTTCCCTATAAATTATGTGAAGGGAATCATCCTATTCACCTTTGTCCTTATATGGATGAAGCCTCAAAAGTGTTGGAAAACCTTATAATTTCTCATCCTCGGCTTCCAGCTGGTTAATAAAGGCTTTCTCCCAATACTCCACTAGTTGATGAAGTTATTGATCAGAATCCATATCCAATCAATCCCACTCTCTCTGAACATGGATCCCATGAGTCTGTTCCCGACAAACATTGGCTAAGAAAATGGTTGACCCAATTCCACATTTATTCTATCTTACTTTTTCCATAGAGAGTGAGGATCATACCACTCAGGTTCTTCTCATTTCTTCTAATTCTACTAGATAAGGAGTCATTTCTCCCATTCCTATGAAACCCCCTCCAAGAAAATAGGCCATTGTATTTTATTGGATTCGATTGATAGAACCTCATATCCCTTATTACATTCCTTTTAAGATCATGGTAAATGATTATGATAGGAATATCCATCACATTGTAATAGATGAGGGAGATTATGTTAGAATTCTATCCTCCGCTACTTGGTAAGCTTTGGTTTCCCCACAACTTATGTCTGCCGCTCTGAATATGTTATATTTTAACAGAAGAACTAGTCAACCTTTAGGGATTCTTCCTCAGTTTCTTGTTACCTTGGGAGGAAAAAATGTATGTATTGATGTTATGGTTGTGATAGGTCATTTGGACTTCAATTTCTCCTGGGGCGAGACTATGTTTATACTATTGTTGGAGAGGTAAATCCCCTCTGCGGACAGAGGCGATCCCACTAGCCCAAAATGGATCTAGCAACAATCAATTCATGCTACTATGCAAGTTCCTAGTTGCATACTGAAAGTGGATTACGAGAACCAACCTGGAGTCCAACGCTAATGTCAAAGAAGAGTTGATACTCCCGTTCCCTTGCTCCGGCATGCCATAATCCTTGTGATCCCCACGTATGGATACCTGCACATGCAAATAACGAAACGAAAACAAGCATAAAATCCACTAAAATACAACTATATTTCAGTCAGAAAGGAAATAGATCAAACATTATCATAATGAACAGTAAGATTGGAACCATAATAGTAGTCGTTTATTAATGAATAATGAATAGGGAAAGATACAACCAAGGTTCTGACGTTGAACCTCTCCTCTGGCTGGGCAAGCAGCTATATATGTCTTGCAATAGACCTTCTCTCTCTCAGACTTCCGGCAACATAACCTCCCTATGCTTCAAGACTCTTACTATCACTCAAGACAAGTATTATCACGACTAGCATTACTGAAAGACCAGCTTGTCAAATGCATGAGGACAGACTTTTATAGATGGAGAAGGGAGGAAGATACAATGCATCAGGACACTCATTGTGGATTGGCATTATCTCTGAAAAGCCGCTGTGGATAGATGTCAAGGATAGATGATGACTCTTGAACTCTATCAGATAAACTTTATCCTCAAAAGACTCCGTGATTTGAAGGGAAAAAACATCTGGGCGCGCATTTGTCAAAAATCATTACCAAACTTGGTTGGCGCGGGTGTTGTTCTAAGACAGAGCGCCAATGGTCGCACACTCTTTTGAGGATCCCAGTGATTGGCGCGGGTAGGACATTGTGGACCCGCGCTAATGGAAAAAGGGCACTTTTTAGAGATATTCTGCAGAAGGTGTCTTCAGGGAACATGAAGTACATACTCAGGGGAACATAATGCAAGTGTTTTTAGGTTATGTCACTGCTCACAGGTCCCAGAATGCGTCCTCCAACATACGGAAACAGGTGTAACTGGGATGGTGACCAATGGTGACAAATTACTGTGTAACAAATGCCCCCTAAAGCATGAGGCCCGAGAGAGAGAGAGGGGTGAAATCCTTTACAAGAACACATGTAACTGCCGCCGAGAATCTGCATTGAGAGATACAACTGATAGCTCAAATACATGATGTATGTGGTATGGTCGCAGCCATCCATAAGAGAGTGCATAATAATCTAGATCCATAGTATGGACGCAGCCATCTGGTTAGGATCAATGAATCGAAACAGGTATGGTCGCAGCCATCCAGTGAATGAGTCATGTATCAAGAATCACGCCTGGATTACAACAGACACAATCCAGGGTCTTGCGCTCCATCTCGACCGGAAAAAAAGTACAAGTTCAAGCATGCGAATATATGAGCTGAATTAGAACATGCATGAACATCGTCTGATTACCAGTCAATATTGAAAACTGTTAACAGACGCGAGAGGTACCACCAATAATGACAATGGCGCTCAAGGTACTACAGGTACAATCTACGGCGTGCGAATTAGTGATCTGACGTCGAACACCCGTAGAATCATTCGATCGGAGGCCAATGATGAAAACTTCACGTCGAACACGAAGAACCTGCCATTGAGGCATGCAGGCTCCAAGGCACCGGAAGGGAGTCTCTAGATCAGCTTCCTGGATAATGAGCTGAAGTCGACAGGAAGTGACCTTGATCGAAGGTGGGCCATAATGTTTACCACATCATCGACACGAGATAGAGAGATAATGTTGTGAATCAAGATTGTGTGAGCTATCAGAGGGAGGTTGTTTCTTTGCAGAGGTCAACTTCTCTTGAACATATCAGTGGCACGACAGTGGAATTGGCAGTATTTGACATCAATGTATCAGAGGTCATGGTGACGAGGCAATGAGCAGATGAGAGGTCAAACACGATTACCCAAATCCACGGAGACAAGTGAAAAAATGAGATGAGATATCCCCACCCAGACACAAAAGCAGAGAAGTGCCATGTTCAAGAGAAACATACTGCCGACACGACGGTAATTATGGTTCCTTTTTTCCCCCGCCATTTTTGGCGAGTACCCCAATTATTTTTAACAAGCTTGATGGGGATAACATGTGCTTGTGGTGCGTCATTTCGACAAAATCCGATGTCATCAGGTTTTAACGAGTCTGACAAAGGAATAACTCAGCGTCTTTTCACGTTTAGAGAGTTTGAAAAGACAGCAGAAAAGGAAACTCCAGGGGTGTCCTTTTTCGTAAAGTTGTGTCTCTCGAGCCCGAAAAAGTATAAAACAATGCTCGAAAGAACCGCCCGACCATTACGATCGAGGAGTACTTTTCATAAATAGTGATTTCGACCTGAAAAAGTAAAAAAGCGATCAAAACCACGTCGTTTCGTAACCATTAATGAGTTTGAAACGACAAAAACCCGGTAATCTTTTTACGTTTTAACGGTCGACAAAAAGAACTTAAAACGACCGCCCCTTATTAACATTTAACGAGTCAAGAGGAGTAACTCGGGAATCTTTTCCTCTTTAAGCGGTCAGAAAAGAGCTGAAAGCGGACCTTAAAGTACCCTTTTCACATATTTTACCGAGCTTGAAAAAGTAGAAAAAGGAGCTCATTTCGTTGCTTGAGTTGCACCAACCCCTGTCATCATACAAAAAACAGCATAAAACCCACTTCGACATAATTATATTCCAAAAATACTCAAAAAATATCATTTTAAATGTATTTTTAGGTCAAAAAATGCTATAAATAGTGAAATGGTAAAAAATAAATTTACTTTTCACTTTTACCTTGTGAGTTTACCATTGGAGGGTTTTGGGTGCAAACTTCAACTGCTGATCGTGATCAATCCAGGAGAGCATTCGAGCTGCCATCTGAAGCAGGTAAGAGGGTTCATCCTTAGCTTCATTTTCATTCCATTCTTTTAGTTTTTCATCCATAGATTAGTCCCCTACCAGAGGAATTGCAAATTCTTAGGGTTGCGCCATTGGCGCGAGTTTCCCGCTCGGGATCGTGCCAATGGGATTTTTTTCCCAAAGGCGGCGCGACTGTTTTGAAAACAGTCACGCCAACCGCGCGACCTAAAATTCCCATGAATTTAACCATTGAAATTGCAAATTTTTTCCAATTTTGGTTTCACCAATGATCTAATGATGAAAATTTCGACTTTATGGTTGCAGGGATTTGTTAGAATGGATGTAGAATGGAGAGAAAGAGAGCATGATGCCATAGATGCCATGGAAATGGAGGATGATGCATGCATGGATGCTTTGAGAGACTGCGGCTTGAAGAAATTCTTCCTCACCTCCTACTTACGTGCACAACCTGAGTTGCTACGATTTATCGTGGATGCTTGGGATACGGAGGATCAGGTATTCTGCCTGAAAGATCAGACATTGGAGCTAGATGTTTCCGATGCCTACTTTATCATTGGACTATCGCGGAGAGGTGCACGACCCATCTTGACTGGTAGTAGGCCCTCCGGGGAGAAGATGGGGGAGGTGATGGAACGAGTTTGTCCTGGGGCACAGATTGGATCAAATAGTGCCAAAGTAGATATTATCACGGTTCCCAAACTGGTGCTACGAGTGATATTATTCACTATCACAAGGAAGGCTGGGGTACATGCGCCCCACGAGGCCAGCAAGAATCATTTGCTGCTGGCAACTGAGTGTCTCCAACCTACACTATTTGATTGGGCCACGGTAGTGACGACAAACATCAAGACGCAGCTTACCAAGTGTAAGCATGATGGCAACAAACAGTTCGGATATGGATCTATCGTGGTATCTTTCTTCCTAGAGCGACTACCGATATTCCGAATTCAGGGAGGTACAGTGGCAGATCCAGTGCCACGGGAGCCGAGGTTGACTCGATGGGCAGAACTCATGCCCAGAGGAGGAGGGGGCCAGCAGATGGCCTGGAGGCCCGAGTTCTTCATTTGGCTCCGTCACCAGATGATCGTCATAGAGGAATGGCCCTATGCAGAAACTGATTTTACTAGAGATCCAGATCTCCCATTGCCTGCGGGAGAGGACTGGGACGAGGAGCTAGGTAAGAACTCTTTGTGTTTTTGATGTTTTTATGTATTTAAGTTTTTTTTTTGTTTGTAATACATGTCAGTCTGTGACAACAGCTATATATATGTATGCAGATGTTGGTGCAGAGCGACCAGCTGACTTGTCTCACATAGCACGGAGGGCACAACCTGCAGCCGACCCTTAGGTAGAGGGTGGTGTGGGTGACGATCTAGTACAGAACCTTGAGGCACTTACTCGAGGGATTCCAGATTATGCCAGATTGGCAGACGTGCCCATAGCGTACCAGAGGCACACAGTGGCAGTATCTACTCGCGTCCATCGTCTGTTGAGACGTTTGGTTCGAGCGGTGACATGCTATCATGAGCATCACCGTGATTAGACGCCTAGGTTTCATTTTTGGATATTTTTGAGAGACATGTTGTCAGCGGTTGTATGAGATTCGGACATGTATTATTTTTTGGATTATGTAATGTGCGTGGCGCAAACATTATGACACACACGTATATATATACATATGCCTATGGTTTATTATTGTGTTTTCATGTGCTTGCTTGTATAATGTTTTGGTTACAAATTACGCAAATGTCTATCTAATACATGATTAGCCAATGCATCAGATAATGTGTTTAATTGTCGTGGAATATGTTAATATGTGATAAAATCAAAGGTCCTTTCTAACAATCTCACACGTAAATACAACCTTAGAATGCGATGGTCTCTGACGGAATATTGCCCGTTGAGCTGGTGAACGACAAGTTGAGAGTCCAGGTTCACTACCAATGCACGAATGCCGAGATTAATTGCTTCAGCAAGCAGCTCGATTACAGCACAGTATTCGGCGACATTGTTAGTAGTACGACCCAAACACACACCCTGACAATCTATCAGCTCGCCATGAGGATCGTAGATCACCCACGCCGCAGAGGACAAGTTGCGAGTACTGCGGAAGGCACCATCAGCGAAACCAACATAAGGTGCACCAGACATCTGCACAAGAAGCGAAAAAACACAATAAGTGGCAATTACGCCTTTGAAACTGATACACACACACACAACACACTTGCTAGAGTACATGTATGTACAAAATAAAATGTACCAGCATCACGCATAGTACTTTTTCAGATATAGCCCATTTCGGGGCTTCCCAAGAGGGCTCCCTTCATAATCAATTAGCTCGTAGGCCCCTTTCTGTAAAACTTTCTTGACAATGTAAGGGCCTAGCCACATAGACTCGAGCTTTCCTGCTCCTAGCTTATCTTTTTCCTGATCATAGAGCAGGACTAAGTCTCCCTCAACAAAAGAACGTGGATGTACGGTCTGATCGAAGTGAGTCTTGACTCGCTTCTTTTGTGTTTCGATGGCCAAAGAGGTTAGGCGACGAGTCTCATCTAGCCGTTCTAAGTAAAGAAGGTGTTATTCTAACGGAGTGGTGTTGGGAAGTAACTCGACAACTAATTTTAATGAAGGGATTTCACATTCAATTGGAAGGGTAGCCTCTAGTCCATAAACTAGTTGAAATGGAGTGAAACCAGTGGCATCCTTCACAGAGGTTCGGTAGGCCCACAAGGCAGGGAACAACATCAAATGCCAGTTAGACTTATGTATGCCAATGGCACGTTGAAGCATTGTAACCAAAATCTTATTGATAGCTTCAACTTGGCCATTGGACTGAGGGTAGTACGGGGTTGAACTATCATGCTGCAAGCCTAGCTGGGTTGTTAATTCCGACATCATATGATTACGGAAATGCTTTCCGTGATTAGTGACGATGGCTTGAGGGACGCCGAATCGTGAAATAACATGATTAAATAAAAATTACGCCGTTGTGTGACCGTCTTCAGTTAATGTAGGCATCGGCTCGGCCCATTTAGTAAAGTAATCGATGGCAATGATAATAAACCCATGCCCCCCGACCAAGTGAGGGTTACAGGTCATATAATCAATGCCCCATTTTGCAAAATGGTCGACGGTCACAACAGGGTGCAACGGAGCAGGAGGCGCTCGCGTTTTCCACTGGTATATCTGGCACTCATGACAAGAGCGGACGGCAAGGATGCAATCCTTGAAGATAGAGGGCCAAAAGTAGCCAGCACAGAGGATTTTTTGGGCAGTAGCATATCCGGACATGTGACCGCCACAGGCACCAGAGTGGCAGTCATTCAAGACCCGCTCAGCCTCCTCGAGAGTAAGACAACGGCGGAGAACAGAGTCAACGCCGAGACGATATAATGTATCCCCAATGATACGGTATGGTTGAGATTGATGACGAATCCTTCACCGAGCGTCGTTGGACACGCCCGGGCGAAAGGAGGATGTTTGCAGATATATAATTATATCTCCGTACCATGGATCGAGGGTGCTAATGAGGAATAAGGTCTCATCCGGAATTTGATCCTCGACGTGAGAGGTTGGGGAAGAAGATGGCAAAGAGCAAATTAACTCAGCAAATACAAGGGATTTCTTGGACTTGGCAGTGGTAAATTCCAAGTCAAACTCTTGGAGGATAACAATCCACTTTGAGTACTTGCCCCCTAGCAACTGGCATGACAATATATACGTCATGGGGTTGCAGTCAGAAATCACAGTGGTAGTACGCAGCAGAATATAATGACGGAAACGTTGGACAGCACAAACAACGGCCAAAGCCAACTTCTCGACATAAGCATATCGAGTTTCCATATCTAAAAGGTTGCGGCTGAGATAATAGATAACATGCTCAGTGTCATCATCGTCAGTTTGGACAAGAACCATGCCGATGGTAGTGTCGGCGGCGGCCAAATACAGAGTGTAGTCACGATAATAATTCGAAGGACGGAGCATTGGAGCAGAAACAAGGAGGCCCTTGAGACGTTCGAAAGATTCCTGAGAAATGGTATCCCAATGAAAAGGGACATCGCACTTTAGTAGTCGTGTAAAACCTTTGGCCACCTCGGCATAGATTGGAACGAAACGACGTAAAAAATTTGCTTTACCCTGCAAGCTTTGCAATTGCTGTAAAGAAGCAGGGGGAGGAAGATTCACTATAGCCTCGACTTTAAGGGGATCCAAACGGATGCCCTCTCGGGAAACGACAAACCCGAGAAGTCGGCCAGATTCAATGCAGAAGACACATTTGTGAGGATTAAGCCTAATTCGGTAGTATCGACAGCGAAGAAATATTTCGCGAAGGTGCTTGGGATGGTCCTGACGTTTGGCTGAATGAGCAGGGAGATCATCCAGGTAAGGTTGTACAATGTGTCGAATGTCATGGAACGCATAAGACATTGCACGCTGGAAGGTAGCACCGGCATTTTTAAGACCGAAAGGGAGCTTCTTATAGGCAAAAGTGCCCCATGGACAGATAAAGGCAGTTTTGTGTTGATCAGCGGGAGCAATATTGATCTGGTTATAGCCAGAAAAACCGTCCATAAAAGAATACATTTCACTTCCGGCACACTCGTCAATAATTTGATCAATGAATGGTGTGGGAAAATCATCTTTAGGGCAGGCTCGATTTATATCACGATAATCGACACAAACACGGATTGTACCCTGTTTTTTAGTCACAGGTACGATATTTGAAACCCAATCTGTGAGCGGAATAGGATAAACAAAACCGGCTTTAAGAATCTTCTCTACCTCGGCCTTAATCGCTGCAGCCTTTCGGGGGTGTACAGGGCGTAAACGTTGATGAACAGGCTTAGCCCCTGGGTATGTGATTATCTCATGCACCACTATGCTAGGATCAATGCCGGGAATTTCTTCATAGGACCATGCAAAAACGTCACAAAATTCACGAAAAAGATTAGAATGAAGTTGAATCTCCACCGGAGTACAAGTGACTCCAATGTGAAGATGCTCGATAATCCCTGGTTTCACAGAGATGTCGATAGGCTGGGTTTGCGTAATATTTTCCATATTCCCTTCAGAAGACACCTGATAAATCTGAATAGGTGTTTGTAATGGGAGACAAGGAGCAAACCGCTCAAGGCAAGTAAGAATATCCTGAGGGGCAGGGAGAAACGAGGAACAATGGTGAGAATCATGCCAAGGAAGTTCCTCGAGAGACATTGTCTCAATAATGGCTTCATCAGAAGAGAATGTTTCTGGTAAAGGATCCGAATAAGTTTTACTTACAAGCCCTGAGGATGGATCGAATGAATGGAGAATCGTGCTCGAAGGAGCAAGTTCAGAAGAGGTAGTTGATGCAGCAATAATTTCAACGTAGTTGAGTTCGGAAGGACTCAACGGCATCTGGTCGCCCCAAGAATCTACTTGGTCGGTGGGAGGAATAATCCACGGATCAGAACAAGTAGTATTAACAGAAGCGACATTAGGAGGTGGGAGCGGAAAAACACCCATAAGGGCGGGATCTTTGAAAAGTCCGGCTCCCAGACTCTCCGATAATTTCGATGTATGCTCCACAAAAGGGATGTTGCCTTCAGAAGAAGAAGCGAAGAAAGATAGCTGGTCTACAGTAACAATCTTCCCCTGATGGGGGAAACGGATGATACGAAACAGAGATGAAGCAACAGCTTTCATCGCGTAGATCCAGCTACGTCCGAGAAGGAGGTTGTAGGTAAGAGTAGCGTCAACGACTTCAACTTCCATTTCAACCGTCTTCCCTTATAAAGTGATGGGCAAACGCGGGAGTATACCATAAGGACGAGAGGCTCTTCCATCAAAAGCTTCCAAGGTTGTGGGAGACTGGCTCAGCGTAGGAGATCCAATAGCTTTCCAACAAGCGACAGACATGATGCAAGTTGAAGCACCTTCATCAATGACCGTACGATGAATCATTTTGGAATCAATAATAACCTGTATAAGGAATGCGATTTGGGGAGGCAGTCTCTGCGTATGGCGTTCTAGGTCAAAAGTAATTAAATCCGAGTCAGCCGGGTCTATGCCACCAATAGCGGATAGCAAGGACTTCCTCTGAGAAGGGCAGCTCTGGAGAACTTCTAAAGCGGACATAGCCGACAGAGTCTGTGCTAAGTCCTCAATGATATTGTAGTGTTGTGCAGCACGAGCATTTGGGTTGTAAGAAGATTTCCAGAGTACTCCTTTTGGTGGGGTCGAAGAGGCGTCTCAGTAGTAGGTCTCTCTATGTGGAGAGGACCCGAACTGAACAGTGGAGCACTAGAGGGAATCTCAGGCTCCTTCCCGGCAGAGGGCGGATAATCTTTTATTCGAGTACTAATATTGATAGGTATTGTTCTAGCCATAAACACTTGAGAACCGAAGGAAGAGGGAGGATGAGACGGGTCAACCACCATTTGAGTTTTTTGAGTTTGTTGTGAGGGAAAGGGTTCTTTAAGCACTACAGGAGTCCTAGAAGCGCCTTTCAACAAACGACTAACTTCGGACCGCCTCGGGCAGTCCTTGGTATAGTGATCCTCATCACAGATAAGACAAGGTTACGGGGGGTTGCGTTTAGCGCCATCCTCGGGCGGAGGTTTAGGGGAGTCTTGTTTAGGTGGATCTGGCTTATTCTTCGCTTTCCCTTTCTTCTTTGCTTCAGAGGTTTTGTCTGTCGTGGTGGATTGGATGGAATTGACCTCGGAAGTAACATTCGAAGTGGGTATTACCTGGGAAGTGGGTTCATTCGAAACAGCTGGTTTTTGCTTCCCAGGGTTCGTGGAATTTTTCTTCGAGGATGAACTAACGGAACCAATAATCCCGTCAACAGTTGGTGTTGGCGGGGGTTTAGATGTTCCTGGTCTAGGGGCATCAGGCAGATAATCATACAATGTTCCTGACTGAGAATAAACCAAGTCAAGGTACTGAGCTCGCGCGATAGCTTGCTCTTCAGTGACACACACCCCCATGGCGATGTCCCGAGCTATTGGAGGAACGAACAAAGTCGTAAACCAATCGGTAAGAAGCTGGTCGGGAATCCAAAATTTGATCATACGTCTACGGCGTCTCCATTCATGGATATGATCAGATATATGCGTAGCCGTCGTTTGTCTTAAGGATGTGAGGAGGTGTGTACCCGTTTCATATCGAACGGGCAACTGAAAATGAGTGAGGAATGCCATAGCCAGCGAGTTAAAATCCTGAAAGGATCTGCGATTGAGTTCAATATACCACTTAGCGGCAGAGCCGGTGAGAGTCCTTTGAAAAAGGCGAAGCCGAATTGAATCATCAAGCCATGAATTGGATGAACACCATAGGTGATAGGTCATGACATGAGCTTGTGGATCTTCATTAGGTTTACCATCGAATTTTGGACAGTCACCGGGAATTTTCGTTGGAACCGGAGGCCAATATGGATTATGTAGAATAGGATCATTGGTTAATTTAGACACATCCGGTAATTCTAAAGTCGCTAAGAAAGGTAATTGAGGATTAAAGGACATCTGGGGCTGCTGGTGGGATGGAGCACCAAGGTTCCAACCAACTGGCGGCTGCCCCCAAGGGCTTGGTCCGGACGGATTTGGCCCTATAGGGTTTTGTCCGTAGGGATTTGGGTTCTGCCCCCCCAGCGTTCCATAGATTACCAAACGGTCCTGCAGGAGCACCATATGGTTGCGGATAAGTCTGATAAGGATTGGTCTGCAGTTGTTGGTAATTTTGATATGGGGCAAACAACGGTTGCCCTTGAGGTTTCTAGTGACAATAGGGTGGTTGGAATCCAACCTAAGGTTGATAGGCTTGTTGAGATTGAACTCCATCTTGCATTTGAAAACCGGATGGAGTCTGGGGTCCAGCCTGGGGCAAAAAACCAGGTTGAGCAGTGCCAGAAGGATGTCCTGTAGGTTGGGCTATCGGGCCGGAAGGATAACCTTGTTGATATTGAGGTTGACCTCCCTGCCCAGAAGGTTGTACCTGCTGGGAATGGAGTTGTTGTTGCACAACTGAAGGTTGTCCTAACGGACCAGATGGCTGAGTGGGCTGGGCAGTTGGTTGGCCTGATTGGATTTGAGGCTGACTGACTTGCCCAGAAGGTTGACTATACTGGACGGTAGGCTGACCATGTGGTTGAACAACTTGTCCAGATATTGGACCATACTGGACATTGGGTTGGTTTGGGTTAACAGATGATTGACCAATTTGTCCAGTAGGATAACCTTGCTGGATACCAGGTTGGACTTGTTGAACAGAAGATTGACCTGAGTTACCAGAAGGTTGAACATAAGAGGGTAAAAACGGACCACCAGAAGCAAAAGGGTTTCCATGGAAATATTGCCCTTGTTGGTCTTGAGGAGGTTGTCTTGGAGATTGTGCAGATGATACTTGACCACCATGAAAAGAGGTGGAGCCCCAATCAATTGACAACGGAACTGAAATCTCAACCATCGGTTGAGATGGCAAATACCGATCATATGGCCCCTCTGTTGGGACGTTTGACGTAGGATCAAAGACTCCGAATAAGGAAGCCGAAGGACGACTAAAAATAAGGAAGCGGTTGCGATTGAGGTAACAGATGTACTGTGACTTTGTGGAGTAAAAGGCTCCATTGTAGGAAAAGTGAGTGGTGACCAAATAGAACCCGTGAAAGGAGTTCCCGAGGGCATAGTATCCCTTAATTCTTTATCACCTGGTGGTAGATTTATAGTAGTGGGAGTGCTACTGATAGGTGTAGGTTGTGTTGCGGTGGGAATTTCACCGCTCGTCGCAACAGACTCGTCAGTCGTAGTAGGGGACAAGTCCTCCATATCAGAGGAAGAAGATGGGACTGAAACACGAGGAGAAGTATAGTCCCAGAAAGGGACACTGTCCTCAGAAGGTTCCCAAACAGGGTTCCAATGAAACTCGTAAGTCTCGTCGCCTGGAGCACGAGAACTAATCGGTTGTATACTCAAAACCACAGGACGATTCACAACCGGTATCTCGGAAGAAGACGAAATTGGTAATTCCTCCAGGATGAAACTTCACAAAACCTAGGGAATCTACCGAGACAAAATCCCTACTCAAACTAATGCAAAAAAAATCTAACCGGGTAAATGTTATCGTGGCCGAATAAATTTTAGGACGCAAAGACACAACTTGACCTTTTCATGTTTTAAGAGTCGAGAAAAGGACAAAAAGATGACTCTAGTCTCCTTTGAATGTTTAATAAGCACGAAGTGACAAGACACTCACTAGCACCTTTTCTTTTAAGGAGTCCGAAAAGGATCAAAAGTGACTACTCTAGAGACTCTAGGAAAAGGGTTTACCAAAAAATCCGTAAAACTACTTATACACCTTGGCAATCAGATGAAAACCAAGGACTTCCCGTACGGCAGTCAATCTTCCCGAATGTTGTGTTCAGTGCATTACGGCTTGTAAGGCGGCAGACTCGGCTTCCTGTGGATAAAGGATGATAACCTAGTGGGGTCTCACTTATATACGTGACGGTACGTGGGAGCTCAGTCCGTGCTAGACCACTATCGAGTCACAAGAGGAGGAATCACCCAACCGTAGTGTGAAACAATAGTGACTAGGTTTAACGACGCCGGAACACGTCTCTAGCCTAGACCTCTAGAATATAAGCGTTAGGTTCCAATGCGTTGTTAGATTCATTCGGTTTATTTTACAGTTGATCTTCAATTAAGTTTCAGTTTTTTGGTCCTACCGTATGTGATCTCTCAAAACTTCCTAAATGCAAACTATATGCCAAAATTATATCATTTCGTTCAATGAATTCTAACTACAGAAGAGTTGAAATTTTCAAACAAACAAAATGAACAATAAACAATCAACAAAGATCCTAATGCAGCTAATAACAAGAAATGAAACTTTTTCTTTTCTTTTCTTTTTAAAAGCGACAAATAACAATAAATGCTAACTAATATAATGCAAAAAGATCTTTTGTTTTTCTTCTTTTAAAATGGAATAATTCATTTAAACAAATATCAAGAGATATTAACAAGCATAAACAAACAAAATTTACTCAATGCAAATAGAACCAAGTGTGAAACACCAAGATGAACCGTCACAACAAGGTAAATCGCAAAGACCTTCAATGAACCATGTGATCTAAGCTCAAATGAAGTCAAGCAAAATCCAAACGAGCTAGAAGTGAATTGCTCGAAGCACAGAATAATAAGCTTTAACAACCACTAGACAGGTGTGGAAAACAACCAAAAAGTTGACTGGACAATCAAAAAACCAAAACTTCCCACAGAAGGCTCGACATGCAAAGCCACTAGGTACTCTAGGGCTAAGATATAAAATCGATAGAAATAGGCAAACAACCGAAGGATAAAGGTAGAAACCAGTCAAACAGAGGTCCAACACACTTCCAGAAGCTGCAAAGGATATAAAAAGACAAAAATCTGAGTTTAAAGAGCTTCCAACAAACACACTGGCAAAATTCACAGGACTGGCGCGACTGTTAGCCTGCAACTTGCGCTATTAAGAAATTGGCGCGAGTTGCTGTTGTGCAACATGCGCCAACTGGCACGACTGTCAGGAAGAAAAACACGCCAACACAGTTTGCTGGCCCAAAAAATAAATAAAACAGCCCAGGGTCTGGTCAACAGTACTTAGACAGATCGAACAGAAAGAAACAACTTTAAAGCTGACCCAGAAAGCTCATTTATGCAAGCAGGCAAGAGAAAATTAACATGCAAGACAAACTCCAAGCCGTTCGGTTCATAAACCAAATCGGAGATTGACTGAAGTGGCGTTGATCTACTCCACTAATGCAAAGCAATAGCGTTTCAAAGGCTGCCTAGCCGTGCTTCAAACTCCGTCCAAGGTTTATGAATCAAACAACAAATAGCTCCTCCCCAGTGGAGTCACCAAATTGTTGGAGAGGTAAATCCCCTCTGCGGACAGAGGCGATCCCACTAGCCCAAAATGGGTCTAGTAACAATCAATTCACGCTACTATGCAAGTTCCTAGTTGCATACTGAAAGTGGATTACGAGAACCAACCTGGAGTCCAACGCTAATGTCGAAGAAGAGTTGATACTCCCGTTCCCTTGCTCCGGCAGGCCACAATCCTTGCGATCCCCGCGTATGGATACCTGCACATGCAAAGAACGAAACGAAAACAAGCATAAAATCCACTAAAATACAACTATATTTCAGTAAGAAAGGAAATAGATCAAACATTATCATAATGAACAGTAAGATTGGAACCATAATAGTAGTCGTTTATTAATGAATAATGAACAGGGAAAGATACAACGAAGGTTCTGACGTTGAACCTCTCCTCTAGCTGGGCGAATAGCTATATATGTCTTGCAATAGACCTTCTCTCTCTCAGACTTCCGGCAGCATAACTTCCCTATGCTTCAAGACTCTTACTATCACTCAAGACAAGCGTTATCACGACTAGCATTACTGAAAGACCAGCTTGTCAAATGCATGAGGACAGACTTTTATAGATGGAGAAGGGAGGAAGATACAATGCATCAGGACACTCATTGTGGATTGGCATTATCTCCAAAAAGCCGTTGTAGATAGATGATGACTCTTGACCTCTATCAGATAAACTTTATCCTCAAAAGACTCTGTGATTTGAAGGGAAAAAACATCTGGGCGCGCGTTTGTCAAAAATCATTACCAAACTTGGTTAGCGCGGGTGTTGTTCTAAGACAGAGCCCCAATGGTCGCACCCTCTTTTGAGGATCCCAGTGATTGGCGCGGGTAGGACATTGTGGACCCACGCTAATGGAAAAAGGGCACTTTTCAGGGATATTCTGTAGAAGGTGTCTTCAGGGAACATGAAGTACATACTCAGGGGAACATAATGCAAGTGTTTTTAGGTTATGTCACTGCTCACAGGTCCTGGAATGCGTCCTCCAACATACGGAAACAGGGGTAACAGGGACGGTGACCAATGGTGACAAATTACTGTGTAACAATGGGAATCTCTCGCAATCTCTATAAGGGAGTCCTAATTTCAGTAGCATCTACCCTTAGGAATCTTCAGCTTTCAACCTCCCCTCCCTCTTGCCCAATGCCTATATTTATAATGCTTTGGAGGAAGCTAATTAGGACCACCATGAATGGGATAAGCCCCTCTTTCAATGGGATAGCTCCCCTCTTCATGGGATAAGTTCCTCTTACATAGGGATGCATGAACCATCTGGAGGCGCTCAATCCACGTCAAACCATCTTCTAGAATGCTCTAGAAATGACCACAAGTAACTTTTTTGAAGTGAAACTTGCGCCTTTTGACCTTTACAGGAGTACGCACCCACCCCTTTACAAACAGAGCGTACAAGTGCGCAGGTATTGTGAACTTGGGGTGCGTACACGCAGGTGAGACCAAGAGAAACTGCGTAACCAGAGTTAATTGACTTTTTAAGGACTTTCTCTCTTTCTTGGAGTTTGACATGAGGAGCAGAGGTATGAGACTTGCCAAGGAGGATAGTATGACATTTGATAGAGCCATACTAACTGCAAATAGTCATGGTGACAAATTTTAGTGTAACAGATTTCCCCCTAAAGTGCGAAGCCTGTAGTAGATTAGGGTTTCATATCATTTAGGAAGGGTGAAGTACTTTATCATTTCAAGGATTATCTTGTGGACAGCCTGGTTGGAACCTGCAAGTATTCAACACAAAATACATGTATGAGATCATATCATCGCTGAGGTAGGCATTCCCATACTCAGATCAAAAACTTTAACTAATAAACTAACTACTGCTCTGATACAGGAATGATTTCGCAGTACATCATAATCATAGACTCTTGTAGACACAGTATGGACGCAGCCATCTGTTTATAGTTAGTCTACTATACAATGAATACAAAACTCCTCGTAGCCTGGATGGTGGAAACTAGATCCAGGGTCTTCATTTCTACTTCCCGAAATAGTACGATTCTATCCATGTGAATAAATGAGTCGATGTCGAGCATGGTAGAAACCACTTGATTACCAGTCAATGATGTAAACTGTTAACAAGTGTGAAAGAGACCACCAGTGATGTCAATGGTTCTCAAAGTACCCAGTATAGTCCATGAGATGTGAATGAATGTGCTGATGTCGAACATGTCACGGAATCCTTCGATCGAAAGTCAATGATGTAAACTGTCGTCGAAGGCGAGAAATCTGCCATTGATGCATGCAGATCTCAAGGTACTGAAGATTTCTAGATCATCTTTCCAGATAATGTGTCGATGTCGATAGAAAGAGATCCGTCGTGGGCAAGCCCACAACACGAAATCATAAGTCAAGTTGAAGAAATGTAGCTGTAAGGACTGAATCAGGGATGGTCAAGATGGATGACAGGTATTTTGCAGATGAATGGTTTATTTGCAGCGACCTCTTGAACACATAACGACACAACAGATGGCTTGGTGACATTTGACCCAAAGTTAATACCCGACTGAAGACTTTCAATGTGGTTCAATCAACTGTGAGGCAAAGGATTTCCCAACCCAGCTGAATGAAAAGTGTTGTGTTCAAGAGTGGCGATAAGGTTTCTTCTGAGACAAAGGATAACAAATAGGCTCATTTTCCTCACTTTTCCCCCACCATTTCTGGCAAGTACCTCTTTATTTTTTACAAGCTTGAGGAGGATAACATATGCTTGATTATAAGCTCATCCTTCAGATGAGTCCAACTTAGTTTAGATTCGAACCCTAAGAAGGAGTGGTCCGTTCCTGTTTGTAATCGAACAGGTCCTTTACTGTGAAATTTTAATGAGTCCAGTATAGGAGAAACTCGACGTTTTTCAACTTTAGAGAGTCTGAAAAACTTAAGAAGACTCCAAGGTTGAACTTTTTCGTAAATTTGTGTCTCCCAAGCCCGAAAAAGTATAAAATAATACTTGAGAGAATCGCTTGGTTTTTTACGACCAAGGAGTACTTTCATAGTTAGTGTCTTTGACCTGAAAAGTAAAAAGCGATCAAGGACACGTCGTTTTATTTCCAGTATCGAGTTTGAAACGACAAAAACCCGGCAAACTTTTCCTGTTTTTACGGTCCGAAAAGGGCTATAAGGGGACCGTCTTTTAATTCCATTTTAACGAGTGTAAAAGAAACGCTCGGCAATCTTTTCATGTTTTAGGAGTCAGAAAAGGGCTTAAAAGATGACTCTGATGTTTTTGTTTGTGAAAAATGACAATTTTCCCTGAAAATCCTTTATCCTGCACAAAAACCAACACATTACTCATACCTGTTTAAAGATAGATAAAAATACTTTGAAAAATACCTTTTCATGGTGGAAAATAAACAAATTTAACATTCATTTACTCAAAAAACCTATAAAAGGGTTTTTACCATTTCATTTTTACCATTTTACTATTGAGGAGAGAAAAAGGGCTTTTGGCAAGAAACTTCCCATGGTCATTGCGGAGAATCCGACCGTCGAGATCTAACGCCGTCTCATCAGGTATTCTACAACATCCTACCTTGCATTTCCATCCGTTTAGAATTTGTTTTTAAGCTTTAGTTTCATTTTTTGGAGGCCTTGGGGTTTCAAGGTCCGTTTTTCGGGGTACGCAGGTGCTCTATAGGTGACCTGCGTACCCCGAAATTTTCTCAGTTGGGAAAATGCCGGGCGTACGCATCTTGCCTTAAGAGAACCTGTGTACACACGCTCTGTCTCTAAAGGTGGGCTGCGTACACCGCGGAGTGGGTTTTCAAACCCCCAATTCTCCAAAATGAACCAAAAAAATTTGATTTTATGGACTCTAACATATGTTTTATGGTGTGTAGATTTCCCACCATGCTTGATTGGCACGAGAGAGAACACGAATATATTGATTTGGCCACGATTAATCACCAACCTTCTATTGATGCTTTAAAGGCATGCGGTCTTTACAAATACTGGGCCATACCTGGCATGAGGGCCCAGGTGCGCTTTCTAGAGTGGCTGGTTGAAAGGTGGAACGTCCAGGATCAGTGCTTTCACATTGGAGGGCACCAGCTCGAGATAGAGCCCTCAAATATTTACTTTCTCATTGGTTTTCCCAAGAGAGGCGAACAATTGACTCTGTCCGGGACTAGGCCGGGTAGCCAGTCCATCACTAGTCTCTGTCTAGAGTGGTGCAATAATCAAAACCAGGAGAGGGGGATAGAGATTAAAAAGATATCCCGACCTAAACTTATGGTAATTGCCTTTACAATTACCAAACTTTGCAGAGCAGCCGCTTTGCACATTGCCACCGGGTCCCAGATGCACATGGCGATTGACTGCTATCGAGGCACCATTTTCAACTGGTGTGATGCTACGTTGGCCAATTTAAAGGGCCAACTGACTAGGGAAAAAAATGGGCAACTAAAGACTTTTGGTTATGGGCCTTTATTTGTGAGTTTTGCTCTAGAGAGGGTTCCGATGCTGATCCCGCAGCAACTCACTGATGAGGTTGGGCTTCCCTGCGAGCCTAAGTTGATGCGATGGGTTGCGGTGATGGCCTGTCATCCTGACGAGGGCACGGAGGTTGTCCGATTTAGAGTAGAGTACTTTCACTGGTTATAGGACCAGGTCTTCTCGATACAGGATTTTCCTTATGCCGGAGTCGATTTTCGTGGTGATCCGGACATGATTCTTCCACCGGGAGAATAGTGGGATGACACAGGTACTTCATTTTTCACAAGTTTTTAAATTATCTATTTTTTTGTTTTTATATCGTCTCAAAACTGATAGTGACAATTTTCAAAATGCAGATGTAGGCCCACGGCGTCTAGCCAATCTCCGGCCTTTCGAGAGGAGACAACCAGTTGCACCGGCACTGGTCCCACAGAACGAGGCTACAGAGACCTTAGCTGAGTTGGAACAAGACCTAGAGCATATGACGGCAGATATACCAGAGACTATTATAGATGATATTCCTATCAGGCTTCAGCGCTATGTAGTCGGAGTTCCAGGACCTTTTAGGAGGTTCTTGTGTAGGGTAGCCCGTGCAGTGGTGTCGTATAGAGATCATCACCAGTGATTGGATGATCGCTTTTGTAGACACATGTGACATTTTGGTTTTTTGTACTTATCATTTTTGCCGATCATAAGGTGTTTTTCAACCTATGATCGAAGAGGATGTATTTTTGACACACTCCTATCTATATATATCATTATTACCGGCTTATCTTGTTAAACATGTGTGATTAAATGTTTTTAAATTTACATGTATGATTATCGCAAATGTTTGTCTAACATTCGAGAAGCAATTGCATCTGCTAATGTATTTAAAGACCTTGAAATATGTTGATATTCAATGTAATCAAACTCACGTTCCAAGAGACGCACTCTCAAAAATAACCTTAATAACACTGGATTTCTAATGGCATACACTCTATTAAGCTGTAATACAACGAGTTCAGAATCTAACCTCACTATCAAACTCCGAATCCCAAACGAAATAGATTCAGACAATAACTCAATCACTGCACTGTATTCTGCAATGTTGTTTGTTGTTTGACCGAGGCTCACCCCATGCATAGAAACTAACTTGTCAGAGGGTGAATAGATAACCCAAGCTGCGGAAGAGATATTCCGTGTACTATGACAAGCACCATCAGCGAATCCAATGTATGTTTGGAGAGGCATCGACATCTGCAAACATCAAGGGTAAAACCAAGATAAGCAGAATAACGACGAAAAACACACTTTCTAAGCTAAGCACACTGTATAAACTAACAAACACACCAGCTAGAAAGAAACATTGTCTAACCTAATCTAACTAAAATCTCCACACTCATAATTTAAGCATAATACCTCTTTAGGTAAAGTCCATTTCTGGGTTTACCCAAAGAGTCCCCGTCAAGGTCAACTGGCTCATAGGCCCCTTTTGCTAGCTTTTGCTTGACAATATAGGGCCCATGCCACATAGGAACGAATTTTCCAACACCTAATCTATCGTTAGCTTGATCATATAACAGCACTAGGTCTCCTTCCGAAAAATTTTGAGGGGTCACATTTCGATCATACTGAGCTTTCATTCGTTTTGCATGAGTGTCGATCGCCAATGCAGCATCACGTCGAGTCTCATCTAATTGAGCTAAGTATAATAAACGCTTCTCCTCTTCGGAAGTAGCTGGAAGTAATTCGATAGCCATTTGAAGTGATGGGATTTCGCATTCAATGGGCAGCACAGCTTCCAAACCATAAACTAGTTGGAAAGGAGTGAACCCTGTTGATGTTTTCACTGAGGTTCGGTATGCCCAAAGTGCAGAAAATAACATGTTGTGCCAATTCGACCGATGAATACCAATGATTCGTCGGATCATGATAACTAAAACTTTGTTGGTGTACTCAACCAGACCGTTGGCTTGTGGATAATAAGGAGTTGAGCTATCATGACGCAAACCAAGCTGACCTGTAAGTTCTGTCATCATAATGTTTCAAAAATGGCGCCCATGGTCAGTGATTATCGCTTGTGGGACACCAAACCTAGCAATAATGTGATTGAATACGAAAATTGCAGTTGTCTTGCCGTCTGCCTCGAATGTAGGCATTGCCTCGGCCCACTTAGTAAAATAATCAACCGCAAGGATGATATACGCATGCCCCCTGGCCGAGTGAGGGTTACATGTAATAAAATCGATACCCCATTTGGCAAAAGGACCAACGGAAATTATAGGGTGGAGAGGATCAGGTGGTGCGCGCATCTTGCGATCAAACACTTGACAGTTCTGGCATTTTTGGACCGCAGTAATACAATCTTTAAACATGGACGGCCAGAAGTAGCCAGCACGCAACACCTTTTGGGCTGTGGCATACCCAGACATATGACCGCCACACGCTCTAGAGTGACAATCATTTAGAACCCTTTCTGCCTCTTCATGAGTTAAGCAACGTCGGAAAACCAAGTCTGCCCCACGGCGATAAAGAGTATCTCCAATAATTTTGTATGGTTGGGACTAGAATCGAATTTTCCGACGTTCCGACTTTGAAACTTCAGGCCGAAAGGATTGGGTTTGGAGATAGACGATTATATCCCCATACCACGGATCTAAAGTGCTGATGAGAAACAAAGATTCGTCCACAATGGTTTCCTCTGCCACAGTTTCCGTGTCAGCACGCGAAAAATCACACATCAACTCTGCAAAAACTAAAGATTTCTTAAACTTGGATTTTTCAAATTCCGAGTCGAACTCCTGCAGGATAACAATCCATTTAGAGTACTTTCCCCCTAGTAATTGTTTAGTCAAAATGTAAATCATAGGGTTGCAATCCGAAATGACTATAGTTTTACGAAGAAGAATGTAGTGACGAAAACGTTGGACAGCCTGAACGACTACCAAGGCCAATTTCTCCACATGTGAATATTTGAGCTCAGTGGGATTTAACGTCCTCTTAAGATAATATATCACATGTTCCGTTCCGAGTTCATCTTCCTGAACTAACACCATTCCTATGGTGGAATGAGCAGCGACGAGGTACAAAAAGTAATCCTGGTTGTAGTTGGGAGGATGCAGCAACGGCGCATGGGTCAACGCGTGCTTGAGTGCATCAAAAGATTTCTGAGCAATCTCATCCCAAGAGAATTGAGCGTTCTGTTTCAACAACCGGGTAAAACCTTTTGTAATCTTGGTGTAGTTAGGAATGAATCGGCGTAAAAAGTTTGCTTTCCCCTGCAAACTTTGGAGTTGGCAAAGACTCGAAGGAGGAGGCAATTTGATGATAGCTTCTACCTTCGAGGGATCGACGCGAATGCCGGCTTTTGAAACTACAAATCCCAGCAATCGCCCCACTTCTATGCAAAAGACACATTTGTGTGGGTTCAAACATATACGATAATGCCTACACCTCATGAAGATTGCTCGTAAATGGACAAGGTGATCAGCTCGATGTAATGAATGAGCGGGAAAATCATCGAGATACAGTTGCACAATGTGTTTGATGTCATGAAACGCATAAGACATCGCCCTTTGAAAAGTGGCTCCGGCATTCTTAAGCGCAAAAGGTAATTTGCAATAAGCAAATTTCCCCCATGGACAAATGAAAGCCATTTTTGGTTGATCAGCAGGTAGAATATTGATTTGATTGTAACCGGAAAAATCATCCATAAAGGAAAATATTTCACTGCCAGCACAATCATCAATTATTTGATCGATATAGGGTGTTGGATAGTTGTCCTTGGGACAAGCACGATTGATATCCCTATAGTCGATGCATATTCTTATTGTTCCCTGTTTTTTGTTAACCGGAACAATATTCGATACCCAATCCGTTAATGGGATCGGATAAATGAAACCTGCTTTCAACAGCTTCTCAACTTCTGATTTAATTGCAGCCGCTTTTCGTGGGTGAATCTGACGCAAACGTTGCCGGACGGGTTTAGCATCCGTGTAAGTTTTGATCTCATGGACAACAATTGCGGGATCAATTCCTGGCATTTCCTCATAGGACCAGGCAAACATGTCGCGGAATTCTTGAAATAGGGCCTTGTATATCGGAATTTCGTCATCTGAACACGAGGCACCTATATGAATGTTTTCAATGATTCCGGGCTTGACTGAAATTTCAATGGGAACAGTGCGAGATATGTTTCCCAAATTCAGCTCTGAATCAGGATGTTTCATTGGACTCTGAGCTTCTTTGACATATTCAGCTGTAAAAACTGATGAGAAATTGTTTTCAAAACGATCATCCTCAGGTAAAAACGAAGATCTATGATGGAGATCTTCCCATGGTAAATCGTCTACACACAGGACTTCACAAAGTTGTTCGTCAGATGACACAACTTCGGGAAACGCTATTAACTCCGAGGTTGACGTGAAAAGTGATTCCTCACGGACCACATTCATTTGGTCAATTTTGGTTGAACGCGGGTCGGTAAAAGACTGCACGGCTTCATAAGCAACTTCATATGGAATCAAAGGCATAGTATTACCAAATGAGTCTATTTAAGATTCAGAAGGAACGATCCAAGGATCGTCATAAACAATGGTATCTGATGTAATCATATGAATAAATGCAAATGAAGACACGACGTTGATTGGAGGAAAAGAAAAAGTTCCCAGTAAACCGGCATCTTTAACTAATCCTACGCCAACATCCTTATAAGGGATAGTCGTTTTACCGACATGCTGGATACTCTCTGAAGAGGCTGGGTCGGATGAAAAGTAAGCCAGCTGGTCTATGGTTACGATCTTGCCATTATGTGGAAACTTTATTACTCTGAAGACCGATGAAACGACCGCTGTCATAGCCTAAGACCAACTTCGACCCAAGAGAAGGTTGTAGTCTAGAGGGGCATCAACCACCTCCACATCCAGACTAACAGTCTTTCCTTCAACCCCTATAGCCAAATCCTGTAGAATGCCAAACGGATGGAACCCACGGCCATCAAAGGCCTTAAGAATTGTCGGGGATTGATTTAGTGAAGGAGAACCAAGCGATCTCCAGCACTGTATTGACATAATACACGTGGAAGCTTCCTCATCAATTACAGTCCAATGAATAGGCCTGTTTTTTACTATCACTGGGATCTGGAAAGCCATTTGATGAGGTAAACACGGTGTACTATTTTCTAGATCAAATATTATTAGGTTCGGGTCCTGAACATAAACAGCTCCTATAGCCGACAAAAGTAATTTTCGCTGTGCTGGGCATGATTGCAGCACTTCTAAAGCCGACATTGCTGAGGGTGAAACAGCTAAATCCTCAACAATGTTGTAATTCTGGGCCGCTCTCGCATGTGGATTGAAAGCAGACCTTCGAAGTACACCCTTGGCGGGCGGTTTAATTACTAAGTCAGGGTTAGGTTTCTCGATTTGTAGTGGATCGGAACCCGGAGCTGAGGTTGATGGATTTGATTGAGAAGATTCTGCTTCTTTCGATCCATCAACAGGACTTTTACTACCATAATCGTGTGACCGAGTCGCAATCCTTACATGAGACATCATCAATATGGGTTCTTCAGTGGCACTCGAGGAAGAACCTATCATTTTGCTATCTTTCGGAAATGGGTCCTTCAAGACAGCAGGAATTTGGGAACCCTTGATGATTTTCGCAACCTCGGCCCGATGAGGACAATCTCTTGTAAAATGATCTTCTTCACAAATAAGACAAGGATATCGAGGTTTGCGCTTTTCGTCATTGGTTTCCAAATTTTCTGTTTTCTCCTTTGGAGTTTTGTCTGCTTTATTCTTCTTCTTGCCTTTCTTTTTCCCACCGCTTTTTGATTTAGCCGTAGATGACTCTACAGCGTGAATATCAACGGAAAATTCAGCAGAAGAATCTCCTGTCGGGGAGTCTGGTAAGGTTATAATGGGCGAAGAATTCTTTGAAGACTTCTTCTTGCTTTTAGTATTCACCGTACCAATCATGCCATCAGCAGCATGAGATCCCGAAGGAGCAGCAGCGATTTGATTTGACTTTGGAAGATCTGGGATCTTTTCGTGTAACGTACCTGACTGAGTGTAAACTAAGTCAAGGTACTGCGCTTGAGCAATCACTTGCTCCTCAGTAACTACTCCGGCCTTAGCTACGTCTTCAGTAATCTTTGGTAATAATGATTTAACAAACCATTCAGCTAAGATTTGGTCCGGGATAAAAACTTTCACTAATCACCTTCGACGTCTCCATTCATGAATATGATCGGAAATATAAGTGGACGTCGACTGTTTTAATGAAGTTAGTAACTCGGTGCCATTATCATATCTGACCGGCAACTGAAAATGAGTTAAGAACGAGGTAGCTAACTGACTAAAATTATAAAAAGAGGCCCGTGGTAACTCAATGTACCACTTGGCCGCGAGACCAATGAGCGTACGCTGGAAAAGACGTAAACGGATCGAATCATCCGAGATAGAATTTGAGGCACACCAGAGGTGGTAAGTCATCACATGATTTGACGGATCCTCTCCAGACTTACCTTCGAACTTGGGTATGTCACTGGGCAACTTATTTGGCATTTGCAGCCAGAACGGAAGATAATTTATTGGATTGTTCATTAGGCACGTCAAGTCTGGTAAAACCAAAGTTGCAATAAACGGTAATTTCCGATTAGGATCCCTAAAACTCTGGGTCACGAGACGAGTCCTAGGAGGAGGATATCCAGGATAACTTGGAATAGGAATCGCATTCGGGATATTGTATCCTCCCGGAAAACCAGGATTAACCGGATCGTACTGGGGTTGTTGTGGTTGTTGATAAGTGTACCCAGGATACGGTTGATACTGGTAAACCGGTTGCTGGACAGCAGGCCCGTATTGGTACTGTCCCTGGTACGGTTGATAAACAAATTGTGGTTGACTAGTGACAACCGTACTTAAACCAGGCTGTCCTACGGGCATCTGAACCATAGTTTAAATCGTGGATCCAGACAATGGTAAAGATGTCTGAGGAGTAGTGGCAAAGACAGTAGAAACCGGAGCTGTCGATACTCCAGAAGTAAGTGTGGTGGATGGAACAGATGTTGTGGTAGTTGCAACAGTCGTTTGAGATGGAGTACTAGGTGCAATGGGCGACTGAGTAACTACTGAAGGTACAAAAGTTTGAACATTAGACTGGACTGGTTGCTAGGGTGGACCAGAAACTAAAGGTTGTCCAGATTGAGATGACAATTGTACGCTTGGCTGCAACACTTGTTGAATTTGCGATGGATCCCATACTATGTTCATTCCGGGGTATTGACCCATGACAGGTTGAGGATATTGAGATCCATAACCGGATTGAGGGTAGGATTGATAATTGAAAGGTACATTTCCCGTACCTTGAATATACGATTGACCTTGGGGTGGTTGATAACCTTGACTCGAGTACTGACCTTGGGGTAGATACCCTTGAGCTAAGTACTGATACTGGGGTTGACCTTGAGGCATAAATTGATACTGAGGTTGACCTTGGTGTACATATTGAGGTTGGGGTTGACCTTGAGGAATGTACTGTACCATGGGTACATACTGTCCTTGAGGTTTCCCCCTAGACGCAATTTGTGTACCTTGAGGTTTCCCCCCAGGCGTTAATTGAGGCTGCCCCCCAGGCGGTAATTGGACACCTTGAGGTTGAGAACTGGCAATTGAACCTGACATCATGTAAATGTCTCCTACGCCCAACGGTTTATTACCATTGTTTCCAGTTAATAACCCATGTTCAATGGGTTGAGGAGATGCTCCCGCAAAAGTACCAGAAAGTGACTGATACTCGGCAGGAACAGAAGGACCACCGTACAAGAAAGATTCAGGAGATTGAATAAAAATAGATGACTGACCAAACATATTTACAGGAGTATAAATACCTCCGGGTGGATAAGGAGTACGAGGTGGAGAAAAAATTGACCCTGAGTTGTCCAAATAATTAGTTAACGAAAGATACCAAGTAGTACTTCTAGGTGGACTATAAAAAATGGATTCACGCTCCCTTAGATCAATAGTAGGTTGATCTTTAGGGATAGGGCCGCCTATATCTTCTTCTGGAGCAAGCTCTTCAATAGCTATCAAACCAAAAGGAAGATTTTCGGTGATGACTCGTTCTACCCTAGGTGAATCAGGAACACTAGAAGTTGGAGTAACAGGTTCAGATATTTCAGGTTCTTCGCCTATATCACTAGTAGATGAAAAACTACCAGCAAGCTCGGAAACTGCAACGGCTTCAGGATTATAACCTATTTCTCGACTTTGGTAATCTGGATGGACTACCAATGAAGACTCTCCTTCTTCGGGTGAACCTACTTTACTCCCACTAGGAGTTACAAGGACTTTCAAACCTTCGTAATGACCCGGGACGTCTTCAGGAGGTTCACCCCGAAGTCTACGGGACTTCCTCAACAAATCGGCCACGGTAACAATCTCAGGAGACTTGCCCCGAAGTCTATGGGACTGTCTCGGTAATTCAGCCACAGTTAAAAACTTTTAACTACTGCACATGCAAACAAAGTAAAATCTCAAAACAAACTGCCTAAAGTCTCTAAAGAACCAAACAAATTTGAATCACACGCCTAAAGAATCTAGGGCGTCAAACCATACACAAACAGTAGCCTTCCAGACCGAAAACACTAGTTGGTGATGAAGCCCAACATCGCCGAATTCAATACAGAAGTGGTAGGTGTAACAGTTACCCCGACAACCTGCTTAATGAATAGACTGGCACAAGTTCCTCCACTTTAACCGTCTCGAGTGAAGTGAACCCCCCGAAAAATCCAAGTGAGTCTAGCCGACGTGTGCTCCAGGTATAGTGGGATCTTCCCTCCACCATCACCTTGGGTAGAATTCTAAAGATAATGGTCACTAAGGTTACCAACAGCAACAAATATACCTCGGGGAACAGTCTACGACCCAATAGCACACAAGGGCAGAGTAACAAGCTCAATCCCCTTGCCGGCTCCTTGACAATAATCCAAGGTTTACCGACAAGTGACCCCAGGCTCCTCGACAATAATCCAAGGTTTACCATTTGTAGTACATGCGTATCTGGCATCTTTCCCAATGAAGGAGGATTGATCCCCTCACTGGTTCGAACACGGTCTCGTGCTTCTCCTTTAAGAGGAGCTTTCCCAGAGTACAAATGAAACAGTTGGATTTATCCTACCACAAGATAAGCTACTTGTTTGGTTTTACTATCTTGGAGAGCTAATTACTCTCCTACTCCAAGACACTAGCCTGATCTATATTGGTGTTTCAGAGCCCTAGTAAATAAAAAGTTACTAAGTTGATTTTACTTTAAGCGTTAATTTTTATGGCTTTTCTTTAAGACAAAAGGTAGCAGAGATGAAACTGATGGTGTGTAGACGCGACTCAAATCTACTAAAAGATGCACTTAGGATGATTTATACTAATTTTCTTTTTCAATGAATTCCCTAGCTAAGAGAGTTGGAGAATGCAAAATTGATATAAAGACAACTTTCTTGGCAATGAAAATCAAAGAAACAATCTCTTTATCTTTTCCAAAGCATACAACACATGACCACTAATTACTTCACAAAAATTCCTTTTCTTTTCAAAGACTCAAATGCTACCTAAGCAAAATTTCCTTCAAAAGAGATTTTTTGGATTTTTTCCTACTTAACAAAGCATATAAAAATCAAAAATCAAATTTTAAAAAATCTATGACAATCAAATCAATTCTACTTAAAAGCAAATCAAAGAGAAATTCACCTAATAAGCAGATCTAATGAGGCCAAAACCTACAAAGTATGATTCCGGGATGTTTTACTCAGTCATGATTTAACTAAGGACTAGTTAATGCAGAATTAAAAACTAGTCAAAAACAAAAATCAAACTCTTTTGTTCTTTTTCTTAAAAATGAAATTCCTAGTTCAATCAACAAACTTTTTCGAGATTCGGCAAAGAGACAAAACAAAGGTAGGTATCTCACAAGGGTGGATTCTATGAAAGGTCCAACTCCTAAGAAGACTGCAAAAACCAGGGATATCTAAGGTTTTACGACTTCTAAAGCCAAAGTCACTACAGGACCAATGCAAAAATCAAACCCTAAGGCTAGAACCTCTTTGAATTTCACTAAAACTCTTGACACTGACGAAACAAGCTTAGATGAATATTTATGGCAGGTAACCAGTGGATCTGGGCAGTAAAAACAACTTATAAACAAAATCTAAGAGAAAAAGGAGAAAATTGAAATTTTCCCAATTTTGACAGGGTACGCAGGCAACCTGTTTGCACAGGTGCGTGTACGCTCTGTGCACAAAGCTGCAGTGCGTACAGGTACGCACTATGCTTAACGCAGAGACTGCGTACTTCTAGCAAAACCAAGAAAAACTAAAATCTAATTTAACCCTAAGCTAAGCCACCCAAATACACAGTCAGACAGCCAAAAACCATAAAGAAAACGACTTATCTCAAATCAAAGTTTCACACAAAGGAAAAATCATTCACATCAATGGAGTTCCCCAGAAGAGTCGCCATTTTGTCATGTGGAAAGAGTCAATTTTGCGGACAAAACCGACCTCCCTAGAAGCTAAGGCTTTCTAGTGACAAACAAGACAATTAAACACTATCTTTCCCTAAATATGCGTTTAGAATACAAGTAATCAGGTGTTTATAACATACCTTTAGTCCAATGCTTTGTAGCAGTCCAGCCTCGCCGATCTGGATGAGCTCCTCCTTCTCTTTGAAACCTGCATTCACTAACAAGCAAACGATTACATAGCACCTGAATAACTCATAAAATAAAACATATTTATCATACAGACAAAGGAGTATATGAAACAAATCATGTATAACAACTTGTTGAGAAAAATGAGCTTAATTGTATTAAGTGGAAACAAAAGAAACCATTACAACCTGAGCCTTGGTGTTGTGCAGGTCCCTCCCAGGGTCCAGCAAGAGTTTTCCTTTACTTTGATCAGCTCACCCACTTCCAAATGAAGCTAAGAAAGGATGGGAATCTCTCCTCTGAAGCTCTATAAGGGAGTCCTAATTTCAGCAGCATCTACCCTTAGGAATCTTCAGCTTTCAACCTCCCCTCCCTCTGGCCCAATGCCTGTATTTATAGTGCTTTGGAGGAAGTTAATCAGGTCCATCATGAATGGGACAAGCCCCTCTTTCAATGGGATAGCTCCCCTCTTCATGGGATAAGTTCCTCTTACATAGGGATGCATGAACCATCTGGAGGCGCTCAATCCACGTCAAACCATCTTCTAGAATGCTCTAGAAATGACCACAAGTAACCTTTTTGAAGTGAAACTTGCGCCTTTTGACCTTTATAGGAGTACGCACCCACCCCTTTACAGACAGAGCGTACAAGTACGTAGGTATTGTGAACTTGGGGTGCGTACACGCAGGTGAGGCCAAGAGAAACTGCGTAACCAGAGTTAATTGACTTTTTAAGGACTTTCTCTCTTTCTTGGAGTTTGACATGAGGAGCAGAGGTATGAGACTTGCCAAGGAGGATAGTATGACATTTTATAGAGCCATGCTAACTGCAAATAGTCATGGTGACAAATTTTAGTGTAACAAAGAGCATTGCAATTTTGTCTTGGTTGTTTCTAGACTAAGCCACTAGGTCTAGGGAGATTGATTATGTCCTAAGAAGGAATTTATCGAAAAAACATGGTGCTTAATGTCCAAAACACTAGAATTTGTGGGTTGCAGTGTGTTGAATGTCTAAGTATTATATCATTGTTTCAGATATTAGCATGTAGTTTTATGATGTATATATTGCTCGTTGATTCCAAATGTCCAAATCCATTTTGGTAAAGATGAAATTCTTAATACATTTTAGTAGAAACTTATACTGTAAGAAAGAATGGGATATCTTGCAAATTTGTTTGCTTAATCTCTTTGTTAAATGATCTACCTATTTCCTATAGTTATTGAACTTGTAGAGAAATCAAATGTTAGACTCTAGTAAACAATAGAATGCCCCAAAATAGTATGGGTAATTTCTAGCTTTCAGACAACATTTTTCTAAACATTATCAATTAATTTTTTATTTTTATTTTTAATTCAAAAAAAATATAAAAAATATTTTTTTGGGATTGTATTGGCATTTAATGACACATTTACCTATAATATTCCCCCCTCTAAATAAGTGATATTACACATGAAAACCATGGGTCAATACTATGGGTTTTCATAAAACTAGAGATAAAAAATTGTTGATAACTTGATCGAGCCAAGTTTACCTTAATTTCCCAACAAAAATTAATATAAATTCAAATGTGAATTAATAAAAGATTATATAAAGTCAAAATGGATATAAAAATCAAAATAAGAAAATGGAGCTAATATATATTTTGCAAAAATGGAGGTAATTATTATTTTTTAATTTTAATTTTAGTTTAATTTTATTTTAAATAATTTTGAGCATAATGTTGGGATTTATGTCAAATGGGAAAGGATGTCAAATACATGGTGTGTTAATTCTAGGGGGAGTCTTATGGTTTTTGCAATCTTAATAGAGAACCATCATAGTAACATGATAATTAAAGAAGCTATTTAATCTTCTAACTATGGTGGTCGAAAGTCCCAATATTTGGAAACATTTTTACCTTAGGTGATCATCTCAAATTCTCTTGGAAATGGCATAGCTGGATATTACTCAAAAGGGGATTTCCAACGGTATGTTGAAGTCCAAAAAATGCCTCTAGGATCAAAAGATATGGACGGTCAGAAATTAGAAGGACAAAAGTCAAACTTGGTGACCTAGCCATGGGCCCCATAGCACTGTCAGCACACATGCGGCACTTGATGTATATGTGGCAGTGGTATTGGTTATTTTTAATCTCAGGAGGAAGTGCATGGGTCCTACCCAAGACACAACCCCAAAAGTTTCAGAGGAAGCTTGATTCAAATCTTCCAGGGAGATATAAATGTGTTGGAGGCATGTAGGTAAAATGGATGTCCTAACCTTATAAATTTAAAAAGGAAAATCAGTGCAAAACTAAAGGCTTATACCCTCAATTTTTATATGTACAGGCAACAATGTGGACTAGTAGCAGAAGTACAAGTGGCATGATGTGATTAACTTTCTGGCAAGTTGTGATTAGTGCATGACAACAATAGAGGAGCCCACTAGCGACATCACCCTCGAAGATCCTGACGGAGCACAAGGCAAAACATCTAGGGACAAGGGAGCCAAGATGACATGGTTTCAAGAGAACATGGTAGCGGATGTCAACAATAGGGAGTTGGCACAAAGACCACATGGAACATTCCAATTGGATGACAAAGACATGTATATGCACAGGTGGAAACATTCATAGCAGATGACATAAGAAACTCAAAGGCCCAAAATGATGTTAGCATGATGTAAGACATAACAACATGGAAGTATAGGACCATGACATGTAGCATGCAGATTTGGCACTTTCGAGTACCCAAGTGGGTTGAAAATGGATGGCACGTGGCACCCCTTAGATCTTGACACCTAGTAGTTGGTATAAGTGGCATACAGGTCAGTGTGCTAGCAAAAACACATTATCCTGGGAAGTTTATGATTGATCCATGTATGCAGTGAGAGGTCCCACGGGGACACATAAGCCTAGAAGGTTTACCCCAGATGAAAATAAATGTGCTCATGTAGTTTCCTCTAGGCTGACATAGCTCCAAGACATGGTGGCATGAACAAGACAGGGTCCAATAGCATGAAGTAGCATGAAGTGGTAAGGCCACGTAATATCGAGAGCTATCTCATTAATGCAAGTGTGCAAACATGGTCCCACATGGACACATCATCCTGGAGATTAATCCTCAATAATTTTAGTTTTAGTGCATATTAAAAGGTTAGGGTGACTAGGTGTCCAGATAACATGGCAAGAACAAGTCAAGGCCCATTTGAGAAAATTGGCATGGCCACATATTCCCTGAAGGCTCTGAATTAACACGATTTTAGAGAACAGGGACCACCAAGGCATCTAACCCTAAAAGTATTACTCTAGAAATTTTTAAAGGTGAACCATTATGAATCATCAGAGTGATGGCATGCCAAGCAACATGGCATATCGGTTGGCACATGAACTAGCACATTGTGGCAGTCAGGAACTATGTAGTGGAAGTGTGGTAGACCCTGGTGGACACATAATCTCAGAAGAAAGGTGAGGGGCTAATTTCTAGCTCGTGAATTGGTTCTATGTATGATTAAGTGACTAAGGGTGTAAAGGACATATGCGTGTTGATTAAGCCATTGGGGCTATAGGAAAAAGGGGCTTAAGAGGGTCTAGTGGTGGTTTTGTGTGGTAATACAACCAAGGGTTTACGAACCTAATTCATTAAGAAATTCCATAAATGTGTAGTGAAAAAGTGCTAAGGACTAAGAACTATGGGCCTATGTTTAAAAGGCATAAACGGGTCAGAAAATTTGACATCGGACCACTACATTTGGTAGTTATGCCATATATAGAGGTTTGCAAGAGTTCAAAAACTCTATTAAAACTTGTTGCTCAAATTAATGGTGACTGCAAAGAATTGAGAAGTAAGGAAAGGAAAATGCAACAAGGACTACGATCTAAAAAAGAGTGTTAATGGAGATCAAAACAAAATATTAGAATATCATGCCAAAGTACATTCTCAAGCATTGGAGATCCATGCTATTTGTATAGAAAAATTTAATGGAGAAACTCCTTAAGTGTGCAGGTGGGCTGAGAATTAGTTCTCAACATGAAAAAACCTCCAGAGCCCATTCTCAAATTTAATACAACTACAGTTACCGAGTAATTTGATGTAATTATAGAATGAAGAACCTTTTTGGAGTACTCTCTCAAGTAGTGCGTGGATGACAATTGATCTGCATCATTCCCTATTTTATAGAGGAACAAAAATTAGGAATGTAGAATTGTGGGATGCTTAGTGGAGAGCTTTGATATTTATGTTTTCTGTTGAGAAAGGAAAAAGAGAGACTAAGGAGAATGATGGTGGAGAGTTGTTGAGTGGTGATTTCATGAGGGTTAATAGAACAAAGTGCTACTATGGGGTGGAAAAAGTAAGGAGAATGTTGAGTGTATGTTGTTGAGAACAAAGGCGAAGTTGCTTAATACAAAATTGAAACCAGGCAAAGTGAGTGCAAAGAAAAATAAGAAGATATTTTCTTATTGAGTTTGGTTTGTAGCCTACAAAATAGGGAGTGGTAGCTTCCATATAGTGGATGTCTTAGGAGAGCTTCGAGGTTAGTGCCTCCTGCAAGTGGATGCTTGCATAAATCCATGAAGTTGGTGCTTCATGGTAAGAATAAAAAGGTGGACCAACCATGATCCAAAATTAAATAGGAACACTAAAATTTACAAATATAATCATAAACACATAGATGCAACAGAAAAACACTTCATTTCATTAATATAAAAATATTGAACTATGCTTACAAATAAAATGGAAATAAGATAGCTCGAGCGATGGTAGCTTATCTCTAAGAAGATATGTGGAAGCTACATGCCTCTGAACTGAGTTACAATGAGGCTCAAGGGCATTTTTATTATTGAACAATAAGAGAAAACCCTAAAAAACCAAAACCCTAACCCGAGGAGATGTAACACCAAGAGTTTATGGGCCCCGTTGGGGTTAGTTGGGCAACCAACTTCTCGGTATTGTAACTTGGTCATATTATCTTTGTTTGACGTGTATGATACCTCATTGGAAAGATCTTTCCGAGGACTACAACTAACAATGTGATTGCTATAGAAATCCCTAATGGAATTTTGGAAACCAAAAAAAAAAATATGTCATTTAGGGCCTCAAAACTACTCCGAAAATTTAGGACCCGAAAAACTGTTAAAAATAGTAAATTGTGATACAATAAAGGAAACTAAAAAACTGAAAGAAACAATGGTGAGTGTCCAAGCAGAATAAGTGGGTGGCCACCAATATCCACCTAGACCAGTCCTCCCCCCTTAAGAAGCAATGTTCTTCATTGCGTTCAGTTCCACCATGAGATGAGGAAACTTCTGTTGAACTTTGTCCCTGGTGAGCCATTTGGCTTTGTGAAGGAGTTAGCCTACTTTGACAACTCAATATAGTTGTATCCTCTGTTGCCAAGTTTTCTTGATCTGTGTGTCCATAATATGATCAGTCGTGTCCTATTCCATGAATTCTGGGTTGAGTTTTGTTGTTGTGAGTTGTTCTGCAATGTTATATGTGTCCAACAATTGTGGAAAATATAGCCGAAGGTGATCTACATTGAACATTGGGTGCAGAACAAGGAATGGTGGGATACTGAGCCCGAAGGCTTTATCACTGATGACCTTGGTGATGGTGTATGGCCCATGTCGGAGTGGGTGAAGCTTGCGGTGGGGTCCAACAAGACGTTCCTTCTATAAATGTAGCCAAACTTTGTCGTCCACGTAGAACTTGTGTGGCACTCGATGTTGATCATGGTGTTGCTTGTACTTAGCATTAGCTCTATCCAATATATCATCGACCTGTTAGAAAATGTGTTGAATGTGCTCAATGAAGTTGTTATCCCTTTCATCTTTGGACTGCATGTGAGTCAAATCTACCTGAGTTGATGCAAATGGTATGGCCACATCAATGGGGCATAATCGCAGAAATCCCAAACCTACCTGAAAGGGGTTGCGACCTATTGAGCTGTGGAGAGATTCTTTTTAGTTATGTTAGACATAAGTGAGACTTTCATCCCATGTGCATGGATGCTTTGAGTTGTACATGCACAGAATGTGTACAATCATCTTGTTGATCACCTCTATTTGGCCATTAGTTTGGGGATGGAAAGTCATTGACTTAGTAAGTTTTGTATCCAACATCAACCAAATACTTGACCAAAACGCACTAAGGAATCTACTGTCTCGACCTAAGATAATGGACTATGGGATCCCAAAGTGTACCCACACTCTCTCAAAGAAGAGATTAGCAGTGTCCTCTATTGTGATACTCTTCTTGTAGGTTGCCATGATGGCCATGTTAGAGAATTTGTTGATGACTACGAAAATGTAATCATTGTCATGCTTAGTAGAAGGAATGCCCGACATATAATCCATGGAGACAAATTCCCAACACCAACTAGGGTAGGTAGAGGAGTATACATGCCTTGCTTCTTGATGGTTGGTTTGGAAATGGCACAGGCAGTTCAGGATCTAATGTACTTCCCAACATCTTGACGAAGTTTCGGCCAATAAAAATACTTATGCAATACCACCACTGTTTTCTCTACTCTGAAATGTCTAGCGAACCGATTGTAGTGTGCCTACCAAACCATCTTGGCATGCTCACTTGAAGGAATATAGATGTGTCCCAAGTGGCATAATAGTGCATCCTAAAGGTGCAAATTTGGAACTTTCTTCCCTTCCAGGAGTGTCTGGTATATGCTATCAAATTCTAGACCGCTCTTGTAAAGATGCGGCCACCTCGATGTCTCATGCCAAGAAGAGTCGAGCACAGTGATTAGCGCCATGACCGATGGTCGGTTGTGGCAATCAGCGACATTATTGGTGTTTCCCTTCTTATGCTTAATGTTCAAATGGAATTGTTGCAAATAGGTGGACCATGTCTCATGGTGATCATTTTACAACTTCCCCTCTATCTCTATGAACTATAGAGGCCGATGGTCTATGTGGATGACCGTTTCCTTCCCCAGAATGTAATGCTTCCATTGACGGCAAGCCTGCACAATGGAATATATTTCTTTGTCGTAAGTGGGGTACTTTCAGATTATATCTGAAAGTGTCTCACTTTGGTAAGCCACTAGATTCCCATGCTGAGTTGTTGCGGGTTTGATAATGTGTGCATTGGTGTAGAACATAGGTGATTCTTCAACTTGGAGAACACTCGTTGTTGAGTTTCCAACCAAAATAAATTTCCTTTCACTCCACCCTTGGTGACTTGACTTAAAGGCCAAGTGATATGAGAGAACCCCAACACAAACCTATGGTATAAAATGGAAAGACCCAAAATGCTAAGGAGATCTGTTAGAGTGGTTGGGGTTGGCCAATCCCAAATGACCTATATCTTGGATGGGTCCACATGGACACCCTGCTCATCACTAATGTACCCTAGATGTTGAACCTAGTTCAGGCCAAAGGTGCACTTCTCCAAGTTAGCACACAACTTGTGTTGTCAAAGGGTTTGAAGGACATGTCAAATATCGTGGAAGTGCTCTTCCAAACTCTAGTTGAAGATCAAGATGTCATCTAAATACACCACTAAGAATGCATTGGTGAAGGGTCACAAGATGTCATCCATCAGTATCATGAAGGCTGCAGGGGCATTCATTAATCCAAACAGCATGACCAACCATTCGAAAAGGCCCTCCTTATATTTGAAGACAATCTTCCACACATTAGAGGGTTCGATAGGCACCTGGGTATAACCTGACTTCAATTCAATATTGCTGAAATATTTTTAGCCCTTGAGTTGGTCCAGAAGGTCATCAATTTGTGGGATTAGGTACTTATTTTGGACAATGATCTTGTTCAATGCTAGATAGTCAATACAAAGCCTCCAGGTCCCATCCTTCTTATGTACCAATTTAATCGGGCAACCACAGGGTGATGAGCTTGGCCTAATGTGCCCTTTCTGCAGTAGTTCCTAGATCTACATCTTGATCCCATCATTCTCTAGAACAGAGTTTCGATAGTTAGTCCATTGGGTAGAGGCGCGCCCAGGGTCAGTTCGATGGAGTGCTTGACCTGACAGTGCAGAGATACCCCGAGGGTGAGGAAAAATATCCCTATACTCCTCCATGACCTTCTCCATCTACTGCTATTATGTAGAGGAGCCCTGCCTGGAAGCCATGGCAACAACCTTCTTCTTTCCTTGGAGGTGAATCATAATAAAATAAAATTTTCTCATTTGGGAAATGATATTACTGCATTTCTTTGCAGTGACCAAAGAGATGGCAGTAGGCGGGGCTACCTCCTATATCTTGTACAACTTATTAGCAAAAATAATAATCACAGAACAAGGTCACTTCCAAAATTATGGTTGTGCTAACAATACATCAGAAACTTCAAGAGGAGTAATGTCATATAGTACCTCATCCGTGAAGGACTTGATGTTGTAGGGAAGGAAACATTGTTGGTTGACACGAAGATCTCATCCTTGGTGAATCCACCTGATGGTGTATGGTTGTGGATGTGTTGTAGTATTCAGGCCCAGTCGCTTCATGACCTCTACTCAAATGAGGTTCTTTTGGCTCCCACTATCGACAATTAATTGGAGTGGATAAACCTTCACCCACATCTGTGAGTGGAAGAGGCATTCCCCCTCCTCTGGATCTTCAGGCTCAATTTCCTAGATCTTTGTGGTGGCCATGATGAAACTAGGCTCCACATCAATGATCTGCTTCCATTTATTAGTTCCCTTATCGGGTTCTGATTCAGAATCAGAACCTACATCTGATTCAGAAGCCTTCAGCTCAGGCATGAGTGACATCTTGGCATGACACTCACTTGTATTGTGAGTGGAGCTCTTATGGAACTCACACAATTTTCCCGTGTCCTTCTTCATCTTCGTGGTGTTTTTCTTTGCTTGCAGCTTCAGTGGGTTGTCCTGGGTACATGGAAAATTTTAGGGGCTAATGTTCACTCAGTGGGCTAATTTTCCATGATTTCTCCACATAAAAGATTCGCCAATTTCCAATTTTATAAGAGACGATTCACCCAAATTTTAGAATATAAAATTATTTTACCTTAAAAATCGCCAACATTATATAGAAACTATGTATAAAATCATTATAAATTTGAATCATTTTATAGATATATCAATAAAAAATTTATAGTTTGCATATTAGGGATAGTGAGATTAGCCAATGTTTTTAAACTTCAAGAAAATTTTCCATCTTTAAAATTTTCCTTGCCTGGGTAGCCCCACCTTCGCTTGGTCCTTTTTTCTATGGTTTAGGGGCTCCTTTTCCTTGCTTTGGATTCATAGATCCAAAGTCCTGCATCTTTTGTTTAAACTTTTGCTCAATCTTTACAATATACCGATACGTTGTGCCGAATGATGACATGTCCAGGAACTCCATCTCATCTTGGATATACTTGTGTAGACAGCCATGTACTTGCACAGCAAATGTCGCTCTGTACCATTCATACCCAGCTTTGTGTGATGGGCATGGAAAGCATTTGTGAACTCTGGCACATCTTGGTCCCTTCCCTACCACAGTGTGGTACACTTTATGTATTTATCATCATAGCTCCCGACATGGTAATATTGTTCCTTGATGGCATCTCAAAAAGAATTCCAAGTTAGTGTGGCTGAGAAAAATGAGGGTTCACTCTTGTCCTTTTGTTCACATTAGGTTTCCCACCAATCCTTGACATCTTGGGCAACTTTGAGAAGTGAAAACGTAATCTTTTCCCAATCGGAAAAGTCATGAACTGAAAAATATCCTTCCAACATATTTAACCATTTATCTACAATTCCTACATCTATCATGCCTTCAAATATTGGAATATTGAAGTTAACTTTTACCTTAAAAGGAGTAGTGTCTCTAGAGTGGCTGCTAGATGAAGCTGCATCACTTGTGGGTAGTCGTCGAAGGAACTAGGAAAATTTATCCATCATCACATCCCTTTGTCGCTCAAGGGATTTCTCAAGCAACATTTCAAAAGGATTTCCTGCCCCCTTGTCTTTCTTTTCTTCCACCATGGGAGGTCGTTGGGTTTTACGAGGCTGAACCTGCAATGGTCTAACCAGATTGAGCCCTAACTCCTTATACCCTGACCTCGTTGGGGACATGCAAAGAAAAACAGAGAAAGAGAAAACCGCTATGATACCACTAATCCAAACTTAAACAAGAACGCTACAATTTACAGATATAATCATAAACATGTAGATGCAGTAGAAAAACACTTCATTTCATTAATATAAAAATATTGAACTATGCTTACAAAAAAATGGAAATAAGATAGCCTAGGCAATGGTAGCTTATGTCTAAGAAGAGATGTGGCGGCTACATGCCTCTAAACTGAGTTACAATGAGGCTCAAGGGCATTTTAATTATTTAACAATAAGATAAAACCCTAAATGACCAAAACCCTAACCCGAGGGGATGTAACACCAAGAGTTTATGGGCCCCATTGGGGTGAGTTTGGCAACCAACTTCCTGAGGTCGTAACTTGGTCATATTATCTTCGTTTGACACATATGATACCTCGTTGAAAAGGTTTTTCCAAGGACTACAACCATAGATGTGATTTCCATATCGGTCATTAATAGATCTTTAAAATTAAAAATTAAATAAATAAATAAAAATAAAAATAAAAATAAAAAATAAAAAATAAAATAAAAGTAAAAAATAAAAAATAAATAAATGTCTTTTAGGGCCTCAAAACAGCTTCGGAAGTTCAGGACTCAAAAAACTGCCAAAAATAGTAAATTGTGCTACAATTAAGAAAACTGAAAGAAACAATGGTGAGTGTCCAAGTGGAATAGGCAGGTGGCCACTAATATCCACCTGGATCACACCACCTCTTGGCATGCAAAGATTAGCTGCTACAAGATTCAGGTTGTGTGCTACAGGATTAGAACAGACTGTTATAGGATCAAAACAGACTGCTACAGGATTAAGACAGTTTTCTATAGAATGCATACAAAGTGCTACTGGAAAGAAAATTTAGCTTAGAACATCCATTAGATCCTCAATAGGAGAGGAAATATTCAAAGGAAATGTAAGTAAAGATTCTTCCTCTCCAACATTTGGCATAAGTCTTCCAAAAACACCTTATTCATTAAAAAAAACACTCTCCAACTTTACAGTTTGAATTCCAGCAAGAAAACCATTTGGATTGAATTATCATGGTGTGTTGAATAAGGCTAAGGTGCATGTTGAAATTTGTATTTCCTCAAGTTGGACACAATACTATCAAAAACGTTTTTGCTAGATGGGGTTCCTTCAAAAATTAAAGGAGTATGATGATGAAATTAGATTGGAATTTATAGTCAACCTAAGGAATACAAATGGCCAATAGTTTGTGACAACACTAAGAGGATTCAAAATACATTTGAATGAAAGCGATATCAATAAGATCACCATTTAACCTACAAGAGTGCATTGGGACAAAAAATTCTAGACATGAGGAAATGGTAGAAGGGATGTGCACATGTTAGAGTGACATGTAAAACAATTAGAGAAACATGATGAGCAATAAATGGAGCAACAAGAAAAAAAATAAAGCAAGGAAGATGAGAAGGTTCTTGAGAGGATGGCAACAGTTTCAATAGGGGGTATGACAGGCCTCCAAATTAGACATAAATTAATGCCCATATAACCTTTATTAGGCACATAAATTTAAGGATGATGTTTCCCCATCAATTTGTATAATTACCAATTCGAATTTTCCTCTAGAGGTATGTATTTATTAGCCTTTTCATGGAGAAAACTTGTTATTTACCAGGTCCACCTTCATTTCTAGTAGGGATGTACTTAGATTAATTCAAATAATGAAGTTTGGTGCCATTTTTAGCTTCTAAAACTTGGTTTCTTTCATGGGACTAAGTGTCCTTGGGCTTGGCCATCCCAAGAGCCTCAAAGCCCTATTTTACAATTTCTTTATTTCATTTGAATGTATTTTTCTCTTGCATCACTTATTTCTGCATTTAGTGTTCATGTTTCCTTTGTTGTAGGTTATATTGGTTAAATGACTAAAGTGGATTGTTTTACAAGTTATTTATAGAGTCAAAAGCATGATGCATCCTTATAAAAACTTTGAAAATTAATATTCATCGAGTTACTTGGGTTGGTTTACTAGATCACAGATCTAGAATTTATGGAAGTCTCTTGTAGCAAAAATCTAGAATTTATGGAAGTCTCTTGTAGTAAATTTCTGCTAATTTTTATAACTTTTTAATGAGATTATTTTGAGTTTATTTCACTTTTATTGAGTCCTAAAAAAATTCAATTTAATATTAAAATTTACCCCATAGCATTTCCACTTGATCAAGTTTGGAATTTGGTAGGTTAACTAGTTCACTATTTCTTGAATTTCTAGTTTTTGGAGTAGTAATTTTCCACTATTTTTTAGAACATTTTAAAAGGTGTTTTTTGAGCGATTCCACTTGTATTGGAGTCTTAGGACATCCTAATTAATAAATAAATTCAACCCTTAGCATTTTCATTTGGTTTGCTTGGTCGCTCAGTGAGATAAATTGGAGGATGGACTAACTAACACACTAGGTATTTTAGTCTTTGCAAGTATGAAAAGCACATAATATTTTTGTGGTGTGTAGGTACTATGGTTGATTTGCAGGGTTAAAATTATCATCATACATTCATCCTAGCATCACCAACCTCTTTCTTCTCACTACATAATTCCCTCAAAACTCTGCAAACGAAAGTACATTTATGGGTCATTGAAGGACACCATGTGCATTTATTTTTATGCAAGATGGGCCTATGAAAAGTTTTAAGCTTGCAATGGTCCTCATAAAACCTTCCTATACATTCATCTACCCTTTTCCAACTTTAGATCACCTTTACCACTCGTATAATGCTAACGGATAAGTAAATCAACACTGACTGGTAAGTCAAGATGAACTTGGAAATTTGCTTGATAACTTTAAAACAAAAATTCTTAGCAATCTAAGTGAACAAGTAGAAATGTTAAGGATGAAAAATGAGAAAAAATAAGATGTTGATATTTTTTTTATCCATGTAGAATCACATGCTATTAAATATTTCCCATCACTACTAAGGATGAAGGAATTTTAGCAGGAGAACAATGGAGCAAGTTAATCACCAAATCATCTTTGTTATGTAGCTCCAAGAAGACCATGGTAACTTATTCAACCTAGTATGATGCAAGAACTTAATTCACAATTTCAAAATTATGCACATCTATCTCAAAGTAATTGGAATACACCCTTTCCTTGGCAATGTTGGTCATCTCAACCACAAAGTCAATCTTGGAAACAAGTTTAGCAAGGACCTTATGGGATAAATCCACAATATCCTCAATATTTTCCTCAATATCCTCCATACCAAACTCCATATTATTCCTACCATTCGCCTCGACCAGAATCACAACCATCTCAAAGGTCCACTCCCATTCAACTACATGTACGACCATTTCTGAACCCAAACAAAAAAGTAGCTCAACCCACTTACAATGTTGAAGTACAAACTTCAAAACAACTCCTCTTGATTGGAATGCTATTCATATTAAATCAAGAAGAGTATTTCAAAAAATGGATTCTCTTGATTTCATTGAAGGAAAAAATTTAGAAAAATAAGATTTAACTGAGGAGATCAAAGAATCATGGACTGCATTTGATGGAAAGTAGACATTAGAATCAAATATTGAGAAAGTTCCATTATTCTTACCATTATATCCTCTATGTGTTCAATAGAATAATCAACAAAAAGAAGAAGATATGAATGTCATTGAAGGATAAGACATACAAGATTATCTTGATAAGAAAGAGAACTAAGTGCATCACAACTATAATGATATTTGGTTCCATAAAATCAGCAAGAGGGAGCACCACTCTCTTCTTCAATAGTGCTTGATATCATCAAAGTCAAAGCAGATGGACTCTCATATTCAGGTACATGTCAAAGCATATATTTCGAGCCTACTCATGAGTTTACTATCATATTTTTAGGCACATGGATCCAATGGAAATATTCCTATACTTGAAAGATAATTTCTTTTCTTTGTCAAATAGAGTAGAATAAAAAGAAAAAAAGAAAAATAAGGAATAAGAGGAAAACAGTTAAAATAGAAGGTGAAAACCTCCTTTGAGATACCTTAAATTGACTCACCAATTGAAAACCTCCTTGAGGCGGTCAATGGGTTGAAAACAAAAAATATAAAAAAGGAAAAAAGATCATAGGCACCTAAGTAGACCTGCTAGTTGAAAACCTCATTGAGACAGCTAGTAGGCCTAAAGAAAAAAAGAAAAAAGAAAAAATAAAGAAGGAAAAAATAAAAGAAGAATATATTTTCTCATTCCATTTGCATCTATGTGTTTTCATGTATGTACTCTTCCAAATGCATAAGACAAAGAAACAAGTCAGCACCACAAAAAGAGAAAAAGAAACAAATGAGCAGTGAGGCAAGCAAAAAGTCAAAAACTAATGTAGGAGCATTCAGCCCAAGGGAAACTATTGTAAATAGTAGACATAGGGGGTCATGCATTCTTAGAATTATTTTCCTAAGTTATAAGTCATTTTAATATTTAGGCTGATAAGTGTGATTTAAATTAGATATTCTCAAAATAAATAAATAAGAGCATGAGTATTCCATGATTTTAGAAGTAAGGGAGAGCTTTTAGGCATAAAAGCAGTGAATGTGGATCATTAAGGGATAAGGAGGCTTTTCTGTTTTAAAACAGAGAAAAGATAGAATAAAGCCTCAAGAGGCTTTTTTCCATATATGTATTCATGCAGAAGCTTTAGGCTTTTGATACCAATGTTTATTATATATATATGAATGTAAGTCTACAGGCAAAGGGAGAGCCACCTGAGGAGAGAATTTGGCTTGTGAGGGGAGGGTGCAGCATTGACTGTTAGGCCTGCGTGCCTGTGTATTTGTGTGCATGCATACGAGACCGAAGTCTCAATGTAAATTCATGATTTTATATTAATATATGCAGTGTTCCTGAGTATGTTAAAACATAGGAAGTTTGTTAACTGTGTGTGCGTATGTGTTTATTCTCTGTGTGTTGAAGTTGGTTAAATTTCCTTGTTTTCCGCCTTGAGCTTGATTGGAACCTTGAGGGTTATCTTCTTTACACTGCTGCTTCTGTAGACTGTAAGTCCTTTTTATAATGTTCTATGTATAACTCTGTTACACAAAGAAATTGTTATATTTTCCTTAAGCACGTGGACGTGAATGTTATCCATATCGGTTCTAACCCTTATCGGGTCCGAACCAACCTAATATCGCACCACATCAGAAGGCTTATCTACAGTGGAAGGCGTAAGCTCCGAAATCTCGGAGTTGACCTATCATAAAGTACAGGCTATAACGATATCGAATCCGAACCCCATATCGCATCGGAGGAGAGGTTGTGAGATTACTGAAGTGAAAGCTCGGACAACCAGAGCCAAAAACCATATTTAAACGCAATTGAAAGTATATCGGGTCCGCGGAGGCCTTGTATCCTTCGGAGAAGCGAATAGTGAAATCGCCGAAAATACCCGTACCCGAAATTATTATAGAAGTCAGCATAAAAGGCCGTCGGGTCCATTATTTCGGAGGAAGGAAACTTGTTATTTGCGGCGACCGCCGATATCCGGACCTGCCGAAATATATATATCACAGCATATAACCCTTTCGGGTTCGGAAGGAACCTCGACACGGTTAAGCGGCGAGCTCCGAAATCCGGAGCCGAAATATTATATACACTAACTGAATATTGTGTCGGGTCCGCACCTCGTTGGAGGTTAGGCCTTAAGCGTTTATTGAAGACTGCTGAAATCCGGACCCGCCGAAATTCATGAAGGCGGCCATATAATCTTTGAAGTCCGTGGATGTTAATTGGAGTTGTTTTATAATGATTTCCGTGCATATATGATATATGGCCGTGGGGTCTAAGATATATATATATATATATATATATATATATATATATATATATATATATATATATATATATATATATATATATATATATATATATAGATATATATATATATATAAGGCTTGCGGTATTAAAACGCTCGGGTGATGGTTGATTAAAGCGCTCGGGTGATGGTTGATTAAAGGCTCGGTTGGTTATTTCCATATATGTTTATATGTGTGGCGGGTTGATTAAAAGCGCCGATAAAAGGTGGCTTCTGATTCTAATATAAGTCCATGGTTATATAAGGCTTTCAGCCTAAAGAAAGCTTCTGATAAAGCCTGTGGGATTTAACCCACAGGACCAGGCTGAGAATTATTTAAAGAAAGGGGATTTTGGGCTTGTACCAGATCTCTTTTCATCAGGTGGTATCAGAGCAGGGAAAGTTTCCTGCGGGGGAAAGAATTCCAGAAAGGAAAAGTTGATATCAGAGAAGGATTGAGGTAAAAGCAGCACTACTGTCAGAACAAAAAAATAAAGCAGGGAAGATTTCTGTGAAAAGGAACATGCACACAGGAAAAGGCAATGAGCTGAATGATGGAAGACTACAGTGGGAGATGTAGCAATCCAACAGAGGATTGAAGTAAACAGGAATAGAGAAAGAGAAAGCAAGATTGCTTAATGTGAGTTCTGGTTGGTTTCTCAAGCAGAGGACAAGCCATTCAAGGTGCAGAAGAATGGAGGTAATATGTTATGCTCTGTTTTAAATTAAGAGTGTGTTTTATGTTAATGCACAGGTGGTAGCAAGAGAAGCTGTGAGAGAAGAACCAAGTGAGTTCTTAAAGACAGAGTAAGGAGAATACTCTTATAGAGAAGTGGCAGTGAACCTGAAGAATCCAATAAGAAATTGGATAGAGAGGACAACTGAAGTGTTCTCAGAAGAGAGTGAGAGGATTGCAGAAGCCTAGAAGGAGCAAAGGTGTTGCTCAGGAGAAGGTTCCAGACAAAGGACCGTGCTTACCAAAAGACTAAGTAAGGAGAGCTTAGTGAGGTAAGATTGCAGCCAGAAGGAAAGCTGTTGCAGAGGCTTGTTGCAAAGGAGAATTAACAAAGGTTGAAGAAAGTTGCAGATGAGAGAAGCCTGAAAGAGCAGTGGAGAATGCTCGAAAGGTTCCAGCAGAGGACCGATGATTACCAAAAGACCAGATCCGGAGGGAAGGATTGGTGAGGTAAGTGGCAGCAAGAGATTTTGCTGTTGTAGAGGCTTGATGCAACTCATGGGTGAGAAACTCATGGTGGAGAAGATGACTACTGATAGTCATAGCAGAGGTTCAAGAAAAAGCCACAGTAGAAGACATAAGAAAGAGGATGCCAAGGTAAATGGCAAGAAGATAAGTCCAAAGGAAGTTGAAATGGAAGAATACATTTGTGAACCAGAACAAGGAGAATTTCTGGGAGATAGTAAAGATGAAGACTTGAAGACTGAAACTTCAAGTAAGACCAAAGGGTCATATGGTTTTAAATCAGACAATTTGTGGATGTTTACAAGTGGAAGACAATTGGCTGATATTGTCATGAAGAAGGAAAGAGACCAGCAGAATCAAAATTCTGTTCTGGAAGAGCATGAGGTAGATAGGCCATATATACAGCTGGAGAAGGTGATCATGGAGAATCAGAGAAGAGGTCTGGAGGAATGGCACAGAAATGGGATGACTGCAGAAGTTCGAGGAAGAGAGATTGCAGTAATGAAGGTACAATTGCAAGTATTGGAAGAATGGTTGCAAGAGCAGAAAAATCAAAATAGAAAATGGATCTTTCCACTGAAAGGAAAGAGAGTGATTTGGTGACAATTGCAGAGGAGGTTGAGGAAAACTGTGATTGACTTGCTAAAAGAGGAACTTAGAGTTCATGTGCCAGAGATGGGAATTGAAGATTCCAAATGCAGATTTAAAGAAGTAATGGAGGAAGCAGTCAAGACTGAAAAGCCTTGTGGTTTTAAAACTAATGAGTTGTGCATGTTGGCAGGTACAGAGCAGGGAGATGAACAAGCTTTAGAGTTTGTCCAAGAAGAGTTGAAAGTGGAGGTTTCCATTGGTGAAACAGAAGAGGAGATCATTTATGATTTCTTGAGTTATTGGGTAGATCCAGATCAGCGGGATAATGTGAACTCTTGTATTTTTGTAACTGACAATTGTGATGTGGTTACAGGTACTGAGGAGGATGCGCAATCTTGTGAAGTTTTCGCAAGTGTGAAAAGAAGTCTTTCAGGAGATAAGTACTCGGAAGATAGCGGTGATGATAATGATCCATTGATTTTATTAAGTGATAGACAGATAACTGAGGTTATTGCAGGAGTTGAGAATCAAAATTATGTTCTGATAACAGATGATGAGATGGTGACAACAGAAAGCTTGGCTGGTGAAAGTATTGAAGAAAGTTTCTCAAAGGAGATGACAGGTTTATGGCATGAGTTACAGGTTCTGGAGCAGAGACTAGAAGCACAGAGGATAAGTATTCAAAGTATAAAAACAGAGATGAGTGAAAATAAAGAGGTTCCAGGACACAGAGGTATTCTCGAAGAAGAAGATGTTAAGGAGAGACTAACCGATAATCTCAAGAAGGATTGGAATCAGCATGCGGATATGATGACAAAGGAGAAGGAGAAAATAGAGCATCAAATTGAATTATTGCCAAAAGGAGATAAGGCACAGCAGCCTTATGTTTTTAATTTTAACAAGTGTTTTGTGAGTGCAGGTAATGTAGAAGACAGTCCATCACTTGGAATTGTCTCAAGAGAAGGAGAACTGTTGCGTTTAGAAGATGAGACAGTCATGCCCCATAACCAGAGGATTGTTTCCATGAGTGACAATAAAGAGTTGGCTTGCTTAAATAACCAAGAGAAGACTGGTGTACAAAATTTTAAAGCTGATATAGGAATACAGGATGAAACCATAGTGGTTGAAGAAGAAGACAAAGGTTATAATTTACAGCATGTTGATGAAGTGCTTAAGAAGAAGTGGCCGAAATATGATGAGCAAAAGAATGTTGCAGAGGGACAGGAAGTTTGGGAGGTAGCAACATCAATGGCAGCAACATCTGTGAAAGCAGCGATAGCAACATCTGTGAAAGCAGCGGTAACAACAGGTATTATGGAAGATGCTAGAGGAAGTCTGTTAGACAAAGAAATTGAACTGATGAGGCAGCTGATGATGCAGCAATCCAAATGGAGGAAAATAGAAATAGCAGCAAGCAAGATCAATCAGAAGTTGAACCTGATTGACAGGGAGAAGAAAATGGAGCAAAGGACAGCAGAAATGCAGCGGCAACAAAGGAATAAAGCATTTGGACAGTTGCAGAACAAGATATGGGATCCAGGAAGACCAAGACCACAAGACACATGATCAGGAGATCATGAAATTTTTCTACCTTGGGAGTCTGATGCAGGAGCATTCAGCCCAAGGGAAACTATTGTAAATAGTAGACATAGGGGGTCATGCATTCTTAGAATTATTTTCCTAAGTTACAAGTCATTTTAATATTTAGGCTGATAAGTGTGATTTAAATTAGATATTCTCAAAATAAATAAATAAGAGCATGAGTATTCCATGATTTTAGAAGTAAGGGAGAGCTTTTAGGCATAAAAGCAGTGAATGTGGATCATTAAGGGATAAGGAGGCTTTTCTGTTTTAAAACAGAGAAAAGATAGAATAAAGCCTCAAGAGGCTTTTTGCCATATATGTATGCATGCAGAAGCTTTAGGCTTTTGATACCAATGTTTATTATATATATATGAATGTAAGCCTACGGGCAAAGGGAGAGCCACCTGAGGAGAGAATTTGGCTTGTGAGGAGAGGGTGCAGCATTGACTGTTAGGCCTGCGTGCCTGTGTATTTGTGTGCATGCATACGAGACCGAAGTCTCAATGTAAATTCATGATTTTATATTAATATATGTAGTGTTCCTGAGTATGTTAAAATAGAGGAAGTTTGTTAACTCTGTGTGCGTATGTGTTTATTCTCTGTGTGTTGAAGTTGGTTAAATTTCCTTGTTTTCCGCCTTGAGCTTGATTGAAACCTTGAGGGTTATCTTCTTTACAATGCTACTTCTGTAGACTCTAAGTCCCTTTTATAATGTTCTGTGTATAACTCTGTTACACAAAGAAATTTTTATATTTTCCTTAAGCGCGTGGACGTGAACTGTTATCCATATTGGTTCTAACCCTTATCGGGTCCGAACCAACCTAATATCACACCGCATCGGAAGGCTTATCTACAGTGGAAGGCGTAAGCTCCGAAATCTCGGAGCCGATCTATCATAAAGTGCAGGCTATAACGATATCGGGTCCGAACCCCATATCGCATCGGAGGAGAGGTTGTGAGATTACCGAAGTGAAAGCTCCGACAACCGGAGCCGAAATCCATATTTAAACGCAACTGAAAGTGTATCGGGTCCGCGGAGGCCTTGTATCCTTCGGAGCAGCGAATAGCGAAATCGCCGAAAAGACCCGGACCCGAAATTATTATAGAAGTCAGCAGAAAAGGCCGTCGGGTCCATTATTTCGGAGGAAGGGAACTTGTTATTTGCGGCGACCGCCGATATCCGGACCTGCCGAAATATATATATCACAGCATATAACCCTTTCGGGTCCGAAAGGAACCTCGGCACGGTTAAGTGGCGAGCTCCGAAATCCGGAGCCGAAATATTATATACACTAACTGAAGATTGTGTCGGGTCCGCACCTCGTCGGAGGTTAGGCCTTAAGCGTTTATTGAAGACTGCCGAAATCCGGACCCGCCGAAATTCATGAAGGCGGCCATATAATCTTTGAAGTCCGTGGATGTTAATTGGAGCTGTTTTATAATGATTTCCGTGCATATATGATATATGGCTGTGGGGTCTAAGATATAAGATATATATATATATATATGTATATATATATATATATATATATATATATATATATATAGATATATATATATATGTATATATATATATATATGTATATATATATATATATATATATGTATATATATATATATATATGTATATATATATATATATGTATATATATATATATATGTATATATATATATATATGTATATATATATATATATATATATATATATGTATATATATATATATATACCTATATATATATATATATGTATATATATATATATAGGTATATATATATATATATAAGGTATATATATATATATATATATATATACATATATATATATATATATATATATATACATATATATATATACATATATATACATATATATATATATATATATATATATATATAAGGCTTGCAGTATTAAAACACCCGGGTGATGGTTGATTAAAGCGCTCGGGTGATGGTTGATTAAAGGCTAGGTTGGTTATTTCCATATATGTTAATATGTGCGGTGGGTTGATTAAAAGCGTTGATAAAAGGTGGCTTCTGATTCTAATATAATTCCATGGTTATATAAGACTTTCAGCCTAAAGAAAGCTTCCGATAAAGCCTGTGGGATTTAACCCACAGGACCAGGCTGAGAATTATTTAAAGAAAGGGTATTTTGGGCTTGTATCAGATCTCTTTTCATAAAAAACTATCAAACTTGGGCGTCTCATCCTCTTTTAAAATTTCTCAAGAAAGACTTAGTAAATGTAGATCCATCACCCCCATCCATTTCCATGACATTTCCCATCATTCCAAAGCCTTTCCCACTCATTTTTCTCATTATTCTGAAGTACTACAGGAAAGTTCTGTTTTGCTATAGGATTGCCAAAATACATAGGGAAAAATTTGTTTCTACCATATCTAAAAAAACCGTGCATCCATTGTCCAATATGATCCACGTGGAGATGCATAAGGATGATAGTAATATGCTCAAAAAAAATTCATCAAATTCTAGTGCATAGTTTTCGAGAAATTGACCGCCATCACCTACAACCATTTTTTATTTTTTTCAAGATTTTTTCATCCATTTGCTAGGATACTTTATGGGGAGATGGATAATGATGATGGAAATGTGTTAAAAAAAATTAAGGTGAATGTAATCTACCATTTGATAGATATGATCGATTAAACAAGTATGCTACAAGATTGTCCTATAGTGCTACATGATTGACCAGAATTGCTACAGGATTGTGATTGACATAGAGAGGGCCCAGATCTTATGCTTTCCTTGGGGGGAATGAAAAAATAAGTATACCACACCTCCTCATCCATTCTCCAAACCATTTAATCACTTCTCCATCCAAAAAAAATTATGTTTTGCTACAAGATTGACAAAATACATACGTCATATTTTTTTTTACCATATCTCAAAAAATGTGCATTTAGTGGCTAAGATGTTTCATTTATAGATGCATAGGGATGATAGTAACATGCTGAAAAAAATTCATCAAATTCTAGTGTATACTTTTAAAGAAATTGGTGGCCATCACCTACAACCATTTTTAAATTTTCTCGTGATTCGTGCATCCATTGACCAAGAGTTTTTATAGGGACATGCATAAGGATTATGGAAATAGGATTACAATGTTTTAGGTGAATCTAGTCTACTGTTTGAGAGATATGAATTAAACAAGTCTGCTACATGATTGTCCTATAGTGCTACAGGATTGACCAGAATTACTACAATATTTTGATCGACATAGAGAGAGAGGTAATACCTTATGTTTTCCTTGGGGGAATGAAAAAAGAAGTCTACCACACCTCCATCATCCATCCTCCACACCATTTAGTAAGTTCTCCATCCAAAGAAGTTTTGTTTTGGTACAGGATTTCCAAAAATACATAGGGAATAAATTGTTTTTATCGTATCTAAAAAATTGTGCATATATTGGACGAGAAGTTTCATGTCGAGATGCATATGGATGATAGTAGCATGCTCAAAAAAATTCAGCAAATTCTAGTGCATACTTTTTGAGAAATTTCCCTTTGTCACCTACAACTATTTTATTTTCTTTCGAGATTCGTGCATCCATTGGCCAACATTTTTTATGGGGAGATGCATAAGGATGATGGAAACATTCTCAAATAATTTCATCTGAATCCAAATATACGGTTTGATAGGTATGGATTAAACCATTCTGCTATAGGATTGACCAAAATTATTACAGGATTGTGATCGACATAGAGAGAGGAGTCATATCTTTTGTTTTCCTTGGGGGAATGAAAAACGAAGTCTATCTCACCTCCATCATCCATCCTCCACACCATTTAGTCACTTCTCCATCCAAAAATTCATCTTTTCCCATGAAAAAAACCCATTTTTACCCTTGCTTCCACAATTTTGACCACAACCAAAGCCTCTAATCCATGTCCATGAGTTTAACATGAATTATCCAAGTTTTTGGATGCATTGTATAAAGGTTATTGTCATCATAAGGGGGTCTGTGTGGCTTCTACATGAAATAACTCAATCCTGTAGTAGTCCACACAAACCCTCCAAGACCATAATCGAAAGCACTTGGAAGCACCAAAATGAATAATTGACCATCATGAAGCATTGAAGGATCATCTCCTTGATCTTGGGACGCCACAAAACTTCAGCATGGCGGCTACAAAGTTACTTCTCATCTCCAATAGCAGAAACATTTGATCCACCCCCTGAAGAACCTATATTTTCAAGCTTTAATCAGTAAACCACATTTTAGGAGAAAAAAATAAAAAAATTAGAAGCCAATGCATGGAGAAATGAGCATAAGAAGATGGCACCTCATGAAGCCAGTAGATCAACCATTAACTCTTTTGAGAAACAACATGCAAATTAACATCAATTGATCCACACGTCAACTTTAGAACCACCAAAGGAAGCTTCAAAATTCATACAAGCAACCTCAATATTACCTGATAAAATACATAAAGGGTAAGGCCTAGGTATACAATCCTCAAAACGTCTTCTACAGACTAATTTTAGCTCGAAAAAAATTGCAAGTGTATGAAGCAAAATCTTTTTGATAGCAAAAATTAACAGTGGGGCAACCTCGGCCTTTTCTAGCAGTTAATACATCCAAGACATGCACATGTGTGGGAGATGAACAAGAAAAAAGTGAAAAATACTTGAGAAACTAGGTTGTTATAATCTAGTCACATTTGAGGATAAGAAGTGCAAAGGAGTAGGTGGAGCTAACTCAATTAACTCAAAGCACTCTGAGTTTATATTGCATGCAATGAAAAAAGAGAAAAAAAAGTTGAAAAAAATAAAAATAAAAAATAAAAAAGAAGAATAAAAAGGTGGACTGACCACCTCTTGGCATGCAAATATTAGCTACTCTAGGATTCGGGTTGTGTGCTACAAGATCATAACAGACTACTACAAGATCAAAACAAATTGCTACAGGATTGCGATAATTTGCTACAGGATGTAGACAAAGTGCTACAGGAAGGTCAATTTTGCCTAGAACAACCATCAGAGCCTCAATATGCAAGGAAATATTCAGAGGAAATGTAAGTAAATATTCCTCCTCTCCAACATTTGGCATAAGTCTTCCAAAAACACCTTATTCATTAAAAAAAGAACTCTACAAATTTACAATTTGAATTCCAATAAGAAAAAAAATTGGATTGAATGAGCATGGTGTGTTGAATAATGCATGGGTGGACGTTGAATTTTTTCTTTCCCCAACTTGGGCACAATATTGTCAAAAAAGAATTGCTAGATGAGGTTCCTTGAAAAATTAAAGGGATATGATGATGATCTTGCATTGGAATTTATAGTCAACCTAAGGAATCCAAATGAACAAGAGTGTGTGACAACAGTAAGAGGATCGGAAATACATTTGAATGAAAGTGATATCAACATGATCACCAATTAACCTACATGAGTTCATTGGGACAATGAATATAGACATGAGGAAATGAGTGCCAAGAATTCCTTAAGAGATGGTAGAAAGGATGTGCAGATGTTAGAGCAACATGTAGAACAACACTTAGAGAAGCATGAGGAATAGGAAATGGAACAAAAAGTAAAACAATAAAGCAAGGAAGATGAGTAGGTTACTCAGAGGATTTGCAACGGTTTTAGTAGGGGGTTATAATGGGCCTCCAAATTAGAAATAAATTAAGTCCCATCTAACCTTTCTTAGGCACATAAAGGCTATATTAAGTCTTTGCTTCTACACGTAATAATGTATTTTAGATTTAATATGTTTTTAGGAAAGTTTAGAGATAATTGCATATTATGTGTCTAATATATTTTTTACTTTTTATTTTTTATTTTATTTTTATTTATTTATTTATTTATTTCCGGAATATTGAGCAAATTATGAATGAGATAATTTAGCGAATTTCTCCCTACTAAAATATGGACCAATATTGGATAATAAATGAATTGGATATCATTAAATTATTGATAAAATTTGGGATCTGCACTAATTGAGAAAATCTAGGAATGTGTTCCCTATAATTCAATGAATATCCCTTTTGTTAGGAATCATCTCCATTTTTTGAGGGATTTTGGAGGGGAAAGCTGTATTATTTCAAGGAGGATGATTTACCATCAATTTGGATAAGTACAAATTCTAAATTTTTCCTAGGGGCATGTATTTCTTAGTCTTTTTGTGGAGAAAACGTGTTATTTAGCATCTCCACTTTCATTTCTAGCAAGGATGTACTTGGGTTGACTCAAATAATAAAATTTAGTACAATTTTTAGCTTCTAGGTCTTGGTTTCCTTTATATTACTTTGATTATCGTTGGGATTTTCCATCCCAGGAACCTCAGATCCATGTTGCATAATTTGGTTATTTCCTTTGAATGTCTTTTTCACTTGCATCTCTTATTTCTGCATTAAGTCTTCATGCTTCCTTTGCTATAGGTTATATTGGTTAAATGACTGAAGTGATTTGTTTTACAAGTTATTTACAAAGTCACAAGAATTATTAATCCTTAAAAAAACTTTGAAAAGGCATATTCATCATTAAGCTACTTAGATTGGTTTACTAGTTCACAAATCTAGACTTTCTAGAAGTCTCTTGTAGCAAAATAGTAGTAATTTTTCTGCTAATTTTTAGAATGTGTTAACGAGCTGATTTCAAGTTGATTCCACTTGGATTGAGTCCTAAAAACAATCAAGTTAATAAAAAAATTTACCCTATATAATTTCCACTTGATCATGTTAGGAATTTGGTATGTTAACTAGCTCGCCAATTCTTGCTTTTCTAGTTTTTGGAGTAGTAATTTTTAGCTATTTTTTAGCACATGTTAAAAAGGGTATTTTTGAGTGATTCCACTTGGATTGGAGTCTTAGTAAATCCTAATTAATAAAAAAAATTACCCCATCTCATTTTCATTTGATTTTCTTGGTCATTTAGTGAGATAAATTGGAGGAAAAACTAGTTGACCTACTAGGTATTTAAGTCTTAGCAAGTATGAAAAATTCATAATGTTTGTGTGGTGTTCAAGTACTATGGTTGATTTGAAAGGTTATAATTTCCATCCTACATTCCTCCTACCATCACAATCCTCTTTCTTCTCACTACAAAATTCCCTCAAAACTCTGCCACCAAAACTACATTTTCGAGTCATTGAAGGACAACATGTGCTTTTGTTTTTGTGCAAGATGGTCCTCTGAGAGGTTATAAGCTTGGAAAAGCATCATACAACCTTCATATACCTCAATCTACCATTTCCTACCTTTATATATGATCTAGGTGGATATTGGTGGTCACTCGCCTATTCCACCTAAACCCCCAGTCAATTTCATCTCTTTCCTTATTCATTTCAGCATTTACTATTTTTAGCAATTTTTGGGTCCTGAACTTCTGAAGCCATTTTGACCCCCTAAACGGTGATTTTTTGGGGTCCGTGGCAGGCCCATAACTATAGTTAAGGGCTTGCAACAAAACCTGTAGTATTCAGCGAGACCTTTCCAACAAGGTATCATATGCGCCAAATGAAGATAATATGACCAAGTTACGAACCTGGGAAGTTGGCTGCCCAGCTAACCCCAACAGGGCCCACAAAATCTTGGTGTTACATCTCCTGGTGTTATGGTTTTGGTTTTTTAGGGTCTTCTCATGTTTTCCAATAATAAATAGGCCCTTGAGCCTCGTTGTAACACAATTCAAAGGCATGTAGCTACCACATCTCTTCTAAGAGATAAGCTACCATCACTCGAGCTATCTTATTTCCATTCTATTTGTAAGCATAGTTCAATATTTTTCTATTAATGAAATGAAGTCTTTTTTTGCTGCATCTATGTGTTTATGATTATATATGTAAGTTTTTGCATTCTTTTTTAAGTTCAAATCAGTGGTATCAGAGCGATCTACTCTTTCTCTGTTTTTCTTTGCATGTCCCCAACAAGGTCAGGGTATAAGGAGTTAGGGCTTGATCTGGTTGAACCATTGCAAGATCAGCCTCACAAAACCTGACGACCTCCCATGGTGGAAGAAAATAAAGACAAGGGAGCAGGAGATCCTTTCAAAATGTTGCTCGAGGAAGCCCTCAAGTGACAGAGGGACACAATGATGGATAACTTTGCCTAGATCCTTTGATGACTACCCACAGATGATGCATCTTCATCCACAACCATTCTATAGGCGCCACTCTTTTTAAGGAAAAAATTAACTTATATATTCCCATATTCAAAGGCCTAATAGATGCAAACGCCGTAGATAAATGGTTAAATATGTTGGAAGGATATGTCTCAGTTCATGACTTTTCCAATCAGGAAAATATTACTTTTGTAATTCTCAAAGTTTCCCCACATGTCAAGGACTAGTGGGAAACCTACTATGAATAAAAGGATGAGAGTGAACCCTCGTTGTTTTCAGTCGCACCCACTTGGATTTATTTCCAAGATGCCATCAAGGATCAATATTACCTTGTCAGGAGATATGAAGACAAATACATAAAGTTGACCATCCTATGGCAGGGAAGGGACCAAGATGTGCCAGAGTTCACAAATATTTTACATACCCTTCGCACGAAGCTGGGTATCAATGATACTGAGCGGAATTTGGTGCTCAAGTACCATGATTGTTTGAACAAGTACATCCAAGACGAGACAGAGTTCCTAGACATTTCCTTGCTCGGCACGACGTATCGGTACGCTGTCAAGATTGAGAATAAATTTAAACAGAAGAGCAGGACTTTCGATTTACAAATCCAAAACAAGGAAAAGGCACCCCCAAACCATAGAAAAAAGGACCAATCCAAGGCAGGCTACCCAGGACAGCCTGCTAAAGCTGTAAGAAAAGAACAGCACCATGAAGACGAAGAACAACACAGGAAAATGGTGTGAGTTCCATAAGAGCTCCACTCACAATACAAGTGAGTGTCTGGTCAAGAATTCACTAGTGGTCGAGCTGAAGGCTTCCGAATCAGACACAAGTTTTGACTCTGAATTGGAACCAATAAGGGAACTGACAAAGTGAAGCAAATCATTGATGCGGAGCCCAGTGACACCATTGATACCATCAAGATCTAGTGGAGGGGGAACGCCTCTTCCACTCACAAATGTGGGTGAAGGGTTCTCCATTGCAGTTCATCGTTGATAGCAGGAGCCAAAAGAACCTCACTTCAGTAGAGGTCGTGAAGTGGTTGGGCCTAAATACTACGTCACATCCACAATCGTACACCAACGAGTGGCTTCACCAGGGATGAGATCTTTGCGTCAGCTAGTAGTGTCATCTTCCCTACAGCACCAAGCCCTTTACGAATGAGGTACTGTGTGACATTGTTCCTGTTGAAGTTTGTGATGCATTATTAGGAAAGCCATACTTGTGGAAGTGACATGTTGTATATGAGTCTATACCTCGCTCTATGATTATTACTTTGTTTAATAAGTTGTACATGATACCAGAGGTAGCCCCACCTACTACCATCTCTTTGATAAGTGCAAATCAATGCAGTAAGATCATTTCCCATACCGTGATTTTTTTTCCTTATGATTCTCCCCCAAGGAAAGAAGAAGGTTGTGGCCATAGCTTCCAGACAAGGCTCATTTGTAAAACAGCGACAGATGGGGAAGGTCATGGAGGAGTACAGGGATATTTTCGCCTCACCCACAGGGGTACCTCTACACTGTCAAGTAAAGCATTCCATCGATCTAACCCCGAGCACGCTGCTTCCTAATGGACCGATCTATCGACGCTCTGTTCCGGAGAACGATGAAATCAAGAGGCAAATTCATGAACTATTGCAGAAAGGGCACATCCGGCCAAGCTCATCACCGTGTGGGAGCCTCATTGTATTGGTACAGAAGAAGGATGAGACCTGGAAGCTCTGTATTTACTATCGGGCGCTAAACAAGATCATTGAATGATATAGGTACCTAATCCTACACATTGATGACCTTCTAGACCAACTCAAAGGGGCCAAATATTTCAACAAGATTGACTTGAAGTTAGGTTATCACCAGGTGCCTATCAAACCCTCTAATTTATGGAAGAATACCTTCAAATCCAAGAAGGAGCTTTTTGAATGGTTGGTAATTCTGTTCGGATTGACGAACACCCTTGAAACCTTCATGAGACTGATGAACGAAATCTTGTGACCCTTCACCAATGCATTCATGGTGGTTTATTTAGATGACATCTTGATCTTCAGCCAGAGTTGGGAAGAGTACCTCCACCATATTGAACAAGTCCTTCAAACCCTGCGACAACACAAGTTGTGTGCTAACTTGGATAAATGCACCTTTTGCCTAAACCAGGTTCAATATCTAGGATACATCATTTAAGAGCAGGGTGTGCAGGTGGACCCATCCAAGATACAAGTCATTCGAGATTGGCCAGCCCCAATCACTCTAACAGAGCTCCGCAACTTTTTGTATCTTACCAATTTCTACCATAGGTTCGTGTCGGGATTCTCTCATATCACTTGGACTTTAAGTCAAGTAACCAAGGGCGGAGCGAAAGAAAATATTTTTTGCCGGAAACCCAACAAAAATCATTCTCCTAGTTGAAGAATTGCCTATTTTCTGCACCAGTGCTCACATTACCAAACCTGCAACAACCATTTGAGATTGATACAAATTCCTTCGACTATACAATTGGTGCGGTTCTTACTCAACATGGGAATCTAGTGGCTTACAACAGTGTGACACTTCCAGATACAGTCCGAAAGTACCCTACTTACGACAAATAAATGTATTCTATTGTGCAGGCCTATCGTCAATGGAAGAATTACATTGTGGGGAAGGAAACAGTCATCCACATAGACCACTAACCTCTATAGTTCATACAGACACAAGGGAAGTTGTAGAATGAATGCCGTCAGAAATGGTCCACCTATCTACAATAGTTCCATTTGAACATTAAGTATAAGAAGGACAACACTAATAATGTCATTGATTGCCTTAGCTGACCACCATTCATGTCGTTGATCATTGTTCTCAACTCCTGTGGGCATGAGACACAAGAGTAATCTAGAATTCGGCAGCATATATCAGACACTCCTGGAAGGGAATCAAGTTGCAAATTTTCACCTTCAAGATGCACTATTACACCACCCAAGACAAATATGTGTTCCTTCAAGTGAGCATGCCAAGATGATTTTTGAGGTGCACTACAGTCGGGTCGCTGGACATTTCAGAGTAGAGAAAATAGTGGTTGTATTGCAAAAGTATTTTTATTAGCCGAAACTTCGTTAGGATGCTGGGAAGTACATTAGATCTTGCACCGCCTATGTCATTGCTAAACCAACCATAAAGAAGTAAGGCCTATATACTCCTCTACCTACTCCTAGTCACTCTTGGGAATTTGTCTCCATGGATTACATGTCGGACCTTCCTTCTACTAAGCATGGCAACGATTTTGTTTTCGTGTTCATCAACAAATTCTCTAAGATGGCCATCATGGTGGCCTACAAGAAGAGTATCATAGCAAAGGCCACTGCTAAGATCTTCTTTGAGCGAGTGTGGGTTCACTTTGGGATCCCATAGTCCATTGTCTCAGATCAGGACAGTATATTCTTGAGTGCATTTTGGTCAAGTCTCTAGTCGATGCTAGATACAAAACTTACTAAGTCCACGAATTTCCATCCCCAAACTGATGGCCAAATAGAGGTTGTCAAAAGGATGATCATACACATTCTTGCATGCACAACTCGAAGAATCCACGCATGTGGGATGAAAGTATCTCCTATGTCCAACACAACTAAAACAGAGCTCTCCATAGCTCAATAGGCCATAACCACTTTGAGATAGGGCTAGGATTTCAGCCATTATTCCCCGTTGATGTGGTCATACCATTTGCAGCCACTCAAGTAAATTTGGTTCACATTCAGTCTGAAGCTGAAAGGGCTAATAGCTTCATTGAGTGCATTCAACACATCCCCCAACATGTCCATGATATATTGGACAGAGCCAATGCTAAGTACAAGCAGTGCCATGATCAGCATCGAGTATCGCACAAGTTCTAGCTTGGTAGCAAATTTTGGCTACATTTGTAGGAGTGCCTTGTTGGACCCCGCCGCAAGCTTCGCCCGTTATGATATGGGCCATGCACCATCACCAAGGTCATTGGTTACAATTCTTTTGAGTTCAGCATCCCATCATTCCTTGGCCTGCACCTAGTGTTCATTGTTGATCGCCTTCGGCCATACTTTCCACCATTGTTGGACACATCTAACATTGCAAAACAACTCACACCAACAGAGCTCAAATTAGACTGCATGGAACATGCCACAACTAATTAGATCATGGACACACATATCAAGAACACTCGGCAATAGAGGATACCATTATATCGAGTTGTCAAAGCAGGTCAACTCCTTCAACAGGGCAAGTGGTTCACCAAGGACCAAGTTCAACAAAACTTTCCTCACCTCATGGATTCTTTTCACGCAATGGGGACCATTGCTTCCTAAGGGGGCAGGAATGATCTAGATGGATATTGGTGTCCGCCCTCCTATTCCACATAGACTTGCCATTCAATTTCATCTATTTGCTTGTTCATTTCAGCATTTACTATTTTTAGCAATTTTTCAGGTCCTAAATTTCTAGAGTAGTTTTGACCCCCTAAACTGCATTTTTTTGGGGTCTGCAGCAGGCCCATAGCCATGGGAAGGGGATTGCAGTGAAACTTGTAGTACTCGGCAAGACCTTTCCAGCAAGATATCATACGCACGAAACAGAGATAATATGACCAAGTTATGACCCCGGGAAGTTGGTTGCCCAACTAACCCCAATGGGGCCCACAAACTCTTGGTGTTACATCTCTTGGGGTTAGTGTTTTAGTTTTTAGGGTTTTCTCATGTTTTCCAATAATAAATATGCCATTGAGCCTCATTGTAACACAGTTCAGAGGCATGTCACTGCCACATCTCTTCTTAGAGATAAGCTACCATCGCGTGAGCTATCTTATTTCCATTCTGTTTGTAAGCATAGTTCAATATTTTTTTATTAATGAAATGAAGTGTTTTTCTGTTGCAAATCTATGTCTATGATTATATATATATATATATATATATATATATATATATATATATATATATATGTTGTAAGTTATTGCATTCATGTTTAAGTTCAGATCAATATCACCTTTACCAAGCTTAGAATGCTCACTGATCCAATTCTATAGCAAAATAGGGAAATCCTGTAGCACCACGTAAACTTGGCCAAATTTTCTCCTAAAATTCAATAATGACTCTTAGGCTCCAAAACCATGATTGAGTAAGACTAAATACCACTTAGGACTTGTCATTTTACCCCTACAACACATCTCAACAACTTGGGTTAGTGGACAAATTTATGAATTTGATGGCACAATAATGATTTTCTTGATTGTAACACAAAGTATCTAATGAATTTTGTCAATGGCTCTAATGTCTTTGAAATGTAGTGATTTATTACATGATATTTCCTTCATGCAAGTTATATTAGTTTCCTTTTGTATTCTCAAGCTAGGGCTTTTATTTCAAGCAGTAATATTTCCATTCCATAGACTAGGTTTCCTTTCAATGCAACATTTACATTTGGCAAGTAGCTTAGTTTTTACATTTCTTCTAGTATTATAACCTTTAAAATTCTGTAAATAGGATTAACATTTACATTTGAGTGAGAAACATTTCTATTTCTTGCAAATAGAGTAACATTTCCATTTTTGCAATTAGTTTAGGCTTTGATTTCATGACATTCACTTCATTGTATCAGATCAATGAAAGAAAGACAAAATGCATGTTGCACATATAGTGTCGGCACCTCCGAAGTTTGTATGAACCCCAAATTGATAATTAGAGTTGGTAGCTTTAAGAGTTGCAACATTCTTGTTGCAATACTAGGGCTCATAAAAGAATTGGATAAAATTGCAACAGAAATTAATTCACAATATAGAACAACATTCACTAACATGAATCAATCACATACACAGGTACAAAAATTTATCTAGGTGAAACCAACTGGTAAAAACCCCTTAAGCCTATTTCCATTAATCAAATGAATAGAGAACGTAGTATAATTTCTTTCTTGCTTTGAGCTTAACTTGCAAAAGAATAATTGTTATATCTGCTTAATGAAAATCTCTGACCCAAACTTGGTCAATTTCTACCCCCACCTAAATTCCTATTTCCTTGCGAAAATCCCAGGGAAATTATCCCCTATTCTATAGGAATTTCCTCCAAATTGATTTTGAAATTCCCAAGGATTGATTATTGATTGCATGCAACACTTGTCCATTCAAGACTAGTCTACAACTAATGTTACACTGCCTTGGAATCTCCACCACAGCTAAGCAATTTGAATTTCTTCCATGCATGTGCTATTTTTGGTTGAATTATCATTTAACTTGATGATATCTGAGTTAGACTACAGTCTCATTGCAAAACTAACCTTGAACTAGTTCTATCAACTGTTAGAACTAGTTTAATTGAGTGCAATGGGAAATAGTTGAATTAGATTGATGCAAATTAGCAATTAACACATGCAAATTAAACTCCAAGCCCTTTAACTCAAGTTTACTGAGCTAACTAAGTGACAAGAGCCATGTCACCTCAGTTAAATGCCTCCAAGTTGCGCGTTGATGTAAAAATTTCGAATTTTCTCAATTTGACCAAGGCTAAGTCAAATTGAGTCTTTCTTGCAACACTTCTCAAGGATATCCTTCATACGAGGGAACATATTATCTAATAAATTTAACAAAGAAAATTCTAAATTTTCAATTACATTTTATATATCTAAGAATTGATATTAAAATATTTTACTTATAATTAATTATTAGATTCTAAATCCATGTGACACATCCTTCCTAATGTAAATAATAAGATATTTTACATGACTAATTTTTGTAATGTACATATGTACTAAAAAAATGCGCATATCCACCAAAACAATGCTTACAAATTAGAATAGGGATCTTTGAAACTTTAGTCACTCTAGTTATCTTTTATGGATGTGAGGTTTGGGGTTGTAGCATCTCTAGAGAATCCTGGAGAAAGATTGAGCAAATCCAAAATCATTTTATAACGTATAACCTCAAAATTAAAAGCAACACACCCTATCCTATTCTCCTTATAGAAGTGGGTCTTTCCCATATTGAGAGCCTAGCTATGACTAGGCTTCTGTTGTACAAGCACAAACTCAATAACATAGGAGACCATAGACTTCCTAAGCTAGCTTTAAATTCCAGCCAAAACCAACTAAGACTCAAACGAGGTTAGTATAAAGACACCAGGGCCTGGTTAAAACATTGGGAGATCAACGAGAATGTTGCATTGCAAAACATTAATAACATTAAAAATATTGTTACTTCTAAGTTCAAAGAAAAAATGTGGTGTGATAAAGATTTAGCAGCTAAAAGAAAATTAAGATATTATAAAGAGGTCATCAACTCCACCCTAGAAGATCAAAAGTATCTCTCTATTTTCACTAGCTCAAAGAAGAAAATTAATATAGCTAAGATTAGAACTAACTCTCATGAGCTCCATAAGATATTATAAAGAGGTTATCAACTCCACCCTAGAAGATCAAAAGTATGTCTCTATTTTCACTAGCTCAAAGAAGAAAATTAATATAGCTAAGATTAGAACTAACTCTCATCATTGGAGAGTTCCTAAAACACCATGGATGGAAAGGATCTGCCATCTGTGTGAGAATACGAACATCGAGGATGAAGATCACTTCCTCTTAGAGTGCCCCGCATACAACCACATTAGATCTCAGTTTCAAAATCTTTGTTGCAATACTGACCTCCACATTAGATCTTAGTTTCAAAATCTTTGTTGCAATATTTACCTTCCTAGCCTTTTACATTGTAAAAATTACAGTGAGCTTGGGAGGCTTCTGTCCAAGCTTTTTAAGTAAGCATAGGAATAAAATCTTAAATCAAACTAAATAATTCATTTATTTAGGTCCAATAAACCTCAGTGGGCGTTAACCATCATCATCATCATTTTCTATATATATATATATATATATATATATATATATATATATATATATATATATATATATATATATATATATATATATATAATTGATATAAAACAATAATAACTATTAAAAAGTTATTAGTAAAATTTTAGCTTATAAAATTATAATTTATTTTTAAAATGATAGATTATTAAAAAAATTAAATTAATAAATAAATCAAAATAAAATTTTAGTTTGAAGATAAATAATTTTATTTTTTTATTATTTTTAATAATTGTTTTATTAATTTAATATATATATATTAAGTTTCTCCAACCAGGTAGTGAGGACAATTTTTTCTAGCTATTTAACTTATCACTGTTATTTAAGGAAAAGCATCTGGAATGACTAGTTGGTGGTTTGTAAGGATGTACGCTTTGAAAACCACTTGGAATTACCGGTTGGTGGTTTGTAAGGATGTAGGCTTTCACTCATTTGTAAGATACCTCTAGGTCTTGGGTCATTAACATGTTTCCATAAGTATGATAAAGATGAGTTCTTAACCAAATAGAAGTGGTTTTAGGGAATACTCCAGACCCATATTTAATCTAATTTAAACCAATATAGATCTATCTTAACCATGGATCTACCAAAAGCCAAGAATGATCAAATCTCATTATATGAAAACCTCTTTTTAGAATGCAAAAACTTTAAAAACATATTTACTCTTCAAGAGATTTAAGTCCTTTTAGTGTTGATAAACGTGTGATTAAGGTAGGTCTTTAATGGTTTTTTGTCTCTCTATATAGAACATGTGTAATTTTTCACTGTTTAAATTATATTTGTGAATAACTATTTATTATTATTATTATTATTTTATACTAAATATTTAATGAGTTATACGTTTTCCTCTTATTGTATTATTAAGTAACTAAATTTCTTTAACTATTTTTTCCTTTCAAATATTGAAATATTTTACTAACATACATCATGTTGAAATATATTAGTTAATATGCATATTCAAATAGTCAGCCTATATATATATATATATAAACAATTTAAGTGTAATAATGAAATATTTATAAGAGAAATATAAGTTGTCTTTTTTTTTACTTTATTCATGTAAAGATATATAATTTTTTTTTTACCTTATTCATGTAAAGATATATAAATTATATCCTTTAACATAGACATCCAAATTATTTATTACTAGAAGAGTGAATTTAAAAGTTGTAGTCTAAAAATTATGCTTTTTTGCCTTGAAAGTTATGGAAATTCTAGCTATATTTTGAAAAAATCCAATAGGGATTTTTGTAAATCTAAGTAAAAGTTGTCAAATTTTTAATTTTAGGTGCCCTAGACGTTTTTTATGGTGCTAAATCTATTTCCACCATCAAAAACATGATTCAAACTTTACATCTACATTTTGTGGCCACTTTTAGCAATCCGCGCAATTCCTCGGCCTAGGATTTTTGTAAATCCAAATAAAAGCTGTCAAAATTCTTAATTTTAGGTGCCCTAGACGTTTTTGATGGTGTTGAATCCATTTCCACCATCAAAAGCGTGATTCAAACACTGCACCTATAAGATTGTTTGAAAAAAAATGCGGCCACAAAACCAAGTGATTATGATTTCTAGTAAGTGTGACTTTTTGGAAAGTTTTCTAGTCTATTTTCTGATCTAATTTCTCTAGAACCTAGGAGGGATTCATTGAAATCACATGTTTGACTAGTGAACTCTTCATAATCAAAGTGCCCCAAGGGTTTTTGAAGGTTGTGAATCCAATCATTTTAAACAACACAATTTTAGTACAATTTTTTTCGTCCACTATAAATTCCACAAGTCACATTCAAAAACTACCCTTTTATGATTTAATTATCACACACAATAATTTTTTTAATAGGTAAGTGTCAACATGTACATCCCCTCCTATTAAATTGTAAAATAAACTTCTAAAATCAACCATATATTAAATTCTAAAATTCTTTATTATATTATTTTTCCTTTTAAAATCTTCTTATATTATCTCCATAGTCTCCCAATTTAAAAAAACAAACAAACAAACGACGTGTTAATTCACTTCCTCAACATAATGATAAGTATTGATGCGAAGAGGAGACACGTAAGTCAATATGTTTTTTTTTCTCACTTATCATAATTTCCCTTTTTGTGAGTCATTGTTTCTGTGTTTTTAATATTAATTTAATATAATAATTTTTACATTTTAAAAAAATATATGATTGTAATTTAATATATAATATTTTTTTATTTAATTTTTATTTTTATTTTATATATATATAGAACGCTTACAAAGTGGTGGGTGTATTTTTAAAGTATTTAATGATGTGAAAATTATTGGTTTCAAATTTTTTGGAAAAAATCTAAGAATATTAAGAGTTTTTTTTTTTTTTTCTCGTTAAAGCTATACTATTCTATTATATTATGTACAGGAAAACATTACAATCAGAAAGACAGGTTGCCCAAGGCCGACTGTGGCTCTTTGGGTAGCAGTTCACAACTCAGTATTAGCCCTCGCAGGGGCAGCGTTACCAGACATAACCTCTTCCAACCCATGACAAAACACAAAATTATAATCAGACCATGCAAAAGCATCCCACGCAGGGGCTTCGGAACAAAAACATAGATTTTCCCTCGCAGGGGCGACAGAGGACCTGTGACAGCATGATTACGAGTCCTGCTAGCAGGACTATGGCATACATAAACATATATAAGAACTAGAGAGACCCAGACAGAGACACTTGGCCTATACCCGACGCAGACGGAGACTGAAGACTTATACCGGACCTGAGCAAAAGAGGAGGATGACGGAGCGTGCCGCTGGATGCTATTCCTCTGGCTCCTCCTCGAGAATTCTATACCACCCGTATCCTTCAGGGCGGCCTTCCCACTCTTCCACTTCGGCCTTTTTGGAGGTCGACGCCTCCTTCTCCTGAGGTTGGATGGGAATCTGCTCAGGTACTCCCTCTGGCTCTGCCTCAACAGTTTCCGGTTGTTCATCTGAGAGCGCCTCCTTGCTGCCCGAACCACCTTCATCTTCCGGAGAGTCCTCAATGAAGAGGACTGAGATGTGTGCATTGATGCGTGCATTATTCCTCGAGCTGCCGAGGGTGAAAATGGCAGTTCCAAACGCTGGCAGCGGGGGCGGTCCAGCACTGGGACTGCCCGAATCCATAAATTGACTAACCTGTATGGGAGTGGCCCCTGCCCTTCTGTGGCAATAACAACAGCAGCAGTGGTGATGGGATTCCGCAGCAGGGTGGCGCGAAGAGCCTCCACGAGCGGAGCCTCGCCGACTGAGCAACCTTTGCCTTGGTTTGACCATATTTGTTGTGATGCTGGTGGCGTGGAGCAGAGCGTCCGATGAAGATTTACCCTGCTTGAGTCGCCCCCCCACGTAATTGAGACCCCTCCCAACAGATCTGGGACGAAGCTTAATAGCACATAAACAGCCACCAACAGGGAATTCGAACTCGAGATGTTCCTTGGCTTCTTGATGGCTGTCTGTGACAGCAGGAGCTGAAGCCTGAAGAACAAGATTGCCCACAAGAAGATTTCCCTCAAGAGCCTGCACTGCGTGAACCTTACATTGCGAATGGGCCTGCAATAATCCTTCGCCCATCTTAATCCTTTCAAAATTCTCTCGATAACTGCCCTCCATAACTGCTCTCTGCGACCACCGCACTTCACCTTATGTTGCATTGAATGCACAGAGCTCGCGTATCTGTTCTTCATTCCTCGGCGGCAGGAGGCGATGAATGCCTTAATTGAACACGAGGCGGCACATGCTTGGCATGTGGCCTTTCCCTGCCAGACGTGCTAACACCCGCATCCGGGGTAAGAATATTAAGAGTTAATGTTACTCAAAGTGAATAAAATTATTGGTAATTTTGACAATTTAAATACTCCTAAATCAAAATTTCTCAAAATAAAAATTAAAAATACAATGAGTAGACAACTTTATATATATATATATATATATATATATATCTATATATATATAATTAAAAAAATTACTTTAAACTTTAGTTTTAAAAAATAAATTGTATTTAGTTAAAATAGTGAAGTAAAAGAAATATTATCCTTCTTACTTGAATTTAAATTTCAGTTGGTATGTTAAAAACTGAATTATTAATTACTTGTAGTATGTATGCTTTTCAAAAGTACATTTTCAATTAAAACTAAAGCAATATTAATTTTTCTTTAAGCTTAAATTATATCACCTCACAAAATCATAAAGTCTAGTACATTCATCATCCATCCATTGCCAACATACATTATGGCAAGTAGTCTCAATCTTCCCAATGTGAAACCAAATGTTTTGACCACCCACCTATAAAATATCTAGTTCAAAAGTTCAAGAATCTTAATCGTTGTAACATAACTACAGTATCTATTGCATAATCACAATACAAAATCTCCTAGATATCATTTAACAACTAGAATCCAAAAGAGGTAATAGTTGTCAGATATTTCACAGTAGATCCTAGAGGAGCTGACATAGTGGTGATGCTTGGAATATGTCACTCAATTTTAGCCAGACGCAAATCCACTCTCTCCATATAAAATCTTTGATTTCTTTGCTCACACTTCACATCCTAAAGACTTGCAATCACAATATACCTTTCAACCTGCCTCCCATTAAGGACCCTACCTAGTAGGATTTTGCGCATATGGTATTGTAACATAGCTTAAAATATCCATGATAAAGTGGAGATAAATCCCCATGGTTAACATTCTTGTAACATGCTTTTCTAAATGTATATATGGGTGATATCATGGAGTTGGGTCACACTTTTTGGTGAAATGAGGACACATTTTGGTGAAAAAAGATGCTCCATTGAGTAATTTTAAGCATTAGATTGAGCAATCTTTAAGTGCTCAATCGAGTTGTTGAGGTGCTTAAAAAAAGTTCGATCTAGTGTTTAAACAAGCCCTCGATCAAGCCTCTTTCTAACCCAATTTAAAGTCTCGATCAAGCTATATTTACTATTAATGGCATTAATAAAAGTTGGTAGGAGGTTGGATGGTTAGGCTTTTAATGGCTCGATAGAGCTTATGGCTCAATCGAGCCACTGGTTAACCACATATACGACTCAATCGAGCAATTTGAATTTTGAATTTTGAATTTAAGTGCTCCATCGGGCATTTGAAGCGCTCGATCGAGCTCCTTAGGTCCTAAAATCACAGTTTCAACACCCCATCTAGAGATTTCTCTGCAACCCCATTTTGTACCCTAGCAGATTTAGGGCAGAATTTGTCCTTAATTAGCAGAGTTTATTATCTTGGATTTGTGAAAGAATCCTCTATCCAATGGCATATGAATTTGACAGTTTTGAATTCATATGATAATTTTCATCTAATTTGTTTTAAACATAACACTTGAAATTTTTTTGGACAATTTCAAAGGGGCTAATTAAAAAGTAAATAACATAAAATATACACAATGAAAAATGTTCAAAAAATACCACTATCTTCATTTATGGGTCCTCTTAAAAAGAGTAATCTTGGTTTTTTTATTTATTTCAAGAATTGAAAAAAAATTATGTGAACACATTTGCCTCCAAAATGCAATTGAAATATTACTTCGCCAACTTCAAAAAATAATAAAAAATATAATTTTGCATAACAAAATAAAATTTTAATATGAAAAATTTAGTTTTATCCGTGTAGATTATATATATATATATATATATATATATATATATATATATATAGATTACACATTTTAGACTAAGTTATGATATGTGAACGCACACATACGTCTTACGTTTTGTGAAAAATTGCAAGGACATATATTGCACTTAATGGAAAATTGAGAGTTTACATGACACTAATTTTTTTTTTGCAAAAAATATTATTAGGACAACAACATAATTCTCCACAAATTTTTTTTTTTGTCTGAATCAAAGTTCACAATGTTTATATGAATTTTGAGGGTCACAATTTGATAAAAGACGAAAAACATGAAATTTCATCGCCACATTTGGCTCAAAAGTGTAACCCATCCTCATGCATTCACCCATATGTTTAACCTATATCGTATATCATTTTATCATTAATAATAATAATGTTAATTTAAAATAAAGTTATAATTTTGTTAAATTTCATGTTTTCTTAATTTTAGCAATGAATGAAGCTGTTGATCAAATGAGAACTGTTATCTAAAAATAAGAACTCTAGCTACAAAAACCCCCCAAAAAAACATGAAAAAACAACTGAAAAACGAAAGTTGTGTATGCTAGAATGACATTTCTTTTTTTGATGGTATATTTTCAACATTTTTAAAAAATGACAGTAAAAACCAAATTTTAAAAGATGAAAATACACCCTGAAAACGAAATGTGTTGATGTTGGAACAATTTTTTTTTCTCCAAGGTACATTTTCAACAATTTTTAGCAATGGTGTATAAGATAAAATATCATCTCTATGAAAAAATTAAAATTCCATCGCTAGGGATATTATATAAGTTTTCTAAATATAATTTATCTAAATATGATATTTTATATTTAGACAAATTATATGACCAAAAATACTTTAAAAATGAACATATGAATGAAAGAGTCATTATTCCAAGAGTAATTTATATTTTAAAGGCTAAAAGTATATATCTTTTCAAATCTTAGCAAATGACAACTTATCCCATTGCAAGAAAAACTTAAAAATGAACCATCAACACAAAGTATCCCATTTTAATGGGGCATTAAAACTACAATATTTCTTTTTGAACTATGGTATATCAAATGATAACAACAAATAATATCATGACAATATCACTATGTAATTTAAAAATTCAACATTTATTTTTAATCTTTTTTTTACTTTTAATCAAAATATCAATACTAGTAGATTGAATGAAATATAAATTATTTCTCAAAGTTATTGTTGCATTGTGGATATTCTAAACAAATGAATTCTTCATAATTAAAACATATAATCCAACAAACATAAAAATGACTCATAACTTCATGTAAGATTATATAGAAGTTAAAATATTTATTTCAAGTTAGCATGCAAACATTATTTACATAAAATGTCTTTGACACTTATTCAAAATCACTCAGGTTCTAACACTCCATTATAATCTACATCATCTTTAGATGAATGACTAGATCCAGATGATGATGATCCATGTTTTCTTCTTTCATCAACTAGTGCCCTATATGAGTCCACATGCATGCCCAACATTTCATATTTCAAATTTCTTCTAGATATATGGTTGGGTTCAATAGACTCCCATGTTAACATTGTTTCTTCTGGTAGTAACCTCTTCGAAATCTCTGTGGTCTTGAAGTGAAGATTTCCTTTCTTTGTTAAATTGAATTCATAAACAAGTATGTCAACATCCTCCAAGTTTAAGAGGTATGTGTAGTGATGATTTATAATTGTACCATTTCTTTTTCTCTTTCTGCCAATTTGTTCAGTAACTACAATCTCTAGCTTGTACACACCATTGAATGGATGTGTATTTGTGGCATCCAATGTACTTCAACTGTTGTAACATCTTCATTTTATTTAACTACCTTTATAACCTTGGAAACCATAATGGATATCCATGTGGATCTCCATACACTAACATTGGGATCATGCAACCCTGCATAACATCCTCGATAGAACCCCTGTAGAGTTCTTCCAAGGCTTCACGTTGTGCATGTCATCTTCTAGAACCAATATACATTTCTCTTTCCTCTACTTGTGAAGAATTAATAATACCTTGAGATTTTTGTTGTTCAACAATGTTTCTTTCCTCATGTTCATTCGACATATTTTGTGGCCAAATAAATGGAGCCTTCAAAATTACATCTTCATTTCTTGATCTTGAAATGATATCACTTTGATTATTGAAAAAAGGTTCCCACCAAACTGAATCAACCACATCAAAGTACTCATATGTATCTCTAACAAATTTGTTAATTTATTCCAAACATTCATAAAATATAATTTATGTCTCTCTTATGCCTTTGTGTATTATGGATTTCAGTAGTGGATTGTAATAAAAATATATTTTATGCAAATATTGGATAATCTAGAATGAACTTCAAAAATGCTAAACCCGATGATGACCCCCATTTTGCAGCAACTGAATAATTATTTCCCCATAAGTGTTTTCCTATCAATTTCTTTGATACTAAATTGATGTTGGAAGCTATTGTCATTAGGTTGTGCAATGCATTTCTCCTCAACATGAGATCCTAGAATAAACCTTCACATGTCAATATTTTCTTCCAACATGTGAAAAATATTCTTTATAATCTATAATTTCTTAATGCATTCAATTAATGATGGTAGGCTCCCAACATTCTTCCTCCTCAATGTTACTAAAAAACCAGTGAACATCTGATCATTATGGTCATGATTGTGCCAAACAAGAAGGAAATGAACCTTTACCTTTTGAAAATTTCCCAATTCAACAAACATGTTTAGAAATATAAAACAATTTTTTTTTCACAACAAGTATTGTCTAATTGCATATATAAAACTTCAATAATATTACCATACCAATGAGAAATCACATCATGAATTATGGTTGAGGCCAAATTTGCATCATTATGAATATTTGGAGTTGTGAAGTAAACCCTTGGCCACATTTTGCCATTAAATACCATACAATCAACCAAGTGAAACTGAGTAAAATTTTTTGCAATTTTTTTGGTGTGCAGACAAAATGTGGTAGAAGTATTTTCTTCTGGTCCATACCATCAATTATCAAACCAAAATATTTCACTGGATTATCATAACACTTCCTTCGATGCTTATATAAAAAATTTCTTTCACTTGTTTGTTGATTTTGATGCTCTTGAAGTACTTTGACAATTGAATCTTTACATAACATAAAATAAACTTATTAATAAATGCATTTTCATAGTTAACTGTCCAATTTTTTTTAAATAATGTTATGAATTCATACCTCTTTCTTCCCCTTGACATTTATCCCTTTTTTTGTTTAACAAAAGCACATGTACTCCAAACCCCCATCTTTGTCTTCTTAGGAATATGGAAACTGTTGAATTCTTTCTTCCATATCCTCATAAAACATGACTATGTAATAAAATTGTCATCTCCTCCAGTACCTTTTGCATATTCTTTTTTTATGTTATAGATTTCTCATCTTGAGAAATTATCTGGAATATGTATTGTGTCTTTATTTGGCATACAATCTCCATGCTTTAAAAACAAGCCTTGCATGACATTGCAGTATTTTCTAATGGCCCAGTCTCTTGTCTATGATGTACTTTTGAATAAAATGTGGGATATTTTTACAATATTTCTTCTATTCTTGACAGAAAAAAAAAAAAAAAAAAAAAAAAAAAAAAAAAAAAAAAAACCAATTGAATGAAACATTTTGAAAGCCTTTCTACAAATAAATAAATTCCCAATATAATAATCATAACTTGCCAATGTAGATTTCATGCACCCCACTAAATATGAATTTTGCATGTTTTTATTCATTAACAAATATCTATTCCTTTTCTCCAATGCAAAATTGAAATCCATATGTTTCAAGAAATCCTTTTGACAACATTCACTTGAAATTAGATCATTGATATAAGTTCTTGTTGTGAGATATTGTCTTATACCTTATATATCTGGAATATTTTAAGATTGATATGAAAAGTTATAGTCCTACTCTTGGATACAATATTTTATTGCAATGTATCCATAATTTCATTATCCTCTCTATAAGCATTTTCATGATCATTAGGAGGAATAGTATCCTCACCATGATAATTCTGAACATAGTTAGGAAACTCATCACCATCATTTCTTGGAAAATATTCATTAACATCCTCACTTGCTAGAAATTCTTCACTATCATTACTTGTGCTTTTGAACTCCTCGCTTGTAGTAAATTCTTCACCATATTCATCCATGCTTTTGAAATCCTTGTTTAGAGGAAATTCTTCACCATCATTTTCTATGTTTTCGTAATCCTTGCTAGGAGGAAATCCATCATTTTCATCGTTGCTTTTGAAATATTTTCTCAACCAAAATTCTTCACCATCCTCATTTATTCCATTGAAATCTTCACTCAGAGGAAATCATTCACCATCATCAATTGTGTTTTTGTAATCCTTGTTCAGGGAAAATTCTTCACCGTCCTCATTTATTCTATTGAAATATTTCCTTGGAGGAAAACCTTCACCACCATCATCTATGCTTTTGAAATCTTGCTTGGACTAAATTCTTCATCATCATCATCATCATCATCATCAGTGCTTTTGAAATCCTCACTCAGGCGAGATTCTTCACCATCCTCATTTCTTCCATTGAAATCCTCACTCAAAGGAAATCCTTCACCACCACCATATGTGCTTTTGAAATCCTCGCTTGGAGGAAATTCATCATCATCATTTGTGCCTTTTAAATCCTTGTCTGGAGGAAATCCATAAGCATCATCAATGCTTTTAAAATATTCACTTGGAGGAAATTTACGATCCTCAATTGTGCTTTTGAAGTCCTCGCTCGAAGGAAATTCATCATCATCATCGGTGCTTTTGAAATCTTCGCTCGGAGGAAATTCTTCACCATCCTTATTTCTTCTATTTATATCTTTGATTAGAGACCATCCTTCACCATCATCATATGTTCTTTTGTAATCCTCACTTGAAGGAAATCCATCATCATCATCACTGCTTTTGAAATCCTCGCTTGGAGGAAATTCATCATCATCATTTATGCCTTTCAAATCATTGCTTGGAGGAAATTCATCATCATCATTTATGCCTTTCAAATCATTGCTTGGAGAAAATCCTTCACCATCCTCATCTATGCTTTTGAAATTCTCACTTAGAAGAAATTCATCATCACCATGAGCAACTTTCAAATCATTGCTTGGATGAAATTCTTTGCCATCCTCATCTGTTCTTTTAAAATCCTCACTTGGAGGAAATTCATTATCACTATGAACACCTTTGAAATCCTTACTCGAAGAAAATGCATTATCCTTATTTGTGCCTCTAAAATTGTCATTTAGAGGAAATTCTTCATCCTTCCCTTCGTTAATGGTGCTCTCATAATCCTAAGGATCAGGACTAATTGGAAATTTTGACTCTCTATTCATAGTGAAATAATTATTTTTATATTCATCAATATGAACAAATTTGTTACATGAGGAAGGTGTTGAGGCTGCAAAAAGAGAAACTTAACTATTAGAAGAATCCATGACGTTTCACAAAGATGTTGAATGATACAAATGCACTCTCTCCCAATGACAATTTATAACTTAGAAAATGAAAATTCCCCTCCAAAGTTTCCCCCCAAATATTTCACTTGAAAAAAATCACTCCAAAGTCCCCCCTTACCCCCAAAAAAAAAATTGGCCAAACAATTTCCCTACAAAAAATTTGTCTCGAATATTTCCCTACAAAATTTATTTGAAAACATTCTACTAAAATTTTGTCATGAAAATTTTGACCCTACTTTATACTCAAATTTTTCTGCACAAATTTTCCTTTAACGTTTTCCTTCAAAAATAAAATAAATATTTTATGTAAATTATTTAAAATTAATTGATGATGATGATGATGACGATGGTTAATGTCCACTGAGACCAAAATTTGGTCTATCAGACCTAAAGAAACAAATTATTTAGTTTGATTTAAGATTTTATTCCTATGCTTAAAAAGCTTAGAGAGAAGCCTCCCGAGCTCACTGTAATTTCAATGACAACGTAAAAGGCTAGGAAGATCAGTATTGCAACAAAGATTTTGAAACTAAGATCTAATGTGGTTGTACGTAGGGCACTCTAAGAGGAAGTTATTTTCATCCTCAATGTTCGTATTCTCACAGAGATGGCGGAACCTTTCCATCCATGGTCTTTTAGGAACTTCCCAATGACTTGTTTCACTGTGGAGCTCATGAGAGTTCGTTCTAATCTTGGCTATATTTAATTTCTTCTTTGAGCTAGTTAAAACAAAGAGATACTTTTGATCTTCTAGGGTGGGGTTGATGACCTCCTTATAATATCTTAATTTTCCTTTAGCTACTAAATTTTTCTCACACCACATTTTTTGTTTGAACTTAGAAGTAACAATATTTTTAATGTTATTAATGTTTTGCAATGCAACATTCTCGTCGATCTCCCAATGGTTTAACCATGCCCTAGTGTCTTTATACCAACCTCGTTTGAGCCTTAGGTGGTTTTGGCTAAAATTTAAAGCTAGCTTAGGAAGTCTATGGTCTCCTATGTTATTGAGTTTGTGCTTGTACAATAGAAGCCTAGTCATAGTTAGGCTCTCGATAGGGGAAAGACCCACTTCTATAAGGAGAATAGGATAGGCTGTGTTGCTTTTAATTTTGAGGTTATACATTATAAAACACTTCTGGATTTTCTCAATCTTTCTCCAAGATTCTCTAGAGATGTTACCACCCCAAACCTCTCATCCATATAAGATAACTAGAGTGACTAAAGTTTCAAAGAGGAACTTCTTTCTATCCCACATTACGAGGTTTTTCGTTTTACAATTATTTTCAAGACCAAAATAAGCTTTCCATCCCCCATTAATCCTTTTCTCAATGCTATAGTTCCAGTCGAGCTTTTGATGAATATCAATTCCTAGGTACTAGTAGGAAGACATTTCCTCCAAGTTACTATTGTCATACATAAAATTAACGTAAGTGTCCTTCTTGGATTTGATAATCATAACTTTTGTTTTGTCAGTGTTAACAATCATACCCATGGTAGAGAATAAATCCTTAAGAAGCATAAGTTGCTTATCAAGATCAAATGGACACCTTGCGAGAAGAACAATATTGTCAGTGTAGAGAACAAGGACGATGACTATCCCAGCTAAGATCATGCCAGCACATCCTGCTTCCTCTAAACAACCTTCTAGCTTGTCGATGTAAATGCCAAATAGGGTAGGGGAGAGGGGGCAACCTTGTTTAACTTCGATATTACACTTAATATCTTTCGACCACCCCTCATTGCTCTTTAACTTAGCAATTACATTCTCGTATAACCTTATAGCGGCATCTCTCAACTCAAAAGGAACCTTTAACTTTTCTAATCTATTCCAAAGGTTGTTTCTAGGAATTGTATCAAAAGCCTTTCTAAAGTCCACAAAGCAACAAAAGAAATTGGATTTATCATTGCGGCATTCCTCCACAATGATCCTAAGCGTAACGAAGTGGTCTCTTGTTGAGTGCTGCTTTCTAAAACCCGCTTGGCATTTAGCCCACTTAACTTCACTTTCAAACCATGTGCTCAACTTCCTTTCCAAAATAATACCATATAACTTGGCTAGGAGTGGGTTGATCATAATTGTCCGATTATTAGAGGGATTATTTAAACTAGGTAACTAAGCTAAATTTTATAATTTATATTTTATATTTTATCTCACATTTAATAAAAGTTAATCTAAACCTATAATATTAACTATATATTAATTTTTCTTAATTTTAATTTTAATGCCAAATTTAAAAAATGGTTAAATAATCCCACAATCTTTGTTATATAATAACTTTCATTGTTTCTACATTTCTTCACATCACATCATATTTTCTAGAGCATTCGTTAAAAATCTTGGAGCCATATTGCAAAGAAGCTACATTTTCATCAGGAAGACATTCAATAGGAAATTTTCACATTTCAAAATTTAGTTTTTCTTCTATTTTGATCATTAAAGAGAATTTGGGAAATATGTTTATTTTTTATTTTTTTATGCTGAAAAAAATAAAATTTTTTGTTGTTTTTCTTTTTCTTGGAAGAATCTTATTTTTGGGGAAACACCACATAAAAAAGTCACATTTTAAATATTTTTATAGGAAAAATACCAAACAAAACTCACATTTGTAAGATTTTTAAGACAAACAATAAGAAAAAACATATTTTTTAGGGCTTTGAAATGGAAAAACTAGTTTTCATTTTTTTCAATTTATTTTGGATTTTTTTTGGGGGCAGGGGGTGGGCAGGGAGTGAGGGAAACTCAACACGTTAATTATAAATTTGTGAAATTGATGAAACATTGTATTAAAATATTTAAAAAAATTTGTTAGTGAGCATCGCTTTATTGGCCACGCGTGGCCTTGCGGTCCTTGACTACTGAAGGGATTATTCAGGAAATCAACCCTCCACTAGTCAGGGGTCACAAGGTCGTGGGTGGCCAACAAGTGGGCGGGTTATATGGCTGACAATTGGAGTTTTGTATTTTTTTTAATTAAATTATAATTAATATTTCACTTTTATTTATTTTTATTTAATAAGATAGTTATTTTTTCAATTTTGTTTTTTTTCTTATTTAAAATTTTCTTATTTTATAATTTATAATTTTTTTATTTTAAATTTTAATATTTTATTTGTTAGTTTAAAAGTCTCATAAATTTTTAATATTTGTATTTTTTATCTATGTTATTTAATTTTTAAATTCATGGTGTAAAGATAAAATATAAGTTGATATTTTTTTTTTCTATTAGGAAAATGGCATCGAAGAAGGTATATGTGAGTGTTTCTAGGTCAAGGGTAGCAATTGCACCATCTAAAGTTGTAGTTAGGCCCTCTATGAATATTGTTCATTGAAACCGAACCAAGACACATGATAAAACTGAAGCAACTTGACCCTCAAATCCAATGAAGATTATTTCATAATGGCCAATGGCATAAGAAATAAATAAAATGAAATTTTCCTGGTATTTTAAATATAGGTATAGCAATGAAAGTGTACAAATATATCTATATTGTGGTTAGATTGAATATGATGAAAACTATGAGATGATGGGCAAAGTATGAGACATATGTTTGGTGTCAAATACATATACTGTTTATATTCTTGTAAAACTACCCAAGACATGTAAGAAGGTTAGATATCATTTCTTAAAGATGAAATATGACATGTCATAATATTATACAAAGATGTGTATTGAAACCACAATCGAAACTACAAATAGCATTGTAAATTTTCTTATTTTTATTTATGTGTTATGCAATATTGTAAGTATCATTATATTTTTTATAACTTATTTATCATTGACATATTACATTCTTTTAATAGGATTTTTCTAATAGTTTTTTAATTATGTTGGACAGAATTTATTATATAGATCCAAATATTATGAATGTGATAAATAGTTCCCACAGAGATACAACATAAGAACATATGAGAAAGAAGAAAAAAAATACTTCCTGAAACTACAAGAGCACATACAGGGGATCAAGAAAGAATGACTAAAATACATCAATCTAGTAAAGCTAGACATGTTACTTTTAAAGATGCGGAAATTGAAGCTAAAGAATATATTGTTGTTAGTGACAATGAGATTAGAACTCCTGTTGAAAAGGAAAATCTATAAAAGATAGAAAAGAAGCATGTCCATAAATGTCTCTCTTCTAGTTGATGATGAGGAGGTTTCTTATTTGGAAGAAAATTTATAAACTAATAGGAAGAAGAAATAAAAAGTTAGTCATTCTAAAAAATTCATGGGTACTAGTGAAGATCATAGTAAAAGCTCTAAAGGTAGCAGGGAAATCATAACACCAAGTGTTGATTTAGAGAATGGATTTATTAGAATAAAACAAACAGACATTCAAAATCAGTTGGTGGAGGGAAACTTGGTTGATGGTGGAAATACATTTCAGCTTAATGTGAGCCAATTCTATAAGCCAAATGAATGACAATCTAAATATCAAATTAGAAAGCCACACTACATGCATGTTCATAACTTGAAAACATTGATAAGGTACAATCCATATGCACATGTGGTTGATTATGTGGTTCTTGTTGATCCAATTCAAGTTCCCAATAAAGAGGAATTTGATAGGTCAATATGTTTTGAATACAAATATTATGTAATTGGGGGAAACCATTCTGCAGAGGCTAGAAGACAATTGATGGAGGAATATCCCAATAACTCACTTTTTGAAACAATGAAATGTATCATTTATGTTGGTTTAATAGATACAAAAGCAAATTTATTGGCATGGGATCATAATATATATAATGAGTATAGGATGTCTATCACTTTAATCCAAAGGTCCATATTTATTCATAATAAATTTGAAGAAAATTGTGGTGGGGATAAGGAATATGTTACTCTAAGCTTTCAGAAGCAATGTTGTATGGAAAAGTTATCAAGTTAAGGAAAAAATCAATGCAAATGGTGGAAAATTAATTGCAAAGGCATTCATAGGTATGTTTAACATTTTGTAGACGGTATTTATAACTGGGAAGATATGGGATTTTATTGATGATATTTTCAACATGTGGTAGAATATTGGCATAAAAAATCAAAAGGTTGAAAAGTATAAACCTTTAATATGTACTAGCAGTAAGACGGGTCCTGAAATCAAGAAATTTCTAGTGATTATCACAACTTAGAGAGCAATGCAAGGAGTAAAAGATGACAGACTTATCAAAACAATATTATCTCGTGTGAAGTTAGGTGAATTATCATTGGACAAAACATGCAAGGAATTCCAAAAGTAAGTTGAATTATTTTTACTTATTTTTGGATTATAATTTTCTTTTAAATATAGCATATTGTTGTTGGTAGTATTTGTTATACATATCACTATATTAACATTTTTTACTTTATTTATTCAGTCATAAGGTTTATATGAAAATACAAGAACATATGGTTAAAATGTTGAATGAAGAGAGTTGGATGATGTTGTACACAACTACCCAAATTCAAGTTCTACAACAACACTAAAATATTTTTATCTTGCATTAAAAAAGGTATGTTGATTTATACATTCATTTTATTCATATGTAAACTATTTTTATTTTATTACTTATACATATATTTGTTTATTTCATTAAATATGTCGAAGAAGGATGCAAATAATGTACATAGTAGTTTCAAAACCTTTATTAAAAAAATTAAGTTGCAAAGGAAGAGAAAACAATGTCTTCAGAATGTCGAACTTGATCCTCATTTTAATAATTACATTTAGAATGGGCTCAACACTGTACAATATCAAATAATACTAGGTCATTGTGAAGACATTTCAAATTCCATACCTAAAAGGGAATATTCCCTAGTTATTATAGATATTCCTCATGGTTTCAATTTCCCAAACATTGGATATGATAGTGACTCTTATAGGTATCAAGCTTTTAATAATTTGGTTACAGGATAACAAGTCACAATATCAACACTTTAGAGATTTGTGACATTTCATTCGGACACACAATTTGCAATTATATTATCAAGCTTCAAGGGAAAAGCAAACTCAATGGTGCAACTTGCATAGTGAGACATTGAAATTGTATGTTTGATTAATGTTAACAAAAATTTATTGATGTACAAGTTAATTGAATTTCTACTACTTCATGTTATAAGAAAAAGTCAAATCTTATTCATTACAAAGATCAACCAATTATAAGCTATTATGGGTTCATTTATGTTTAATATTAAAGAAAAGGTGATAGTTATAAGCCTATGCTTCTAAATCTAGTAGATGGAAAGAGTCATAGCCAAGTATGATAATCATGATGTTGTTGTAAGAAAACTAACATATGAGTATAAAGATGAAAAAGAAGAGATAGTTGACATTTATAAAAGACCACAGACATTGATTAACTATCTTATATATTTATGTTCAAATGAAGGAGATTGGGTTTTAGATTTTCTCTCGAGTTAACATAAGTTTTATTAATATAAAATTAAATTTCAATATTTTATTTTTTATTTTTTATATGTTTATACCAATTTACTTAATTATTTATATTGAACTTGATGATTGGGTACAACACTAAAATGTTGCCTACTAAAAGGAATAAATTGCATAGCCATTGAAAAAGACTCACTAACATGCAGTTTTATTCAACAATAATCAATGTTATTCAGTTTCTTCCAGATGCAATGCAAAATGTTGATTTGAGGAAAGGACATTTTAATGAATCACGTGTGGCTAAAAAAGGAAAATGAACCTCAATCACCATCAAATGGAATGATTGGAAAGGAATACTTTGGGAGAGTTGCAAACATCAAAGATCTATCAGAAAAGGAAAGTGACCAAACTATTGGAAACTAGATCACTACTGAAAGGGGGGATGAATCAGTACTTACAACCCTTATATCAATTTTAAATATTGTTACGAGATTATCAATTTGCAACACACATCCACAATATTATCTTATGAAAACATGAAAGCAACAATAGACCCAAAGCATAATAATTATGGAAAGGATCAACACAAATAATCTCACATGAAGACACATGTATTTCTGGTGAAAACCCTTTCAGGAGAAAACCACCCTGCTGCTACTGTGTTGTTCAATTATTTTATTAATCTGCTGAACAAGATTTTACATGGATTAGCTTACAACCATAAGACATAAGACTTGGCTTCCTTCATAGTACGTTGGCATCTGTTAGTTAGGAAATTTGTGGACTACCATTCGCTAAAGGCCACCATGGTCAACAATCCTTGCCCAACTCCCATTGGACTATCCAACTTCTATTAGATGGAGAAATATATTCCTTGTTCTGAATCCACCAAATCACTATTTACTTTGAAGCCTCCATGCTTTCACTTCCCCCATGTGAACCATGTTTCATATATTTTCAAATTGGGTTCTCAATCTGCTTAACATGAACAACCCAACAACACCATCATTCGACATATCAAATGTGAATAAAAAACTAACCCAGAGGAGGGAAATTCTTCTTTTCTTCTCACACTAATATATGCTCTCTAACACATCATAAGATACCAATTCTATGACATATTCAACACAAACTTTGAATTTTCTTCTCAATTTTATCTCTGATTTTTGCATATAATACTCTGATAATGCAAAACTATGTGAGCAGTAGTTGCAATATCTACTCACTCTTAATTATCTCACAATGGAATACTCTCACACTCTCAATGGAACCAACTAAATAGAATCAAATCCTTCCTCTATTTATCATTTTCTGGAGTGATTAAATCAATAATTGCAACTCAATGATGGAGATTTGTTCATATGCTTGATTTGATTCAGATTTGGCTTCTTGACTTGATCAATCCACTAAATTCACTTAATGAGAGATATTATTCACTTTAACCATCTTCTAGAAGTTAGTTAACCTTTTTCTGACCTTTACATGGAAAAATCGAACAAGAGATGCTGGAAAAACAAATAAAGTACATGAGATGCACGAGGAATCTAGAGAAAAACACTTCTAGGATGTATATGTGGGTTTCCTACATAAAACCTACATATACGCAGTTTTCCTTCATGAAAGTAGTGTATAACCTCTAAAATCCAAGTTTCCAACTTGTTTTGGCCACATTTGGAACACAATTTTAGGAGGGTGTGAGGGACACGATAAAAAACCTCTAGCACCTGTAAAACCTACTGAATCATCCTCCAACACTTGTAGATCCTCTCTAAACCCTATGTATTATATCATCAACTTGAAGACCTAATCAAAGACATGGAGACCTAATCAATAGATATCTTCAACTCTAATTCTTGTAGCATCAACGAACACATTCTTGATCATTAAATGTGACCAAGAATATCATCACATATCCAATAAAACTCCTCCTCTACTCAATTGATCATAATGGGAAGGTAATCATGATCATAACAACATGATCATGAGGAACGTGGTATCCTTTGCTCACACTCTATATGCGATACCTACAAATCACATCTACATCTCCATGATAGTAGAAATTCCAAGACTAATGCACACATCATTCATGTATAAGCCACCTACAACCAAAATGTACATCCATGTGTTAACCATCTCTCCTGCAACCCATGCTACCAGGTTGACAATAATTCCAACCAACAACACATCTGCAACATTGCAACACACATCAATGCCAACAAAACTTAAAGAACACAATACTATGGAAGAACACAATAATTAAGTTCTAGAAGCTGATGAGCATGGATTTTATGATATAGTTGATTAAATTTAAGTTACGCTTGCAAATCAAGCTCAATTTTGAGAATGATTCATTACTTATACTTGTAATGTTTTGACTTTGAGATTTTATAATAAGAATAAGTATTCAATTATTGTTCTTATATGTTTAATATTTGCATTATCTGATTTTCACTATAATTTTTATGTGAATTATTATTTTTTGAAAAAAAATTGTGAATATTATTATTTTTTGAGAAAAAAATCATAGAAAATGCTAATTTTTAACCATTTTTTGTTAAATTTTTCTCATAAAAATCATTTAATTGACATGTCATTTTAACCCAAAAAAAAAAAATCTCAAAAGGTGTTATTTTTATTATGTCTATATTCAAAATGTGTAATTTTTTGTCAATATTAAAATTATTATTTTTTTAGGGACAATTATTTGATTTACATTGAAATATTAATTAACAATACATAAATATATTGAAAATTCTAACTTTTAAATATTGACCTTTTTATTTTTAACTATGCCAAAAAAACAAAGATTTCATTACAAAAAAAATAAAAATAAAAACAAAAAAACACAAACCTAAAAGACATTTAGCCAGAAAATCTCAAGAAAGAAGAAGAAGACAACTACTTCAAAAATTGTTAAATTTGAAAAATAATTATCCATACTTAATACATTAGACAATTTAAAGTGTTAAAACTAAGCTCCTCAGAAAAAGGGGTTATGTTGCATCAACACTTTTTGAAATCAACATGAGAAACACTATTATTTCAAAAAAATGTTTGTTAAGAAAATTTAAAGTGTCAAGAATATGTTTAAAAAAAAGTTGTATTCTAGAATCAATTCTTTTCAAAATAAGATTATTTTTTGCTACCTTTTTAATTTAAAAACTTTCAAATTCTTATTTTATTGGTAACTATGTCAGTGTGAAATACAATATATGAAATAAGTATTTTGATCTTTAATTATAGATGGATACTTATTAGTATTTATAATAATTTGATTTCTATAATTACACTAATCATATATATTATAAAAATAATACAACTCATTATCTTTCACATATTAATATTTAATTTATTATTAAAAAGATTACATGACAAATCATTATTTTTGTTTTATCCTATAAATTATAATCATCATCAGAATGGTGTGAATGTGCCATTTTAGTTAGCGGTCATTTATGTTTATGAATATTGTACTTATTATATAGCTAAGTACATAATTAAGTGTATGGAACTAATCAATTAGATGTATGAGTGTGTTCTTTATGCTATATATGTTAGTACATATATTTATGTGTATTAACGTTACTATGTGTTGTTTTCATGTATGATTACATTGTGTATAAACATGAGTGTCTTGTTTAGGTTAGATGTGTTAATTTATGTGCATGTATGTTTTGTTTATGCGTATAAATGTGTTATTCATGTGAGGTTGTTACTAGATTTTAATATAAATTTTAACAATATAGTGTTGTTGAAACAAATGTTAGAAATACGTATATGACTTTATCACTTTTTAATGGTATTTTTCTAGCATTAATTCAGAGGCATTAATCTATTAGTTTCATATTAGGAAATATAAACTCTATATTTCATGGCTACCATTGATTTATTGGTGCATTAATTTTTATTATGATTTTTGTGTCAAAAAAGTGATAAAAACCCAATAATTACAATCATCTTCAAGGTTGAAATCTTTTTTGAAATGAATACAATATACAAGGCAATATTTGATGATCCTAAGACTAGGTCTTCTAAGTAGATATATAGGAGACAAAGGGTGCAATTAAATAAAATGGGACCATGAGGGGTTCTATACTACACAACAATATAATAGGGCATAATAAGGGGTTTCAGGGTTAACATGGGGCTTATATAGGGCTTAACATGCTCCTCCCCTTCAAAATGTTATTATCAACACTTGACCATATGTGGGTGTTTATGCATGAAAATTTCATCTTCTCGTGTCTCTTTTTACACTGGTGGGTTTTCCATTTGATAAGGTACTCAGTAATTGCTCGATCTTTTAGTTACATAGTCCTTGTTTCCAATTTTTTTTTAGATCTAGTAATATTTTCTCTTGTTTATTACTCTCTAGTAGAATGGTTTGGACTAGGATATTTTCATTAATTATCTTCTTTAAGAACCATTGATTATCTTCTTTAAGCAAGAAACATGGAAGACTAGATGTACACATGAATATAGAGGTAGCTCAAATTTGTAAGTTGTACTTCCAATCCTCAACAACACCTTATAGAGGCCATAATTCCTTGGATCTAATTTATTGTCCTTCTTTTGTTACTTAAGAGACATCAATTTATATTGTTTGTCTCACAAATACCCAATCCCCCACTTCAAATTCTTTTTCATTGTGATGTTGATATGCTTGTTGTTTCATCCTATTTTGTGCCATAACCAAGTTGTCTTTTAATAGTTTGAGAACGTCTTATTGGTGTTATATGTGGTCCTCTACTACTTGAAAATTTATAGTCCCTTTATGATGGATGGTGGATGATATCCATAAAGTCCCATAAATGATGACATTTTTTATGAAGTATGGAAGGATATGTTGTACCACCATTATGCCAAAGGAAACCATTTGACCTATTTCCGGTAAAATTATATGTATTCTAATTCTAGCATTTAGTTATCGAATCCAGGATTGTAAGAATTAGAGATGAAATCACATGAAATGTAAGATGATAGCCTATTATATCCTATGCTAACAACTAATTTCAGTGAAGCACACTTTGGGATAAATAAAATCAAATGGGAAATCACCACAAGGCCTATCATTGGGAGATAAAACAGCTTAGTGTTATAAGGGTTCTGGATCATAATATTTCATACTTGGATGTTCATGTGATCTATAAAGAAGAGTTTTCTAAGGTTTCAATGTCGTTCAATGAATTCTTTTAGTGAAAATATAATCAAATGTTTAAAAATTGACACTAAGGGTATCAACATTGGGTGTGGAATGACTAATGTTATAAAGGCTCTAAGTTGCAATATTTCACACATGAGGGTGTTCATGCAACTTTATGATAGTAGCTCATCAGTGTCTTTAACATTCAATGGTTCTTTCCTGTAGTGGATCCACACATATGCTGCAAGAAAAAAAATCAAAATAATGTAAACCCATTAGATCCAAACTTTACTAGCTTTATGTATTAAAGAAACAAAGCATAATAAAAACAAAGGTATAAAACATTTCAAAGGAACTTAAAACATGTTGTAGCTTCTAGAGACAACCCTCGGGTTGAGGAGAAGTTAGTGCTTAGGAAATCTTAGTGTCTCTTGAAGAAAATTCATTGTTTCTCAGGAGATAAATGTAAAATGATTTTAAATCTGGTTCAATTACCTTTCACAGAGGCATATCCACGATGCACATAAAAATGTATCATTCTCAAGAATAAATTTTTAGGTTTGGTGGCTGACAAACAAAGAATGCAACTTAAATATGTCGTTGCAACAAATATGGAAAGGAGAAATCTAAGGGAGGAACCTAGTGTAGAGGGCTGGATAAACACAAAATCCTATGCAACAAATCGTAGTAGAATCATGAAAATATAAAAGGAATGAAGTGAAAAAGTTATGGAGTGCATTTTAAGGGTTTCAATTCAATATCTCACAGTTATTTTCTTTTACCACACAACATAGGTAAATCTATAATCTCATAGATACCACCCGCTATCACATAACATTAGTAAATAGCTACCATATGTTATCACATAACATAGGTAATATGTAATTTCATAGGTTCTGTCTTCTACAACATAAAATAAGTAAATATGGGATTTAAGACTGAATTCGATAGCTACAATTACATAATTTCTAAAGAATAAAAACACATATGAAATGAAATACAAAGGAATAACACATACTACATATCCCAATGATTGGAATCACCAACCACATTTTCATTAATTTTCAATATTGAAATATATATAATAGGCCCAAACTGGTAAAAATGTGTAAAACCATAATAGCCTTAGGGATAGGAAAATAGAACCCTCAAAACCATAAAATACAGAACCCTTCTAATGAGTTTTTCCTCCCTATTTGTAAGGAGAGAGTTCAAAAAAACATTAAAAAATATCTTCAAAGTGCTACAACTTTCTGAACTACCAGTTGTTTAAGCATGCATATGTTCTAGTTGTCCTAATGATGACATAACGAATCCAATTATTTTCTTAAAAGTTCAAAAATTAACAAAATATGAGAAACAAGAGGTTTCATGATCAACACAACAAAATATCTCCACATCCATTCCTCTGGTTTTGTTAGGTGGAATCAGGCTCTAGTATATGGATTAGTGGTGGGTTGATGATTCGGCCATGCCTCTATTGAGATATTCCTCCCACAGTTTCCTGCCACTTCTTCTATCACTTCCTTCCTCTAATTGTTTGGATTATTCCATTTTGGAACTAGTCATGATTTGGTGAGATGGTGTTGGGAATGCTTTGCACTAACTGGTGATTGAAAAAAATTGATAGTTTCCAACCCATTCATCCCTTATTATCTTTGTGGCACATTATCATATCCCAATACATCTTGTAACATTACCATAGTGCAATTTCAGAGCCACGATACATTGTAACTTTATTTACACTAACATTCGAAAATACAAAGTTTCAATGCCCTTCTATGCTCAACTCATTTCTTATTCACCATAAAAATACTATCTATGACCACTTATATAGCTCTTAGGGGTTGTGATATCAGAGCCTTCATTAATCGTAACTTTATTTAAAATAAACATTACGAAATTAAAAAAAAAAAATTGATGCCCCTAGCTCCTTTTTGCTTAGCCCTCTTATTGCGATTCTGCCAAAGAATTGGGTGTGGTGACCAACGGCTTGGGGCTTGGGTGCTAAAGCCTTTAGGATGTTTTTGGGGGCCTATCTATCTTTATGTTTTCTCTTCCACCCTTAGTTCCTTTAAGTCTCCAACAACCATGAGCCATTAATGCATCAAATATCTTTTCATTGGAAGTTCTTCGAATTGAAATTAAAACAAAGTGACGATGTCTTCCTCTTCCAATAATATTTATAATACTTAGGTGCTCGGCCTTGGTCTATGCCCTTAAGCCTCTAAGTCCTCGTAACCAAATGCCAATAACACATCGGAAGCCCCTCTCATTGGAACTTTTTCAAAAAGAAACTATACAGGAGTTCTAATATTCACATCCTAATATGGTTCGTAACACTTAAGTGCTAAATCTTCTTTCTACTCTAGATTCTTTGGATCTCTCATGACCATGTGTTAGTCTACATTAGAAGCCCTTCTCAACGGTACCTGATCCGAATTGGATCCTAACGAACTCCCTAAGTTTTCATAAATCTGTAAAATTCATGCCAAAGCTTCAAAGTATTACAAAGGTCGAGCTTATTAGAAATATCCTTGAACAATCGTAAATTGTGAGTAGCGTTGAGCAATGAGGACCCTCGGTCAAGCGCACAGACTGTTAACCCATGGTAATGTGTGTTACCACAAAACAACAAAACAAGAAGTCTTTTTGAGAAATGGGGGAGGTTTATGAAATGTGATTAGCGACAATCCCCTATCGCATGTCGTTAATCGCATATCGCTGGGCAAACCCCTTAGAAAAGAAAAATCCACGAGCGACCCAGACCCGAAAAGTCAAAACCGTATGGAATTCGCCGATTCCATCAAAGGTGGGTCCCACACGAAAACCAGTAGGATAGCAGAAAGGCTTCGAGTGGTAAGTGGTTTCAACCGAGTCCCGCCTGATGCCACACATTGGGTGCCACGTGTCTGACGGAAGAGAGAGAAAACTGCTCACATCAGATGGGTAAATGTCATGCAACTTATCCACCCGATATGGATGGAGACCATAGGATATGGAGGCTCCAGATTGATGGTGGATATGCAATCCGATGGATGACCAGATTCAACGGGGTAAACAGGCGGAGTTGTATAAAGGTTTGAAGTCTGGCATGAATGATGAGTTGGTAGAGGAATCATGTTCGTGGGAAATCTGGAAGTTAAATAGAAATAATGGCAGTTCAAACATTTCTAAGAGAACTGACACCCAATTTGTTATGAAACAGGTGGCCACCTCCCTGTAAAGCGTTACACAGTGATGATGACGCATAACAGGGGAATTCAAACAGATAGAGGCAGGAGAACTAGAGTGTCAGGAAGCGGAAATGAACAGTCAAAAAGAAGATTGGCTTTAAAGCCACGAACTGACAGAGGAGCAAGAGGGATGGAGAGTTAGTCAAGGAAGAAAGCCAAAAGCAGAGAACAGAACCGAGCTAACCTGAAGGCATCATCGAGACAGACAGAGCCAGATAGAGTCAGCGAGTCTGTGTACTCCAAGGAAGGATTGAGAGGTTCAAGCAAAATCCTCAGTAAATGTTTGTCATGTATTGAGTCTCAGATTGGGCTCATACTACTGTGACCAATAGAGGTCGAGTTTTAGTAAAGGAGAGTCTATGTACTCCAGAGACTTGGGGGATCCAAATCCAGTCCTACTGATTTATATCTGTTAAGTGAGACTCAAATTGAGCTCACTATTGTAAAAAATGTTCTTTGAAAACATAATAGAGAGTCCACCACTAAAGGTTGGACCAGGAGACGTAGCCTAGGAGTATTGGGTGAACTCCTTATTAAACTTGTCTTGTTTACATGTTTGCATATTATGTTTTCACTAACTGCTTCAGTGTCTATGTATTTCGCAATCTTATCGATATGTTTCATAAAGTAAAATAGGCACATCCATGCACATGAGTCTGTAATACCTTTAATTCTTTGTCCAAGATAAACTCCAGATCAAGTGATATCAGAGCTTTAGGTTACTAAGTTTAGACAAGCTTGTGCTGGATTTTATTGTTGAATGCTAACTAGATCAAAGCTTAAATTAGGAGAAGGAGAGTTGGTTGAAACTAACCCTGAAATTGGAAGAGTCTATCCTAAGAGGAAAATTTTAGAAGAAAGTCCCTTGGAATCAAACCCTCATTTCATGGATAGTTTCATGACCATGAGAGCCAGGGTAGAGGAAATGTATAGAGAATTTAAGAAAGGTAGAGAGGAATATGCCTCAAACTCCAAATGAGATAAAGGAGCAGAAGAATCTTTCCTCCATGACCACTCTAAATGCAAAGGGAAAGAAGAAAAACTTCCCACGCCTCCTAGTAGCCCTGAAAACAAAAAGAAGACATGTTTGATTAAATTAGATGTTAAATTTGATTTACCAATATATGATGGAGAGTTGAATGAAGAGAATATGGATAATTGTATTAGATAGATTGATGTTTATGATAGAGTGTGGAGCATCGATTCAGACAGTAGTAAGATTTAGCTAGCCAACCTACGCCTTGGAGGCACTGCCTTGGTATGGTGGGAAGGCAGGACATAAGCTGACATGAAGAAGCATGGTAAAATTCTTTCTGTGTGGAGTGAATTTGTTTCTGCAATTAAAAAACAATTCTATCCACTAGCTTAAATGCAATAAACCATGATGAGTTGGAAAACTCTTCGACAATTAAAAGGGAAAAGTGTACAAAGTTACACCCAAGAATTTAGGAAAAGAGCTTTGATTCTAGGAATTTCTTTAGACTCACCTAAAACTTTTCTGAAGTGTATAGGTGGTCTACACAGCTACTTAAGGCACACTATTCTCATGTTTAATCCCACTAGCCTAGATGAGGTATCTGTTCAAGCTACACATCTAGAGGCTAGAGGGAAGAATGTGAAAATAGAAGTTGGGGGATCATCAAAACCCACTGCAAGTAAGAATAAGGAGAAAAGAAAACATAAATGGAAAGAGAGGAAGACAAATACTGTACAAAAGACCAAATCTTCATGCACTCATTGTAAGAAGGATGGGCATGATGATGAACACTGTTGGATCCTACATCTGGAGCTGAAACCCAAAAAGTATGATGGCAAGAAGAAAAATACTGGTGCAGCTATTCAAAAAGATTTGGGGTCAGATTCAAGAGATGAAACAACAATTGCAACCACAGGTATAAAAGGTAAAAATTCTGAAGCATCTACTAGTAATTCTGCCCAATCTACTGACAATGAAGAAAATGAGAGGAAAATGCATGAGATTTTTCATATTTGAGTTGTTTCCAAGCATCAAAATATTGATGCTTTGTTTGATAGTGGCTCACAAGTAATTTAATTTCTGAAGCAATTGTAAAGAAGTTGGGATTACTAACCACGCCTCACAAAAATCCATATCCATTAGGTTGGTTATGTGATAAAGCACAACTACAAGTGACTAGACTATGTAAAATTAGGTTTTCGTTTGGGTCAACATTTGTAGATGAGGTTGAGTTAGATATTGTTCCCTTGGATATATGTGGAATTGTTTTAGGAAGTCCTTACTTGTATGATGGAAAAACTATTTTCTATAGAGCTGAAAACAAGTATCAACTCATTAAAGATGGAATCAAATATATTGTAAGAGTTCATAAACTCAAGAATAATTATACTCTCATAAACTCAAGGCAAATGAAAATAATTTTAAATTCATGCAAACAATTTCTACTGATGGTTGAAAAGGAAAAGAAACCTGATAAAACCAATGTATTTGAGGGTTGTAATGCTAAACAACAAGCTGATTTAGAAAAAGTTGTTTTAGAATATGATATGCTATTTCAAGAACCTAAAGGTCTGCCACCAAAAAAGGAAATAGTACATGATATTAATTTGCAGCAAGATCCTCCATTGCCTAGCATCAGAATGTACAAGTTGTCCACTTTAGAGAATGTAGAAATAAAGAAGCAAGTACAGGATCTGCTTGAAAAAGGGTTCATAATGTTACAAAATTATATATTACAGAGCAATGGAACACCTAAAATATTGCAGAAATATAAACAAAGAAAATGAATAAAACAAGAGAGACATAGATATACATGGTTCACCTAGTTTGGGCTACGTCCACCCTGAACAACCAATCCTTCCTTTCTATTATCCAGTAAAATGAAGAGACACAACCTACAACAGATCCGTTGTAACATCCTCTATTTTCTCTAACAATCTCACCTCTCAACTTCTCGCTTGGAGAATACACATATATTACACAGCCTCAAATACAATGTCCTCATACAAAGAGAGGGCTTTCATTCTATGGAAAAAAACCCTAAACTAAACATAAGTTCTAATGTCAGATCATCCACCTAATGAACGACCCAGATTGACTAGAAATTACTATACTTTTACAATTCAATTTTACATCTGTTTTCAGCTTCGAGGGTGCTACCCCTGAAACCCCTGCCAGGGGACCACTGGCCCTTGGACCCCCCAGCCAGGGGGGATCGGCCCCCCCGAACCCCCACGGGGGGGAAGAATTCACCCCCGCACCCTCCGCATGGATGGATGTACAAATTTCCTGGGGTATACATCTAGCTTAAACAAAGACCTCTAAACAATCATGCTCCACACCCAACAATCTCCCACTTGGAGAATGATTGTAGCAACTCCATCGCTGCTTCATTTGCTAGACAATGACTCCTCTTTGGACCTGGTTGTTTCTCATCTTCATCGTCATCCTTGAAGACCAATTGAAACTGAGCATATTCTAAGTTTCTCCCTGGTTACAACTTTTGTTAGCATATCTGCAGGATTCTGGCTAGTGTGTATCTTTTCCAGCTTCAACTCTCCATATTCCAACACTGATCATATGAAATGGTACTTGAGTTGTATGTGTTTAGTCCTGGAATGAAACGCTGAGTTCTTTGCAAGATGAATGGCACTTTGGCTATCACTGTCTAACATTCCCATATCATGCTCCTTACCCAATTCACTCATAAACCTTTGTAACCAAATCATTTCTTTACTAGCCTCTATAGCAACAACATACTCTGCTTCTCTTGTTGAAAGTGCAACAACACTTTGGATTTTTGAAACCCAACTGACAGTTGTTCCACTTATAGTAAATACATATCCTGTAGTGCTCCTCTTGTTATCTTTGTCACTTGCCATGTCTGCATCAACATATCCCTGTAGAGAAATGTTTGAACCACCAAAGCATAATGCTTGATTTGTGGTACCTTTCAAATATCTGAGAATCCATTTCATTTCCATCCAATTTTCCTTTCCTGGATTGTTCATGTACCTGCTTACAACTCCCACTGCATGTGCAATATCAGGCCTTGTGCAAACCATTGCATACATTAAGCTTCTAACTGCTGATGCATATGGAACTTTAGACATATAATCCATGTCTTCTTGGGTCTTTGGGCACATTTCCCTACTAAGTTTGAAATGGCTAGCAAAAGGTGTACTAATTGGTTTTGCATTGTGCATATTAAATCTTTTCAACACCTTTCGTATGTACTCATTTTGAGACAATGTTAATTTGCGATTTTTCTTGTCTCTAACTATTCTCATACCAAGGATTTGTTTTGCAGCTCCAAAATCATTCATTGCAAATGAATTTTCCAATTTTCTTTTTAGCACATTTATTTCCTGCATGTTAGACCATGCAATAAGCATGTCATATACATACAATAACAATATAATATAGCTGCCATCATTTTTCTTTTTCAAATAAACACAATGATCAGAGTGACATCTAGTATAACCTTGTTCAAACATAAACTTGTCAAATTTTAGATACCACTGCCTTGGAGCCTGTTTTAAGCCATACAAGCTCTTCTTCAACCTGCACACCAGTTTCTCCTTCCCTTTGACCTCATATCCTTGTGGTTGTTGCATATATATCTCTTTCTCCAAATCCCCATGGAGAAAGGTTGTCTTTACATCTAACTGTTCAAGATGCAAATCTTCAACTTCTACTAGACTTAAAATAGTTATGATTGAAGTCATTTTAACAACAAGAGAAAATATTTCATCAAAATCAATATCTTTCTTCTGTGCAAACCCCTTCACCATAAGTCTAGCTTTGTACCTTTGTTTTCCTCCATCTTCTTCCTTCAGCCTGTAAACCCATTTATTCTTCAATGTAGTTTTTCCTGCAGGCAACTTGACTAAGTCCCGAGTCTGGTTATACATTAAGGAGTCCATCTCTTCTTCCATGGCTACCTCCCACTTCTTCTTGCTTTCAACCTGCATTGCTTCTTCATAACATCCGGGTTCACCAGAATCAGTCAACAATAAATAATATAATGAAGGAGAGTATCGTTGAGGGGGTATCCTTATCCTGGTAGATCTTCTAACACCACTTTCAGGTGTTTGGGGTGCCTGTTTCTATTGTGGTGGTTGTTGTTGTTGTGGTTGTTGATTATTATTATTTTTAAGCACCTTTACTTTTTCAGTGATTTCATCAAGAACTGTGTATTCCTTGTTTTTTTTTCCTATTTCTTTTCCTACAACTGATTCTTATACAAGACCTTTTCATTGAATATTTCATCTCTACTCCTAATGATTTTGTGATTTTCATAATAAAATAAGCGATAACCAAAATCATTAACACCATATCCAATAAAGGTACATTTATTTGACTTTGCCTAAAGATTTTTTCTATTTTCTTTATTAATATGGACAAAGGCCTCACAACCAAAAGGCTTTAAAAAATAGTAGTTTGCATTTTTACCTGTCCATGCTTCTTTTGGAACACCACCATCCAAGGAACTTGAAGGCCCTCTATTTATTAGATAAAAAATAGTATCTACACCGTCTGCCCAAAATTGTAAAGGCAATCCTACATGCAATCTCATGCACCTTGCATGCTCCATGATTGTTTTATTCATCCTTTCTAACACACCATTTTCTTGTGGTGTTCTTGGAACTGTCTTCTCTCTACGAATTCCATGCTCTAAATAGTACCTATCAAACTCTTTGCTGCAATATTCATCTCCATTGTCTGATCTAAGACACTTCAATTTCTTTCCTGTCTCAATCTCAACCAAAGCTTTCCATTTCTTGAAAGTATCAAATACATCAAATTTATTCTTAATACAATAAATCCAAGTATTTCTAGTAGCATTATCAATAAAAGTAACATAATAACGAGAGCCACCGAGAGATGATACCTGAGCAGGTCCCCATACATCTGTATGCACAAGCTCTAATTTTTCGCTCTTATTTTCTTTCCCAACTCTAAGAAATATGACTCTCTTCTGTTTTCCATAAATGCAATTCTCACAAAAGTCCAAATCAACATTCTTCAAACCCGGCAACAAATTCCTTAAGTGAAGAATCTTCATCCCATTTTCACTCATGTGTCCGAGCCTATGATGCCATAATGTTGCATCTGCTCCTTTGGAATTTAAAGCATTAACAGAGTTATAAATACCATTGCATAAACACAATGTACCAACCTTTTCACCTTTTTCTATTACCAAGGCTCCTTTGGTGACCTTCCAAGCTTTATCTGTGAAAGTTGTCACACAGCCTTCACCGCCTAACTGCCCTGTTGAAATCAGATTTTTCTTTAGATTTGGAACATGCCTTACCTCCTTTAGTAGCCATTGGTTTCCAGTCTATTGTTTTACAAGAACCTTACTCATTCCAACAATTCTATAGGGTTTATCATCACCCAAATGAACTTGTCCAAAATCTCCTTGAACATAGTCATGAAAGTATTTCTTATGCGGTGTGGCATGGAATGAGACCCCTAAATCTACCACCCAGGAATCAGTAATATTTTCAAAAGAAATAATCAAAGCATCTTGTAACACCTCACCTGTCACATTTTCTTCATGATTGTTTTCTTGTTGTGCATCTCCTTCTTTTCCTTTCTGAGATCTACAGTCTTTCTTTAGGTGTCCTTTCTTTCCACATTTCTAGCACACTATCCCTGATCTAGACTTGGATATGCCTTTACTTGATTTACTATGATATCCTAAGCTCTTTCCTCTTTCCATTTTTCTTCCCCTAGACTCTGCACTTAAAGCATTATCCGATGTCTCACCAATGCTTTTTCATCGCATTTCCTCGCTAAGGATAGCACTGACAACATCATCAAACTTTAAAGTACTAGATCCAGAAACAGAGTTACTAATGGCCATTACTAAACCATTCCAACTTTCTGGCAATGAGCACAAGAATAACAGAGCTCTAACTTCATCATCAAACTTTACCCCTACAGAACTTAACTAACTTGTAACAGTATTAAAATCATTTAAATGGTCTGCAACAGATCCACCTTCCGACATCTTCATATTAAATAATTGTTTCATAAGAAATACCTTGTTTGAGGCCGAGGGTTTTTCATATAACTTCGCCAACGCCTTAATCAAACCCTATGTTTTTGTTTCCTTCGAAATGTTGAACGTGACCGATGCTACGAGGCACAACCGTACTATTCCGAGTGCCTTTCTATCGAGAAGGTTCCATTCTTCATCTGTCATACCCGTCAGAATCTTTGCTTCTCCTCCCAATGGTAGGTACAGATATTTTTGATACAAATAATCTTCCATCTACATCTTCCACAGCGAGAAGTTTTGGCTGTTAATTTCTCGACCCTAAACTTACCATCTTCCACCATTTCTCCCACTCGAACCAGGAACCCTTCTTTCCTGTGAGTTTATCAGCCAAATAGACCTTCGGCTTTGATACCAGTTGTTAGAAAACTATATATTACAGAGCAATGGAACACATAAAATATTGTAGAAATATAAACAAAGAAAATGCACGAAACAAGAGAGACACAGATATGCGTGGTTCACCCAGTTTGGGCTACGTCCACCCCAAACAGCCAGTCCTTCCTTTCTATTATCCAGTAAAATGAAGAAACACAACCTACAGCAGATCCACTATAATATCCTCTATTTTCTCTCACAGTCTCACCTCTCTACTTCTCGCTCAGAGAATACACATCTATTACACAGCCTCAAATACAATGCCCTCATACAAAGAGAGGGTTGCCTTCTAGGGCAAAAAACCCTAAACTAAACATAAGTTCTATCGTCAGATCATCCTCCTAATGAATGGCCCAGATTGACTAGAAATTACTATACTTTTACAAGGCAATTTTACATCTATTTTTAGCTTCAGGGGCGCTGCCCATGAAACCCTCGCTGGGGACCGCTGGCCCCCAGACCCCCCAGCCAAGGGGGATCAGCCCCCCCCGAACCCCCGCTGGGGAGGACAAGTCCCCGCCACACCCCCCGCATGGAGGGGTGTACAAACTTCCTGGGATATACATCCGACTGAAACAAAGACCTCTGAAAAATCATGCTCCACACCCAACAATCTCCCACTTGGAGAATGATTGTAGCAACTCCATCGCTGCTTCATTTTCTGGACAATTACTCCTCCTTGGACCTAGTTGTTTCTCATCTTCATCGTCATCCTTGAATACCAATTGAAACTAAGCATATTCTCAGTTTCTCCCTGGTTACAACTTTTGTTAGCATATCTGCAGGATTCTGGCTAGTGTGTATCTTTTCCATCTTCAACTCTCCATCTTCCAACACTGATTGTATGAAAAGGTACTTGAGCTGTATGTGTTTAGTCCAAGAATGAAATGCTGAGTTCTTTGCAATATGAATGGCACTTTTGCTATCACTGTATAACGTGCCCATATCATGCTCCTTACCCAATTCACCCATAAACCTTTGTAACCAAATCATTTCTTTACTAGCCTCTATAGCAACAACATACTTTGCTTCTCTTGTTGAAAGTGCAACAACACTTTGGATTTTTGAAACCCAACTGACAGTTGTTACACCTACAATAAATACATATCCTGTAGTGCTCCTCTTGTTATCTCTGTCACCTACCATGTCTGCATCAACATATTCCTGTAGAGAAATGTTTGAACCACCAAAGCATAATGCTTGATTTGTGGTACCTTTCAAATATCTGAGAATCCATTTCACTACCATCCAATGTTCCTTTCCTAGATTGTTCATGTACCTGCTTACAACTCCCACTGCATGTGCAATATCAGGCCTTGTGCAGACCATTGCATAAATTAAGCTTCCAACTGCCGATGCATATGGAACTTTAGACATATAATCCATGTCTTCTTGGGTATTTGGGCACATTTCCTTACTAAGTTTGAAATGGCTAGAAAAAGGTGTACTAATTGGTTTTGCATTGTGCATATTAAATCTTTTCAACACCTTTTTTATGTACTCATTTTTGAGACAATGTTAATTTGTGATTTTTCCTATCTCTAGTTATTCTCATACCAAGGATTTGTTTTGCAGCTCCCAAATCCTTCATTGCAAATGAATTTGCCAATTTTCTCTTGAGCACATTTATTTCCTACATGTTAGACACTGCAATAAGCATGTCATCTACATACAATAACAATATAATATAGTTGCCATCATTTTTCTTTTTCAGCTAAATACAATGATCAGAGTGACATCTAGTATAACCTTGTTCAAACATAAACTTGTCAAATTTTAGATACCACTGCCTTGGAGCCTGTTTTAAGCCATACAAGCTCTTCTTCAACCTGCACACTAGTTTCTCCTCCCCTTTTACCTCATATCCTTGTGGCTGCTACATATATATCTCTTCCTCCAAATCCCCATGGAGAAAGGTTGTCTTTACTTCTAACTGCTCAAGATGCAAATCTTCAACTTCTACTAGACTTAAAATAGTTCTGATTGAAGTCATTTTAACAATAGGAGAAAATATTTCATCAAAATCAATACCTTTCTTCTTTGCAAACCCCTTCACCACAAGTCTAGCTTTGTACCTTTGTTTTCCTCCATCTTCTTCCTTTAGCTTGTAAACCCATTTATTCTTCAATGTAGTTTTTCCTGCAGGCAACTTGACTAAGTCCCAAGTCTGGTTATGCATTAAGGACTCCATATCTTCTTCCATGGCTACCTCCCACTTCTTCCTACTTTCAACCTACATTGCTTCTTCATAACATTTGGGTTCACCAGAATCAGTCAACAATAAATAATACAATGAAGGAGAGTATCATTCAGGTGGTATACTTATCGTGGTAGATCTTCTAACACCACTTTCAGGTGTTTGGGGTGCCTGTTTCTATTGTGGTGGTTGTTGTTGTTGTGGTTGTTGATTATTATTATTTTCAATCACCTTTAATTTTTCAGTGATTTCATCAAGAACTGCGTATTCCTTGTTTTATTTTTCCTATTTATTTTCCTGCAAATAATTCTTATACAAGACATTTTCATTGAATATTACATCTCTGCTCCTAATTATTTTGTGATTTTCGTAATCATATAAGCAATAACCAAAATCATTAATACCATATCCAATAAAGGTAAATTTCTTTGACTTTTCCTCAAGCTTTGTTCTATTTTCTTTATTAATATGGACAAAGGCCTCACAACCAAAAGGCTTTAAAAAAGAGTAGTTTACCTTTTTACCTATCCATGCTTCCTCTAGAACACCACCATCCAAGGAACTTGAAGGCCCTCTATTTATTAGATAAACAGCAGTATCTACAACATCTGCCCAAAATTGTAAAGGAAATCCTGCATGCAATCTCATGCACCTTGCATGCTCCATGATTGCTCTGTTCATCCTTTATAACACACCTTTTCCTTGTGGTGTTCTTGGAACTGTCTTCTCTCTATAAATTCCATGCTCTAAACAATACCTGTCAAACTCTTTGCTGCAATATTCACCTCCATTGTTTGATCTGAGACACTTCAATTTCTTTTCTGTCTCAACCTCAACCAAAGCTTTCCATTTCTTGAAAGTATCAAATACATCATATTTATTCTTAATACAATAAATCCAAGTTTTTCTAGTTGTATTATCAATAAAAGTAACATAATAACGAGAGCCACTGAGAGATGATACCTGAGCAGGTCCCCATACATCTTGTAGGAATTTACAGGGTAAGTTCCTCAGACAGAACACCAAAGGACACCGCTCACAACCAGATCATAGATCAATACACCAGTATTTTTGATGTGGTTAAAACCCTCAAAGAGGGAAACAGTCCACGGCCTGAGCCAACGCGGCCACTTCAGGCAATTTATTAATAAAAGAATGAAAATTTACATAAGCTTCTCTCATGCACGGATTACCCTACAAATGACCCTCCATGCGCTTTAAATAGAAATCATGGACCAATCGGGTGTCAAGCCACGGATCAAGTGTCAGTAATACCGAGGAGAGAATGAACCGTCGGATCACTACATATCGTGACCGCCGAATTGTAAGTTAAAAAATGTACAACGGTAAAGAAACACACTTTACCTAACTCTATACCTAACTCTATACTAGACCAAGTTGTACTTAACTATTTCCTATGTGTCGGAATATCCTAACATCCCCCCTTAAGAACAACTTGGGATAGGATTGAAGGATTTACAAATATGACACAATAGGAGAAGGAAGGAGGCAATAGAGCCTATCCCCCCTTAGTGACAACTTCCTGAACTCCAACCATAAATCGAAGTTTAGTGAACTTCGCCTCTGTGAGAGCCTTTGTGAAGATGTCTGCAACTTGATCATCTGTTGAACAATATTGCACTTCAAGAACATGGTCGTGAATGAGCTTTCTGATGAAGTGCATGTGCAGTTCAATGTGTTTGCTGCGCTGATGTTGGACTGGATCTTTTCATAGCTGAATGGAACTTTGATTATCACACCAAAGTGTAGTCGAATGCTACTGCTCAAAGCCAAACTCTAACAGGATCTGACGAAGCCACAAGGCTTCCTTACTAGCTTCTACGGCACCACGATACTCTGCTTCTACTGACGAAAGAGAAATGGCACCATGTTTCTTGCAAGCCCATCTAATAGGTCCTGAACCAAGAGTGAACACATAACCGGCAATAGACTTTCGATCATCAGGGTCACCAGCCCAATCAGAATCAGTGAAACCAACCAATAGAGGAGCTGCTTCGGCACTGTAATGAATCCCAAACTGAACTGTACCTCAAACATAACGAAGTATTCTTTTAGCTGCTTTCCAATGACTTTCACGTGGGTTTTGCATAAACCGAGCAACAAGGCCAACAACAAAGGAAAGGTCAGGACGAGTATGAGTTAGATACAAGAGTTTTCCTACAAGTTGACGGTATAAGGTAGCATCAACTTTAGGAGAAGTAAAAGTGACTGAAAGTTTCCCTCTAGACTGAAAGGGAGAAGGGGCTGGCTTACAGTCTTCCATGTGAAAATGACGTAGAATATCACAAGCATACTTGGACTGAGAAAGGGAAATACCCTCCTTGGATTGCAAGACTTGAAGACCGAGAAAATAGTGTAAGTGTCCTAAGTCTGTCATTTCAAATTTCCTTTTAAGGCTAGACTTCACATGGTTTATAAGGTTGGGATCACTACCAGTAAGGATAATATCATCAACATAAAGAACAAGGATGATAAGAGAGTTGCCCACTTTCTTGGTGTAGACAGTATTGTCAGAATGATACCTAGAAAAGCCAGATTCTAAAAGAAAGCTATCCATTTTGGCATACCAAGCCCGAGGAGCTTGCTTGAGACCATAAAGGGATTTCTTAAGTCGACATACAAGGTTGGAGTCTGTTTGTGTGAAGCCAATGGGTTGTTCCATATAGATTTCTTCATGCAAGTCCCCATGCAAGAAGGCAGATTTAACATCCATCTGATGGACTTCCCATTTGAAAGAGGTAGCAAGGGAAAGAACAAGGCGGATAGAGTTAATTTTGGAAGCAGGGGAGAAGGTTTCAGTGTAGTCAATGCCTTCAACCTGTGAAAAACCCTTAGCAACAAGACAAGCTTTATGTTTATCAACTTTCCCATCTGGTCCATACTTGGTTCTGTAAACCCATTTGCATCTAACAAGTTTTCGTCCCTTTGGTAAAGGAACAAGATCCCATGTATCATTTGCCAACAATGAATGATATTATTCATTCATAACTACTTCCCAATCTAGATGGCCTGAAGCTTCTGCAAAGGTGTCAGGATCATAATTTACTGGAGCTTGAGCCAGTAAAGAAGAGGCTCTCTCGAACTAAGAACGTGTGTGTCGTTGATCTGTAGGATCACCGGCAAGATCACCTGCTGCATCTCGAGTAGCACGAACCCATTTTGGAAGCTGAGGAGCTGAAGGAGGATCCTGAGATGGTGGGGGAGGATTTTCATCCTCACTTTCATCATCTGAAGAAGAAATGTTTTCAAAAGTAGAAGAGATAGGGAGAGGTGGAACATCCACCGGACTAGGCTCGCAGGCCGATATATTTTCATCAAATTTTACATCTCTTCTAATGATAACATTTTTGGACTTAAATGGAATAAGTCTATAGCATTTGACATCTTCAGAATATCCAACAAAAGTACATTTTTCACTCTTAGGTTCTAAAGCTTTATGTTTTTCATCTGGAATATGGGCCCACGCTTCACTTCCAAAAACACGAAAGTGACTTACATCTGGTTTGATTGAGCTCCATGCTTCTTCTGGAGTGATATTCTTTAAAGCCTTAGTAGGAGTGCGATTTATTATGTATTTTGCACAGTTAATTGCTTCTGCCCAAAAACTAAGACCAAGTCCTTTAGATTGTAGCATACAATTAGCCATTTCCTTTAAGGTGTGATTCTTCCTTTCAGCTACACCATTTTGTTGTGGGGTATATGGAACAGTATGTTGCATTTGAATTCCATTCTCAGTGCAATAGCTGATGAATGTGTTTTTAACATATTCTCCGCCATTATCAAATCTTAGCTTAAGAATTTGATGTCCAGATTGTTTTTCAACAAAGGCCTTGAAAGCCAAAAATGTGTTAAATACTTCACTCTTGAGTTTTAAGAAGTATACCCAAGTGCGTCTGGAGAAATCATCAATGAAAGTTAAGAAATAGTTGCAGCCAGAGAATGACACAACTGGAAGTGGACCACATAAATCACTATGCACAAGCTGTAAGGGGGTTGGGGCGTGCCAAGAGGCATGTTTTTCAAAACTGTCCCGATGATGTTTTCCGAGTACACATCCGGAACAAACACCATCTCTGCAAGATACCATAGGAAGACCTGTCACCATATTTTCTTTACATAGATGCTGAAGGGAGCGATAGTTTAAGTGACCAAATTGCTCATGCCAAAGTTTGCTCACTTCATCGTTATGAGCAACAAATACTGAGGGAAGATTTGATGACCCAAAGTTGTGAAACTTATACAACCTTGTCAGCAATGCCAGTAGCTAAAATATTTTTAGGATCTCTTAAGTCCTTGATTACAACATCATGAGGTGAAAATTCAACGATTTTACCTTCACCTGAATGAGTTATCTGATATACAGATAGAAGGTTGCGGGATAAGGTTGGAACACATAATACATCATTAAACTGACCATTGTCTAGATGAACAGTTCCAGTCCCTACAACACTAAGAGATCTATCATCACCAACATATATATTTTTGGTGTTACAATCATTTAAAGAAGAAAACATGGCTTTGTTTTTGGCCATGTGATAAGAAGCTCCAGAATCAATGAGCCGCTCATGAGAATGAGAAGAAGAAGATACATTTAATGCATAGCCAGACCGAGATGCTTGACAACAACATGTAGAAAGTGCCATTCCTGAAGATGAAGTTGAAGTTGAAGATTGCCCCAAATGGATGTTATGTTTATTCATTGCTGCTTCCAAGGCTTCCATCTTCTTAAAGCATTTTGATTCTAAGTGGCCATCTCGATTACAAAAATTGCAATGTCTATCAATCTTCTTCCCTTTGTTTTTATTTGTCTTATCATTTTGTTGAAATGATTTTTCATTTTGGGGCTAAAATTGCTTAGGACCCTTGTTTGGTTTAGGACCATTCTTTTTAGGATATGACTTCTTAGGATTCTTTGAATTTGGTTACTGCTGGGCGGCTAACGCTTTCTTGGAAGAGTTTCCAAGATTAAGAAGACCAAGGTGTAAGAGTTTTTTTGTTCTCTTATTAAAGAATCACGAAAAGAGTCAAAGGAAGGGGACTTGTAGTCTGTTCCTTGAGAAATGAAGGCTTCTCTTGTAGAATGGAAGGTGGAAACAAACACAGAGTAGGCTGGTCCCAACTTAGTAAGAATGGAATAGATAAGGTTACTATCTTCTTTCTTAACTTTAACACCTTCCAAGAGATATCTAAGGGTCTTGAACTTGGACAAGAATGAATGCAAGAAAAATTATTAGGGTCCAACGTAAGCAACTCATTTTCAAGTTGATGGGCTCTAAGTTCATTTTTAATCCCAAAAACTTTATTGATTTGTTTCATTGCTTCATCAGGAGTATCAAGTTCTGCAATATGGAATCTAAGATCTGGAGAAATAGACATCCGTATCAATCCACGTGCTTGATCTTGCCTATTTTCCCATTTAGAAGCTTTATCTTCATCCTTCAGTTTCTTTTCTTGGCCTGAGGCTATTCTGTAGAGACCTTTACTTCTAAGTAAATCCTCAATGTAAGCCAACCATTGGAAGTAGTTGGTGCTGTCAAGGGTAACTTGGTATTGACTTTCCATTTCAACGGAAACTGAAGCTAAATATGATGAAAATAAGTGTTCCAATGGATATATCTCGAAAAATTAGGCTGGTTTAAAAAAAACGGCTCTGAAAACGGCTTCCGGATGAAGAAGTTATGGCTTTTTGAAAAAGGTTGATGAAGTTGCCGACAAAGTGCGGGAATGTGCGAAAATGAAAAAGTTTGCCCCCACAAAATGGAGACTTGAACCCAAGACCTCTACTCTCTTAAAATAGCTTTGAACCAATTGAGCTATACAAAAAATTTGAGAGAGAGAGAGGGGGGGGGGGGTGCTTTGGGTTGCGTGCTTGCTTTGAGAAAGCTCTTTTTCCCTACAAAACAAAAAACACAAAACCCAACACGGACATGCAAAGAAAATGAACCTTACGGCTTGAAGTTAGCTTTAGCCGAAAAACTAAATATTTTCAAAAATGAACCTTGCGGCCCAAAGTTAGCTTTAGCTGGAAACTAAATATCTTTTTCAATGTTTCTGATTTTCCGAGATCACACTAAGGCACAGGGAAAAGAGCATACGCATGAGAAAAATCTTTCCTTTCTGTTTCTAATTTTTCCAGATCGCACAGAGTCGCAGAGCAAAGAGCATACACAGAAATGAAAGGTATAGATCTGGTAATAAAAAAGGCTAAATAAACCGAAACCGAAATAAACTGAGAGAAAATAACAGTAAACTGCAAATAAACATTGTATACCTTCATATCTTAAAAATGACGCAGCTAGGGCTACCAGAAACCTTTTCGCCTGAAATGAAAGGGGTTCTTCACTGGAACAGATGCTCCCAACACAAAAAAGCAGTCCTCTCGGCCCGAAAGCAGTCAGAAATAGTAGATCTAGGAAACAGCAGTCGGATGCAGTTCTACCGGCTTCAGATTTGGATCACCAACGGACGCGGCCCTCAAATAGCTCTGATACCATGTAGGAATTTACAGGGTAAGTTCCTCAGACAGAGCACCAAAGGACACCGCTCACAACCAGATCGCAGATCAATACACCAGTATTTTTGATGTGGTTAAAACCCTCAAAGAGGGAAACAGTCCACGGCCTGAGCCAACGCAACCACTTCAGGCAATTTATTAATAAAAGAATGAAAATTTACATAAGCTTCTCTCATGCACGGATTACCCTACAAATGACCCTCCATGCGCTTTAAATAGAAATCATGGACCAATTAGGTGTCAAGCCACGGACCAAGTGTCGGTAATACCGAGGAGAGAATGAACCGTCGGATCACTACATATCGTGACCGTCGGATTGTAAGTTACAAAATGTACAACGGTAAAGAAACACACTTTACCTAACTTTATACCTAACTCTATACTAGACCAAGTTGTACTTAACTATTTCCTATGTGTCGGAATATCCTAACACATCTGTATGCACAAGCTCTAAATTTTCACTCTTCTTTTCTTTCCCAACTCTAAGAAATTTGACTCTCTTCTATTTTCCATAAATGCAATTGTCACAGAAGTCCAAATCAACATTCTTTAAACTCGGAAACAAATTCCTTGAGTGAAGAATCTTCATCCCCTTTTCACTCATGTGTCCGAGCCTATGATGCCATAATGTTGCATCTGCTCCTTTGGAAATTAAAGCATTAACGGAGTTAGAAATACCATTGCATAAATACAATGTACCAACCTTTACGCCTTTGTTATTACCAGGGCTCCTTTGGTGACCTTCCAAGCTTTATCTGTGAAAGTTGTCACACAACCTTCGCCACCTAACTGCCTTGTTGAAATCAGATTTTTCTTTAGATCTAGAACATGCCTTACCTCCTTTAGTAGTCATTGGATTCCATTCTGCTATTTTATAAGAACCTTACCCATTCCAACAATTTTACAGGGTTTATCATCACCCAAACGAACTTGTCCAAAATCTCCTTGAACATAGTCATGAAAGTATTTCTTATGAGGTGTGGCATGGAATGAGGCCCCTAAATCTACCACCCAGGAATCAGTAATATTTTCAAAAGAAAGAATCAAAGCATCTTGTAACACCTCACCTATCACATTTTCTTCATGATTGTTTTCTTGTTGTGCATCTCCTTCTTTTCCTTTCCGAGATCTACAGTCTTTCTTTAGGTGTCCTTTCTTTCCACATTTCCAGCACACTATCCCTGACCTAGACTTGGATCTACCTTTCCTTGATTTACTACGATATCCTTAGATCTTTCCTCATTCCATTTTTCTTCCCCTAGACTCTGCACTTAAAGCATTACCTGATGTCTCACCAGTGCTTTTCCGTCGCATTTCCTCACTAAGGATAGCACCGTCAACATCATCAAACTTTAAAGTACTAGATCTAGAAACAGAGTTACTAATGGCCATTACTAAACCATTCCAACTTTCTAGCAATGAGCACAAGAATAATAGATCTCTAACTTCATCATCAAGTTTACCCCTACAGAACTTAACTTACTTATAACAGTATTAAAATCATTTAAATGATCTGCAACAAATCCACCTTCCAACATCTTCATATTAAATAATTGTTTCATAAGAAATACCTTGTTTGAGGCCGAGGGTTTTTCATAAAGCTTCGCCAATGCCTTAATCAAACCCTCTATCGTTGTTTCCTTCGAAATGTTGAACATGACCAATGTTGTGAGGCACAACCATACTGTTCCGAGTGCCTTTCTATCGAGAAGGTTCCATTCTTCATCTATCATAACTGTCGGTGTCTTTGCTTTTCCGCCCAATGCCAGGTATAAATCTTTCTAATACAGATAATCTTCCATATGCATCTTCCACAGCGAGAAGTTTTGGCCATTAAATTTCTCGACCCTAAACTTACCATCTTCCACCATTACTCCTACTCGAACCAGGAACCCTTCTTTCCTGTGACTTTATCAGCCAAATAGACCTTCGGCTCTGATACCAATTGCTAGAAAATTATATATTATGGAGCAATGGAACACATAAAATATTGCAGAAATATAAACATAGAAAACGCATAAAACAAGAGAGTTTGGGCTACGTCCAACCCGCACAGCCAGTCCTTCCTTTCTATTATCCAGCAAAATGAAGAGACACAACCTACAGCAGATCCATTGTAATGTCCTCTGTTTTCTCTCACAGTCTCACCTCTCTGCTTCTCGCTCGAAGAATACACATCTATTACACAGCCTCAAATAAAATTCCCTCATACAAAGAGAGGGGTTGCCTTCTAGGACAAAAAACCCTAAACTAAACATAAGTTCTACCTTCAGATCATCCGCCTAATGAACGACCTAGATTGACTAGAAATTACTATACTTTTACAAGGCAATTTTACATTTGTTTTTAGCTTCAGGGGTGCTGGCCCCGAAACCCCCACCGGGGGACCGCTCACCCTGACCCCCCAGTCGGGGGGGATCAGCCCCCAAGAAGCCCCATAGGGGGGACAAGTCCCCCCCCCCCCACACCCCCTATGTGGAGGGGTGTACAAACTTACTGGGGTATACATCTGGCTGAAACAAATACCTCTGAACAATCATGCTCCACACCCAACACATAAGACCTAGCACATCGCCTTGTGGGTCTCCAATTATCTTGGTGAGAAAGAAAAATGGCTCATGGAGAATGTGCATTGATTACCTAGAATTGAATAAAATGACAGTCAAAAATCGTTATCCCCTTCCTCGCATAGATGATCTATTAGATTAGTTGAAAGAAGTTGTTTATTTTTCCAAGTTGGACTTGCATAGTGGCTACCATCAAGTCAGAGTTGCAAAGCAAGATGCATGGAAGACTGCTTTCAAAACAAAGCATGGATTGTATGAGTGGTTGGTTATGTCGTTTGGCTTAACTAATGCGCCTGCTACTTTCATGAGAGTAATGAATGATGTACTTAGACCTTTTATTGATGATTTTGTCATTGTATATTTGGATGACATTCGTATATTTAGTAAGACATGGGAAGAACATTTAAAGCATGTCAAGCAGACTCTAGATGTTTTGAAAAAAGAGAATCTTTATGTTAAGCTCTCAAAATGTGAATTTGGCAAAACATCTTTGAATTATTTGGGTCATATTGTAGGGGGTGATGAATTGAAGATAGATCCCTCTAAGGTCATAGTCATTGTAATCTGGCATAAACCCAAATCTACTACTGAAGTTAGAAGCTTCCTAGGAGCAGCACAATATTGGAGAAATTTTATCTCTAACTTTTCCTTAATTGCATGTCCCTTACATGCTTTAACAGGATTGAACAAGGTGTTTCAGTGGGGAGGCAAATAGCAGAAAGCCTTCGACACCTTAAAAGAAAATATTAGTATAGCACCAGTACTAGCACTGCGCGATCTTCAAAGACTGTTCGAGATTGAAATCAATGCTAGTGACTATGCCATGGGAACAGTGTTGATGCAGCACAGTAAACCCATATGTTATCATTCTGAGACATTTAATTTTGTAGTAGTTAGCTATCCCACATATGATAAAGAATTGTATGTATTAGTATAGAGTATGAAAAACTGGAAGCATTATTTAATGGGAAAAGAGATAGTTAGACATACTGATCACCAACCACTTCAATATTTTCACTCACAAACTAAGTTGCAGCAATCCATACACTATAGGTGGATGGGTTTTCTACAACAGTTTCATCTTGTCATCAGATAGAAAATGGGCATACACAATAAAGTTGTAGATATGTTGTCCAGACCAATCATAAATGCATCCACTATACTTAAGCTTAATTTAGTATTGCATGAAAGCTACATTGAACAATATGCTCAAGATATAGATTCTAAAGATGCATATGCAAATTTAAGTCATGGAAAACAAATAGAAGAATTGGATTATCATGTTAAAGACCAACTCTTGTATCATCTGGGAAAGTTATGCATTCCTCAAATAGAAAGAGTGAAGATAATCTGAGAAGCAAACACTTCTCTAATATCAGGTCACTTTGGTATAAGTAAAACAGTTGCACAACTGCAAAGATTTTGTTATTGGCAAAAAATGCATGAGACAATTTCTAGATATGTAAGAGGATGTACCACATTGTGTGCTAAAAGCAAGCCCAACAATAGAAAACTAGGCTTGTACACTCCATTACCAGTTCCTTCGCACCCCTGGGAAAGTATTTCCATGGACTTTGTTGGGGGACTACCTAAATCTAGAAAAGGTCATGACTATTTATATTCTTTTGTGGATAGGTTTAGCAAAATGTGTATTCTAATACCTTGTAACAAACATATTACAGCTAAACAAACTACACAGTTGTTCTTTTAACATGTATGGGTTCATTTTGGATTACCCACTTCCATTATATCTGATCAAGATACCCAACTTGTTGGGAAATTTTGGTCAAGTTTGTGGGAATTGATGGACACCATACTGAAGAAGAGCACAGCTTTTCATCTGCAAACAGATGGCTAGACAAAAGTGGTTAATAGGACAGTGATCCAGTTGCTCAGAGGCTATTGTAGCAAGCATCCCAAGTTTTGGAATGAACATTTATCTTATGTGCAGCATGCTTACAACCAAGCTAAACATTCTTCTACACAAAGATCTCCTTTTGAGACCTGTTTTGGTTTCACACCTAGGTCTCCCTTGGATTTTGTCCATGGTAAAGACATAGCAGTTGATGAACACAGTGATGTGGATAAGGCAAACAAGTTCATTGAACAAATCCAAGAGATTCACCAGGAAGTACAGGAACAGCTAGAAATGAGCCAAGCCAAGTACAAGGCAAGGTACAATAAGCATCGAACTAAGCATATTTTTAAAGTTGGTGATCAAGTATGGTTGTATATCAGCAAAGACAGAATGCAAGGTGAAGGTAAGAAGTTGAAGCCAATAAGGTATGGACCTTTCAAGATACTTGAGAAAATTGGTGAGAATGTTTTTTGCCTTGATTTACTAGCTTACATGCACATCCCCTCAGTTGTTAATGTAAATAACTTGAAATTATTTGAACCTTCATTGATTGAATATCCCGAAGAGTAGAGTCAATTGTCTTCTATTGATGATTTGTTACTTGAATATCTCAATGAGTTGCAAGAAGATATAGTTCTGGACAACAAGGTGAGAACTATGTGCAAGGGGGATGTTGAGTACCTGAGGGCTGGACTCAAAGGTTCAAAACCAAGCAATGCGAAATGGATAGAAATTGGGTAAGCGAGCAATCTGTACCCTCACTTGATTGATGCTTAAAAACCAACTTTTGGTGGTCCAAAAGATTTTTTAGTGGGAAGGCCGTGATCTGAATTGGATCATAAAGAACTCTCTAAGTTTTCATAACTCTGTAAAATTCATGCCAAAGTTTCAAAGTCTTACAAAGTTCGAGCTTATCAGAAATATCCTCAAATAGTTGTAAATTATGAGCAGCACTGAGCAACGAGGACCCTCGGTCAAGTGCGCAGACCGTTGGCCCATGGTAACGTGTGCTGCCATAAAACAACAAAACGGGAAGTCTTTTTGAGAAATGGGGGAGGTTTCTAATATGCGATTAGCGACAAGTCATTAATCACATATTGCTGAGCAAACCCCTCAGAGAAGAAAAATCCCTGAGTGACCCAAACCCAAAAAGTCAAAAACAATACAAAATTCGCCACTTCCGTTAGAGGCAAGTCCCACACGAAAACCACCAGGGTATCGGAAAGGCTTCGAGCGGTAAGCAGTTTCAATTGAGTCCCACCCGATGCCACACATTGGGTGCCACACATCCGAAAGAAGAGAGAGAAAACCACTCACATCAGACGAGTAAACATCATGCAACTTACTCGCCCAATATGGATGGAGGCCATAGGATCTGGAGGCTCCAGATCGACGGCGGATATGCAATCTGATGGATGATTGGATTCAACAGGGTAAACAAGTCAAGTTGTATAAAGGTTTAAAGTCCAGCATGAACGATGAGTTGGTAGAGGAATCATGTTTGTGGGCAATCTGGATGCTAAACACAAATAACAACAGTTCAAACATTTCCAAGAGAACTGACACCCAGTTCGTTATGAAACAGGTGGCCACCTCCCTGTAAAGTGTTACACAATGATGATGACGTAGAACAGGGGAATTCAAATGGACAGAGGCAGGAGAACTAGAGTGCCGAGAAGCAGAAATGAATATTCAGAAAGCAGATTGGCTTTAAAGCCATGAACTTACGAAGGAGCAAGAGGGATGGAGAGTCAGTCAAGGCAGAAAGCCAAGAGTAGAATAGAGTCGAGCTAACCTGAAGGCAGCATCGAGCTAGACAGAGCCTGAGAGATTCAGAGAATCTGTGTACTCCAGGGAAGGCTTGAGAGGTTCAAGCAAACTCCTTGGTAAATGTTTGTCATGTATTGAGTCCCAGATTGGGCTCATACTACTGTGACCAATAGAGGTCGAGTTTCAGTAAGGAGAGTCTGTGTACTCCAGAGACTTGGGGGATCCAAGTCTAGTCCTACTAATTTATATCTGTTGAGTGAAACTCGAATTGAGCTCATTATTGTAAAAACTCTGCTTTGAAAACATAATAGAGAGGCCACCACTGAAGGCTGGACCAGGAAACATAGCCCAGGAGTATTGGGTGAACTCCTTATTAAACTTGTCTTGTTTACATTTTTGCCTGTTATGTTTTCACTAACTGCTTCAGTGTCTATGTATTTCACAATATTATCGATCCACTGCATAAAGTAACATAGGCACATCCACGCACATGAGTCTGTAATACCTTTAATTCTTTGTCCTGGATAAACTCCAGATCAGTACCTTTTCAAAATTCAATTTCAAAGGGGTTCTGAAAACTCTGACCTCCGATATTCTTCATAACACCTGGGTGCTCTACCCTTTCTACGCCCTTCATCCTTTGATTCCTCATGACCAAATTTCACTTAACATTGGAGTCCCTTCATCAGATCAAAACTTTTTATAAAACAATTTGACAGGAGTTACAAAAACAACATCCTCCAAAAATCCAACCTTTGAGATAACATCACGCTGACATATCATCTCCATGTGGCGCCTCATTAGAGGTGACACATGTTACCTAGATTTTCCCCATTGGGCTCTCAAAAATGCCAAAATTGACTGCCATGTGTCCACCACACGGCCACATCACACTGACATCATCTTCCTTGTCAGCTTCTTAGATCCAATCACCTGTTGCCACATGCCATGCCTTGACAAGAGTGAAAGGGTCCCTAGGGTCCTTGGTTTTGTGATTATTTCCTTTGTATTTCCCCTTCTTGGCAACCTCAACACTTATAACATAACTTAATTTTTTTTTAAATTACGAGGTTCCGATATGCGAAGTTCCGAAATGATCGACCCTTCAAAATTTGAGTTCTGATGCACCTTACTTCCGACTTCTTGCTCCGATATTCAATTTCGAGTCCTCTTTTTCAATAGACCACTAAGGTCCCTTATGATATAACCTTTGATATGACAAAGTTCCTATATGCTACTTGTTGATATTTCCAATATCGGGTTCTGATATGATCAACTCCTAAATTTCAACCCTCCCTTTTGATATCATGCTCTGATTTTCGACTCTCCTTTTTGGCTTTCCCTTTAGTCAACCAAGAATGCACTTGTCCTTCTCAACACAAGAAATGAAAAATATGACCATTTGACACAAATATAAGATGGTATGGCAAGTGACAACATCAGTGCCAATTAGGGACAGTGCCTTGCTAGCAAGTTGTTGAGAACATATAGACTAGCAGCCTTCACCATTGGGCATAGAGTCAAAAATATATTGAACCTGTAAAATGACAAATCTCTATGGAAATTTATTTTCTAGGAGTCCTCTCCTCATAATACTTGAAATGCATAACTACAACTTCTAAAAACTGGAAATTAAACACTCACATAGTGAGCTTATTTATGTACAACGCCTACTTATGTCCAAGGCTCAATTCACCGAAGTGAAGTCAACCTTTCAATAATACCATCTCAACATCTGAGTACTAGACCTTATGCCATTTCTCTCTATAAAGTTAGCAATTAAAATAGACAAGCACCGTTTCAAATTTTCAGATAAAACATTTAATACATACCCCATAATTGAAAACTATTGTTGACCAAAGAAAGATGCCATAGAGTTAGCTACTAGACCATAGAACTAATGAGAATAATCTACAACCACCGCTATTTCTTGAAAAATTTCTAGGTAGGAATATTTCTACAAAGGTAGCCAAAAACATTTCTTGGTTCTTCAACTTGGGGTCTTCTTGAAGAAATTGTTGTTGGTAATATTCTCCCCACTTGTTGGTAAGAAAATCCCTTTGAAAATATGCAACAATCTCATCCTCCTTTGAATCATATGAATCATAAATTAGAGAATCTTCATCAACTTTATTACTAGCTTCTTGAACTTCAAAAACAAAGGTAGGTATAAACATGGGCTAATAAATTAATCGGCAACCACTAATATATACTCAGAAGAAGAGGTTGTCTTTATTTGTTGGGAATCATTTTCTTCTTGTGGTTGTCTTGGGCATATGCTAATACCTTGTTCTCCATCTAAAGGATGTAAATCATAAACTAGAGCCTCTTTGTTAACCCCATTGTCAGCTTCCTCTTTTTGTGTAGCTTCCCATGACTGGGATTGTTGTGGTTCTACAACACCCAACTCTCCATCTGAGTCATACAAATCATATAAAGGAGAACCATAAAGTTCAACAAAATATGATCTATGGGGGTCTATCAGTAGCTTAACAATATCTCCTTTTTCCTTTTCTTGATTGTTTGGCAGTGCTTCTTGATGTAAGTATATGTTTTCTTGGAGTTGAGCTCCACAAATATCTTCAACAACATCATTAGTCTTGGAAATATTTTCAATATTGGAATATTCACAACAAACTTTAAACAAAGAAGCTTGTGGATATAATCTTTTGTAAAAATCATTGTATACTATGTAAAATCTCTTCAAAGAAGATATGCTACCACCAGATAGTGTTTTGTACCAAACCCTAGCATCCTTGTCCAAATAATACATGAACAATTTCATTTTCACATCTTCATGAAAATACCTTATTGCTCCATGCATTCATGAAATCCATTAAGGTGTTGGTTTGAGCTTCCATCAGTGCTTCCATTGAATCTAGGAAAATAGGCATACCATTCTTGAAATGGAGGAACATGATGGGGGTAACCAAAAATGGAAGAAAATTCTAATGGGGAAAATTTGTCGGAAAAGAATGTAGGAAGAGCCATTTTGAAAAGCCCTTTAGTTGAGAGATCTCAGGGTCGAATTCAGGGGGGAATTTTTGTTCAAGAAGTGTTGAGAAAGTATGAGTCTTTTTGAAAGCAAGGATGGTCAAAAATAAGACGTAAATAGTCAACTCGCCAAGGTGAGAGATCTCCAACCCACACTTCCTTCACTCACCTGACAGAAGGAATGTAGAAAATTTCATACCCAGGGAAAATATTTGATTCGTTCCCCGACAACAATGGCAGAAAATGTTGTAGTTCCTAGAGACAACCCTTGACTTGAGGAGAGGTCGATGCCTAGGACATCTTAGTGTCTCTTGAAGATAATTCATTGTTGCTCAAGACATAAATGTAAAATGAATTTAAATATAATTCAATTACCCTTTATAGAGATAGATCCAGGATGAACATAAACAATGTATCATTCCCAAGAATAAACGTTTCAGGTTTGCTGGTCAGCATACAAATAATGCAACTTAAATTTGTCGTTGTAGTAAATATGGAAAGGAGAAATGTAAGGGATTAACCTAGTACGAAGGGCTAGATAAACACACAATACTATGCAACAAATCCCAACAGAATCATGAAAAGATAAAAGTAATGAAGTGCATAAATTATGGGGCGCATTTTAAGGCTTTCAACTCAATGTCTCATAGGTACTCTATGTAACCACACAACATAGGTAAATATCTAATTTAACAGGTATCATCTACTATCACATAACATTAGTAAATATATGATCTCGTAGGTACCATTTTCTATCACATAGCATAGGTAAATCAGTAATTTCACAGGTACCATTTGCTACAAAATAACATAAGTAAACATGGGATTTAAGAGTGAATCTGACAACTACAATCACATAATTTCTGAAGAATAAAAACACATATGAAATGACATACAAAGGAAGAACACATAGTACATATCCCAATGCTTGGAATCACCAGCCACTTCTTCAATACTTTTCAAGAATGAAATATATATCATAGGCCCAAACTGGCGAAAATGTGCAAAACCATAACAGCTTCAAGGATAGGAGAATAGAACCCCCATAACCAGAAGATATAGTACCCTTCTAATGAGCTTTCCCACCCTCTTTATAGGGAGAGATTCCAAGCAAACATTACAAAATATCTTCAAAGTGCTACAACTGTCTGAACTAATAATTTTCTAAGCATGAAAATGTTCTAGCTATCCTAATGATTACATAACATATCTGGTTATTTTCTTAAAAATGAAAAAATTAAAAAAATATGAGAAAGAGGAGGTGTCATGATCGACGTAGCAAAATATCTCCACGTTGATTCCTCTAACTTCATTAGGTGGACTCAGGCTCTAGTATATGAATTAGCGGTGGGATGGTAATCTGGCCACGCCTATGTTGTGATATTCCTCCAATGGTTTCTTCCCACTTCTCATGTCACTTTCTTCCTCTAACCAATTGGATTATTCCCTTTTAGAAGTGGTTGTGATTTTGCGAGGTGACGTTGGGAATTCTCTGCACTAACTCGTGACTAAATGAAATTGATAGTTTCTAACCCATTCATCCTTTATTATCTATGTGGTACATTATTAGAGCCCAATTCATCCTGTGACATTACCATAGTGCAATTTCAGAGTCGCGACACATCGTGACTCTATTTATAATGACATTACGAAAATACAAAGTCCCAATACCCTTCTTTTCTTGGCTCCTTATTGGTTATTCACCATAGACGACATCCTGTAACCACCAGTATAGAACTTAGGGGCTACGGTATCAGAGCCTTCATCCATCGTAGCTTTATTTAAAATGAACATTACGAAATCAAAATTTTTTGATGCCCCTAACTCATTTTTCCTTAGCTCTCTTATCGGAAATTCACCATAAAATCAGGTGTCATGACCAATAGCTCAGTGCTTGGGTGCTAAATTCTTCAGGCTCTTGTCAGATGCCTATCTCTCTTTATACTTCCTCTTTCACCCTTGGTTCCCTTAAGTCTCCCAAAACCATGAGTCATCAACACATCAAAGTTATTTTCATCAGAAGTTGTTCCAATTGAAATTAAAACAAAATTGCAATGTCTCCCTCTCCCAATGATCTTTAAAACACTTAAGTGCTTGGCCTTGGTATGTTCCCTTGGTCCTCTGAGTCCTCATAACCAAATTCCAACAACACATTGGAAGACCCTTTCATCAGAACTTTTTCAAAGGGAAATTACACACGAGTTATAATTTTCACATCCTGATATGTTTTGTAGCACTTAGGTGCTAAATCTTCTCTCTGCTCTGGGTTCTTTGGATCTCTCACAACCATGTGACAGTCTACATTAGAATCCCTTCTCATCGGTACCTTTTCAAAATGAAATTTAAAATGGGTTCTAAAAACTCCGACCTCCGATATTATCCCTAGAACATGGGTGCTCCTCCCTTTCTACTCCTTGGTCCTGTGATTCCTTATGACCAAATTCCACTTAAAATTGGAGCCCTTTCATTGGATCATAAATTTTTATAAAAAAAATTGGTAGGAGTTATGAAAACTCCATCCTCCAAAAAACAGACCTCTGAAATGACATCACATTGATGCCATCATCTCCATGTGGTGCCTCGTTAACAGTGACAAGTGTCACCTAGGTTTTCCCCATTGGGCCCTCAAAAATGTCAAAACTGACTGCCACGTGTCCACCACACAACCACATCACGTTGACATCATCTATCTTGTCATATTCTCAAAGCTAATCACCTGTTACCATGCGTCCTATCTTGAGGAGAGAGAAAGGGTCCCTGGGGTCCTTGGTTTTGTGATGATTTCCTTTATATTTCCCCTTCTCAACAACCTCGACTCTTATAACTTAACTCAAATTTTTAAAGAGTTATGAGGGTCTGATCCCTGAATCTATAAAATGATCGAACCTCCAAAATTCAGGTTTTGATGTGCTTTCCTTGTGACTGTCTTCTCAGATATTCAATTTCAGGTCTGCTTTTTTAAATAGACTATCGAGGTCCCTTATGCTCCGACCTATGATATCCAAAAGCCTTGATATGCTTCTTGTCAATCCTTCTAATATTAGGTTCCGATATGATTGGCTCCTGAATTTCAGCCCTTCCTTTTGATATCAGGCTATGATTTTCAGCTCTCCTTTTTGGTTTTCCCTTTAGTCAACCAAGAATTCACTTGTCCTTCTCTACACCAAGCATGAGAAATAGGACCATTTGACACAAATATAAGATGGTATGATAGGTGACAACAAAACCTATAAAGAAATATGGAAATAGAATACTGATCTTAGTAAACTACTACATCTATAATTTAACCAAAACATAAACTATCAAAACACTAAGAAGAGACATGAAATTTAGAGAACTAGAAACATTTTAATAAGGAAAAATCAAAGCTATTACATAGATGGAGCAATCAAGTGTGTTGTCATAATGAAGCTCTTAAACAAATATTTATGCCAATCCATTTTAGAAGAATGAATGTCCAACTTCCTAGCTCTATGTTGAGATTGAATATTTATACAAAAAGAGGTTTGGATGGATCTAAACCAATCCCCTAATCTTTTATATGCTTGAGTAGAAGTTACATTTAAAATGGTAAATGGAGATTTTAGAACACAAGATTGGGTAATTTTGATCCCCAAAATACATATGAGATATTACATGGGGATTTTTAGACTCTTAAAATAAGTGATATTCATTCTCTGTACAATTAAGATAATTGATTTTACATTTTCCCTAAATTTGGGGATGATTTGGAAATCTCAGAAAATGATATCCTTGATTTACTAAAATGATGCAAGAATAAACATAAAATAAATTCCAAATCACCCATTACGTATGATTTCATCAATCCTTAACAGTTTGACGCTCAAGAAAAAGAAAGCTTTCATAAATTTATGGGGCTCTCCTTCTTTGTAGTCAAAGAATTAGGAGGAGTTTTATGATCACAACAAATGATGATTGAATGAAAAATTGGTTATTACTAACCAAATCCCAAAGTGTTATAGTTATCCAACTATTACATATAAGCTTTACAGTTGAATTATATTGATTCCCTGTAATCATAGGTCCCACTTCTAAGATAACTATTTCTTAGATATAGTATGAAAAACTAATGATAGAGGACTCAAGGTTACCCTAAGGCCATTCTTTAGCAACAAATTAAAAACTGTGTTTTCCCCTTGACTTCAATCCACACATGATTCCTTTTGATTGTAACGCTATAGAGTAACCATCATACACATAGACAAAAGCCCTAGTTTGGTTGACACTTATTTAAGTAGAATTTCAAATTGCCCGTGAGGGTCGATAGCCCCTGATGGATTTTCCTAGTGGTATAATAGGTCAATACTTACTTCCAGTAGGCGTCTATAGCCTCAATGGGTTAACCTATTAACCCTATTTTACACTGAAGACTCTAGTGCCATGTTTCCTATCATTTTAGGTTTATATTATGGACATTGCTTTTGCAATTGGTAGATGGGGAGAACCTTCAGAAATCCCCTTAAAGGCATAAGATGATACCTTTCAAAGTGAATTTGATTACCTGCATATTTTCTTGGATGCATAAGGTAATTATAGGTACTCAAAGAACATAGCATGGATGAGCCATTTTTAATGTGAGATGGATGAGGCTAACCAAAAGAATAACAAAAAAGACACCTAAAGTCCTACCAATCATAGTTTTCATGTATGTTTTTTTCTTTTTAAAGTAGTGTTCCACTATGAGTGGATAATTTATCAGCTCTTCTTCAAGTCTTAATAAAAATTCTTGGATATCATGCGTTAGTGTTTTGGTTATAGTATTCAAGTTTTTTTCTCATTGTTATCATTTTTTGGACCTTTTAACTTTGTTTGAATCCCCTTAATATGTTTTGGTAACTATATTTTGAGAAAAAAAATTGTATTGATAATCATAAATCTACGTGAATAAATAAAATGAAATTCCAAAATAGAGAATCAATTATGAATATCTTGGAATTACCATTCAATTAAACTTCTATGAAAATGACTACTTATTTAATCATCTTTGTGAAATAATAGTGTTAAAACAGAGAAGTAATATAAAGCATGAATACATCATTTTTAACAACTTAAGGAAAAGGGAAATATGTCATAAAATACTCCCTTAAGTGCTCCATTTTGTTGATGAAGATGTTTTTTCCTCTTTTGAAAATATTCTTCCAGTATTTGAACGTCCCAAACTAACAAGATCCTCTAATCTGGATTTATCTTGCGAAACAAATTTGGTCATGAAGATGAAAAATGTCTAAATATCGTGAACTGAGATGTACCCTAAATATTTGGTCTTATTCATGATGAGATCTAGAATGATGGAAATTGAAATTATGAGTACCGGTACCAGATTGAGTACCAAAATTTTAGAAATTGAAATTATGGGTACTGGTACTGAATTGAGTACTAAAATTTTGGAAATTGTAATTATGGGTACTAGTTGGATGAAATATGGTACCAAATAGTTGGTATACAATACCGGACTATATTGCAAATCAATCATTTCCATTGATTTAAGGCGTTGAAACTAAAAATATCCTCACATTAAGAAGATCACCTTCGCATAAAATTCAAAACATAATTTTCATAGCTTACTTTGTTGAAAAGAAAAACTAGAAACATGTCTAAAAATCATAAAGAAATAATAAGTGATAAATATTGTAATAGTTGAACCATGTTTTTGTTTGAAATAATATTGAGTGGAAATATTCATTAAAACAATATGTAGTTGAAAGAAACCTCAACAAAAATCTACTATAGGAACATAGATCTCCCATTTTCAACTAGTTTCTTTTTACTGTTAACATTCCCACTTATACAAAAAAAAAATGAGAAACATGTTGCATTGAATTTTAGAGCTAAAATAAATATTAAATGCAACATTTATTTATTTATTTGTTTATTATCCTGCTCTGCTTGAGAAAACTAAATTCCTCTCCTCAAGTATAGGAGTATTTCCAATGTAACCATGTGTGTAATAGGTATAAAAATGCATTTATACTCAAGTTTAGAATAGAGTAGTTAATGTATACCTGAGTATGAATAACCAATTATTTTGATGATGATGTCAAGAAGTAATGAAAAACGAAGGAGAGATATGGTCTTATAGTTGCTTGAGACCAACATTCAAAAAAATCAAAATGCTCTTAGTTTACCTCTTTATTTGACTTTCTTAGCATATCCTCCCTTACCTTGCCATGCAGATATTTTACTATTAGATGATTATTATCTTGTGTTCTTAGAAGATTCGTAAATAAGCATATAAAAAATTCTTCAATCTTAGGTTCTAATGGTTTTACATCATTGGATGTGAACCATGATTCTTCTGTTTCCTCGACAAGTTTGCAAGGATGATTAAAGGACACTTCTAGATGTTCTTGTGGATGTAGCTCATGGATTTTTTATTCTTCTATCACTTCTAGGGAGGAATATAAGTTCTTGGATGTTTTCAATATTTGTGCTTCCTGAGAAGTAAAGATCCTAGTTGTTTCTAGGATTTGAGAGAGTTATTTCTCATTCTTGATCATCCTTGAATACTACTTTGTTGGTTTATAATCCCTATCTTGCACGTGGATTAGTGTATGGAGTTATTACAGTGCCATAAACATTAAAAATACTATAAAAAAGGAAACACCCTTAAAACAAATATAAGAAAACCAATCATGCACTCAAAGTGCCACCATGGTACTAGGACCCTATTGTCACCAAGTTATTTGGCCACATAAGTTAGGATCAGGGAAAATTTTAGGGGCTAATATTGGCAAGTGGGCTAATATTCAATGCTTTTTTCCGAAAAAAAAGATTTGCCAATTTCCATTTTTCTAAAAGTGAATTCACCTAAATTTATAATATAAAATTATTCTACCATAAAAATCACCAATCTTATATATAGATATATATATATATATATATATATATATATATATATATATATATATCGTCTAATATAAAATAATTAGAAATCTAAACATTTTTACAAAATTATCATCAAAAATTTTAAAATTTGGATATTGGAGACTAGTAAAATTCGCCAAAGTTATTAAAATTGAAGATAAACTTCCATCCTTAAAATTTTCCTTGGTTAGGATTCTCTTCTTTTCATGAATCAACATAAAGAAAAACACACTTTCAAAGAAAAAGGATGAAACAATGAGGCTTTTGAGAAATCCCCCAAAAGTGGATGTGCAGGTTCTTACCTCTCATCTTACCATTATCTCCACCCCCAAGTTGTCCCTGTAACTAGAATCACACAAAAAAACTTTAGAAAACAACTATTTTATAATCCCTTTAGCATCTCCTCTAAAACGATGCTAGAAAATGTTGGTAAAATTATATGTATTTTAATTCTAACATTTAACTATCGAATCCAGGATCATAAGACTCAGATATTTAAGCACATGAAATGAAGGATTAGAGCCTATTCTAGCCTATACTAACAACTACTTTTGGTGAAGCACACTATGGTATAAATAAAATAAAATAGAAAATCACCACAAGTTCTATCACTGGGAGATAAAACAAATTAGTTATATAAGGATTCTATATCACAATATTTCATTTGGATTTACATGTGATATATCATGAAGATATTGTTAAGGTTTCAATATCCTTTAATGAATTATTCTAGTGGTAATATAATCAAATGATTAAAAATTAACACTAAGGGAATCAACACAAGGTGTGGAACGACTAATGCCATAATGGCCCTAAGTTGCAATATTTCACACATGAGGGTGTTTATGCAATTTTACAAGAGTATATCATTAGTGTCTTTAACCTTCAATGATTCTTCCCTGTAGTGGATCCACACATACGTTACAAGAAATCAAATCAAAATAATGCAAACCCATTAGATCCAAACGAGAGTAGATTTATGTAATAAAGAAACAAAGGATAATAAAAACAAAGACATAGCCTTGAGGATGTGATCCAGTGGTGAAGTGGGGAGGTTTTGTCCCCACAGGTCTTATGGTTCAATCTAGGGCAGGATTATGTATATCCGAGAGCTACTCTAAGCACGATTTCTTCAATCGAAAAAAAAAATACGTAAAGCATTGCAAAGGAACTTAAAATCTATAGAGCAATATGGAAATAGAATACTAAGCTCAGTAAACTAATACATGTACAATTTAACCAAAACCTAAATTGTCATAATACTAAGAATATTCATGAAAATTAGAGAACTAGCAACATTTTATTAAGGAAAAATCAAAACTCTTACATAGAGGTAGCACTAATGTGTGTTGCCATGATAAAACTCTTAACCAATTGTCCATGGAAAGCCCTTTTAGAAGAATTAATGTCCAAATTCCTAGCTCTATTTCTGAGATTGAATATTCATGCAAAAATAGGTTTGGGTGGCTCAAAACCAATCCCCCAATATCTAATCTACTTGACTAGAAGTTACATTGAAAATAATAAATGGATATTTTACAACACAGGGTTGCATGATTTTGATCCCCAAAATAAATATGAGATATTACATGATGATTTTTAGACTCCTAAAATAATTTATATTCATTCTCCAGACAACTAAGTGATTAATTTTACATTTTCCCCATATATGGGCATGATTTGGAAATCTCATAAAATTGTGCATTTTTTTACAAATTGGGCTCAAAGAACCTCATTTATCTTCTAACCCACAATGAATCTTATGAAATTATTTAATAATTACCTAACTTCTTATGCTCGGAAGAAAACCCATGTGTCATATTTTTTAGATTCACTACCATATGCACTTTAAATGAGGTGTAACATGGCAGTTTCAAAATTTTTATCCATTTTTTTTGTAACTTAAATCATGTTCTAGGATCCCCACGTGTGATTTGGGTATATTCCAAGGAATGTACCAACATATTAGGCCCAAGTGGTACCTAATTTACCATGTTATGGAAAATAATATCATATTTTATAATTGTGATTGTTTTCCTCCATTTAAGTAGGTGCAAGATTGAGTGCAGGTGTAGAAACTAGTACCAAATTATCAAATTAGCATTGAAATGGTATAGAAACAAAAAAATTCATATTCGAACACGTGTCTTGGCCACATAATGACATTATTAAACCATAATTTGATAAAAGCATGTTAAAAACAATTTTAACCATTAAAAAGATAAGAAATCCATCATAATTGACCACAAGGTATAAGAGGTACATTTAATGAAATTTGGTGTTATAACGGCTATGGAAAGTGTCATTAATGTGAGAATATGGCTTATGAATGGAGACTTTATATAATGAATAATATGACATATTCAAACCCCAACACCCATTGTGTTTTTTTTTATCTCATGCAAAGAAACTTAGGTGTTCTTCTAAACATTTATTCACAATATCCATTTTCCCATCAGAATAAGTATAGTAACATGAGCTATGAGCCAATTGAGTACCCAAAAAATAAAATAATTTAGTCCAAAAAAATTTAGTTAAAATTGGGTCTTTGTCACTTACAATGATCTTTGGTATTCCACATAGCTTTTGGATTGTTTCCATGAATGCTTCTTCCATAGTATATGCTTTAGAATGATGAGAAAGAGAGAAAAAGTGGGCATACTTTGTAATTCAATCTATCATTACCAAAATGACACTCTTATCCTTTATATTTAGGTAACTTGTACTAAACTCCATTGAAATGTCTCCCTAACACTAGCTTGATATGGCTAATGGCTAAAGGATCCCTAGGGTCTTAATCATATATCTTTTATTTTGTTGGCATACCACACATTCTGCCACAATAGTTTTCACACCTTATTTAAGACCTTCCCAAAAAAATATTTCTTGATCCTATGATATGTCTTCAAGGACCCTAAATGTCCTCCTATAGGAGAAGTGTGTAATTCTAAAAGGACCTTCTGTTTGAGTTGATAATTCTTACATAAGTATAAGCAATATTGATACGATAAAAAATCAAATTTCCATGTATTTTTTTCTACTACATAGAGGTCATTCTATAATTATTGAATGATCTTGCATATCTTATCATCTTGCTTCCATTTTATCCTTGCTTCTTCAACCCAACTAGATTGTGTAATGGAAATAACACATAGTAATCATATGTGTCTTCATGTTTCCTTAGAGTGAATTTGTCACAATATTTTATTTTCCTTTTGTGTAGATAACTTCAAAGTCATAACCCAACATATTTGTGAACCATTTTTTGTTTCTCTTATGAATATAGTCTTTTCTCCAAGAAGTACTTTAGACTATCATTATTTGTTTTTAATTTGAAGTGTCTTTGTATTAGGTATGGATGCCATTTCTCAAATGCATGTTGTATGTCCAAAATTTATTTTTCATAGATGGGTCAAGGTAAGTTCTTTCCTTTAATTTCTATACTTTCAAAGGAAGGGGACCTTCCTTATTGCATAAAAAATGCACCAATGGCATAGGTTGAGGCATCAAACTCCAAAATGAAGATTTTTGTTAAGTTAGGTGTCACTAAGATGGGAGTTGTAAACATGGCCTCTTTAAGCTCCTTAAATGTTTCGGTTGCTTCTTTGGCCCAAGAAAATGCTTCATTCTTCAATAATTTTGTTAGAGGTGATGCTATCTGATATAAAAGTGGAATAGGTGATTTCTTACTCTCTTTCCAAAATCAAATGAAACAAAACCTAGGACCATTTTGACACTTCGAATGCATGAAAATGGGTCTTCATAAGCAACATGTTTGTTTAGTGTCCCTTCAAGCATGAATTAGTTCTCATGTGAAAGTTAATAATAATGAACATAGCACATATAATTCATGTAGGCATAGAGAAGAGAAACACAAGGTTTTATGATGGACTTCACCCCTCTTGGGCTACATCTCTGGGTTTGTCAACATGACTAGACCACTCATATTTTAGTGTAAAAATGAAGTACATAAATTATGTTGATGATCATGTGGCTATTTCCCTTTCAATGAAATATTCTCCTACATATAAATATCACATAAAAACAACATGACAACCTATAATCACCATGTAAATTACATCAATACAAGGGGTCTTCTATAAATACCCTAGACCTCATCTAAAAAGGTGCATACATGAGAAAAGCAGGAAATAATCCAAGCTTCCATCATATTGACATAGAGATAAAAATTTCCAAGAGATGAACCTTGTAGGTATCAGGTGTTGTAAATGAATTCTAAAGGTGAAGAAACCCTTACAAGGTCTTCTTCATGCTCAACACCCTCAGAAAATGCTACCAATCCTTGCTTGATCCATAAAACCTTAGCCTCCAAACTATAAAACTTCCATCTAGATGTGCTCAAAACATAAAACAAGGTCACCAATCGATTTAGAACATCCAAAAACCCCCAAGTATCCTCTTTTTGAGCTCCAATTGGTGAAAAACTCAAAAAGTTATGAGCTACAAACTCATCCATGAACTTGACTATTAACCATCACGCAATTTTTCCCTTCTGGATAATGAGCCTACAATTCTGCCCTAAAAATCGCTACCTGTGCGACAAATTCGCCCTATAGAAATTCTCATTGTAGATCACCTAATAATGCAATATACTAAAGCAAAATACTTGATCTACTTCTACAAACAAACTTGTGGAAGCTTAATCGATTTTCGGCAAGATCAAATAGAGCACATATAACAAATGAAGAAGAAATCACACACATGAAACACAAAATAATACTCTCGGGAAAGCCTCAGCTAAAAACCCCGCAATCTGTATTATCATACAAGTCGAAATATCTCAGGATTACCCAAAGCTTTAGCTCACATGCTATCCAGCTCTCAGTACAATCCCTCATTGCTGCTCATAGATAGAATAGACAACGCTCGTGCCTTTCTTCAGTCCTCCAATTTCCTTGCGCAGTTTCTCCTAGGTCCTCAAGCTTCCACCTGTGTGTAATTACCTCACACACTACTCACTAACCTCTGAAATAACTGCGAAATCCTGAAGGAGATAATTCCTTTTGCATGGATGAGTTTCCTATATAGGAAAATTCCTCCAACTGATAGTACAATGTCCCTGTCTTTAATCTCAACTAGGTTTTTCTCTGAACTGACATGCATGAGTTATTTATGAGAGAAAATTCAGTTATCTAGAGAACACTAGTTGCATGCATGCGTGCATTAACTGAGTGAACTCACAATTAGTTCCTCCAACAGGTTGGAACTAATTTAACTGGATTTAACTCAGTTAACTGAGCTAACTAATTACAACTCAAATACAACTCATCCTTATCTCCTTAATTAAGGGATAGCTTCCTCAATCAAAGGGATAACTGTTGCATGTTTTCACAAAGACTTCATGTTTGAATTTCACCAACTAATTAACTCAAGATGAATTAATAAATTATTTTTGAAACAATTAGTGAGACTAAATTCGAATTTTAATTCAGGGACTAATTAAAATTGGAATATGTCCTGAAATGCTATTTATAGCAATGTAATTTTTAGCATTTCTATTTTATCATTCCTTGTTGCTATTTTCCACACCGGTACCTGAAATGTTATCTATAGAAATGTTATTTATAGCATTTCTATTTTTAGCATCTCTTGTTGCTATTTTCAACACTCCCTCTCAACAAGAAAGGAATTCAACTCCAACCCGATCCTAAACCTTTATAATATTTTACATGCAACACTTCTCACTAGTGTTTTTTCTCAAGCAACTCAGAAACAAAAAATATCCAACCTGAATGAGAATGATGCCTCTATCATGAAAGTATATGATTTTTATTGCCTCTCTCAACTAAAAGCTCTGCACCTCTCTGCTCTTCAATGTCTGACTACTCTAGCCTCTATCACTTTGATCATTGACTACATCAATCACACTGATTCTTGTTGTTGCGTCTGTGTTGTTGTTGGTCCTATCTCCCAGCATGCATCCGCACTGCACCTCCTCTCATCATGTTGCATAATGCTACCCACTACTGCACTGAAACTCAGTTACTGAGAAGTAAGTAACTGATCTCCCAATTCAACTCCCAGTTGAGCTAGAAACACCCTCTAATGATGAAGCTCCCTCTAGCACTCCATCCGTATCTATCTCTACCCACTCAACCAATCCTGCTACTCCTCATCGGGGCTCCCATTGCAAGGTATAATCAAAGAGGTTGGGTACCTCAAGGATCCTACCCCTATTTTAGCCTTCTTGGGACTATCACTCCACATCGCCCCACCTTCCACATGGAGGTATGTATGCTAGTGATCCCTCTGCCCACTTGGCTCGAAATTTCCCCCTACTAAAGGTCTCTACATGAGTGGATGCCTCCACTCGGTCTCCTCTCGACTTCTCCAGTTGTGGCTACTCCACAACCTCCTGAATCTGCTTCACCAATTGTGGCTCCTCCACAATTGTCTGAGACTACTTCTGGTGCTGCATGTTGAGAGGTAATGTACTCTCCCTCTCAACCACCAAGTCTATAATAGCTGCCTTGCTCCTCAAGGCTTTGCATGCATCTTGAACCTCAAGAGCATACAAGTTCTTCACTTGTGATTCGATCTGCTTCACTTGTCTCGTGGTGATGTGTCTAAGGAAAAGCTTTCCCTTACTAAAGACTACATCATAGCCTTTGTCTTCCAGCATCGCGATCGATACCAAGTTCTTCTTCAGTCCTAGCACATACTTCACATCTGTCAAGGTAATGCGAGCTCCATGCTCCCTCTAAAAGGAAACCGATCCCACTCCTGAAACACTATACTTTTCATCATTTGTCATCTCTATGAGTATCTTGAGGTCCTTCTCCTTCAAGGTATTGAATAATCTCTTATCGTCGGTCATGTGGAATGAGGCTCCACTATCAAGAAACCAACCACAACCCATCATCGATGAAACCATGCATGCGATGAGGGTAAAATCCAATTCGAACTAAGAGGCCAATGCCTCACCTTCAGATCCTTCCAAGGATTCTTTCTTGGATTTCTTCAATGGAAAATTAGTTACATAATGGCCCACCTCATGACAATTAAAGCATGTCACTTTAGATTTGTCAATATTCTTCCCTCCATGAGAAGAAATTGATTTGGGATGAGAATGCTTCTCCTTCCCTTTCCTTTCCTTACTCGCTAAGGCGCAATTTTCTTCACCCTCCTTGGATGAAGAACCATCTCTAGTACTTCTCCTCAGCTCCTGTTGCATCAGATCTGACCACAGTCGCTCTCAATCTAGTAGTTTCTCTCTTCCATTTACTGAGTCCTGGTAGCTATACTAGCTCTTAGGAAGATCGAGGAGAGCAAGACTCACCATATCGTCATCGGTTGTCATGATTCCTACACTTCCAAGCTCATCTCTGCAGGTGGTGAGCTTGTTCAGATATGTAGAGAGCATGTCGCCCTTTTCACACTTGATTTTCTGAAGCTTGTCTTTGAGTTCCATCTTCCTCTGATTTTTTTTGTTCTAATATAAATCCTTCAATGTCTTCCACATTGAAAATGGTGTCTCGTTCCCATGGAGACTTGAGACGATGTGGTCTCGAAATCCCTCTAGAAGAATCCTCCTCGCTTTCAGCACACATTTCTTCCATTTTGCCAATTCTTGGGCATTAGCTGTTGATGGCTTGGGGACTTCCTGATCAATGAAGTCCTTCAAACCATTGTCTTATAATACCGCTTCCATTTTGATCCTTCTAAGCTATTTAATTCGAGCTGCCATCCAGGGTATACTAGAGTCTCAAGCCATTGAATGCCATTGGTTAACTTTGAGATGTGATAAGAAATGTATTATGTACCTACAATCAAGAACTTCAAACTTTGAACTTCTCCCTTCTTTGTATATTGTTCTCTTCTTTGATCACCTTTTCTCTAATACCATGTAGAAATTCTCATTGTAGATCACCTGATAATGCAATATACTAAAGCAAAATACTTGATCTACTTCTACAAACAAACTTGCGGAATCTTAATCGATTTTGAGCAAGATAAAATAAAACACATATAACAGATGAAGAAGAAATCATACACATGAAACAAATAAGAATACTCTGGGGAAAGCCTCAGTTAAAAACCCTGCTATCTGTATTATCATACAAGTGGAAATATCTCAGGATTACACAAAGCTTTAGCTCACAAGCTATCCAACTCTTAGTATAATCCCTCACTGCTGCTCATAGACAAAATAGACAACACTTGTGCCTTCCTTCAATCCTCCAAGCCTCCTATTTCCTTGTGCAATTTCTCATGGGTCCTCAAGCTACCACCTGTGTGTAATTACCCCACACGCTGCTCACTAACCTCTGAAATAACTGCGCAATCCTGAAGGAGATAATTCCTTTTGCATGGGTGAGTTTCCTATATAAGAAAATTCCTCCAACTGATAGTACAATGTCCCTATATTTAATCTCAACTGGGTTTGTCTCTAAAATGACATGCATGAGTTATTTATGAGAGAATATTCAATTATCTAGAGAACACTAGTTGCATGCATGGGTGCATTAACTAACTAAACTCACAATTAGTTCCTCCAACTATTTGGAACTAATTTAATTGGACTTAACTCAGTTAACTGAGCTAACTAATTACAACTCATCCTTATCTCCTTAATTAAGGGATAACTTCCTCAATCAAAGGGATAATTGTTACATGCCTTCACAAAGACTTTATGTTTGAATTTCACCAACTAATTAATTCAAGATGAATTAATTAATTATTTTTCAAACAACTAGTGAGACTCAATTCGAATTTTAATTCAGGGAATAATTAAAATTGGAATATATCATGAAATTCTATTTATAGCAATGCTATTTTTAGCATTTCTATTTTATCATTCCTTGTTTCTATTTTCCACACTGGTACCTGAAATGCTACCTATAGCAATGTTATCTATATTATTTCTATTTTTAGCATTTCTTGTTGCTATTTTCAACACGCCCTCCTCGGGTGCATTTTGTTAGACCATTAAATTGTCCTCTAACGCCTTGGGACCGAAATTTGTGGCCATATGGATGCATAAGGCTGAGGGTTGAGCCTTAATGCTTGCCCCCACTGGCATAGACCCTTAGAAGTCGGGATTAGGGTTATATTGCACCATGGATCCATGGGTTGGGCCTTAACACCCGCCCTACCCATTAGAGCCCTTTTCTTCTATCATCGGGGTCACATGCGATCCATGAGACCTAGGGTTGGGCCCCCTTCTTTGGCGCCTTCCATAAGTTCCTTTCACATTCATGTGTAGGTTCATGTGGATGGTCATACAACCTGGGTTGAGGCCTTCCATTAGTTCCTTTGGGTTGGCACCTTTGCTAACCGCTTCTACGAGCATATGATAGCGATTGTGACATTGGGCTAAGGCCCTTAACTCTGCCCTCTGATCTGTTTTCTCAAGGAATGAAACATGGTCTGATGGTTGTTGGTTGTTGGTTGTTGGTTGTTGGTTGTTGGTTGTTGGTTGTTGGTTGTTGGTGTTGGTACCTTAGGTTAGGGCTAAGCCCTATTTGTTGGCTCCCCCCACCGATCTTTTGGTGTGGGGTGTGGTTGGGTTCTAGGGCTTAGCCCTGGCCCCTTCCTCCATATGTGCATACATAAACTTCAAATATGATTTTGGCACTATAGTTTACATGAACCACTAGTGGCGTAGTGGTGGAGCATTATGGTACCACCATGGAGGTCTCAAGTTCGAAACTCGTAGAGGCTCCCTCTTGCCATATGCAAATTTTTTCCAAGTAAGAGGTGGCCACATGGCTACTGCTGATTGGCCCACGTGGCTTCCTGCTATTGGTCCACCTAAAAAAAATATCAACCAACTAGAAACTTGCAACTTGTCGGTCAATGGAGAGAGGCCAAGTGGCAACTTGCCACTGGTCCTTAGAAACCCAAAAAACACAGTTAAAGCCCAAATTTTGTCATGTTTTTGCATGTTTAGGAAAACGATGAGCAGGCTATAACTTGAGCTCTCAATGTCGGATTGAGGTGAAATGAACATCGTTGGATTCAAAACAAAGGACACTTCGATTTAGCACTAGTTGCAACAAGTTCTAGGAATTTTAGTTTCGAGCATAAATTTGATCACTTGATCTGTCGTCCCCACTAGGAACTTTTGAACTCCAAAAGTTTACTTCCCTAGTGCATATAAAGAGGACTCAACTCAAAATCAGTGAACATGGGACAATTTGTAGAGAAAATTGAATGACAAACTTTTTACATTCACTAAAAAGTCCTTGAACATGTGGACTTATAAAAATCCAATAAATACATCAATGAAAACATCTACTTGTTGAACATAGTGATAATGATGTTCACTTTACAAAAGTACCTAAATAGGTAATGACAACAAGTATTTACAAACAATTTACAAAACATCTTCACAAAAATGTCTACCCAAATTTTGCCTCTCCTAGGCTTTTTTGTTCTCTTCTTACACCATCTTGTTTTGAAGGTCGCTTAGGATTATGGAGAGTCCTCTTTTTTTGTGCAGGAATAGCACTTTCTGCAACTTTCTCATCAAGAACTTGTTGCAACACAAAGTGCATGTGTCTCTTCTCCTCTTCATCTATCTCCAACATCCTTCTCAACTCTATGTACTCCATCCGAAGAACCAAATTTTGTTCCTTAAGCCCTTGCATACTCTTTTGGCTACCCATCTTACAACTTGGTCAACTTGTGCTCTGATACCAAACTGATCTGAAAGTAGAATAGGTGATTTCTGCTTCTGTTTCCAAAATAAAATGAAACGAAAACTAGGATCGTGATAACACTTTGCAAGAATGAAAATGGGTCATCATAAGCAACATGTTTGTTTAGTGTCCCTTCAAGCATGAATTAGTTCTCATGTGCAAGATAATCATAATGAACATAACACATATAATTCATGTAGGCATAGAGAAGAGAAACACAAGGTTTGATGACAGAGTTCACCCCTCCTGGGCTACATCTCCGGGTCTATCAACATGACTAGACCACTCATATTTCAGTGTAAAAATGAAGTACATAAAGTATGTTGATGACCATGAGTCTATTTCCCTTTCAAGGAAATGTTCTCCTGCAGAGAACTCTAACATAAAAAACAACATGACAACCAGCAATCACCATGTAAACTACATCAAGACAAGCGGTCTTCTATAAAGACCCTAGACCTCATATGAAAATGAGCATACGTGCAAAAAGAAGGACATAATCCAAGCTTCCCTCATATTGACATAGGAAGAAAATTTTCCAAGATATGAACCTTGCAGGTATCAACTAATGCAAATCAATTCTAAAGGTGAAGAAACCCCTACAAGGTCTTCTTCATTCTCAACACCCTCAGAAAATGCTACCAATCCTTGCTTGATCCATACACCCCTTAGCCTCCAACCTAAAAAAGTGCCATTTATATGTGCTTAAAACATAAAGCAAAGGTGACCAATGGATTGAGAACATCCAAAAACCCCCAGGTAACCTATTTTTGAGCTTCACTTGGTGAAAAACTCAGAAAGTTATGGGCTACAAGCACATCCATGAACTTAACTTTTAACCATCCTACAATTTATCCCTTCTAGCTAACGATCCTACAATTCTGCCCTAAAAATTACTAATTGAGCAGCAACTTGTCCCTCCTTGGGTGCATTTTGTTGGACCATTAAATCATCCTCTAACTCCTTGGGAACAAAATTTGTGTCCATATGGATGCATAAGGCTAAGGGTTGGGCTTTAATGCCTGCCCCCGCCAGCCTAGCCCCTTGAAAGTTAGGCTTAGGGTCATATTGCACTATGGGTCCATGGGTTGGGCCTTAACGCTTACCCTACTCATGAGAGCCCTTTTATTTTGTTGTTGGTGTCACATGCGGTCCACAAGACCTGGGGTTTGCCCCTCTTCTTTGGTGTCTTCTGCAAGCACCTTTCGCATCCATGCATAGGGTCATACGACCTGGGTTGAGGCCTTCCTTTGGTGCCTCTAGGATGTCACCTTTGCTAACCTCCGCTACATGCATATGATAGAAATTGTGACCTTGGGAAAAGGCCCTTACCTGTACCCTTCGATAAGTTCGCACCGGGGAATGAAACATGATATGATGGCTATCATTTGTTGGTTCTATGACCTTGATCCAGGGCTAAGCCCTCGCTCTTGGCTCCCCTCGCCATTCCTATGGTGTGGGGTGTGGTTGGGGGCTAGGTCCTAGCCCTGGCCCCTTCCCCCATATGGGCATACATAAACTTCAAATAGGATTTCAGCGCTATGGTTTACAAGAACAACCAGTGGCGCAGTGGTGGAGCATTGTGTTACCACCACAGAGGTATCAAGTTCAAACCTCGTAGAGGCTGACTCTAGCCATATGAAAAACTTTTGCAAGTAAGAGGAGGCCACTTTGTTGCCACAGATTGGCCCACGTGGCTTCCTGCTATTGGTCCACCTAACAACCAATCTAAATCACCCAAAAACCTTTGAATTATTAACCAATGGAGAGAGGTCAAGTGGTAGCCTACAACTAGTCCTCAAAAACCCAATAAAAAAAGTCAAAACCCAAAATTTTCCCTTTTTTACCTATTTGGGAAATTTGTCAGTGGGCTATAACTTCAGCTCCCAGTGTTAGATTAAGGTGAAATAAATGTCGTTGGATTCAGAATGACAGACACTTCGATTTGATACTAGTTGCAACAAGTTCTAGGAACTTTCATTTTCGATCATAAATTTGATCACCCGATCACCATTTGACCATATTCTTCACAAACTTGTGGTAATATCCTATCATTCCTATGAACCCTTTGAGTTTCCTAAAGGTATTAAGGATTATCCATTCCCTTATATCTTTAATTTGGTTAGGATCTACCTTGACACTATCATGTGATACAATATTGACGACATGGATATTTGATCCCTATATAACGAAATATTGGTATTCACTTATCATTTAATATTTCAACCTAGGGTCTAATGAATTGCGAGGCTCTCGGTGATGTATGCACAATCATAATGATTCCTACCACTTCTATATGCATAAAATTGAACTCATGAAAAACCTATTAGCGGTATAACGTCAAAGTTTTGATAGAGCCCAACCTAATACTTCAGATTAGCTACTTAGTGCCTCACGTATTGAGATCACAACTCAATCCTTAGCTAAGTTTCATTGTTCCTACTAAGGTCAAATAATTATGCAAGGCTACAGTTTTGTAGTAGTCGCCATTGATTTCATAGCAACTAGATTTTGTAGCACATCTATGAAATCATCACATTGTGAACTCAAATTCAAAACATGGCCCAAATATATGCATAAAAGGAAATTCAACAAATTGTTTAGAATGAAATTCAACACACCATAAGAAATGAAATTAGGGAAACTTTAAGGGGCATAAATTTTCTAATTGGCTATTTTTTTCACATTTTCTAAAAGGAATATCTTCTCATTTGGTTACAAATTCACCCATTTTTACATATATATGATTGAATGGATAATATTCACCAAAGAATTACCAACTTTAATGTTAATTTACATGTTTTTTTGTTGAATATTCACCCACATTCTATGTATATGACCTTTAAAACAAAAATAGTCGCATATAATACTATAGATAGGCATAATATTTGAATCCTTAAAAAAATACTAAATTAACTCTCACACACACACAACTACATAAATTAAACATGTCCATTACAATCCACTTTGCAAGTAAATGAAATAGAAACTACACTACACTAAAAGTATAGGAAATGAATATTTCACAAAGCTTTACCTTAAGCGGTCCCAACTTAGTGTTTTTCCTGTGATTGAAGACTTATAAATTCACCAGCACAACCTTAATAAGTAGTCAAGTACATCTGCGAGTGGGAAATTCTTATATTATAATAAATTAAAATTACATTGAAGAAATTCCACACGCTATCTACTATATATTGTCATATTTTCATAGTAAATATGTATATAAGAAAAAGGGAATCTAAGTCAGTAATTATTTGAGAGACCATTTGTAATTTGTGGATGCTAACTAAAATAGTTGATATAATTTATCATGGGAAATGTTGTCACCCTCTGGAAAATGTGTTTTCAATGGCAAAAAGAGGGAAGAAGAGGAGAGAGGTTTGCAATCATCTTCCAAGCCACATAAGCACTCAAAGTTAAATCAGGCCCTCTCCATTGAATAGTGCTTGAAATTAGCTTTCCAAAGGTATATAGAACTCTCCAAATGGACTCCAGAATCAAACGTTAGAGAAGATTGAAGTTTCCTTTTGAAAGCTGAAAGCCAAGGAGAAAATGCCTTAAGGAAAAGTCATGCAATCAGAGATTGGAGGTCCTAAGGTGCAGTGCATGGTACACCAAGGAAATGGATTGGAAATCTCTGATGTGTTGACCTCTGATATTTGGCCAAGCGTGCGGTCTATAGAGGAAAATAAAGGAAAAGGGGACGAAATATATAACAAAGTAAAAGGGTTCCTAGACATGAGTCTAAAGGCTTTAGCACCTTAGAGGTAAGCCCCAGGTCACAACCCCCCATTCATATGAAAAGAAATGCAAGAAGTGCTCAAAGAAAATGGGGCCAAAGTAAATCACAATTTGTTGTTTTGCAAAGCCTAACAATTTTAGGAGCTCTAATGTGTAAGATTTATGATAATGGAGGACAAAGCCTTAAAGGCGTATGGGTTAGGCAGTTGAGGGAGTAAATTAGGGCATGGAGAAGTTGGTTGAAAAGGAGCTCGTCTTGTGGAAAACTCTCCAACGAGAAACCAAGGACTACAAGACCAACAAAAATGAATTAAACTGCTCTGCTCACTCATCCTCAGGAAAACTTAATGGCTCAGCATGGAGCTCCATGTAGTCGTGAAATGTAGTACTGCCTTGTTGATCCATGTCTTTGTATTGTAGCAACAAACCGATAGTTGATCCCTTCGAGCTCCAGAGAGTGGGAAAAATAGGTAGTTAAGGTGAAAGCGCCAAGAACTGCCTGAGCAGCAGGTGAGGCACATCATGGCAAAGATGTGGCCTGATTAGGGGAAAATCTTAGGAATGGTATAGGGATACTTCCTCCCATTATCATTCAATTCTTCATTTTTCTTTTATTTCTATAATTTCTATGTATTTTCAAGAACATAATCAAATCCTTTAGAATTGTTTTGGCAACGGAGCTATCATGGGCGAAGACAGCTAGTCAATTGGATAGTTGGCTCTTGGCTGAGATATTGTGTAGTTGTTGATTAAAATATCCCCCTCTTTGTATAAATAGGGGGAAGAAACACTTTAAAGTGGTTCTAGGAATTCTGCACCCACATTGGTCTAATTCTATGGCTTCATTTTGGTTCTAACTACTTTTCATAAGGGACTTGAGCAGTACACTAATGAATGTAATGGATTGGTGATTTGGACTCTTAAGGATCAATGAAACTATTATGTTGATTCCTATCAGAAAAATATGCACTATTTTTTTGTCTTCGTTTACCACTTCATCTATGTTTCTCTTCTATTGAAATAGTGTTATGAAGTTGTTGGTTTCACCCTCGTTCGTGGTTGTATATTTGCTGTTAAGTAATGAGAAGTACTTGTGTAGTTACAAATTTACTTGTGTTAATTAGTAACCTATAGTACCTATAATGTACACATATTTACTTAAGGTTATTGGGTGACAAATGTATTCATGAACAATATAGTTTGGGAACTTAATTCAAGCTCAACTATTCCTGCCCTTCCACCTCTTCCATCTTCCATATTTCTGCTGGAACATTTTTGCTTAGGACTTTGTCTTTTTTACAACCCTATACATCAAAACTTGTCGATCCCTCTTTTCTTTCCTCCTATTCATGTTACTACAACAAAAATATTAAGGCTACATGTCATTGCGTGTCAGCCACCAAAGTCAATCATTTCTCCTTGAGATGAACTAGATCTAACCCTTGTGCATTTAGATCCCTGTATGCATTTGAGTCTACTGAAATGAAAGACTATTGAACCGAGCCCCCTTTATTCTCTTCTTCCAACTACGTGAAAATTGGAGTGTAGCAGAAAGCTCCATTAATAATGTTAGGTCCCTATAATACTAGTGATTACCCCATTACTATTGTAGTTATATCACTTATTAATATTGTTGTGCCCCTATTGTCCCCATATTGTTATTACTATGCCCCATAGAATCCCTATATTGTTATTTTTGTGGCTTTATATTATTATTGTTAGGTCGGTTGGGTTATATTGTGACTCCTTAGACTCCTATATATAGAAAGGAGGTTTTGTCATTTGAATCATCAAAGAATCATTCATTTGTGTAATGTAAAGGAGGTTTCCCCCTCGAATAGGCTGAATTCTAAGGTGTTGATCTATCTTTTCTATCCTTTTGTGAGTTGGTTTCATAACATTTGGTATCATAGTTTTGGATTCTAGGGTTTCATTGCTCCAAATAGGTCATCGTGGCATTTTTGCTATAACTTTTTTTTCTGCGATGTTTCAGAAGTGAAAAAAAAAACCCATTTGATTCGAAATCGCACTGAACTTCAGGTCCAAATTTTAGAGCTTTTTGTGCCATATTTGCAGAGATATGATCTGAGGAAGTTGGTATTTTTGCAGACTCCTGAATTACATTCCACACAGGTGACTTGGGGAAATCATAATAACTTTCTCTCTAAGAATCGGATTGAAATTTCATAAAAAGGTATAGAAAGAGTATGGATTGTAGTTTCTTGTATATATTTTTCAGAGCCAAAGGTTGAAACAGTGACACTTGGCACGTCATACAAGTTTGCTCTACTGAACTAGTCTATAATCAGGTCGCTGTGGGATATTTGGCATAACTCTTCATTGGAGAATCCAATTGCAATCAAACTAGTGGCATTGGATAGAGGACGCAAAGGGCTACTGTAGGTCGCAATTTCAGAACTCGATGATCTAAAATTACAGAGATACATCAAAGGCAATATCGAGCTCCTACAAAGTGAAAAAAGGTGTGTAGATTTTTTTAAATTTTTTCTTAAGCTTGGTTTGAAAAATTATTTTGAAGGAATTCAAAGGGCATAGTAGAGCATTATTATCGGTAACTGATTCCTCGAGGAAAGAAAATGCAAACACCTAGTAAACAACCTGAAAGCTCTAGCATGACTCATGAAGAAGAGGAAGAAATGCTACATCATATATCAAAATTACAAGACCAAGTGCAACAAATTTCACTCTCACAAAAGCTAACAAAAGCTAAGATAAATAGCGTGGAATCTAAGATAAAGGGCGTGGAAGCTAAGATTGATGATTTGAAGACAAATTTGACAAATTTTCTACAAGAAATACTTACTTATGGTGAAAGGGTGGTAAAGGAAACTCATGAGGCGAACAAAAGAAATGTTAATCATGATTTCATAGACTCTAATGTTGGATCGAAGACCCACCATATTCCAAAAATCGATATGAGGAAGTTTGATGGCAAGGATACTGCAACATGGATATTACAGATGGAGCATTTTTTCGATCTCAATAATGTGCAAAACACACAAAAGGTACGCATTGCAACTTTATATTTGGAACCAAATCAGTTTGTATGGTATCAATGGTTTTGCTCTCGTAAAAAAATTATCACTTGGGAGATTTTTACAGAAGAATTGATAGCACATTATGAGCAAAAAGAAACACTTTTTTTAGCCAATTGATAAGTCTCAAGAAAAAAGGTTCAATAATGGAGCACATTGAGGAGTTCCAAAAATTGAACATAAGGGTAAAAAATATTCTAGAGGAGCATAGGGTTGATGTGTTCATAGGGACTTTAAAGGATAATATCCAACATGTCGTTTGCCTTTGGGAACTTGATTCATTAGAGAAGGCATTCAGGTTAGAAACAAAAATGGAAAGCAAAATTATGGCAACCAGGAAGCATACCACTCACAACTATAAAGATGGAAGTGTTGTTACCCCTAGTCTTCCACAACCTATAAGGTTGACACCACAACAATTGGAAGAAAAAGGAGAAAAAGGGCTTTGTTATAGTTGTGATAGCAAATACATTAAAGGTCATAAGTGTGCTGACAAGAAATTATTCTACATAGATTGTGAAGAGGAAGAAGAAAAGGAGAAGGAAAGGTCAAAAGAAGAGGATATACTCTAGGAACAAAGCCTATATAAAGAAGAAATGAATCTGACCATATGTTGTAATGCATTGGCTGGAATTACCACTCCTCAAGCCATCAAGATAGAAGGACAAATCAAGAAGAAAAAGGTAATAGTTTTGATTGATTCAGGAAGCACCCACAATTTTATTTATTGTAAGGTAGCAAAAGAATTGAATTGCTTCTTATATATAGCACCAGAGTGTCAGGTGATGGTTGCAAATGGAGGAACAATAAATTTCTCTGGAAAGTGCCATAATATCAAGCTATCCATGGGAGAATATGTATTGACTAGCCCAATGCTTTCCATTCCAATGGGAGGTGCCGATGTTGTACCAGGAGTCCAATGGTTACAACCCTTGGGTACAATAGCTTTTATTTTCAAGAACTTTTCATTAAATTTTTTGTGGAAGGAAAGGAAGTTGAACTAAGGGGTATTGCAGGGAAACTGGGAAAGATAATCAGCTCTAACGGTATGAAAAAGCTTCTAAAAAAGGAACAAAGAGGTGTAATTGCACAATTATGTTTGCTAGATGTTTCTACATTAAAATCATCTATTTCTCTAGATCTCCAAAAAGTCGTGGACAAGCATTCCAAGGTATTTGAGATTCCCAAAGGTCTCCCACCTATTCGTGATCATGATCATGCTATTCATTTGATTCCAGGAAGTGTTCCTCCAAACATCAGGCCGTACAGATATCCCTATGACCAAAAGAGTAAAATTGAATGTATGGTTGCAGGATTGCTAGAGGTTGGTATAATTCAAACTAGTCAAAGTTCTTTCTCTACTCCAGTAGTATTGGTGCACTAGAAGGATGGATCATGGCACATGTGTCTAGATTATAGGGAGCTCAACAAGCTCACTATTAAAGATAAGTTTCCCATTCCTATCATTGATGAATTATTGGATGAATTGCATGGATCAATTTACTTCACCAAGTTGGATCTTCGTTCAGGATATCATCAAATCAGAATGAAGACTGAAGACATTCCGAAAACATCATTTAGAACTCATGAGGGTCACTATGAATTTTTGGTCATGCCTTTTGGCCTTACCAATGCACCTTCTACATTTCAAGGTTTGATGAATTCCATTTTCAAACCCTTAGAAAATTTGTGTTGGTATTTTTTGATGATATACTAATCTACAGCAAGTCTTGGAAGGATCATGTTGAACATGTTGACAGGGTGCTACAACTATTGGAGGAGAAACATATATATGAAAAAAGATCCAAATGTTTCTTTGGAGTACAAGAGGTGGAATATATGGGTCATATTGTATCTCATGAAAGAGTTAAGGTAGACCCTAGCAAAATTAAATCCATTAAGGAAAGTAAAATCCCCACATCCATAAAGCATCTACAAGGATTTCTTAGATTGACAGGGTATTATCGCAAGTTTGTTAAGAATTATGGGACAATAGCAGCACCTCTAACAACATTATTGTAGAAAGATGCATTTTCATGGATTCGAGAAGCAACAAAGGCCTTCGAACATCTTAAAGAGGCAATGTGCCAAGCACCGGTCTTAGCTACACCGGACTTCACAAAAACATTTATTGTGGAATGTGATGCTTCAGGAAATGGAATTGGTGTTGTTTTAATGCAAGATGAAAGACCCATTGCTTTTGAAAGTCGTCCAATCAAGGGAAAGTTTTTACACAAAGCTATTTATGAGAAGGAAATGTTGGAAATACTACATGCATTTAAGAAATGGTGACCCTACCTAATGGGAAGACACTTCAAGATAAAAACGCATCATGATAGCCTTAAATACTTTTTAGAACAAAGATTATCCTCTGAAGAACAACAAAAGTGGGTCACAAAGATGTTGGGTTATAACTTTGAAATCATCTACAAAAAAGGGAAGCAAAATGTGGTGGCAGATGCACTCTCAAGAAAGGATGAGGATGTGGAATCATTGTTGTGTGCCGTTTCTATTATCCAACCAGATTGGATAAATGAAGCAAGGGAGGAATGGAAGAATGATGAAGAAGTGTGGGCACTCATTCGAAAGTTACAACAAGATTCCAATACATCTGATACATTTAGCTGGAAAAATGGTTCATTACGGTATAAAGATCGTTTATGCCTTTGTAAGAATTCCCAACTCAAACAAAAGATTCTTATGGAATTGCACATTTCTCCCTTAGTAGGGCACTCAGGATTTTTGAAAACTTACCACAGGGTTAAGAAGGAATTTTTTTGGGATGGCCTTATATCAGGATATTCAAAAGTTTGTGGCAGAATGTTTGGTTTGCCAACAAAATAAATTTGAAACAATTAAGACCCCAAGTCTATTACAACCTTTATCCATTCCAAGCCAACGAGGTTTCAATGGATTTTATCACAGGTTTACCCAAGTCTGAGGGAAAGAGTGTCATCATGGTGGTAGTTGATAGACTTACCAAGTATGCACACTTTTGTGCATTATCACATCCATTTAAAGCCATTACAGTTTCTACTGCATTTATGGAAACAAATAAAAAGCTACATGGAAACCCAAAGATTATTGTAAGTGACAGAGATCCCATTTTCACTGGAAATTTTTGGACAGAATTTTTTTCTTGTCTCGGTACTCAGTTAGCTCATAGCTCATTTTATCATCCTCAATCTGATGGGAAAACTAAGATAGTAAACAAATGTTTGGAAGGATATCTTCGTTGCTTTGTATCTGATAAACAAACACAATGGGTCAAATGGTTGCCTCTAGCTGAATCGTGGTATAACACTTCCTTCCATACAGCAACAAAAATGACCCCACTTATGGAACTTTATGGATATCAGCCACCATCCATCACATCCTATTTAAGAGAAAATTCCAAGGTTCAAGTAGTGGAACATCACATCAAGCATCAACAACAAGTCCTCCAACTCTTAGAGGATAACCTCGTGTTGGCGCAGAATAGAATGAAACAACACGCAGATCAACATCGCAACGAGAGATTGGGTATTCCTGTGGCTACAACCATATAAACAAATGTCCCTCAAGCAAGCTAAGAAGGATAATAAATTATCACCAAGGTATTATGGTCCATACAAGGTGTTGCAAACAATTGGTACTATGGCATACAAATTGGAGCTTCCTGCAGCTTTTCGAGTGCACCCAGTTTTCCATGTTTCATGTTTAAAGAAGGTTATATGTGACAAGCTCCCAGTTCAAACAATATTGCCAGAAGTTGACGAGGAAGGAAAAATTATATTGGAACTGGAAGCAGTCATAGAAACAAGAACTCGACAGCTACGAAATCGATCAATTTTGGAGTATCTCATCAAGTGGAAGAACTTATCCATTAAATATTCCACATGGGAGGATGATAATTTTATACAGAAGCATCCATAACTGCTCAAGTGTTGAGGACAACACTTTTTTTGAAGGAGAGGGGCATGTTGGGTCCCTATAATACTAGTGATTACCCCATTACTATTGTTTTTGTATCCCTTATTAATATTGTTTCACCCCTATTGTCCCCATATTGTTATTATTGTGCCCCATAGAATCCCTCTATTGTTATTTTTGTGGCTTTCTATTATTATTGTTAGGTCGGCTGGGTTATATTGTGACTCCTTAGACTCCTATATATAGAAAGGAGGTTTTGTCATTTGAATCATTCATTTGTGTAATGTAAAGGAGGTTGCCCCCTCGAAGAGGCCGAATTCTAAGGCGTTGATCTATCTTTTCTATCCTTTTGTGAGTTGGTTTCATAACAAATAAACTTCCAAAGCACTCCTCTATCTAAGATGTTATGGGCACTGGTCTACAATCAACCTAGAGGTTGTCTCTAGGAAGCTTTACTATCCTTGGAAACAACCCTGCTCCAAGTGTTGGGAAAGGCCACATTATCTAAATTCTAGCATCATTGCTAGGGAAGGAATTGTAAAATACTTTTCCCTGGGTATGAACTTTTTTTACATTCCCTCTGTTAGGTGAGCAAGGGAAGTGTGGGTTGAATACCTCTCACCTTGGTGACTCCACTCTTTCAATTTGATTTTAAATGTCCTGGTGACTCCATTTTCTATATCTCTATTTGATCATCCTAGATTTCAAGCAGCCTCATACTCTCTTTGATGCTAAAGTAGCCGAAAATTTCCCTACCTTTGAAATCGAAATCACTCACCTAGGGAGGCTTTCAATTTGGCCCTTCCTGCAGTCTTGGCCAAAAATATTTCCCCGCTATATTTTTCTTCTATTACTGGTTATCCCAATCGTGTCCCTTCTTTTCATGAATGGAATACCTATTTTCCTAGATTCAGTGGAAACATAGATACAAGGTCGGACCAACACCTTAAGTATTTTCATGAATGCATGGAACAGTATGGTATTGTTTTTGAAGATGCACAAGTGAATTTTTTCATGTAATGTTTAGAAGACGACTTCAGAATTTGGTACAGAACAATACCTCATGGTAACATATCTTCCTTAAAGGTTTTTCATATGGCATTCAATCATTATTGCAAAATATTATATCCATCGAATGGTCTATTTGAAAATTGTTGTGCATATTCCAATGATGAAGATATTCCTGGGGTTAATGATCCTGCTGAAGATGTTTGTGGAGCTCCGCTCCAAGAAAACATATACTTGCATCAAAAAGCATCACCCAATGATCAAGAAAGAGAAGAAAGAGAAATCATAGAGCTACAAATAAACCCTCAGATATCTCATTTGGGCTAATCAAAGGTGCCTAAGACAATGTGTCTTTTAGGGCTTCAAATGAGTCGTGTGCCTCCTAGTCTCGGTGGAAAGGGATATCCTAATGAGGTAGGCACAAGAATCCATGTGCATAAGTGGTGTAGTTGGGAAAAAAGTGGTGTAAGGAGTTAGCCTTACCCTACAAGCTTTGGAGTTTCTTTAAAAATTTTGTACGTGAAATTTCCATAATGGCATGGACATTGAGAGGGTTGACTCTAATATCTTGCTAGGAATTAATGAATCCTAGTAGTCGTCCCGCATTAACACAAAAGACACAATGGAGATGGTTCAAGAATAGGTTATATTGTCGACATCATTGAAACATTGGGCAAAGGTCCTCCAAATGGTCATCGCGCTTTCTGGATCATATAGTAAGGTCATCCAAATAGGAGAGAATGAGATGAGCCATATCATGGAAGATATAATTCATGAATCATTGGAAGGTGGCCCCAACATTTTTAAGGCCAAAGGGAATCACTCGATAAGAAAATGTTCCCCATGGGGTTGTGAATGTTGTTTTATACTGATCGATGTGGCGAATCTAAATCTTATTATAACTAGAGAACTCATCCATGAACAATAGGGCCTCATGAGCTACACAATAATTGATAACTTGGTTAATGATAGGCTCTATTCATATCCTAAAAATCAATACAAACTCGTATGGTGCATTACTTTTTCATGATGTGTACAGAGTTAGAAACCCAAGACGTGTAAGTGATAAGATGATGAAACCAACTTTTTGGAGTTCCTCAATGTCTCACTTGATTTATTCCCTTAGAGAGGTGTAATTGACGCTGTTTTGTTCCTAATAGAGTGGGTGTTAAGCCAGGTGTCAATATGATGTTCCACAATGGCAGGACTGATACTTGGAATTTCAGAGTAATCCCATACAAATATATACCTATATTATTAGAACAAGGTAGTGTATGAGGCCACCTCATTCAAAGAGCATGCCTACCCCACTCAAATATCTTCAATTATACCAGGTTTTTTTGAAATATTGACCTTAATGATAGGTAAAATATTTTCCATGTTCCTTTCCTTGAATGCATCTGGTACTGGGATGGGATTCTTAAACCAATATACCTTTCCTAGAGGTAGGAATCTTTTGATTCTATAGTGAAAATATCAAGGCTAGTGAGTCATTAGGTACAAAAAAAAATTCAGGAAGAAAGTATGAGTGATGTTGCATAGTATACCATAGACATTCAATTTTTTTCTTGACCTCTAGAATATCTTCATTTGAATGAAAAAAAATCAACTAGCACTAAATTGGGTTGTGTTGGGCCTTGAGATTGGAGCTCAGGCTTAGGTGTGTTGGTCGACAAGAAAAAATATGATTTGGTGGTTGATGTCATAGAACTTAACAAATTTGGAAATGCGTAGATATAATGGGTTTGCACCGTCGGTGATGATACCACCTATGTGGTGGGTTTAGCAATATCAACACCAAAAAATGATGTGCAGACAACATGAATCATGGTTCCTACAGACGAGGAAATGAATCATATGTGATGCTATGTGTCATCATCATTAGGTGGTGGTAGAATTTCACTAATGGTGGGTGGTTGATGAGTGGGAGGAAGTTCTTGCAACTTGGGTGGTGTTTGAGGGGAAATATTTTCTTCATCTTTATGAGTTTGATGTTGAATCCTAAATTATTTGAATGTTTGTAACATATGACATGTCTCAGAACTATGAGAAGTAATGGTGCCAATACTGCACACAGGACTAGTGCTAACACTATAAATGGTGTGGGAATAAATATCGTCTATAGTGTGAGATGATGAGGCTTGATTGGTATCATGATATGGGGAAATCCTGAGTGTCAACAACCTCTGGATCTTAGTATCAGCATGAGGTGTGTTCCAAACGTGAGATTGTCTTAATGTTGCTTTGGCTGCTAGAAAACGTGGAAGGTACCGACTGTTTTTCATATGGTGTTATTGAGAGAAGATGTGACACTGATGGTGTAAATGTCTAACGCGGTTGGGTCACAGAGTATGGACAAACAAGAGAAATATGGTTGTAATCTTTCCCAATTCTCGACGTTAATTTACCAAGTGGTTGGGTCTATCTCATAGGGAACACGTGTGGGGTGATTTTAACAAAGTGGCCTAAGCTTTTGTTTTCTTCCTTTTAGATCCCAACCAATGCTGGTGATGGTTGATACATTGATTGGTGCCTAAATTTGGCTCAGGTGGGGTTTTTTCCTCGAATACGCACAAGATGGACCTAGATCCATTATTCCCCACTGGAATGTTGTTATCTGGGGATTGGCTATCTGGTTCAACTAGATCGGATTTCCCAGTGATGAATCGTCGCATGAATCCCATCATTTCACATAATCAAGAATGGTGGGGGCACCATCGAGTATGATGGTTTCCTAAACAAATGAGGCAGCTATGATGCTTACATATAGGTCTATTTTTTAGGTTGGGGTGTAGGTTAGGGTAATACCTCCTAAATGCTCATATCTCAGGACATTGGTTTATGAAATGGTCTAATTCATTACATAAAGTGCAAGTGGAGGTATGTTGGGCTGTCACTGGTTCTAGTTGTCTCCGAGCATGGTGGGAGATTGATGGACCAGAAGAGGGATATGAGCAAGAATATTCTTCGCTAATGACATAAAAAATGGTTTTATACCCATCATTATCTGGTAGTGATGGGGTCATGGTATTAGATTGGGTGAGTGCACCTAATACATCTCAATATCGAGGGATTTCAAGGAAATGATGAGCGTAATTCCTGGATTCTGCACATATGGTGCATGCATGGTTGGTGTGTAATGCCTTAGAATGCGCAGGTGTGCACTTTTCTCCAGCAAGGAGAGGAGGATTCACTGGTGCTTTTGGGCCATGCAAAAAAGCTTTTAGCTCATCTAACTCAGGGCACATATTGGTTGGGTTCCCAACTACTTCACACAAAACAGAGGGTGGAGGTGCCCTAACAAAGGCAACATTTGAAGCTTCTTCCTTCTTGCCTTTTTTCATATCCATGTGTTTCTTATCGTTGGGTGTTATCCTAAGGAGGTAGAGGAATGACGCCTATCGAGGTGATACCTGAGCTTGCTTACATGGCTTGAGGGGCAAAATATCATACTAGTACCTCTAGATCCATATTGGGTAATGAGAGTGCTACAGTGACTTGATGTGAGACAAAACCCGGTGAGGGGAATAAGAAGGGTATTTTGTAACAGCCTTGAAATAACAACACATAATTAATTAGATTAATCAAGTGATTTATAATCAACAAGCAATTTATCAACTAGTTAACATTAAATTACAAAAATATTAGTGAAGAGAGACAACTTACCTGTGGAACGCTAGTTGAACGCTAGTTGAATTCTGCTACCTGCAAAAAAGACTTTGGGACGACTCTCCACCAAACCATAGGCTCAATTGCACAAAATCTTGCTACAACTGGCCACCCCCGAGCCCTCAATCAACATACCACTGCCAGGGAATCCTTTGTCTCACAACACTATTCTCCCAAGAGAATGGATGATGGAATCATGGAATCATGGAATGCCTCTCATCTTCCTCACCATCTATTAAATAGAGAAAACATTGGAAGGGGAACCACATGCACACACTCCATGTGTCAACATACACTTTTACTGCTTTCTTGTTTCATTCTTTTGTTTTTACTTTTTGATAGCTTTACTGATTTTTACTATTTTTTTGTTTATTCTTATTTATATTTATTTAGAGCATGTAATTAATTTATTAATTTATTATTATTTATTATTTATTTACTATTACTAATTTTTTATTTTTTATTTATTATTTATTTAATGTTATATTCTATTATTTATTATTTATTTAATATTATATTATATTATTTATTATTATTTATTATTTTCATTATTTAATATTTATTATTAAGGGAAATTACATACTCCCCCACTTTAAGGAACTTCGTCCCGAAGTTAAGTTGAATTATTTATTATTTTTATTATTTATTATTTATTATTAAGGGACATTACATTTATTTTGTTATTTATTAATTCATGTAATAGCCCCAACACCCTCTGCTGAACTAGTATAACCAGCAGGCATCGAAAGTTTCACAACATCCAAGAAATCCCAAGGAATCTCTATCCTTTTTCCCACTTTTGGAATTAGGCATAAGCCTCCTTGGTCTGTATCCTAGTCCAAGGCTGGCCCCAAGGCTCGCACCTGACTCAAACCTCATCTGCCACCAAGGCCCCAAGGAAAGCATCTGGTACAATGCTCAATGTCTCCGATCATCGCGCAAGGTTGGCCCACTCCCTCCACAACTCACTAAGGCGCACAACCCTAGGCATCAAAGTCCTTACACCCCTACCAAACTTTGGCATCCTAATACAATACTATGCACCTTGCCTAGAACATCAGGCACTTGGCCTCTTCAAGATGGTCCCATAGCCCTTCAAGAGCTATACAAAAAAAAAAGGAACCACTGGCATATGTAGTGTTGATTGAGTTTGTCCCCAACCCATATGGTGTTACTTATTCTCCCTTGTCTGTATGGGCTCGCACGAGATCATCAAATAAACCAGCCCTCTTGGCCCATTTGTGGAGTCCTATGAATCATCACACCTCAACATGTAACCAATGCATTAGCCATACCATCATAGTATCATAGAGAATAATCCACATTCCAAGTCTTCTATGTCATCATGAGAACATTCATCATTGTTAATCGCAACATTATGAATAATAACGAACTGCGTGCTCATGCATGTCATAAATTTGTATGCAACTATCACATGCTTCACCTCATGAAATACCATCATAAGTTATAACATCAACATATTTGCATCAAAGACAAATCACGACTTCACATAATAAATGAACCACATGTCAATAAACCTCATATTATAGCATCATAATTCCTATGCCACATTATGCATATCATATCCATCATGAGTATTCAACATTAAATACCTATCATCATGTAGTAAATGAATATGCCAATATACCTTGACATAACATCATAATTCCTATGCATATCATCATCATCATAAGGATACATCATCACTATAAGAACCACATGTGCATCATTATCCTCCTACCATTATATCATGAAAATTCATGTAACATTATGCTCAACATCATAACAGTTAATTAAACTAAACTGAAATCATAGTGTATGATTTAGATGTATCATAAAGTTTAAAGAATAAAACATGATTTAGATGCTCCATAAAAGTATCTGTCTTAGCTAGGTAAGCACTCCTAATTAGTTCACCACATCTTAATCATCAAGGATTTGTTGTCATCATTAGAAGATCATATTCAAAGAGTTGTGTTCTTGCAATAATAGACCAGATAAATGCCAAGAAAATTGCTATCGCTAAAGGACAATGAGAACAACAATCCAACCCAAATAAATAGTGAATAATATGATCAGCATTCAAGGAATGTTATCTCTGTGTTTTTAGATTAGATTGAAACCATAAAATAATGACAATGTTTTAGAACAATATCTCATAATGCCAATAGTGTCCTTTCTCTTACTTAAAAATTTGAGATAAACAAAGAGATTTTAGTAAAACAAAACTTGGAAAATGGTAAATGAGATGTCAACTTAGATTCACCAATAATGTCTGAATGAAACAGGACCAAGCAGCAATTCTTTGGAGAATACAAATTAAAAGATATTGTCAGGCTACATCACTCAAACACATTTATAGCCAAGTTGTTGAATGACAAGATAACAAAAAAACTTCTTACAATGATGAATCAACCAATCACAATAATACTATATACCTTTAATTCTGTGACTTTTTGAGGATTTCACTTTGTCATATGGCAGTTAGAAACCAGTGAATCTTTTAATAGTATCCAATCACAACAAAGACTACTAACAGTGATTTGAAAATCTAGTTCAACCATAAACTAGACTTGGATAACAATAAAGACACGGCTATGCAACTCAACTATGAAATGCATGTAGATTTTTTATTGTGCAAGCATGGAATGTAGTTAGTGAGGAGATCCAAAGGTTTTCCGTAACAAAAATTGAACCACTTTAAGTCATGTTGCACTAGAGAACAAGGTTGCTAGGTGAGTTTTCAGCCTTCAAAGAGAAAGGATCCAAAAAGACTTTATTTATGCCTACAATTTTATTTTATTTTTTGCTAAAGGGGTAAACTCTGGGCCAGAAAAATTGTAATGAAAGCCTCTTTAGATTCTTTGCAATATTACTATTAAAAGAATCATAAGAATGCTCAGAAATCAATTTTACAATCTTTGCGGCTATCAATAGTGCTCAAAAATTTTAGGGAAAATTCCATCCAATGTGGATCGAATCATGTCAGTTTTTGTATTGTTCAATCATAAGAAATGAATGTTTAGGATGTGAAATTCAGTTGTTTACAATGTTCAGAAATGACCATCATTCAAGATACGTTTAACATCATAGCATGGTATCACAGGATTCTCAAGGCAAAATATACCGATCTTTTAGAGAATTATACGTTGACTGGTTGACACGAATATGCATTCAAAATTTGAGATAAATTCTCACATAGACAACTGAAAATAATAATTGGTGTGAGCTTATCAACATGATCTACAAAACCAAATTACTTTTAACAATGTACTAGATTGTAAGAGCTTTGCCACCAAAGTGTTTATGCCTAAGGAGATTTATAGTCGGAAGCTTAGCAATATTATAATCTCTTCTGTGCAACTAAATGGTCAAGATGTTCAACAATGATAAGATACAAATAATATGATGTATGCAACTCTATAATAATAGCTTGAAGTTGGGGTATATTTCAAGATCTATTTCCATAGATAGATTTTTTTTTTTGTAGATTGAACATATACAAATGATTCAATCCCACGAAGCAGCTTGCTAGCTTTCATTCTTCGTGCACATGCACTTTATATGTCATGGAATAATCCTTCTATCTGTATGATTATGCAAACCACATTCAGACTTGACCACATACAAATAAACCATATTTCTCAACTCACCCAAGCAGCAGAGTGCGAAAAATCTTTTCATACATCATTCTTTCAACATTCTTAAATCTAGGTTCCCAAATTGTAAAGAATAACTTTACTAGCGAACATTAGTTGTCCAATTTTGGTCCAGAAAACTCATGTGTTTATTTTCAGTTGTAAGTATGTAACATCCCCGAAATAACAACACATAATTAATTAGATTAATCAATCGATTTATAATCAACAAGCAATTTATCAACTAGTTAACATTAAATTACAAAAATATGAGTGAAGAGAGACAACTCACTTGTGGAATGCTAGTTGAATTCTGCTACTTGCAACAAAGTCTTGGGGACGACTCTCCACCCAACTGTAGGTTCAATTACACAAAATCTTGCTACAACTGGCCACCCCTGAGCCCTCAATCAACGTACTATTGCCAGGGAATCCTTTGTCTCACAACATTATTCTCCCAAGAGAATGGATGATGGAATCATTGAATGATGGAATGCCTCTCATCTTCCTCACCATCTATTAAATAGAGCAAACATTGGAAGGGGAACCACATGCACACACTCCATGTGTCAACATGCAACTTTACTGCTTTCTTGTTTTATTATTTTGTTTTTACTTTTTGATAGCTTTACTGATTTTTACTTTTTGATAGCTTTACTGATTTTTACTATTTTTTTTGTTTATTCTTATTTATATTTATTTAGAGCATGTAATTAATTTATTATGTTATTATTATTTATTATTTATTTACTATTACTATTTTTTATTTATTGTTTATTATTTATTTAATATTATATTATATTATTTATTATTTATTATTAAGGGACATTACATGTTTGGGTGATAGCATATGGTAAGAAAGCAGGGTCAAGAACAACATTGTTGTTGGTATCTAAAAGTGGTTCTTGATCTTCATGATTTAATATCCTAGGATATCCTCTATCATAGGTGGGTCTCCTAGGAATGTCCTAAGGAGTGTTGAAGGCTTAAATTAGCAAGGGTCGAATTCAGTGTAAGTGATGACCAATTTGGGAGAAGATCTGATGAAAGGTAGCACACCATCAGGTGTAGTTAATGTATTCTTCTCATAATATATGAGCGGTCAATTGCAATAATTTTCCCATCATGGAGGAACATCATTACCCTAAATACGAGATATGTTACTGTTGACATTTCATACATATAACTTCGCCCAGAAGGATATTCTAATCTAATTGTGTGTCCAATACTTCAATGTTTATGAGCATGGTTTTATCAAACATTTGTACTGGCATGCCTTGGTAAAGGCCTATGGGAATAGAAGGGCGCCCATCATATGCTCTGAGAGTGATGTCAGATAGTTTGGGTTCAGGAGATCCAATTTTTTTCCAAACTAATTTGGACATAATACATGTGGATGCCCCTTCATCAACTATGCAATAATGGATGGTGATATTTTGGACTAAGACCAAGATGTTGGCATTATGATACATGTGTTGTACTTGATGGAAACCCACTCGTAGAAGAACAACGCACTTATATATAACTAGATGAATCTACAGAAGAGATATCAGAGGTGACAGAATACATGGGATGAAGGACAGATCAAAGGAATCAGATGACAGTTCTCAGTACGACAAGTTAGATTTGCCATCAAGTCCAAAGGGGGAGATTGTTGGCATTATGATACGAGTGTTTTCCTTGATGGCAACTCACACAGATGACAGATCATAGTGCAGTAGGTTAGTAGCAAAGAGTTGATGATCAGACTACAAAGAATGAAGAAAGAAGAGTATATACGCAGGTTCACTATATACCAGGTCACGTACATATGCAGGTTATACACAGGTTCACTATGTACCAAGTCGCATATATATGCAGCTTCGCTATATACCAAGTAGGGTGTACACGCAAGTTATACACGCAGGTTCACTATATAAAAAGTCGCGTATACACGCGGGATTTCGGATCAAAAGTCGCGTATGCGTATGCACGCACTTTCATGTACGGAAAAGCGCGTACATGTGGGAAAGCTTATTTTTGGGTCCGTGGTATTTAGACCTATGGTTTTGGTCCTTGGTATTGCGTCCAAAGTGTTGAACCCAGGTATTGGGTCCCTAGTATTGGTTCTCAATGGTTTTGGACCATGGTATTGAGTAAGGCATAAGACTATAAAAGGAGAAGAAGATCATTAGGCAAAGGCACTGAGAAAGTCTTGAATATCTGATGAAGTATGAGATCTGGTATGCAGGTTATGGGTTCATGATGCTTTGCTTGATCTAAGGAGGAATCTCAGCGGTTGATGGAGAACAAGATCTAAGGATAAGATCGGGATCTAATGGCTTGGAATGAATCATCTTCATACGGTTTGATCATGTTTATTCTAGATCTATATACTGACACATGTAATGTTCTGATCTAGGTATAACTTAAGTTTGAAATAGCTACAACTCATGAATGAATATTTAAAGATGTATACACTGGTTTAATGTGATAAAAGCACATACATATGTAGGTTAGATACATCTAACTAGCGTATACCATATGATTTGTGATGTTTTAAGTTACAGGTGTTTCTGGTTGTTGATGAGTTCTGATGACTATATACTAGTGTCAGTATTTTGCATATTCAGATTTATTGATTATGTTTAGCTTGAGTGTTGGTGGATGAGATCTATAATGGATCAGGATCAGAATGACTTATCTTTATGTGATCTGATGAACTAGATCTGTTTGTTAACATACATATTATCCTTGTATATATAATGATCCGAGTATGTCTAAAGTTAGGAACTGCAGCGAAGTTATAAGTAAGTAATTAATGACATATATGCTGGTTCGCTTTGGTGAAGTTGCGTATACACGTTGGTTTGGCACTTCCAAGTAGCGTATGCACTTTGATGCATGATTTTTGATGGTACAGTTGGTTCTGAATATTGTTGCAGAGTTCAGTGGTCTGCTCTATGTTCTAGTGACTGCATTTTGTTGACAGGGTTTTTAGTGATTTAGTTTTGGTGATTCAGAGATTGATGATGCTAGTGTTGATTGATTGTGTGCTTCAATGATATTGATGGGTCCATTATGAAAATTGGATGAAACGTGGCCTTCAGATTATGGTGTGGTTCTTCAGGAGTATCCAGTCTGAAAATGTATGAAACATGGTACCTGGAGGAAGAAAGAGAAGGTTGTAGCCTTCTATAGGTCAAAACCTACGTACTAGTACTTCAGCTAGTACAAGAGCTAAAGGGGGTGGTAGCTCCCTTCCAGTAGCAGCTAGAAAATGAGTGAAGGTTGGAGCATTCAGTAGGCCGACACCTACGTACTAGTAAAAGGATCGGCTAGTACAAAAGCTAAAGGGGTAGCAGCTCCCTTCCAGGAGAAGCTGGAGAACAAGAGAAGGTTGTAGCCTTCTACAGGTAGAAGCCTGTGTACTGGTATAAGACTACACCAGTATAGAAATATTGTAAAAAGAATTTTCTTATTAAAAGAAGATAGAGACGACTTGCAGCAGGTGGTTTTCACCCACATTGGGTTTCCACCTTATATCATGGTGTTCATGTGTTCTTCTTGTGTGTGATGATATGTTCTATTTTACTACTCCTGTTTACTGTTCATATAGTTAATAATGTTCTAATGCACTCATTAAGGATCAACTAACTGAATCATAAGTTTACTGGATATACGCTTGTTGCATTAAACACAGTTGTGTATACACACAGTTTTCCTTAACTGAAGTAGCGTATATGAATCTGAATATGGAAATGAAAAAGTTATATTGATTTGATAATACTGATTCACCCCCCCCCCCTTCTCAGTATTATTTCCAACAATTGGTATCATAGCAGGTCCTTTGGTAGAAGCTTGATCGCTTGAAGGAGATCCATAGAAAAATGGGAAAGAAGCTTAAGAAGAAAGCACCTAAGAAGAAGAAGACATCTCAGAAGAACTATGACAGTGGGAGAATCGATTGGGGAATATGTGGAAGAAGCACTTCAGATTCAGAATCACTTCAGAATGAAGATGAACAAGCAAAAAAACTAGCAGGTATGAATTTGTTATACTCTGGTGATACATTTATCCATCCATTTGAAGATGATGAAAGTGATAGCGAAACAACTGAATTTTCTCTTATGGGTGAGCAAGAAAGATATCAAATAGAGGCAGAATTTAAAAGGCTTACAGACAAAATTAGAGATCAACAAGATCTATTGAACAAAAGGGAATGTGCCTTCAAAGAAGAAGCTACCAAACTAAAAGCTCAACTAGAGGGAGGAAACAAGGTAAGGAACTTATTCAAGGACAAGGAATATCAATGTCAAAAGTTGCAGGATGAAGTGACATCATTAAGAAATGAAGTCAATGAAAGGAGCACAACAATCAAGAAACTCAGAGATAGATCCAGTTACTATGAAAGTCTTGAAGCTACGATCCTCTCGCTAAAAGAAGATCTTGAAGAATCAAATAAGAAAAATAAAGAACTACTCCAAGCTCTTGAAAAACAAGAAAACAAAGTTCTTGAACTAAGACATCAGTTGGAAGAAGGAAGAAAAGCTGAAGAAAACATGAAGAAGCAGTATCATGAAAAGGAGGAGCAACATCAGATTGAGGTAAATATTCTAAAAGATAACTTAGAAGAAAAGGATAAGCTCTTACAATTTCAAGATAGTACTAAGATCTTGGATGATATTATTAGTAGTCAAAGGTCTCCAGATATCAAAACTGGCCTTGGTTTTCATGAATTTTTTGAAGGTGAATCTAGTTCACAAAATAAGACAAGGAACTCTAAAGCACAATCTGAAATACTCAACAAGGAGATGAGAGGTCAATCCCATCAACAACCAAGGAAAGAAAATCTTTTACTCCTCTAATGAATAATGTTGAATGTTATGTATGTCATAATATTGGACATGTTGCAGCCAGATGCAGAAGTAGAATGGTTCAAGACCATCACACAGAAAGATCATCACGTTCCAGGTACTTTAAGGGATATTGTTTTTCTTGAAATATGTTTGGTCACAAAGCTGTTGATTGCTACATAAGGAATATGAAACATGTAAGATGTTATGCATGTAACAAGCTGGGACATATAGCAAAGGAATGCAGGAACAAAGTACGGGCACCATACCAAAAGGAGAAAACATCATCACACTTGAAGATATGGAAGAAGAAGGAAGTACAGTCAGAAAGATGTGGCACAGCACAATGTACAGACATAACAGACTCAGAGGAAGCTGAAAGTGTAAAACTTCAATGTTCTCAATCTCATACGCAAGTTTCACAAAGAGAAGTCGCGTATATATGCGAGTTAGACAGTGAAAAGTCACGTATGTGTCAGTTTGAGAAAAGCAGTGGGACATGCTTAGGAAAAAGGGTCTGATATGATTCAGTCCATTACTTTCTTTGTTTGATAATGGTTACAATCTGTTGATGATGTGTGGAAATGTCTTGATACTTGTAAGATTTTTATAAGTGTTTTGATCCTAACTTGTTGATGATGATACCTTGATACTTCTTGCTGATATATGCATGATCAGATCTGACAGTAAACAAGATGGCACAGGTTCAGAGGGAGCATATACTTTTAATAATGCATTTTTGGCATTATGGTTAGTAGTCCTTGGTAATGATGCTTATATATCTTGCCATGATATGGTTATGAGTTGTCCATTTCATATGATTCTTGGGGTTACATAGTTGGTGTTCGGATCAGATTTGTGGTTGATTCTTTGATGATGCATATATGGTGCTTACATGGTGATCTTCATAAGGTTAAGGAGAAGTACAAAGCTTGAACAACTTCATTACTCACTCATATGATGTTGTCGTCAGATGCATAAAGATCATATAATACAGTTATGATGCAGGATTCCTATAGTTGTTTAGATTTCCGTTAGCATTTGGTTATGTGATTTTGCCGAAGATTATCTAAACAATGTTATGGATCACAGAAGTCTAAATTTCTTAATAATTCCTATAGTTCTTGGCACTCATGTGGATGAGGATTGTTGCTATTGATGATATCAAGAAGTCTTGACAAAATATCTTGAGCTCGAGATACATAGTGCTATATACAGTATGCTGGATACATGGATGATTACTCAAAGTTGCATTGTTGGAGACATGATGAGGATGAGTTCTTACCTATATGATGATAGGTTGATATGTTGATTGATGCAGATGAGAGATGTTCCTGAGTAATGATACAGAATGGTATATAAGATCATGCAAATCTTGATGATGATGAGATGACTATCGTGTTTTTCACATATAATATAACGTGAATGATTTTATTGTCATATGTAGAATTCATTCATGGAAGGCTATGATAATGTTCAAGAGGATGAGTTGATATCTATATGCATACATACCTTGATTACGAGTTGATGACTTCTACACTAATGGACATATACAGGTTGCTAATCTGGATGCTGTTGACAGATGCTTATGGAGAAGATCATACATTGTGTATGATAGTTACTGATGACTATCATGGTCTTATTTAGATGTTTGGTCTCTGTTATAAATGTCATGTAAATGTCACATCAAGACTCTTGATGTAATAGTTTGTCTCTATCTATTGTAGTCATTTGATGAATCCCTTTTGGTCATATGTTGTAATTTGTACCCCCACTATGCATGGGAAGGATGATGTAATATTTTAGTCATGTATAAACAATTGGTATCTGGTGTATCCCCACTTGGTTGGGTGGATGAGTCAATATTGGTATATCCCCACTTAGTTGGGAGATGAATGTATATATGAGTCTTTGGTGATAGGAAGGTCATTTATGATAGAGTCATGTTCTTCTTGTAGAACATCTTTTTGCAGACCTTGCTCACAGTCAGGGGGAGCATGAACAGCAACTTCAGCAGAGCAAAGATTTCAGCATGTACTCATAGGAAGCATGGAGAGATTGGTACACCTTGGCATATACAAAGGGGAGCTCATTCAGAGATTTTAGCAGGTACTCAGGGGGAGTATGGACAGTGGAATGTTTATCAAGGAAAGAGAATATCTTGGTCTGCCCTTTGCCCTTGATGTCAAAGGGGGAGAGTGATTTGGTGTTGTTGCCATCAAGTCCAAAGGGGGAGATTGTTGGGATTATGATGCATGTGTTGTACTTGATGGCAACCCACTCGTAGAAGAACAACTCACTTATATATAACTAGATGAATCTATAGAAGAGATATCAAAGGTGACAAAATACATGGGATGCAGGATAGCTCAAAGGAATCAGATGACAGTTCTCAGTATGACAAGTTAGCTTTGCCATCAAGTCCAAAGGGGGAGATTGTTGGCATTATGACACTCATTCAGGGGGAGTATGGACAGCGGAATGTTTATCAAGGAAAGAGAATATCTTGGTCCACCCTTTGCCCTTGATGTCAAAGGGGGAGAGTGATTTGGTGTTGTTGCCATCAAGTCCAAAGGGGGAGATTGTTGGAATTATGATGCATGTGTTGTACTTGATGGAAACCCACTCATAGAAGAAAAACTCACTTATATATAACTAGATGAATCTACAGAAGAGATATCAGAGGTGAAAGAATACATGGGATGCAGGACAGTTCAAAGGAATCAAATGACAGTTCTCAGTACGACAAGTTAGCTTTGCCATCAAGTCCAAAGGGGGAGATTTTTGGCATTATGATACGAGTGTTGTCCTTGATGGCAACTCACACAGATGACAGATCATAGTGCAGTAGGTCAGTAGCAAAGAGCTGATGATCAGACTACAAAGAATGAAGAAAGAAGAGTATATATGCAGGTTCACTATATACCAAGTCGCGTACATATGCAGGTTATACGCAGGTTGACTATGTACCAAGTCGCATATATACGCAACTTCGCTATATACCAAGTAGGGTATACATGAAGGTTATACATGCAGGTTCACTATATACAAAGGCACGTATACACGCGGGATTTCGGATCAAAAGTCGCGTATGCCTATGCACGCACTTTCATGAACGGAAAAGCGCGTACATGTGGGAAAGCTTATTTTTGGGTCCGTGGTATTTAGACCTATGGTTTTGGTCCTTGGTATTGTGTCCAAAGTGTTGAACCCAGGTATTGGGTCCCTAGTATTGGTTCTCAATGGTTTTGGACCATGGTATTTAGTAAGGCCTAAGACTATAAAAGGAGAAGAAGATCATTAGGCAAAGGCACTGAGAAAGTCTTGAATATCTGATGAAGTATGAGATCAGGTATGCAAGTTATGGGTTCATGATGCTTTGATCATGTTTACGATTTGATCATGTTTATTCTAGATCTGTATACTAACGCATGTAATGTTCTGAACTGGGTATAACTTAAGTTTGAAATAGCTACAACTTATGAATGAATATTTACATATGTATACACTGGTTTAATGTGATAAAAGCGCGTACATATGCAGGTTAGATAAATCTAAGTAACATATACCATATTAGCTGTGATATTTGAAGTTTCAGGTGTTTCTGGTTGTTGATGAGTTCTGATGACTATTTACTGGTGTCAGTATTCTGCATATTCAGATTGATTGATTATGTTTAGCTTCAGTGTTTGTGGATGAGATCTATAATGGATCAGGATCAGAATGACTTATCTTTATGTGATCTGATGAACTAGATCTGGTTGTTAACATACATATTATCCTTGTATATGTAATTATTTGAGTATGTTTGAAGTCAGGAAGTGTAGCGAAGTTATAAGTAAGTAATTAATGACATATACGCTGATTCACTTTGGTGAAGTTGCGTATACACCCTGGTTCGGCACTTCCAAGTAGCATATGCACTTTGATGCATGATTTTTGATGATATAGCTGGTTCTGAATATTGTTGCAGAGTTCAGTGGTCTGCGCTATGTTCTAGTGACTGCATTTTGTTGACAGGGTTTTCAGTGATTCAGTATTGGGTGATTCAGAGATTGATGATGCTAGTGTTGATTGATTGTGTGCTTCAATGATATTGATGGGTCCAGTATGAAAATTGGATGAAACGTGGCCTTCAGATTATGGTATGGTGCTTCAGGAGTATACAGTCTGAAAATGTATGAAACGTGGTACCTGGAGGAAGAAAGAGAAGGTTGTAGCCTTCTTTAGGTCAGCACCTACGTACTAGTACTTCAGCTAGTACAAGAGCTAAAGGGGATGGTAGCTCCCTTCTAGTAGCAGCTGGAAAACGAGTGAAGGTTGGAGAATTCAGTAGGTCGGCACCTACGTACTAGTAAAAGGATCGGCTAGTACAAAAGCTAAGGGGGTAGCAGCTCCCTTCCAGGAAAAGCTGGAGAATGAGAGAAGGTTGTAGCCTTCTACAGGTAGAATCCTATGTACTGGTATAAGATTGCACCAGTAAAGAAATATTGTAAAAATAAGTTTCTTATTAAAAGAAGATAGAGACGACTTGCAGCAGGTGGTTTTCACCCACATTAGGTTTCCACCTTATATCATGGTGTTCATGTGTGCTTCTTATGTGTGATGACCTGTTCTGTTTTACTACTCCTGTTTACTGTTCACTCAGGGCGCGGGGATGGTTCACCGTCACCCCCTCCATGTTCTTCCCTACTGGTTATCTCTAATCCGGCTATCAAAACTGGTTTTGAGTCATCTGAGCAGGTGATTGATGGTTTGGCTCTAGTCGCAGCTGATAAATCTGTTCATGAGCCATCCGATCAGCTGAGTGATGACTTGGCTCCCGTCGTTGGATCTGCCTCTCAGTTGTCTGATCAGCAGATTGGTGACTTGGCTCCGCTCGTTAATACAGCCCGCCCAGGTGATAGCGCAGTCCTCCCCCTTTCTCATTTCAACTCGTTTCGTTTTGATTCTCATTATAATTATAATTATAAATATAATAAGGGGAGTGATTATAATTATAAAGATACGAATTGTAATAAAAACATCAACGGTTATAACAATGACTTTAAGTTTGATGATCATGATATTAACGATTATAAAAATGATAATGGGAATGACTATAGGAATTTTAATAAAAACATCAACCGGTTTGATAATGACTTTAAGCATGATAATAATTATAATAACGATTTTATCAATTATAATATTAGTAATAATGATATTTATATTAACAATAATAATAATAACTATAACTATAATAATAATAATTATTATTATAATAATAACAATATTAATAATATTAATAATTACTATTATAATAATGATATTAAAAACAATAATAATAATAGTAATAATTATATTAATAATGAGTTGGATGGTTCTACTGATGGTAACTTTAGGGGTAGAATAAATTGTAATATAAATAATAAGGTTATTAATTTGTCCAGATTTTCTTTTCCCCTTGCTGTGTTTAATGTTTTAAGTAAGGGGTTAAATTTTGCCTTAGCCCCTAAGAAGATTCTTGTGGAGGATATTATTTGTGACATAGAGTTCGGGATTAAGGGTTTACCTGATAATATTAAAAACACTATCAGGCAAGATTGTGCAGTAATCTTGAGGAAGGCAAAGCCCCCTAAGAGCAACCTTAGCAAGGAGGAATTGGTAGCTCTTAGATCCTTAAACTAGAACAATGATATCGTTGTTCTGAAAGCCGACAAAGGTGGGGCTGCTGTCATTCTCAACAAATTCGATTACCACAGTAATATGTTGGATCATCTTTATAACAGTGGAAGCTATAAAAAGCTTCCCAAAAACCCTTTAAAGAATATTTCTAAGAATGTGGTGCTTGCCATTAAATCTTGTAAATCTTTGTGTGACTTGCACCATAAACTCATTGAGAGCAGTTCCATAACTCCTAGGATTTATGGACTTCCTAACATCCACAAAGAAGGAGCTCCCCTTAGGCCCATTGTCAACACCATTGGTGGGCCTACCTATCTTCTTGCTAAGTTCCTTGCCTTCAAGCTTAAGCCCCTAGTTGGCCGTACAGAGTCCTTCGTCAAAGACTTTGCTTCCTTTATTAAGGAGCTCGAGGACGTTAAGCTTGACCCCGAGGAGATCCTTGTTAGTTTTGATGTTGTTTCCCTGTACACCTACATACCTATAAATGAGGCTATGGAGGTGGTCAACCGCCTGACTGATCCTAATACTGCTCGATTAGTGGAGATCTTCCTAACCTCCACCTTCTTTAGTTTTGAAGGAGAGTTCTTTGAGCAAACCTGTGGTGTCGCCATGGGCTCCCCGTTTCCCCTATGGTTGCTAATCTTTTTATGAAATATTTTGAATCCAAGGCCCTTAGCTCAGCACGCTTCCTGCCAAAGATTTGGAAGAGATATGTAGATGACACTAATGTCATTTGGTCTCATGGCCAAGAGGAATTGGATCTCTTCTTTGATCATCTCAATTGTCAATCGTCAGCCATTAAGTTCACCAAAGAACAGGAAGTCAATGGTTGCCTCCCATTCCTTGATATTCTTATTTCTAAGAATAGTGATGGTTCCCTCTCCCACCAAGTGTTTCGAAAGAAAACACATACGAAGCAGTATCTTCATGCCAATTCCCACCATTTCCCGGCCCAGAAGTTGTGTGTTCTTAACACCCTAGCTACTCGGGCCCTTAGGATCTCTGATGAAAAAAGCTTTGAGAAAGAGAAATCCCACCTCCTTAATGTTTTCGTTGAGAATGGTTACAGCAAGTACCTGGGTCGGAAAGCTTTCCTCAAAGCTACCAAAAATTCATTGGCTAAAAGAGAACCAAAAGAGAGGGTCCCAGGTGTCCATCTTCCTTATGTACAGGGGACCATGGATAAGATTGCTAGGATTCTTAAGAGGCATAATGTCGCCTCGACCTTTAGACCCCTCAACCCCATCCGTAAATCCCTCAGATCTGTGAAGGATCCTATCAACCCTAAGGACATGAAAGGGGTTTATATTATTCCTTGTTCCTGTGGGGCACCCTATATTGGTGAGACTGGTCGCTCCATTAGTCAAAGGATTAGTGAGCATGCAGCTGACCTCAGGCATAGGAGAACCAAGTCTTCCGCTTTAGCTGAGCATGTAGAGAGTACCAATCATCATGTCTGCATATAGGAGGCGAGTGTTATCACTAGGGTTTCGCAATTCCATCACCGAAAATTTAGGGAAACCCTTGAAATTGATAAAAGAGCGAACAATCTCAATAGAGAGGACGGATGGAAGATAAGCAGCTGCTGGATCCCAGCCCTCTCTTCCTAATTGAAGGATTATGATTTTTATTAGTTAACTTATTTAACTTGATAATCTTTTCTTGTTACGTATTATTATTATTATTATTATTATTATTATTATTATTATTATTATTGATTTATTTATTTATTTATTTATTTATTTTATTTATTTATTTATTTATCTATTTTTTTTTATTATTCTTTTTTTTTCTTTTTTTCTTTTTCTTTTTTTTTATTATGGTTATTTGTTAGGTTCCAATTAGTTAAATAATTTATTTTTATTTTATTTTATTTTTTATTTATTTATTTGTTTTAGTACCTTTTATAACCAGCTTCTTTAATTTACATACATTAATATTTATTTATGTATTTTTATTTTTATTTTTTATTACCTCATTCCAATTATTTTTATTTTTTAAGCTACCTTGTTCCTATATTTTTATTAATTCTAACTAACTTTTATTAACAACCTATTATTATAATCTTTATAATTATTAATTATTAAATAAATAAATGAATTAGTTTTTTAACTAACCATTAACACCAATTAAAATTATTTTATTTATTAAAAATTGAATAATAATAATAATAATAATAATAATAATAAATAAATAAATAAATAATAGTAATAATAATATTAATAATTTGACCCTGGTCCCAAGGTCAAAATTAGCCGTTGGTCAAATTAGCCGTTGGAGACTCTGCTCAGACTATTTAACATGCTAAGCTGGATTTGTTTCTTCAACTTGTCCTGACGATGAACCACACTAGTTGGTTCGAAACACGTCGACAAATGATATTCTATGTGATTTACGTTGAAGAATCTCTCATAAATTGATATGGATCACAGAAGCCTCAATTCGACAATGGTTAATAATGTTCTGATGCACTCATTAAGGATCAACTAACTGAATCATAATTTTACTGGATATACGCTTGTCGCATTAAACACAGTTGCGTATACACGCAGTTTGCCTTAACTGAAGTAGCGTATATGAATCTCAATATGGAAATGAAAAATTTATATTGATTTGATAATATTGTTTCACCCTCCCCCCCTCTCAGTATTATTTCCAACATAGGATTTGAAAAGAAACTGCCGATGGTAGATGTGGGGTGGCTTTATCCAAGTCAAAGACCATTAAATGAGAATTATCAAGATCTTTTTCTCCTAATGTGGAAAGTAAGGCTTTCCATTGGGTTGGGCATGATTGCAAAACTTCCAATGCTGACATAGTTGAAGGAGTTTAGGCTAAGTCATCCACTATGCTGTAGTTGTAAGCAACCTTTGAGTTATGTACCGCTCGTTGTAAAGGACCTCTAACCATCCTTTTGATGGGCTCAATGGCATGTCGGGGGATTGTTAAAATTATTGTAGGTTTTGCAGTAGTCGAGGTGGAAGGATTGGTTTTTGGTGGAGTTTCTGTAGAAATTTCACACCTATAGATCAAACTAATATATGCAATGTACTAAAGTATAATACTTGATCTAGTTCTACCAGACATTAAGTGGAAGCATAGTCGATTTCATGAGCAACATCAAGCATAAACACATATAACTGATCAAGAGAAATAATCAACCATAACACAAGATATATCACTAGGGAAAGCACCAGCATAAAACCCCTATCTGTATTATCAATCAAATGGAAATCCTCTTCTGTTTATAAAAAGAATTAGCTCAAGAGCTATCATGTACTCTCTGCAATCAAAAGATGAAGATCATAGACTACCTAGGCCTCAATATATAGGCCATAAGTCCTCCAATATCCTATATCACGTATTTCTCTTGGAAATAAATCCTTCTCCATGAAAGGAATACTTACTAGAAATATCTAAGCATCTAATAGTACATTTCCCCTCATTTGATCTCAACTAGGTCTCTGTTTGAACTAACATGCATCAACTATCCATGAGGGAATGCTCAGTTATCTAAAATAATAGTTGTCACATGCATGCAAGCATTAACAAACTATATCTCATTAATTTAACAACTTGTTAAATTAATCTAACTGGACTTGACTAAGTAAAACTAAGTCAATTGATCCTCTCATTATAGAACTCATATTTGATTCCTCAATCAGTGGAGAAAATCAAGGATAAATTCCTCAATCAATGGGACAATTAATTGCAAGTTCTCACAAAGACTTCAAGTTTAATTTTCCATAATTAATTAACTCATGGAGATTAATTAATTAATATTTTAAAATGCTATTAAGACCAAATTCGTTTTTACTTCCTATAGTTAGACCAGGGACTGCTAAAAATAGGAAGGGACCCAAAAATGCTATTTTTAGAAGATTCTATTTTTAGCAGTTTCACCTCTCATCCAAGGTAGCCAAAAAGCTCATTGGCCAAACTGCTATTTTTAGAAGTGCTATTTTTAGGAGTTCTATTTTTAGCACATTCTAAATTTAGCATTTCTTGTTACACACTTTTCAACACTCCCTCTTAACAAGAAAGGGATTATTAATAACCCCGATCTTGTCTCTATGGAACTCAAACTTGCCCTTTGACAATGCCTTTGTCAAAATATTTGCATCGTGTTCCTCAGTCAAAATGTATACCAACATCATGATCCTCTTGACCACACAATCCTATAGATGATGATAGAGGATATCTATATGCTTGGACCTGTCATGAAAGAGTTTAATGCAACTCTGATTATCACAATATATCACGGTAGGATCCATCATCTAACCAAACAATCCCACTAGAATCTTCCGCATCCAGATGGCCTCACATGCAGCCTGACTAGCAGCCATGTATTTAGCCTCTGCTGAGCTAAGTGCAATTGATCTCTGTTTCCTACTATACCAAGAAACTGCAGTTGACCCAAGGTTGAAGATTCCTCCAAAAGTGCTCTTCATGTCTGATAGACTACCAGCCCAATCTGCATCTGTGAAGCCTTAGAGCTTCATTCCCTCTATCCACCTGTACCATAATCCATACTGTGTAGTGCCTCTGAGATATCTCAGCGCATGCTTTGTCGCCTTCCAAAATAACTTGGTTGGCTAAACCATAGCTTAACTCAGCTAGTTCATCGCAAAGCACAAATCTGGTCGTGCGTTCACTAGATACATAAGTGAACCCACAAGCTGTCGATAAATAGTAGCAGCTACTACCTCACCTGAAGTAGCATCCTCCTTCCTCTAGTTCCCTGCTAGAGGAGTCTCCATGGGCTTGCACATCTCCATGTGGAAGCACCTGAGTATCTCATTGGCATACTTGCCTTGAGACACAAATACTTCCCCATCTCTCTGCCACACCTCCATGCCTAGAAAGTAGTGCATGAGGCCCATGTCCTTCATCTCAAACTCTCTTGCAAGGTCCTCCTTGCAAGACTTGATCAACTGATCATCACCTATCAAAATCAGATCAACAACATAAAGTATAATAATCAATAGCTTACCTTCTACCATGATGTCGCAGAGGTTTGCATCCGCTTCACTCTTGGTGAATCCCAACCCGGTGAAATAGCTGTCAATCCTAGTATACCAAGCACAGGGTGCTTTCTTCAGCCCATACAATGCTCACTTGAACCAACACACATGCAACTCACAATCGAAGGTCTCAAATCCCTCAAGATGGTCTATGTATACCTCTTCCTTAGTCTCCCCATTGAGGAAAGTTGTCTTCATATCCATCTGATGTCTCTTCCAACCCATCTATGCTGATAGTGCTATAATCGATCTAATCGATGAATACCTTGCAACATGAGAAAAGGTCTCATCATAGTCAATCCCCTCCACCTGTGAGAAACCACGAGCAACAAACCTTGCCTTGTGTCTCTCAATACTGCCATCAGTTGCATGCTTTACCTTGTAAAGCCATCAGGAAGTAACCACTGACTTGTCCCCCAGTATAGGGACAACATCCCACACACTGTTCTACATGATAGAATCATACTCCTCTACCATTGCATCCACCCAAACTGATTGTTGCACTGCATCCTCAAAAGAAGAAGGCTCAGTTGCTACACACTCCCCAAATAGGGCCATGTAGCTAGCGTACCTATCGGGAGATCTCCTTTGTCTACGCTGAGAGGAGGGCTGCCCCACATTCTCTCTCGCATCCTGCATCAATCTGTCAGCTTCCCATGAGTGTTTCCGCCCATCTCTGGAGCACTCTCCAGCAGTGGTGATCTCCACTACAGGAATCTCTACATGTGGCTAATCCACATCATCAGGAGGCTCCTCCTCCTTAGGAATTAATAGTTCCTCATCATCATCATGCAACTTGAGCTCCCTCTCAAGTGACACTCGCATAGCTCACTGCTCATCAAACTTCAGTTCCCTGCACACTATGGTTCTCTGACTGGTAGGCAGAAACACACGATAGTTGTGAGGTGTATCCGTGTACCCCACAAGTATTTCCAACTCAGTTGTTGGGTCTAGCTTCTTCCGAGCATATTTGGTCACATGACATAAGACTGGTGATCCAAAGATGCGGAAGTGACTCACATCTGGTTGCTTCCTCGAAAAAGCCTCTATAGGTGTCTTCATCCCCAACATGAGATGAGGACTTTTGTTATGAAGATATATTAATTTATTGCATGCCTTAGCCCACAGATGAAGTGGTAGGCCTTGGTCATGCAACATCGCTCGAGTTGCTCCCACAATAGACCTGTTCTTCCTTTCGGCAACCTCATTATGTTATGGGTTATGAGGTTTCGTGAGTTCCCGTTTAATTCCTTCGGAAGCACAAAAGTCCTTAAACTGTTGGGAAACATACTCTCCACCATTATCAGTCCGCAAGGCCTTTATTTTCATCCCTGATTCTTTCTCTGCCAAAGCTTTGAACTCAAAAAACTTCAAGAAGGTTTGATCCTTCTTTTTCATGAAGTAGATCCAACATCTACGAGAAAAATCATCAACAAAAATAACATAGTACCTATGCTTTGTCATGGAGGATGTAGATAAGGGCCCACATACATCTGAATGAACTTTCTCCAGAACTGCTCCTGCTCTACTATCCCGATCATGAAAGGAAGCTTTTGCATACTTACCCAAAGTGCAACCTTTACATGTGCTCATTTTCTCTAGCTTGCACTTGGGTAATCCGATAGAAATTTTTTGTGTGATCTTCAAGGCCCCATGATGCAAGTGGCCCAATCTCCTATGCCATAACTCGCCAATATCTTGGCCATGCACCACCTCTGCTTTGGAACTCAATGTAGCATAGTCTTCTACCTATAACTTATAGAGATTCTTAATTCAAATCCCTATCTGTTTAGTCTGTCCAGTGCCGATATGCCTTAGGAAAACCTTTCCTAAACTAAAGACTACATCATAGCCTTTATCCTCAAGCATAGCAATAAACACAAGATTCTTTTTCAGCCCTGGTACATACATAACACTAGAAAGAGTGAGGGGAGAACCATGCTCCCTCTGAAACACAACCTTACCTTCACTTGAGACACGGTACTTTTTGTCATCGCCCATCTCGATCCGTATCTGGAGATCCTTCTCCTCCAAAGTGCTGAAAAAATTTTTGTCACCTGACATGTGGAAAGAGGCTCCACTGTCCAAGTACCAAACACATCCCATGCTGGATGAAACCATGCATGCAATAAGTGAGAAATCCATCTCAAACTGTGAAGCTAGTGCATCACCATCAGATCCCTGGAGGAAACTTTCTTGTACTTCTTCTTTGGGCAATTAGTAGCATAATGGCCCAACTCATGACAATGAAAGCATCTCACCCTCGACTTGTCAAAATTCTTCCCTCCTTGAGAATACTTGGATTGGGATGCCTTCCCTTTCCCTTTCTTAGCTTTAGATGCTAAAGCCAAGTTCTCTTCATCATCATTTTTTGATGAAGAAGCTCCATCCCTGGTGCTCCCTCTGATCTCCTCTTGCATCAAATCCGACCATAGTCATTTTCAATTTGGTAGTTTGTCCTTTCCATTCACTGAGCCCTAGTATCTATGCCAACTCTTAGGAAGGCCAAGGAGTGTTAGACTCACCATATCATCATCAGCAGTCATGACCCCTACACTTGCAAGCTCATCCCTGCATGTGGTGAGATTTTTCAGGAACATAGAGATAGTTTCACCCTTTTCACACTTGATCTTGTGAAGTTTGTCCTTCAGTGCCAGCATCCTCTGATCACTACTATTCTGATATAAATCTTTCAGTGTTTTCCACATTGCATATGGAGTCTCCTTCCCATGGAGGCTTGAAATTATGTGATCTCAAACTCCCTCCAGGATGATTCTCCTAGCTCTATCCACACACTTCTTTAGTTCTGCTAGTTGAGTAGCATCAGTAGTAGGGAATTCATGATCAATGAAGTCCTTAAGGTCGTTATGTTCCAATACTGCCTCCATACAATCCTTCCAAGCTATGTAGTTTGAGTTGCCATCTATGGCATACTCAAGCCTCAAACCATAGAAAGCCATCGGTGAAATATATGTGATAAGAACTTGAGATCGATATCCCAAATAATAAACTTCAAATTTCTTTTGCCTGTATACTATTTTTCCTTGATCACCTATGCTCCAATACCATGTAGAAATTTCAAACCTGTAGATAAAACTGATATATGCAATGTACTAAAGCATAATACTTGATGTAGTTCTACAAAACATTAAGCAGAAGCATAATCGATTTCATGAGCAACATCAAGCATAAACACATATAACTGATCAAGAAAAATAATCAACCATAACACAAGATATATCATTGGGGAAAGCACCAGCATAAAATCCCTATATGTATTATCAATCAAGCGGAAATCCTCTTTTGTTTACAAAAATAATTAGCTCAAGAGTTATCATGTACTCTCTGCAATCAAAAGATGAAGATCATAGACTACCTAGGCCTCAATATATAGGCCAAAAGTCCTCCAATCTCCTATATCACGTATTTCTCTTGGAAATAAATCCTTCTCCATGCAAGGAATACTTACTAGAAATATCCAAGCATATGATATTACATTGTCCCTCATTTGATCTCAACTAGGTCTCTATTTGAACTGACATGCATCAGTGATCCATGAGGGAATGCTCAGTTATCTGAAATAGTAGTTGTCACATGCATGCAAGCATTAATAAACTATATCTCATTAATTTAACAACTTGTAAAATTAATCTAACTAGACCTGACTAAGTAAAACTAAATCAATTGATCCTCTCATTATAGAACTCATACTTGATTCCTCAATCAGTGGAGAAAATCAAGGATAAATTCCTCAATCGGTGGAACAACTAATTGCATGTTCTCACAAAGACTTCAAGTTTAATTTTCCATAATTAATTAACTCATGGAGATTAATTAATTAATATTTTAAAATGATGTTAAGACCAAATTCGTTTTTACTTCCTATAGTTAGACCAGAGACTGCTAAAAATAGGAAGGGACCCAGAAATGCTATTTTTAGAAGATTCTATTTTTAGCAGTTTCACCTCTCACCCAAGGTGGCCAAAATGCTCATTGGCCAAACTACTATTTTTAGAAGTGATATTTTTAGGAGTTCTATTTTTAACACATTCTAAATTTAGCATTTCTTGTTGCACACTTTTCAACAGTTTTGTACTCTCGATTGTGTTTTTGCAAGAGAACATCTTCCCCTAACATATAAATGTCGTAGTTTGAGGCACTTTAGTAAAATCCTCCATAAGGGTTTTGGGAGTGTTACTACTGAGTATTTACAACTCCTTGGTGGGGGAAGGGATGTTGCATCTTTGTAGATTGTTGGTTTTTGCCCCCTTTCTCCCCACTGTCTTTCATCCTTTTCAACTCAAGGAGTTGAGTACATTGGTATGTGTAATGGCAATACTCACCACAAATGGCACAAGAGTGATTAGTTTGTAGACTCATATTCTTGGTTTACCTTTGTGGGTTGTTTTTGGTAGGTCCCTAGTTTTGGTTCCAGTCAAGATTTCCTCCAACCAGTGCTCATGGATGTTGTTGTTGATTGATGACCCCTTGGACATGCTCTCCCTTTGGCTTTCTCTTTGGTTTTTCTTAGAAACGTTAGGTGGGTTCATTGTGTTCAGATGTTCATATGATTATTGTTGTTGAGTGAGAGAAGGCTACACTATATTAACCCTTGCATTAGCATGTGTTGGTGAGTTATTCTATTGAGGTACAAGGAAAGATAAATATTGGCTCTGTTGTCCATGACTAACATATGAGTTATGGGAAGGGGGAATTGGTTACATGTTCTAACTTAGTAACTGGAGAACCCACAGTAAAAACCATTTTTCATCAATGTTTCAAAGCCCAACCAAGATCCATCATCAGGACTTCTTGAATGTTGATAGTAGAAGAGCTTGAATGAGGGTTTTAAATAGTTATGAGGTGAGACACCTTGCATGGGAGGGTATTAGCCATTCTACGAGGGATGATATTGATTAACCTGCATAGAAGGATTCTGCATAGGCATAATTTGTCTAGGGAAATATGTTTTGTGATGCGGTGGTGCTATGGAACCAAATGGTTGGCCACTGTAATTGTATCTAGGGTACTGGAAAGTGCTTTCAGGGTGATTTTTGGCTATGGTCCCAATCAATCCATTGACAGCATTGGATGCGTCTGTTGTCTCTTTAAAAGTCTATAGGCGTGGGGCATCTGGAAGAAAATGGTAGAGATATCCAGACTAAGTGTATATAAGATTTAATTTTTGGTATTTTCTAATAGTCCCTTCTTCATTTTGTGGGGACAGTTTTCTATGTATTTTGAGATTTTTGATGTGAGAGATCTCAAAAATAGGTTAAGGAGGACTTTGTCTTCAAATTGTGCTTTACACAAGCTACGATGTTTCCGCCATTCATGGATATGACCTGATATGTGTGTAGAAAGTGTCTTTTTGAAGTGGGTGAGGAGTTATAGGCCTGAGGTGTAAAGGACCACAAACTGGAAGAATCTTAGAGTTGTTGTGGCTAGGGAACTAAAGCTTCCATGTGACATAGAAGGTTGGTCAATATACCATTTCACAATGGGCCCAGTAAGGGTATGTTGAAATGGTCATAATTGTATAGTATTCTCTATAATATTATTGGAAGAACACCACGGGTGAAAATTCATGACATTGTTTCCTAGGTTTTCTCCTTGCTTCCCTTCGAAGTTTGGAATGTCCAAAGGGAGCTTGGTGGGCATGGTTGGAAAATTATGGTCATGTGCAATCGGTTCATTGGTTAGATTGCTTAAGTCAAGAAGGTTAAAAGAAGCTAAAAATGAGACTTGCGGGTTATTCGCCATCGCGAAATGATTTTGGATAGTTATATGTATCGAGGATTCCTGATGAGGAGTTTTACCCTAGTGAGTGTCACATGTACTCCCAGGAGGGAAGTTATGAGGGCTTCCTTGGGGGGTAGTGAATGGGGTACTTTTACAAGGAGGATTTCCAAGGAAATTTGCACTGATAAAGGAATATCCTATAACAGTAATTGTAGGTGTCTTATGCACCTAAATGGTGAGAGACTTAACACTCCTCCTAGTAATAGAGGGATATTTTGAAAACGTCTAGATTGATGGGGATCCATGGGGTCCCCTATGGTGTCGAATAGAGTGTGTACTAATTTGTGTGATTGAGGGAAGGAGATGATTCCCGAATAAAATATATCACATACATAAAACAAAGCGAAAATAAAATTATTACTTTCCTTTTAACTTAAGACTATGTGATCAATCAAACAAAAAAAATGGTTTTCGTTTGTTTTTTCATATGATAAAATATGTTGTGAAGACCCATTCTTCCTTACCACTCTCAAAGTAATTGGGACTTGTGAAGATACCTTCGAATGGGTACTAGGATAATGTCCTGAAAGAACTGGAAGCATCTTCCAGCAACGAAAGAATTAATCAAGGTAATGTATGAGGCTTTGGTGTTTCTCACACCTCCACTTATAGGGATGGATGCCCTAGATTTTTTCCACTAAAGTACCTTTTCCCATGCGATAATTTGAGTCTTTAACTTCTTGGCACTCAATTACTAGTACTGAGCACTAGACGGGTCGGCTAGCCCTAAATATACTGCACACACTGGACCTAAGTTGAACACCCTCTGAATCAAGTCTCTATGATACTCAGTTATTCTTTTACATGGGATGATTGAAGAATTTTAAGCTCCCTAAAAATTAAAATTCTATGTCTCAAATATGTAACATGACCATGGCGGTTTATAGGATGCATACCCCCAATGGTCCTAACCTAAACTATGAATTCTTTGGTGGCCCTTGTGGGGAATTTAGTTGGTTCAAGTTATGGTTGTTTTTTTAAGGGTCTTACCTTTCTTTAAGGTGTGAGGTGTAACATAAAATAAGCTAAGTACCAAAATCTCCAGAAACTAGATGCCTTCTAATATGAAGCTTATAGAAGCTTAGTGTGTGATGTGTAATTGTGTGCAAGTGAGCATGCAAAGTGTGATAAGATGTGGATATTCAGTGATATATTACAACATCCTCCTAATCACTATAGATTTCAATTGTTCCTTGCATGAAAAAATAAATGATGTGAAAATAATGGGTCACTTTCTCTTTCTCCTATTGCACTATTTGTGACTAAAGGGAGATGTGAAACATGAGTGCTTTAAGAAGGCTTTCATATGCTAGCCCAAGATCACCTAAAAGATGCAAGGGAAGTAGAGATTACTTGTTTCCTATAATGACACTTGGCTCTAGTCCCAAAACTAATGAAATGAAAAAAATGCTTTGTTTGGTAACAAGATTTGTGGATGATAGGCCACTTATTCCTTTACTAATTAAGCTATGTGATTTGCAAAAACTAGCAAAATAGATTGAAAAATATGTGTGGAATTTGGCCACTTACTTTTCCCCCTAATTAAGCTATGTGAGAATTGCAAATAAAAATAAATATAATCTAATTACCCTACTAATTTTGATTAGTAAAGAAATTAAGTAATCTAAACTGACTAAAAAGAAGAAGAAAAATTGCAGAGGTGAAGGCAATTCACTAAAGGCTTCCAATCACCTGAAAAAAAAAGTGAAATTACAAGGAATTTTTTTCTTTTGCGAAACTGCGTGGGTTTTCCCTTAATAGAGGCAGTGACACATTTTTCTAAGTAAAAGTCATGGCTTTCTCTTCTATTTGTCAAAAATTTACACATTTGATAGAAAACCTGTAAGCAAGCTTCTTTGCCACCAACAGGTCCAAAAGGTCCTACAAAAATTCTAGAGAGTTGATGCATGCCTTGTGAGGTGATAATGCAGAGAGAAATTCATGCAAACATAACTATTTAGATTAAGGAAAGGACAATAGTGGAGTTGCCAATCTTGTTGTAGTGTTTTTGTAGAAATGGTTTACCAAAATCCACCTTCTTAGCAGTAGGTTGTTCCCTGCAAAGAAAAAAAAATAGTTTGGTTGTTGTCAATGGAAAATCATGAAGAAACAAGGTATTACAAGTGGTGAAAAGAATAAATATACAAACATAAACTAAAACAAAGAGATAAACACACAAATAATGCTTAATGAGGTAAACAAGTCAACATAATTATAGAAAATGGATCCCTTTATTGATTGTTGGTGGTAGAAGATGAATACAAATAGTAGAATAGTAAATGCTTGAAGATAATTCTTTGAGCTATGGTGCTAAAAAATACTCAGGAAGGAGGTTCCTTTCTTCACTCTTGTTGGGAGAATATACGGTGTCGTTTAGAACTCCTGAATGCTTCACAGTAATTATTAACCTAGGTAAGTATTTTTGTTTCAAGAGTGTACACAATATGTGAATGTGATGGAAATCATTATATCTACAAAGAGTAATGCTTTAAGATATCTTATTAATTTCAATGCAAGAGTAAATGGATCAAACCATAAATATCAAGCCTGCAACTTCAAGGAAATTAACCTATTCAAGCACCAAAACTCAATCTTAATCAAAACCAAAACTTAATCTCAAGCAAAAAGTTCTAATTGCAATTACATCAATTGAGTGCACCATGGCGATAATAGAGCTCTTTCGGCTAAATCTAAACTTCTACATAAAATTAATACACCTTATCTAACCAATGACACTCTAGCTTTCAATTAACAAGAAATGATTCTTACCTAATCATTAAATCAATCTACGATATAAATAAATGAAGCCAATCAACAGAAATAAGAATTAATGTAATGAATACACAAACTCAACACTGGTGAAATTAAATCAATCGTAAAGCTATAAAATGGAGTAATTAAACTTGCAGTAAAAGAAAGGTAAAACTATAAAATAGGGAGCAATAGTGAATCCACCTGTGACCAGGCCCAAGCCGCCAGTGATTACTGCTTAATTACTTCAGAATATTGTGAATAAATAGCAAGAGGAATTATATATTATTCATCAAATCCAAATGTCATTACAGCACGATGTATCCTTCAGAATAACGCTTTGTATATTAAAATTACAATTGAAGTAAAAAGGAAAAAAATCGTTCTACTCTATTCGTTTTTACCCTCTTATAGTCAAAGAGGAAAAGAGATAAATGTGATTCCTCAGGATTAGGAGATCCTGAGGAATTCACAACCAAATACTATTATCAGATAGTCATCCATCTTGCACTGATCCTCCTGATTCTCTTCTCAATTGACCACACAAGATGTGCTCTTTTCTCCCCGTTTAGCCTTTGTTGTTCAACAACAGTTGTCCCATTCGCTAATCTCTGCAAAAAAAGCAACAAAAGTTAGTTTTGATATCCAAATCACATCAAAAGCAGTTTCGTTCACCTATCGAAATTCTATCAAAACTTTATTACATCATGGCAAAAATGCATAAAAAGGAGGAAAATTGTAGTGTAATCAAGAATAAATTTATAATTGTTGCACGGCCCAACATACTCCCCTACTTACCTTGTTTCATGTCCTCATGAAAATAAGTAGTTATTATGTAATGCAGTTAAACAGTAAGCAGGAAATGCTTTTTCTTTATCCAACCTAAAACCATGCTTTTGTATTAAAAGTGCAAAGGTTGTCCCTTCATGACTGTGAGGCAATTCGTAATCAAAATGGTATCCTTCAGGAGGGTACCAAATAATAGGTCTCCTAAATCGACATCCTAGCCAATGTGGTCCTTCCCTCAAGATAATATTACTGTATGTGACAAAACAGCTTGCAGCACCTTTAAAATTCTTGTAGATAATGGTTCTTTGTTCTTGACATTATTGGTTGAGACTGTCCATCTCTGTTTGGATGCAAGCAAGGACCTTTCCGGAATGGATAAGAAATATTCCCTTCCCGTTTGTAAAATTTCTTTATGTATAGGCCCTAGAATCTTAATTATGCCCTTCTATGTCATGAGCCTTTTGTGTCTAACAAAAATTTGCAAGGGGTGGGTAGGCTCACCCCTTACCCACAAATCCAGTCCATTTTCTTTTCTTTGAAAGGTGTTATAAGCCTTGGAACACTTGAGTTAGTTTGCTGCAAAAGAAATGAAGGCCTGGAACTGAATGTCCCCGACAAAAGGGCTAGGATTATTATCCACCTCCCCTTCTAATAAAATATTATGAAAATATAGTTCACAGGGAAGACATTGGACTTTTATCCCATGCTCCTTACAAGATTTTATAATTTATTCGGTTTTCATTCAACTGACTTGCCGGCCTTAACGACTTTAATCTTCAATATTAAATATCTTTCGAATAAAAAAATAGCATAGTTTGTAGCAGGAGACCTGCAAGATAAGACATCAGAATATAAATAGAAAATGGTGTCAATCTGACCCACAACCTTATCTAGCTTGGCTTTTACTTTCCTCATCTTTTCTTCCTCCTACTTGAACTTAACAAAAATTTCATCCTCAGTTATGGTCAATTCTTTGAATTGCTTCTGCAACTCCTCATACTTTTGCAAAGGAACTGTCTCCTTCTTACATTGCTCTAAAGCAAGCTAGGCTTGTACCAGCTCCTCTTGTAACTCTAAAAGAATAGGATCACTTCTTGATGGAGCATCATTGAATATTTCTTTTTTTTGGGTGCTTTTTTTGCGAGAGGGTAAACCCTCAGTCTAAGTAGCCATATCTATCAAATCTATATGAAATCTTGTTTGTGTGATTATCGTCTGAGTAGAAACAGGTTTGGGCTGGATTCCTATTGCCCTACCTTCACATATTTATGTTTGTGTGGCGACAGTGACTAACTCAGGAATAGTGCTCTGAGCTTTCCTATTTGCAGTTTCTTTTAATTTCCAACGTAGCTGCTTAACATTCTTTTGAAGCTTCCAATATTTCTTTTTCAGCTTCCTTTACTTTATTTTGGCTACTCGCTTCTTTTGAGAAGGATATTTTGTAGGAGCATGTTTATCAGTACCCTTTGTGTCTGAGGGCTCTTGGTGCTTGTCTTGGATATGTTCCACTATAATCGTGTCACTTGACTGGTTATCAGAGTCATGAATTATTTCTGTGTCCACTTCCTCTTCCCGGTCTGTAGCTTCTAGGGAGGGAAAAATTTCAGTGTGACCAGAATCTCCCAAGGATTGAGCTTTGTTCAAGTTATGGTCAAGTGATCCTTAAATTTTCATATATGCATTCAATTTTACAAGAACCTAGGCCATCCCTTCCTCAAAGTCCTGCAAGAAATCATCTCGAGGGCTCATAGGTGGTGTTTGAGAAGGCCCTGCTTCATTTTCTGGTTCATCATCATTTTGAAAAAAATATTGTGCTTTCCTTTGTTCTGGGTCAGAATCATGTTCTTCCCCCTATTCTGGTTCATAATTACATTCTTCCTTTGGTTCTTATTCAAAATTACATTCTTCCCCCTGTTCAGGTTTAGAGACTTGTACAGTAGTTGGACTAGATGGCTCTTTCGGGCGTTCGGCGCTACCTTGAGGATCTACAAAAGTCCTCTGAACTTGGTTCAGCCTCAAAAAATGCCTACGTTTATGAGGTCCTATTATTGTATGAGCATTTATTTTCCTCTTTTGAATAGGGTTCTTTTGTCCAATTTCCAAGGTTGCATAGTTTTGGACTACAAGGTCTGGCCTAATCTCTAGTGGTGCTATAAAATTATCCCAAATTAAATTCTGTTGAGCAAGACTGTGACTAACAATCAGTCTAATCAAACCATGATGACTAACTACAATATCATGATGTTTAACCTGTCTTACTCTGTCATTTGTATCATGCAATAATGAATTTAAGGAAAATGGCAAATTGATAGTAAGATTTTGCTTTAAAATGACTAAGAGTTTAAGTTATTGTGGTTTTACCACATCCCGTCGACCATCACAGGTAATGTACTTTCGGACGACACTTGTCAATTCACACCATGGTTCTCCCAGAGAGGAAGGTTGAATGCCCTTTCCTTTTTGGGTTAGTTCCTCGCTTGCATATTTGAAAATCTCCACCACGTTATGCAACATTACGTGATTTTTAGACCATACTGCTCCTTCTACCGACAGCCTGGAAACTTCAGCTATCAAACCCTCTGATACTGTTATTCTTAGATCTTTTACTATGGACTGCCCATTCTATAAGTGATGTAAAAACTCGAGGGCAAATTCACTGCTAAGGACCTGAAGCCTGGTGAAATATGACATCCATCTCGCATGCACCAGAATTTCCCTGGATCTCTCAAAAATTTCCAACACTAAGGGTTCTTGGCAAACTGATTTTCCACCCATAATGCTCAAATTCTTCCAATATTCGCCCTACAATTGTCAAAAATTAACCCAGCAAAAAAAAACGCAGCAGAGAACAGCAATTTCTTTGGTAAAATAGAAAAGAAAGTAGATGTAACAACTAAATTCCATAATGTTAAGCGGAATTTCCATGAGAATTAATAATATTAATTCGAGGACTATCATACTGCCACATGCCATTTGATCATGGGATATCATAGCAACATATCAAGTCCAATAAGCGGAATAAATACAGCACATGCAAAGGTGTAATGGGAATCCTCCCCCTCCTTAAAAAGAGAGGTCACCTACGACCGAGTAGATAGGGAAAGGGCTATTCTGACGACAAGGCAAGGGATTGAATAGTACGGCAGTAAATGAAATAGAGTACGCCTATAAATGATAGGACGGCAAGAGGTATGGTTATAATGAGAGCGGAGTGTGTAAATATAGTTATGAATAAGAGATAGGACACTTTGGATTGATGGTAAGTTATGCGAGAAAGAACAGGACAACGATATGGAAAAAAGATGCTATGTTGATGGTATTCTAGCCGAGAATGATATGACTGATCGAAAAATAGTATTTCATGCATAAAGATTCTAAACTGGGAAAAATTAAGGAAATAATGTCTCCGATAAAAAAGAAAGAATAAGAAGAGGGTATTATAGTAATAATTGACAATAAGATATAAATTCAATACCATAAGCAGAGCATATGCTACCAGAAGGCGTCCATAGCCTCAGCAGGGTTTCTTTTTAACCCATATGAGCTAGGATCCTGAATTTATAATTAGAGAGTTCCAGTGTTGTTCTAAATAAGAGATCAGTGTGTTCGCATGGTAACCAGATGACCACACTGCCATTCACTAGGATGTAGCAAAAGTGATCAGGTCAGCTCGTGATGAGACCTCATGTTCCAAGGATATTCTAGTTATTTAATGAATCATAACCCTAGTGTGGTGGCCATAGAGGGAATGCCACTTTGCTACAACCTTATGAACATGGTAGGCTGGCTCGTAATGATACCCCCTATCCTCCATCTGAAAACAAAATTTCATTGTTATTACACCTTTTTATGATAAATAGAGGGAGGCTCAATACTCCTTAAGAGCAGGGATGGTGGAAGAAGTTGAACATGTCAATAGAAAAAGTATACCCATAGTCTTATTTGTTATAAACAGAGAAGATTATAACTAGGAAGGGTGGAACCAGCATGGTATTAAGATGATCAATCATTATCAAGTGCAGCAGAAAGTGATGCAGTAAAGTAATATATAAATAATTGTGTCCATTTTCTTGAAAAGGATCTATCATCAAGAAGTTGTCCTATTAAAGATCATAACGTTAATGGTATTAACTCCTTTCAATAGAATCCATAAATTATCATCCTCAAAAAAGTAGTTTACTTCATGCCATGAAAAGAAAACAAAATGAAAAACAAAAGAAAAATGGGGTTGAGATAAGCTAAGAGAAATCACACAAAAGAAAAATTTCGTTGTTCAATTGTGTTGAACAGCGGTTGTTCAAAAGATTGAACAGCAGCTATTCAATTAAATGAACAACAAAACAACACAAAAAGAAAAGAAGTGTTGTTCAATAGATTGAACAGCAGCTGTTCAATTAAATGAACAGCAAAACAACACAAAAAGAAAAGAAGTGTTGTTCAATAGATTGAATAGCAGTTGTTCAATTAAATGAACAACAAAACAACGAAAAAAAAGAAAGTGTCGTTCAATTGGATTGAACAGTGACTGTTTAATAGATTGAATAGTAGTTGTTCAATAGATTGAATAGCAGTTGTTCAATTAATTGAACAGCAAAACAACGAAAATTGTTGTGTGTGGAGCATGATTGTTCAGAGGTCTTTGTTTCAGCCAGATGTATACCCCAGGAAGTTTGTACACCCCTCCATGTGGGGGGGTGCAGGGGGGACTTGACCCCCCCGCGGGGGTCCGAGGGGGCCGATCCCCCCTGGCTGGGGGGTCCGAGGGCCAACGGTCCCCTGGCGAGGGCTCGGGGGCAGCGCCCCCGAAGCTAAAAACAAATGTAAAATTGCCTTGTAAAAGTATAGTAATTTCTAGTCAATCTGGGCCGTTCATTAGGAGGATGATCTAACGGTAGAACTTATGTTTAGTTTAGGGTTTTTTTTGCCCTAGAAGGCAACCCCTCTCTTTTTATGAGGGTATTGTATTTGAGGTCGTAAAATAGATGTGTATTCTATGAGCGAGAAACAGAGAGGTGAGACTGTGAGAGAAAACAGAGGATATTACAGCGGATTTGTTGTAGGTTGTGTCTCTTCATTTTGCTGGATAATAGAAAGGAAGGACTGGCTGTTCGAGGTGGACGTAGCCCAAACTGGGTGAACCACGTATATCTGCGTCTCTCTTGTTTTGTGCGTTCTCTGTGTTTATATTTCTGCAATATTTTATGTGTTCCATTGCTCCATAATATATAATTTTCTAACAAAAATAAAGAAAGTGTTGTTCAATAGATTGAACAATAGTTATTCAATAGATTGAACAACAGTTGTTCAATTAACTGAACAACAAAACAACGAAAAGAAAGAAAGTGTTGTTCAATTGGATTGAACAGCGACTGTTTAATAGGTTGAACAACAACTATTCAATAGATTGAACAACATTTATTCAACTAATTGAATAGCAAAATGATGAAAAGAAAGAAAGTGTTGTTCAATTGTTCAATTCGATTGAAGAGTGGTTGTTCAATAGATTGAACAACAACTTTTCAATTCGATTTAACAACGACTGTTCAATAGATTGAACAACAGTTGTTCAAGTAACTGAACAACAAAACAAGCAGAGAAAAATAAAAGATAAAGGAAAATCAAATCAACAATCATATTTACATATTTACAAAGAAGAAATAAAATTTATAAAGATGAAGCTGCCGAAGGATTGCCTTCTACAGCTAAAACTGGCATGGTGGGGTCCTCACATATCTGCTGATAGAAAGATTCTCTGGTAAGTGGTTTTTGGTAGAGGTGCACTTGATGCTCGTTCGCTTTGAAAGAAGAACCAGACCCATCAATGGTCGCCAGCGTAAGAGTGCCATTGTTGTGTACTTGCTTTATTTCATAGGGGCCTAACCATCTAGTCTGCAATTTGCCAAGGAAGTCTTGAAACTTAGAATCATAAAGAAGTGCCCAGTCGCCCTCATGAAATGTCTTTTCTTAATCAGGGCATCATGCCATTTGCCTCTTTGCTACTGAATAAGTGTCGTACGTTGTAGAGATAGTAGTCGAATTTCATCTAATTCGTTCATTATTGTAACCTGTTAACTTGGGCTTCAGTTAAATCCAGTCCCACTTCCTGGGTTGTCCTTACTGTCTGTATTTCAAATTCTATGGGAAAAATAGGTTCCTTACCAAATACTAGTTGATACAGAGAGTATCTAGTAGTGTTTCTCCAAGTTGTACGATATGTCCACAAGGCCTATGGCAGTCGAGCAGTCCAATCTCATCGATGTGATGAGACTATCTTTGTTAAAATATCTCCAATAACTTTGTTGCTACTCTCCACCTACCCGTTCGCCTGCAGATGATACGGAGAAGTAATTTTGTGTGTGATGTGATGATTTTTTCAATGTAGAAACAATCTTGTGGCCCATGAATTGTGGCCTCCCCATCAGTAATTACTTCTTTGGGTAAGCCATACCACACAAAAATTTCGAAAAGAAAATTAATAACAGTTTCCTATGTTGCTCTTGGTAATGCTACTACTTCCACCCACTTAGTTATGTAATCTGTTGCAACCAATATATATGATTTTTGGTTGGATGGTGGTTTGAACGGCCCAACGAAATCTAATGCCCAACGCTCAAAGGGTTCTATCACCAGCTGTGGATGTAGGGGAATTTCATTAGATTGGCTAGGGCGACCCATCCTTTGGCAACTATCACATGCCTGGACAAATTTCTTAGCATCTTTAAAAATAGTGGGCCAATAGTAGCCCATCTGTAGAATTTTATGTCCAGTTCTGCGATCTGCAAAGTGTCCACCACAAGGTCCATCATGGCAGGATTTTAAGATATCATAAATTTCATCCTCCCTGATGCACCTATGGATGTGCATATCAGATCCCGTGTGGAAAAGGTATCCTCCAATCTAGGAGAAACGAGTGCTACGCTGCACAATCAATTTCCTTTCTCTGGGTGTCAGATGTTTTGGAAATTTTCCCACTGGTAATTAATTCGCTACATATGCATACCATGGCATTTTTACGACCACAGCAAACAAATGTTCATCCATGAACCAATCCTCTACTACCATTGTATCGTCTATTCTTGGCACTCGAGAGAGGAAGTCTACCATGAGATTCTCCTTCCATGGTCGATCCCTTATAGTTATGTCAAATTCTTGCAAAATTAGTAACCAACGAGTCACTCTTCCATTTTTAATTAGTTTATTAGCTAAATATTTAATGGCAGAGTGATTAGTATACAGAAATACAGGGTATCCAGTTATATAGTGTATAAATTTGTTGATAGCATAAATAACAGCTAGAAACTCCTTTTTTGTTACTGTGTAATTCAACTCAGCAGGAGTTAGGTTTTTGTTGATGTAATATATAGCGTAAGATTTCTTGTCTTCTTCGTGGCCAAGGATAGCTCCAATAGTTGTAGCTGATGCGTCTGATGAAATCTGGAAAGGTAGTTGTATCTGATGCGTCTGATGAAATCTGGAAAGGTATATACCAATTCAAGCCTCGTAATATTGGTGCTATCGATACTAGCTGTTTTAGATCTATGAGGGCAATGTCACATTTATCAGTCCATATGTTATAGACATTTTTGTGCCTCGCAGCATGGAGCATGAAATGTCAATAATTACAGGGATCCTCAGTCCCTAAACATGTTGTTCTTACCCCTAGAAGAACAAGGTCGGCAAACCACAGCACTTCCCATCAGTTCTCCACCTGAAAACACTCAAAAACAGGCTTATTTTGGATCATGTCAGCTGCTCCACTGAGCACCTGCGCTGGAATGCAACTGCTCCTCCTTGTACCTGCGCTGAAAGTCAACTCTAATGAAGGCTACCTGCGCTGGGCGAGATTGGCCAAGTGGCACAGTCATTCTGCAAGGTGTCAATTGCCCAGGAAGCTTCCAAACTGACACTTGGTTCATGGGATTCGCCCTGTGATGAGTAAGAGGTACTTGATCTCCATGTGTAAGCAAGGATCTCCAAGTGGACTCAAGAACTGAAGTTTAACTGAAGAGGGAGAGGACACAAGGCAGCTTTATGTCAGTCTCAAGCTAACTCATCCTTTCTTCTTCTTTCCTATATATAGAGCTCTTCTATGAGGTCTAAGGAGGCTGGAATTTTGTGCAAAGCAAGGAAGTGCTGTTGGTTTACAGTTAGAGTTATTGGGTGATTGCTTTTATAGAGGTGAAGAGGAGATTTCTTGCTGCTGGGGAGGTGCTGCTGGATTGGAGCCATTGATGGTTGTAACCTTCTCAGAACCCTGTTACTTTTATCAATAAAGCTTTGAATGTTCTCCTATATACTTGTATTGCATTGATGTATTGTATTTACTTGTATATTTGATTCACTCTAATCCATGCATCAGTTATGAGTACATGTATCTTGTAGTCTTCTTCTCTCTGTTGTGCAGGATCTGTGTGTAGCTGGACCGGCAAAGGGAGCAAGGAGCTGGGAACAAGAGACAAAGAGAGAGGATAAGGATCGACAAAAGTGAAAGACACCGGTTGGTTAATCTTTTCTTCCTTCTCTCTGTACTTTCATAAAGGAAAACATTAAAGCTTTACTTTCAGTTGTTGCTAAAGACTGTCACCTTTAGAGTAGGGATAGGGTCATCCGAGTCGGATACTTTTCCCCACAACAAACTGGCGACTCCGCTGGGGACCCTAGTATCTTGTTGGTGTTTGTAGTATCTTTGCTATTCATTTCCTGAACCGAAGAGTACCAAATCGAAAAGCTTTTGACTATATCAAAAGCGAAGTAGAGGGGCTGCTACTCTTGCTCATTTTTTGAGCAGATTCATGATTTGAAGAGCTGATCTACAAAAGACTCTTGTACTCTTTGTGATAGCTTTTCATCCTCTTGATCATCCCTTAGCTTGTACTTGACCTATAGCTTTTTATTTCAGCAAAAACAGTGCATTTTTGAGCTTTTTATGACCCGGAAATCCTTGTAAACGCAACTCTCGTGTCCCAGAGCAGGCTGTCCACAGGCAGTCTGCATTACAGCGCAGGTACTCCCTTCGGGAACTGCGCTGGAAGTCAATTTGACAGACCAGAGCCTGCGCTGGACCTGTTAGCCAGTGTCTTCCAGAGGTTTTCCACTGTGTCTGAGCCTTGTTTTCACTGTTATTTTGCTGCTGATTGCTTGTCATTGTACTTGCTGTAAACCAACTTTCCTTGACATTATTCCGCCTCAGTTGTGTGATGAAACTGTGATTGTTCTTTCAGTATTTCTTGCTTCAGTTACAGTCTCCCATTGTGAAAAATCAAACCAGTATAGCTGTGGCCTCTTAGATCCTGAACTGTAAAAGTGTCTTTGTGATCTTAAGAGCTAGTTTTATTACTGTTCATGGCTGTTTGAGTTTGTTTGTTTTTCACTTTATGGTTTGAATCTATACATTTCCAGTGTTTAAACAAGTCGATCTTAAGGTGTCTTTTGATTTTGGACAAGCTTGTTTATTTCTGCTTGAAATTAGATTCAAAGTTATACAACAGTTTTCCTTTCTGTCTTACATCAACATTAAGGATAACGAAAAGAAATACATGCATTGTGCATTTTGCATTTGACTGTGTGCTTGACGATTTAGGAAAATTTGCATTTTAGTGTGTGTTCTATGATCTGTGAGAAAAGTTGTGTCTTTCTTTTCCCTCAGTAGATTAAGGTTTTCAAAGTTGAAAGATTGAAAAGTTTTGCTTCTCATCTTAGATTGCATGTAGGAAGTTGTATATATACATCTCGTGGTGATCCTTAAAGGCAAACTGCTAAGCAAGATCAACATTAAAATAAACCCAATTTACATAACAACGCTTTGTAACATAACGCAAACATCTAGAGGTCTAGGTAGAGACGTGTTCCGGCGTCGTTAAACATAGTGACTGTCGATCTCTACGAAGGTGGGTGATTCCTCCTGAGAGTTGGTGGCACTAATACGGACTTGTGCTCCCGCGTACCGTCGCGTATATTGGGAGACCCCTATAGGCATTTATCCTTTATCCTTAGGAAGCCGTGTCGGCCGCCCTACTGATCGCGATGCAGTGAACACAGCATTCACGAAGATCGACCACCCGTACCGTAAAACGTATTCTGTGGTTTCGCGAAAGGTTTGGCACACCCTCTGCCTAGATCTCCAGAGCAGTTTCTTTTGGCCTTTTTCAAACTCTATAACTGAAAAAGTCCAACCGAGCATTTGTCACTTCGGGCTCGTTAATACATCGAAGGCGACTAGAGTCATATTTAGCTTTTTCTCGACTCTTAAAACATGAAAAAGCAAGTTTGTGTCTTAAAGCGTCGTTAATAAAATTTATTTTAAGCGGAACATAATCACCTGTTATTCCCACGTTGATCTTTCAGTCGAAAAGTATGGAGCCCACCAACCAAGGAGGTAACCTTGGCGGAAGTCCAAATCCCTTCTCCTCTTGGGGAGATGTTGGTGCGCCTCATATGGCAACATTGTCACTTCCAGGATTGACAATTGGCCTACCTGTATGGCTCTTTTCGACTAATGTAGTCCAGATCGCCACTAATCCTGAGCAGTCGAATCAACAGTCGGAGCAGTCTAGAACTACCCACCAGCCTTCCACTTCTTACAATACTTCCTCTGATCCTTCCTCTTCACAAGGAGGAGCTGGCAAAAGTCAGCCTCCCAAGGAGAAGAAGGAAAAGAAGAAGAGAGAAAAGAAGCAGAAGGGGCCTATGGCGAAGGCGGCTGGGGGCAAGCAAAAGGCAGCTGACAAAAACCCACACACTGCACTGACCGGGCCTAAATCACCATGTGTCGTTTGCAAAGGGACCCACTTCCATCGTGATTGTCCTTGTATTCCCGGATACTAAGGGACTGGTCCCCTAGGTTGCACAATCCGGTAGCATCAACCTCTGGTAGTCATGTTGATTGCAGTCCATCAACCAGCGAGAGTGAAGGACGAAAAGGGAGACCAAGATCACCCTGTATGTTGTGTGAAGGCGATCACGCCATTCACCGATGTCCATTCTTAGATGAGGCGAAGAGAGTTTTGGAAGATCGTCCGGTATCACCGTTACGACTTCCTCCTGGATACCAAAAACTCGTGCCTAATCCCTCGATAGTTGAAAATCCAGCTGGCCCGCTCAAGTGGTCAGCTGAAGCGTCAGTCACTGAAAATGAACCTACTGAATCCAGACCGGACGAAAGTCCAAAGGTCGATACGGCAGTTGACCCGGTTCTACCTTCAGAAGTTTCATCTTCGAATGACACCGTCGCCGAAGAGTCATCTTCATGCGACACCCTCACTGAAGAGAATAAGGATGACACCATCCAGGTTCTTTTCATCAGCACCGACTCTGATGAGCGTCAGGGCAATGCGCCCATTCCTTTATCGCAGGAAGGAACATCATCAGGGTCATATCCGGCCGTATATTCGGTCCCACCACCAAGCAACCTAGTTGTATCCTTTGATTGGAATCAACTAGGCAGACCCCGGTTACCAGCCAGTGTACCATTTAGAATCATTGTCCAGATCTATAGAATGATCATGGCTGGTACTATCCTCGATGAAGGGGCGTCTGTGAGTATCCTTTCCTCTGTTGCTTGGAAAGCACTGGGTTCCCCGGCGCTTTTACCTGAGTTAAGAAATCTCTCAGGTTTTGATAAAGGAACCAGTCGACCATTAGGAATCCTCCCCAATGTGCCTGTTACATTGAAAGGGAAGACCGGTAATTTGAACGTGATGGTCGTTCGAGGACCCTTGGATTATAACCTACTCCTTGGACGCGACTATATTTATTGCATGGGAGCGATAGTCTCCTCACTCTTTAGAGTAATGTGTTTTCCACACGAAGGAAGGGTGGTCAAGCTCGTAGACCAACTTTCGTTTCCGGGATCTCGCATCGCAAATAGTCAAATACCATTCCTAAATGGTCTGTTCACTCAAGATTCGCCTCCACCCCCAGTCCTCCTTCCCGATGAGTGCGAGTGATTCGGAAAGAAAGACTGGAACCCAGGGGGCATGCACCCTGGTCTGCTTCGGGCAGAAGAAACCCTGGGTGTAAGGAAGAATTTCCGCAGAAGAATAGACTAGTCCGTACCCCGTCCGGCGGTGGAAGAGGGGTTGTTCTAGAATAATATTCTTTTGTCAAAGTTATGTGAGTGAGATAATCAGCTTCTCGCTCCCCTTGTCTAAATAATCAGGATACCGAGGAAGGGGACCATTTGCGGTAGCAAGTAGCAACCATCTTTGAAGACAAGCCTCACCCATTAAAACATATGTTTTGAAGGATAAGTAGGGGCAGCCTCCAAAGAAAGAGATTCTATTGCTACAACAGGTGGTCACCATCTTTAGTAACCTGATAATAGACATCGCCGAAGAAAGAGATTGATTCGCGGCAGCGAATAGAACCCTCTTCGGATAATAAGAAAGAAGCAAGCCTCCCTCAATAATACCAATGTTTTGTCTTTGAGTAGTGTTCTTCTCTTGTCACAAATAGCTGTTCGTTAAAAGTTGGGCCGACGGGAAGACAAGTACCGCGTAAGACCCCTTAAAATAACGAGAAGACTAGTATCGTTAACATTAGATTGGCAAGATGACAAGTAACTGTGAACACCCAAAGAAAAGCAGAAGTAGGGGAGAGGAGGGGCAGCCTCGAAATTCTATCCTATACCCGGGGGCATGCAAACTTTTGGAATGTAAGCAAGGGACGAATATTTTTTTTTTTTAATTTTTAGGTCCTCCCTTTAAACCCGTAGGTCTAACCCTTTAAACTCGTAGGATTAGCCGTTTCCGACCTTACATGAAGAAAGCCTGTGGGGCAAAGGTAAAAACTTGCCAAAATTGGAGCATAGCTTCGTGAGATAAAGCTCCTTAAAAAATAGCTATCTCACAGGAGGCGTTCTTATTATGACTGGTATATCGAGCAGTTTTAGCACATAGTTCATGCTCGTTAAAAAATAAACGCAAGATCCGAGCAGTTTTAGCACATAGTTCATGCTCGTTAAAAAATAAACACAAGTTTATGAGCAGGCTTTCCTTCAGAGTTCAAGCTCATTCAGAAAAAACGAACCGGTAAATAACCTTTTGAGATCGTAAATTCATCAGCCATAAAAGCCTTGGTCGTGTTTGTGCACCGTCACCTCCATTTCATTTGGTCGGTCGTTCACCCCCATATGTGTGTTTACCCATTTTGAGGAACAGCTGCAAAGAGTGATTTCACCTAGCCATCTTTGTGACACTGCCGTGATTGGAAAATTCCAATTTGTACCTGGAATCTGCTGCTATCCCTGTTTATCACTCGTTCCTCAAAAGACGAGTCTTCTTTGAGCTCTTTTCACTGACTCGTAAAATATGAAAAGTTTGTCGAGTTTTGGCCTTCCAGCTTGTTAAACGACCGGAACGCTATCCCTCCTCTAGATTTTAATCTTTTTGGACCTGAGGGATTATTGCACAAAAAGATCGAGCGCTTGTTTTGTTCGGCTCGTTAAAGCAATCGAAAACTCATCCCTTCTGTATTGTTTTATACTTTTTCGGACTTAAGGGATTAGATGACGAAAAAGGAATTATGGAGTTAACTTTCTGTACCTTTTCAGACTCTCTAAAAATGAAAAGGACCGAGTTTTCTTTGTCGTTAGACTCGTTAAAATGATTAAATAGCGACAAACTTGTCTTTAGACAAGAACGAGTTTCCCTATCGCTAAGCTCGTTAAATCATAGCGATGGGCTTGCCCGAAGGGCAGGTTATAGAACAAGCATATGTTATCCTCCTCAAGCTTGACAAAAATAAAGAGGTACTGGTCAGAAATGACTGGGGAAAAATTGGGAGAACATCAAAGTTTAATGGTAGCAAGTCACTCTTGAACATGACACTTTTCCTCCGTACCACATCGGGTTGGGTTGTTTCATTCACCGGTCTCATCACCATGGTCTTCGCCAAACCATCCACATTTTGGGGTAATGCTACCAATCCATCGCATCAGTGTCGTTATATGTTCAAGAGAGGTCATTCTGAAAGTGTCAACCGTGTCCCATCCACTGCCATACATTATCCTTCATCCACTCATGATCGCCACCTTGAATCATATGTCACAGTTTGTTTTCACCTCCACTAAAATCATTAGCTCTGTTCCGTGTCATTGATGTGGGATTCATTAAGGCCCTCCTTTGACGGATCGCTTCTTGTCGACTTCAGCTCGTTATCCAAGAAGTTGATCTAGGAACACCCCCATCAGTACTTTGAATCTTGCATGCCTCAATGGCAAGTTTCTCACTTCCGGCGACAGGTATACATCAATGACCTTCGACCAGAAGATTTTGCGTGGCGTTCGACACCAAGTCCTTTATTCACGCCACGTGAATTGTACTGCAGTACCTTGAGGGTCATTATCATTATCGGTGATTCCTCTCGCGCTTGTTAACGGTTTTCATCATTGACCGGTAATCAAGCGATGTCTTTCCATGTTCGACTTCAGCGAAATTCTCACATGGATCAACTTGTACTTAGAGTGAAGATCGAACGAGTTTGAAGACCCCGGATCTAGTTTCATCCATCCGGGCTGCGATACATATTCAGGAAATATAAAAGCATTTGTCATGTACATCATTGCAGCAGATGATCATCCTACTCAAAGGATGATAATTTCAGCAGAAAATTATCAGTCTACTATCAGACGATCGTCTGTTCTATGTACCAAAATGTATTTATAAAGTTGAGCATGGGAATGCCCGCCTCAGCTGGATCATGAAAACGGAATGAAAAATAATGTATTGTATTGTATTGTATTACAGGGCGCCTCCTCAGCACTGGAATGAACTTCGGACCCTCTAGATAAAGCATTTCACCCGATAAACGGCCTCATACTTTAGGGGGCAACTGTTATAGACATTTTTGTGCCTCGCAGCATGGAGCATGAAATGTCAATAATTACAGGGATCCTCAGTCCCTAAACATGTTGTTCTTACCCCTAGAAGAACAAGGTCGGCAAACCACAGCACTTCCCATCAGTTCTCCACCTGAAAACACTCAAAAACAGGCTTATTTTGGATCATGTCAGCTGCTCCACTGAGCACCTGCGCTGGAATGCAACTGCTCCTCCTTGTACCTGCGCTGAAAGTCAACTCTAATGAAGGCTACCTGCGCTGGGCGAGATTGGCCAAGTGGCACAGTCATTCTGCAAGGTGTCAATTGCCCAGGAAGCTTCCAAACTGACACTTGGTTCATGGGATTCGCCTTGTGATGAGTAAGAGGTACTTGATCTCCATGTGTAAGCAAGGATCTCCAAGTGGACTCAAGAACTGAAGTTTAACTGAAGAGGGAGAGGACACAAGGCAGCTTTATGTCAGTCTCAAGCTGACTCATCCTTTCTTCTTCTTTCCTATATATAGAGCTCTTCTATGAGGTCTAAGGAGGCTGGAATTTTGTGCAAAGCAAGGAAGTGCTGTTGGTTTACAGTTAGAGTTATTGGGTGATTGCTTTTATAGAGGTGAAGAGGAGATTTCTTGCTGCTGGGGAGGTGCTGCTGGATTGGAGCCATTGATGGTTGTAACCTTCTCAGAACCCTGTTACTTTTATCAATAAAGCTTTGAATGTTCTCCTATATACTTGTATTGCATTGATGTATTGTATTTACTTGTATATTTGATTCACTCTAATCCATGCATCAGTTATGAGTACATGTATCTTGTAGTCTTCTTCTCTCTGTTGTGCAGGATCTGTGTGTAGCTGGACCGGCAAAGGGAGCAAGGAGCTGGGAACAAGAGACAAAGAGAGAGGATAAGGATCGACAAAAGCGAAAGACACCGGTTGGTTAATCTTTTCTTCCTTCTCTCTGTACTTTCATAAAGGAAAACATTAAAGCTTTACTTTCAGTTGTTGCTAAAGACTGTCACCTTTAGAGTAGGGATAGGGTCATCCGAGTCGGATACTTTTCCCCACAACACCATATAAAATCAACATTTCTTATCAAGGCATATAAAGGTGTAGCAATTTTTGAAAATTTCTTTAAATCTACGATAATATCCAGCAAACCCCAAAAAACTACGTACCTCTGTTTGAGTGCAGGGAGTAGCTAATAAGAGAATTACCTGTATCTTTGCTAGATCTACCTGAATTCCAGCTGTTGAAATGTGATGACCCAGAATCAGGCCTTCTATCATCATCATATGACATTTTTCATGACTTAAGCATAGTCTAGTAGCAATACACCATTATAGGACTTTCTCCAATGTTTGTAATGCCTGATCAAATTCATCCCCATAGGGTGTAAAATCGTCCATGTACACCTCCAATCCTTCATTTATCAAGTTTGCAAAAATATTGAGTATGGCTCTTTGGAATGTAGTAGGTGCATTGCACAATCCAAAATGAAATACCCTGTAACCGAATGTTACCGAGGGGTAGGTGAAAGTAGTTTTATCTTGGTCTTCAGGGGCAATTTGAATTTGGTTTTAGCCACTAAAGCCATCCAGGAAAGAGAATAATTTTTTCCTGCCAGTGTATCAAGGACTTGGACAATAAATGGAAGGTGAAAATGGTCTTTTTGCATTGCTTTTTTGAGTTCTCTATAGTCAACGCATATCCGCCATTTTCCATTCTTTTTTGGGAAAGCTACTAATGAAGAGACCCATTTATTGTCATATATAGGATAAATAAAATTCACATCTAACAGTTTTTGAATTTCTTCTTTCACAATATCCTTTAAATGAGGATTTAATCTATGTTGTGGCTGTTGAATATGTCTTGCATCTTTTTCAGTTTAGATGTGGTGCATGCATAACTGAGGTTCAATCCCTTTCATGTCTGGGTAGTCCCATGCAAAAGCCCCTTTATATTTCTTAAGGACTTGGATAAGTTTTTGTTGCTGGTCATTACTCAGATTAGTGTTAATGTTCAAGATTTTCCCTTGCTCGATTTCAATAGGCTTGCTATTATAAACAGTGGTTATTGGTATTGGTTGTTCATTGATGTCTCTCAAGCAATCTTCTTCAATCTCATTGTCAAGGACTACTTCAATCATGTGACATCTCAAATTAGACATTGCAGCAGGGTGATTGATAAAGGTGTTAATGACATCATCTTTTATTTGATTTTTGAATTCAAGTGTATCTACCATAGTCAATGGTGAATTAATATTTTCTTTTAAATATGTTATAGGTTGTTTCCGAGTTTTTAAAATGGTTAGGCTTGGCTAAGCCGGAGGGTATAAAGCTAAATTATTAACATCATTTCCTCTGGTTATGGTCATACTGCCTATTCGGCAACCTATATAAGCATTAGTTGTTGCTAGCCAAGGCCTTCCTAGTATTAAGGGATGTCCATCTAATCGGTTTCTAGGGTTGATAATAAAAATATTTGTCGGATATTCCCAAGTGTCCACAGAGACCATCACATCCTGTAATGTTCCTTCTGGGTTAATGACTGAATGGTCAGAAAGTTCCAGCTAGGTAGTGGTTGGTTCTAAGGCTGTGATGCCAAGTATTTCACAAGTGTTTGTTGTAAGAATGTTAATGGCTGCCCTTAAGTCAACTAAATCATTGGGAAAAGAGTGACCATTTATTTGGACTGCGACAATGGGATTCCCCGGGTCTTCTTATTTTACAGGTGTCTCTTTTCCTATTAATAAATCAGATAAAGTTCCGACGACATGGACAGTTGGTGTTATTTTTATTTTCCTCACAGACTTCTTTGCACACAACTCTTTAATGGTTTTAGCATATATAGGAATATCTTGAATGGCCTGGAGGAGGGGTATTTTTATACAAAGATTTTTGAGTTCACCTAGAAGATCAAAGTCATGATATTCAATTGGTCAAGGTATCATCAATCTTTCTCAGAACAGGGGAGAAGTATTTATGATTTGTTCAGGGTCTTTCTGCCTGATTGTATGTTCTCCCTGTTTTGTTTTCTGGTTATCGACAGTCGAAGGCTTATTCAAATATGTTTCTTTAACTTCAGGTTGTAGATTTTTGTCCTCATCTAGAGCAATTATGTGTCCAGATCTTAACTTAAGCTCATTAAATTCTCTCGTCTCAACTTCGGGGTCCAGACCCTCAATAATTTGTATTGACTGGATTGGTCTATTGTTAGGATTTGGATTTGGTTGAGTTGGGACTTGCGGCCATATATTAGGTTAAGGATTTTTCTGCAACATGTAAGGTGCTGGTAAGGTTGGTAGAGTCAAAGGAACTATTCCCATAGGCTGGTTTGTGGTTCGTTGCCAATTTGGTTGCCAGTTCTGATTTTGTGAGGTAGAAGGAGACCATTAGGAGGAATAACGGGTGTTCTACCAGAATGGTGGAGGGTAAGAGGAATTTGGCCAATTATTGTTTGGATTTGATTGGTTGGGCCATGATGGCATAAAAAATGCTTGAGGTTGCCAAGTAGAGAAAGGTGGTTGGTTCTGCCATGCTGCCCCTGGATACTGTTAAGAACTAAGTTGTGAGGAAGGAAAGAACGAAGAAGGTTCTGTAGGCATACCTGTCGGATGTGCTGGCCATTGATGGTGCTAGTTTAGCAGATATACTGGTTCCACTTCCTCTTCTACTTCCTTGAAAATTTCTTTTAATCCAGGAAGCAATGGACAACTTTCTGTAGCATGATCCTTAGTGAAAATGGCACATGTCTGTAATATATCTAGCATACGTTCTCTATGATTGTGTTTCTTTCTACAATGTGGGCAAAAAATAGCCAGGTTCTATTCTGCTTCGGCCTGCTTTTGTTTGGCTTACATGTTATCCAATTGTGTCGTCAGGGTGCCCAACATATCATTCTTGAAATCTTCCAATTGAGTGCCAATTTCCACTCGTGTAATGCTTCCTTCTGATGCTTTGCTGTCTCTGGTAATTTCATCACGCCTGGTTGGTTTCAGCCTTGTACTTCCTCTAGAACACCTAATGCACAATTATATAATATTGTCATAATCCTCTTGATAAATATCCCCTTTCCCCATTAAATTTAGTGTTTCTACCCATTGGTCTTTCATACCTTTGATCATCGTAGTTTTAAAAATTTCAAGGGTTAAATTTTCATAAGGAGATCTTTGCATATTATATTGAAAATGTTCTACATACTCTTCAAGAGTCTCAATAGTCTTAGCTACCATTTGAAATATTTAATCCTTCAATTCTCTAGTTCGGAAATAATCTTGGTAATTTTTTTAGAAAGGATGTTTTAATTTGGTCCCAGTCATTAATGGTACCTCCACCAAGCCCCATAAACCAACACAGAGTTGCTCCCTTCATAGTAGATAGGAACAACTTCAGCTTCTGGGGGTCGGTAGTGTAATCATATCCCCTACATAAAACATCAAATTCGAAAAGGAATGCATCAGGATCCTCTGAATTTAGCCCATGGAAGGTAGGAATATTTTGTAATGGAATAGATTTCAGGGATCATTAACATCTATATCAACAATAGGGTATTGTAATGTAGAGGTCTAAGGCTGTCGCGGATTATTATCCATTTGGTCAAAAATATGCCAACATCCTTGAGGTATTTCTGGAGCTAGAGATCTGTTCTTGGGGGAGTTAGAATAGAATTTTAAAATGATTTTAAAAACACTACCTTGGTCCAGAATATTGGGTGTCCTCTGTTCACTACTACTTCAGGAGATTTGGGTTCTGATGATTTAATCTTTTTAGCACTACCTATTTCTCCTTCTCCTTCACAGAGATTTCAAGAATTCCCTTCTTTTAAAGGGCTAAACTGCAAATTTTTAGTGTTCTGAAAACTCTGTTCAGACCCTTTAGTCTTGTTTTGAATCTCAGCATTGGTTGCAGATGGTGATCCTGCAACCTAAAGGGTTACAGTAGGATTTCTTATAAAAATGATTTGGGCTCCTACTCATGACTAAGACTTGGCTTTCCTTATGATTTCATCGATGAAGGTTGATCATCCAAGGGTCACCGATCCCTTAGGTTTTTCATATCTGAGCAGAGGAATTAAATCTTTTTCTACTCTTTTTTTCTTATTCATTCATACAAAAATTAAACATTTATTTCTACTTTAATACCTACGCAATTTTGCTGAAAAGCAGGAAAAGGAGCAAGCACTTTACTTGCTCGTACACAGGTTCTTACCTTCCGTTTTTAATACCCAATTCTTTCACAACAAAAAAACATCAAACATCAATTTCTACGTAATTGTGCTGAAAAGCGGGCAAGGGAGCAAGCACTTTACTTGCTCGTATGCAAGTTCTTACTTTCCGTTTTTAATACCCAATTCTTTCACAGCAAACAATTATCAAACACACATCACCTTCTGTGAAATAGAAACACTTTCCCTAGCAATGGTGCCAAAATGTTGGGCGCATATAAGGTGTCTTTTAGAACTCCTAAATGCCTCACATTAATTATCGACCTGGGTAAGTCTTTTTGTTTCAAGAGTGTACACAATATGTGCAAGTGATGGAAATCATTATATCTACTAAGAGTAATGCTTTAAGATATCTTATTAATTTCAATACAAGAGTAAACAGATCAAACCATAAATATCAAGCTTGCAACTTCAAGGAAATTAACCTATTCAAGCACCAAAACTCAATCTTAATCAAAAAGTTCTAATTGCAATTACATCAACTAAGTGCACAGTAGAAATAACAGAGCTCTTTCAGCTAAATTTAAACTTCTGCATAAAATTAATACACCTGATCTAACCAATAACACTCTGGCTTTCAATTAACAAGAAATTATTCTCACCTAATAATTAAATCAATCTACGATATAAATAAATGAAGCCAATCAACGAAAATAAGAATTAATGCAATGAATACACAAACTTAACACTGGTGAATGTAAATCAATTGTAAAGCTATAAAATAGAGTAATTAAACTTGCAGTAAATGAAAGGTAAAACTATAAAACAGGGAACAACAATGAAATTCACCAGTGACTAGGCCCAAGCTGCCAATGATTAATGCTTAATTACTTCAGAATATTACGAATAAACAGAAACACAAATTATATATTATTCATCAAATCCAAATTTCATTATAGCACGATGTATCCTTCAGAATAACGCTCTATATATTTAAAATTACAATTGAAGTAAAAAGGCAAAAAATTGTTCTACTCTATTCGTTTTTCCCCTCTTATAGTCAAAGAGGAAAAGAGATAAATGTGATTCGTCAGGATCAACAGATCCTGAGGAATTCACAACCAAATACTATTATCAAACAATCTTCCATCTTGCGCTGATCCTCCTAATTATCTTCTCAATTGACCGCACAAGACGCGCTCTTTTCTCCCTATTTAGCCTTTGTTGTTCAATAGTTTTAATACCAGTTCTCCCATTCGCTAATCTTTGCATAAAAAGCAACAAAAGTTAATTTTGATAGCCAAATCGCATCAAAAGCAGTTTCGTTCACTTTCTATCGAAATTATATCAAAACCTTATTACATCATGGCACAAATGCATAAATAGGAGGAAAAAGATAGTGTAATCAAGAGTAAATTTATACCTTTTGCACGGCCCAACAACTCTCCTTGCAATATTCTCCTCTCTATCCAAGAAGTATCAAGTCTCTCTCAATGGTGAAATCATGTCCACACTAGAGCAATTGACTGCTAAGAAGAAATTTTGCCAACACAATAGTGATCTACTTCTTCTACTTCAATAATGAAATGAAGGGTTGCTCTGATAGCAATTTTCAGGACATAACATTGTCTTTATTTTGGCTCTCCCATGGCTTTGTTTATATAGAATTATTTTTAATCCCTCTTCCCGCTCTTGGTTCATGAATGAAAATGACTTATGAGTAGGACAAAAGGATTCCTTTGATGGCTGCATATCTTCAGGGAGACTCAAATTCGGTTTTCCTTGACTGAAATCCTGTTAGGGAATCATCTTCCAAGTTTGGGAAGTGGTCCTGAATTGCTAAGTCTGCCATTTCTTTGACCCCGTGGCTTTCGAAGAAAATATCACACGTCGTGTGGATATCGAAGGAAAATTCATACATTGCTCAATTTTTAATTCATTATACATTGGACCTTAGGAGAAATTAAATTTTATAAACTTCCTAATGTCTTTAGCTAGAAAAGCTTCACTTGTGCATTTTGCTAGATGACTTTGGGAATCTTTTGGATTGTACAAATATGTGTACGATTTTATGGTGTTAACATATATCACAGTTTCTAAATATCATTAGATAGGATATCACAATTCATATTAATAACAATGTTTCTAAAGAGATTTTAGGGAAATTGAGAACAATTATTCAAAAAAATAGCAATGTCATCATATACGATAATTCTCCATCAAAAAATCATTAAATTTTTTTAATCTACATAAATGACTACCAAATAAACACTCATCGCAGATATCATTATTCCAAAATAATTTCACATCCACATAAGAAAGGAACCTTTAATCACCTCTTCCTATGACCCAAAGGAATAATAAGAATATGAAGAGATGCAAGATGTTGCCCATAGTTTATCTACTACTAAGAATTCTCAACAAGAAATCCCTTTTACACAACCTCATGTCAATTAATTTGGAAGAAATACATTTTACACAACCTCATGTCAATTAGGAAAGCTATGACACATTAAATTCATAATCATTGGATCCAAGGTATATGAAATCACTAGAATATAATGGTTTCATTATTCCTTACGTACCCTATGTTTAGTCTGATCTAATATGAATAAATGGAGATAGTACGTCTCCATACATGCATTGTAACTATAATGCATAGTAATGTAACATAGTATGAGCTAATTTATGCTTTCTTGGTAATGACTACTCAATAACGTTAAAAAGTATAGTTATTATGGATATTATCTTAGTTATTAGAGCTTATATGACTCATATTAGTAAAAGGAAAAGAAAGGATGTATAGCACATCTCATAGTAAGCTCTTACTTGTCTAAAAGATATGGTATCACTACTAATTATCCTAAGATAACATGTAAAATATGGAAGCTCAACTAGGAACATTGGTTCCCCCAACATTATTGGTTTTTCCCTGTCTTATAGTTTTGACTTAGGTTGTGCAATGCATTTTTCCACTATCACTAAGTTAAATAGTGGAACATTGATCGATTACAAAGGTGTAAACACTAAGTGAGGAGAATAGACCAAAGGTGGGGTGGGAGTAGGAGGATCCAAATTTACACTTTTACTTGAGGAAATACAAGTAGATATGTAGTCATATTACCAGATGTTTCTCTTGGATGTATGAGGAAGCCACCTTGAGGAGCCTCATGTTCTCATCTCAATGGTGATCATGGTGATCATTTGTCCAATTTCATTCATCCAATGTTCAATCAATAGATCTCTCAATCTAGAACATGAAACACTATATTCTCTCTCTCGATCACAGCACCCTAGTGGCACACAACCCACACACGAGGACGATTGGGTATAATTTTGTTATAGCCCGAGTCAGAAGTTTCAAGAATTATACAAAGGATATAAAATGAGTATAAAAGGAGATATGAAAATCATATTTCTTAAGAAAATTGAGAAATTGAGAGACAAATCATTTGAAAAGAGATCATCTCAAAGGAACACACTATAAATTACTCCTCCCACTTTGATATGGACTCACACCATAGTAAGGAAGTTCCAAGATAATGCATGAGCTTCATATGCCTCTTGACTTAGGGATACATCTTGATTTCAACATGGATTTCCCCCCACAAATGATCAAATGAAATAAATGCACATACACCTAAATATGCACAGGACATATAACCAAATTCTATAAATCCATTGACTAAAAGTTGAATCATGGAAACTCAAAGAGAACAGACTAGGTGGTATAGTAGGAGACATTGTTGTGCAAATCTATGTAGGTAGTGTAGTTGTCAATATCATTGTACATAATGATTCATTGATCATTTTCTACACACACACACACACATATAATAACAACATAATACTAATTATATCATTATCATTTTTAATCAATTCAACTAAAATTCAAATGTGAATACTAGATCAAAATATTTCACGAATATTATTATTCTAAGATAAATTGAAAACATACATCTAAATATGGTAATATCATCATACATAGTAATTCTCCATTAAAAAATGGTGATAATTTTCAATATATACATCAAATAAAAATATAATAATGATAATATCTTCATCATATTTAATAAAATCAAAGTCATCATATGATTACCAAATTAAAATGTTTCATATATATCATTATTCTAAGGTTAATTCAAAGCATCCATGAAAAAATAGGAATCTCATTCCACACAATAATTCATCATAAAAAACAATGCATGTGCATGCCTAACTAGTACCACCAAGATCATCCTCATGATCATAGCCATGATCCTAATTAGTCTTATACACATCATCAAAACCAACATTATAGCCATCCTCCTCATCATCATCTCCTGATGTATGCTCAGCATATTCTGGATCATCACCTTGGTAGTCATTACCTATAGCATTCTGGGAAAAAAAATCAATATTACATGTTAGTATTAATTCCATAGAAAAATGCATATTTTTTATACAATGATAACTGCAAAATGAGGTAGGATATAATATCTAATAGTAGAAAAAAATAAAATGAAAATATGGTTCAAAGAGAAAAAATTGGGAACAACATAAAAATACTTAGAACGGAAAAATCAATACATTCTAATGTCAAAAGATAGCAAATTCTCAAAAGTTATAGAAGTGTAGATATTTGATTTAGTAATAGTGGACATTTGTATGTGTGTAATAGAAAAACAAAAGTATGTAGTAATATTAGACAAACTATAGGCATACCATACATGAGAAATTTGCAAGCCACAATTCAACCATTCAAACTATAACCAGTTTATTGGAAGACCAGGAAATTTCCAAATATAGAGCTAAAGGGGCCTAGAAAAATTATTGATAAATTTAGAACAAAGGAATTGCAAGAAGGAAGAAGAGTAATTCTGAGCTTGAAGTTGAATATACAAAAGATGTTTTAAATATAAATTCCACTGTTGATCAAAAGTATCACGATAATTAGGCTAGTTGAAACTAGAAAATACATGTATAATGAATGTTTCTAACATACGAATGTTCAGAAAACAAAGACAAAATATTATAACTAGAATAGGTGTTATGCCTTAATGTAAAATACATAAATCCAAAACATATTCTCTAACAATTTCAGAAATAGTTAAACTTAAGAAAAAAAGTTAAGCTATTAGAAAATGTATACAATATCTTGACTAATAAAAAAGAGTGAACACATTTCGTTTTCTCTACTTATCAGTCACGATAAAAGGTAACAAATTATGTTATAAACAGAGAATTCATGTAAAAGAAGCTTTGAATAAATGGAACCAGTACTGCTTTTAATAAACAATCAATGCCTTCAAAATTGGGAAAATAGACAAGTACATAATAATCAAGTGATACAAGTACTCTAACCTGGAAAAGAATTTTGATGCAAGAAGTTAAATATTCAATAAATCTGTGTCGTTGTTCAATTCATAATTAGTACGAAAAGTTAATTAACTCACTTGACAATGAGGGCCAACAATATTAGCGAGCTTATCTACCACTATAACATAAGATTATAAAACAAATATATGATGGAATTATGAAAAGAAATTTAAAGGTTCTAAAAGAATTTTTTACCTACATGGAATTCATTCTTGAGCCAAACATTTGAGTACAGACCCTTCATACAACAAGAGAAATGTGTAATTAGATTAATATTTTTTCTAGCTATGAAGCCAAAAAAATAAAACCTCTCTGAAACTATCATATGAGGTGGTGGAAGCAAATTTTCAAAAAAAAAATTATATATGTAACTCATAATTAGTTACAACAATATACAAAAAGGTATACATATCTAAATCGACTAAATCCAAACCAAAATGAAATAGATACTAGCCATCATAAACAGGGTTGAAGGAAGATTAAAAAAATTCAAAGTCGCCATAGGGTTTCTAAAAATTACCTAGGAATGTCGGAAAGTTCCAAACACTTTGAGTTTTCAAACCATAAGAAGAGTTTATTAGTAAATTGGCCGTGGTAAAACCTACCACATATAGGCCTTTGAGATAAGAAAATTGGAAATTCATAATAAGCTTCAATAAATAAGTTTTGGTCAGTACATTTGAAAACTAGACCAAGACGAAGTATAAGACCAAGGAAGCGTCAACTAGAGTCAAGTCTAGTTAAAAATGTAAATTTTGGCAACTTAAAACTTTATGAACCTTTCAAGAGTACTATTATGGTTTGATCCCGTAATGTTGAATGTATTATACAGGAAGAAAAAATTGCATTGCTAATAGATTTCCATAAGAGTAAATTAAGAATAATATTCAATTAGGAATTATTATTTTTTAGTGTGAAATGGGAGGTGTTACACATTAGTAGTAAGTCTAACAAGCAATGCATTCCCCTCAACCTTCACAACCCAAGGTTAGTATCACCTAAAGACCATAAGGGATAGGAAGGATTTCTTTCCCATAGAATAACTTGGTATAGATGCACAGTTCATTCCTTTTCAATTCTGCAATGGTTATAATTTTGTATTCTAAGAAACATGAAAAAGTTTAGTTAGCATAATTTTGCTTCAATTATTGTGTTGGTGGGTGTTTATTTTTTTAATTGTAATAGGGAAATCAGGAGGGATTTATGCTAAATGAAATTAACATTTAGAGATGCAGAATTTTGTTAAAATTATGAGTGTAATATTCATGCCCCAACACACTTATATGTGTCATTAATGTATTTGTCACCATGGATAAGGCCATCCTTCAATTATTTATTATCATTTGTTGTAATACTAGGGAGAGGATAAGGTCAACCTACTAAAATGTGTACATGTAGGCTCATTAACTCCTGGGTAGAGGCATTCTTGTGTATAAATGCAGCACAACTATGATTTGTATTCTATCATCTTGTGATATTCTTGATCTCCCTTATAGAGTGTTTATCTTCATGCACCTCTTATGTAGCACACTTGTGCTTGGGGCTCTCTAGCACATTAGGGTTATCTCTCTCTAGCACACTTGTCCAAGTTCACTGGGATTTGTAAAGAATTAAGGACGTGGGTATAAGTTATGGCCAAATTATTTATGCATACTTTTACTAGGGTAGCCTTTGAATGGTTTGAAAACCTACCCAAGCACTCTATAGAGACTTTTGATTAACTATGTGATAAGATTTTGGGAATGTATGCTCTTAAACCAGTCAGTATATTTGAAGAGGTTAGTCTTATACGATTAAAGCAAGGAAAGTGGGAATTTATGTCCTCTTTCATCCATAGATTCTAATTTTCCTTAGCTATATGTGGGACCAAGTTCTCTCTAGATGAGCTTATGAAAATCTTTGTAAAATGTATAAAAGAATATTTTCAAGTAGAATGTACTAATAATAAATAAATAACCTATTAGGATGATATCAATAAGGTGTTTGACTTATAATTGTCAACATTAGACATCACCTAAGAAATTATTATCCTCCTATTATAGCTAGTGATGTATCTTCCCTCTTAGATGATCCACAATATTAGAGGAAATTGCATCCTAAAAGTGCCCATGAATTTTTCATGTAATTTCCATGTCATAATATGTAATTCAATCAAAATATTTTAAATTTAAAAAGAGGTACATGTACTAAATAATTTTAAATTCGTGAGTGTGGGTATCCATGAAATATTTTATTATTAATTTTAGTATGAGTGAAATATTTTATTATCAATTTGGGTATTCATGAAATATTTTATTAATGTTATTTACCTATGTTACCCATATGAATTAAAATATCGAAAAAGTTATTAATGCATCATAAGTCTTGATATTAGTGACAAAAATATAAATTAAAAATAGAGGCCCATTTCACATTAATAACCATGACCCAGAAAAACACCAAAAATTTAATTAAATATAAAATATAAATATAGACAATTATAGTTAAATATAAAATAGTGAAATGGTTAAAAGTAAATATAATTAAAGTTAAATCTAAAATAGATAAAAATAAAATATAGCTATATTTAAATATAAAATAGTTAAAAAAATGTATTCCAGAAAGAACAAATTATCAAATTCTGGCAAAAAAAATATAAAATATATAGTTAAATATAAAATAGTTAAAAAATGTATTCAAAAAAGGAAAAATTACCATATTTCAGCAAACAATATGCAATATATAGTTAAATAAAAAATAGTTAAATATGACTAATATAAAATAGTTAAAAATTGTTAAATATAAAATAAATGTATCCCAAAAAAGACAAATTACTAGATTTCAACCAAAAATATAGAATATATAGTTAAATATAAAATAGTTAAATATAATTAAATATTAAATAGTTAAAAATTAGTTAAATATAAAATGTTTAGACAGTTAAAAAACATATTCTACAAAGAAAAAATTGTCGGTTTTTGGCGGGGAAACGTATCTTCCAAGTGAAATTGTGGTTTTATTAGACAATGTCCTTAAAAAAGCATAAAAAAAAAGTTAAATATAAAATATATATAGATAGTTATATATAAAATATAAATATAGATAGTTAAATTTAAATATAAAACATATATAGACAGTTATTTTAATAAAAGAGTTAGATATTGAGGGATTTCGATAAAAGTAAAAAAAATAGAAATAATATATTAATTTTTTTTATTAAATTTTGTGTTAATAAATATTGTTGAACATATATAAAAGTATAGTAATACTAGAAAATTGTCTACATGCCATTTTTTTAAATTTCTTGCTTTTTCCTTAGGAAGCCACTTTTAGGCTAAAATTTCCTCCAATGTGGCTAAGCCAAAAGGAAACAAAAAGCATAGAAATGTTGTAGGGGGTGGTCTTACCAATTTAGTGCATGAAGTTGTTGTTGTCACTTCTTCCACTCATTCTAATCCACCCGTAAAGAGACTTTTGAAAAAGAATGATCAATCATTTTCTTCAAAGCTTCTACCTCTACAATCGTCCACTCAATATCCACCACCTCTAATTGAGCCATATCCACCATAACTAGTGGAACAACATTCTGACAAGCTTAGAATGAATCCATTTCATATTTTCCCTTTCATTCGAGCAAGTATTACAATTATCATTAGAGACCAATGCATTCTATGGAAGATAATTATTATGATTATGACAATGACATCATTTAAAAATTGGGAAGATTAGCCAAGGTCATTAGCATCGTCATCATCATAATTATTGTCATTGTCACCACCATCATTTTTATCATCATAATCAAAATTCATGCCATCTTCATTATCATCATCATGATTATTGACATTGTCATCAGTTATTCATAATTCACAATGTCATAAGATATATCATAAATGCAAAAAATATGTTTAGTGTTGGAAAACAAATGCAAAAGTGAACACAAAAATGGGAGCAATTATAGATGTAAAATTGGATGAAAAGTGGACGCAAAAGTATATGAAATAGGCAATGCAAACTTGGCTGCAAAATATGATGCAAACATGAATGCGAAAGTGGAAGCAAACATGGGTGCAACAATAGGCATAAAAATTGGCACAAATTGAGGTGAAACAAATGTGTATGCAACAAGAGACGCTGAAAAGGACACAAACTTAGATACAAAAAGGATGCAAAATTGGATGTAAAATAAGATGAAAAAAGGGATGTAAACATGGACACAAACATGGGTGCAACAATGGACACAAAATTAGATTCAAAAGTAGATGCAAAATGAGATGCAAAACCTAACGTAAAAGTGGATGCAACAGGGGATGGAAATACATACAAAATATTTGATGCAAACCTGGACAAAATAGGGGATGAAAATGTGGATGAAAAAGTGGAATCAAATGTTGGTTGCAAACGTAGGTGCAAGATATGGCACAAATTCTGGTGCAACAAAAGTGGATGCAAAAGTGGATGTAACAATGAACAAAAAAATGTTGCAAACTTGAATGCAAAAGGGGATATAAAAGTGGATGCAAACATGGGTGCAACTAGCTAAACAAAATTGGATGTAAAAAGTGTATGCAATGAAAATTAGATACAAAACGAGACACAAAACCCAATGTGAAAACCTAATAGAAAAGTGGATGCAAAAATATATGAAATATTTGATGCAAATATTAGATGCAAAAGAGGATACAAAATTGGAAGAAAATGTGGGTACAACAGTAAGTGAAAAACATGGCACAAATTCTGGCACAAAAAAAGTGGATGTAATGATATATGCAAAAAAAAAACTTTGATGTAAACAAAGATGAAAAAGTGGACATAAACATGGGTCCAATAGTGGATGCAAAATTGGATGCAAAAGTTGATGCAAAACTAGACAGAAATCTCAATGCAAATCCTGATGTAAAAATGGATACAAAAGGGGGTGCAAAATATATGTAAAATTCCATGAAAACCTAGACACAAATGAGGATTCAAACATGGATGAAAAATTAAAATCAAAAGTGGGTGTAAAGGGATGTGCCAAACTAGGCGCAAATTGTGGCACAACAAAATTGGATGCAATAATGGACACAATAATAGATGCAAAAGAGGATGTAAATATGGATGTAAAACAAGATGCAAAAGTGGATGTAACAAAAGTAGATGAAAATCTAGACACAAACCTCGATGCAAAACTTAGTGCAAAGGGGATGCAAAAGTTGATACAATTGTACGTGAAAAAAGTGGATCAAATAGATGATGCAAAAGTAGGTGAAAAACAATTAGGTGCCAAACTTGATGAAAAACCTAGAGCAAAACTTGGTGCAACGGATGGCACAAAAATTTTCATAAAACCTAGTGCAAAAACTATTGCAATACCTGATGCTAAATTTGGTGTAAGACTTAGTGTGAAACTCAGTGCAAATTTTACATCAAGGTTTCCACTATGTTTCATAAATGAATGCAAATAGCACAAAAAATGGGCTCTAGATGCAAAAAAGGAAGCAAAATGGGGCGTTAATCACATGTTTTTGTTGTAGTGAAAATATTAAAAGTTAAAATAAAAGGGGGGCAAGAAGATGTAGAATTTACATTAGTTGCATTAGCAAATAATTTGAGAATATTAAGAGACTTACCCAACGAGTCTTGAGAAGTAGAAACCGTTCTTCTTGAAAGAGGCTGAGATGCAAATTCTTGAATGATCAACTCACGTTTCCCTTCTAACCTCTCTAGCTCAAAAATGGAGATATTTGCACGAGCTTTCTTCATACCTTCAAGGACATTGTAATCTATGTCATAAACTTGGGCAAGTGTGTTGAAGTGGTAGGTGGTGTGACCTTGTTTGATGCCTCGGAGGTGACATACTTGTTCTTATTATTTTCGGAAATGTTCTTCTAAGGTTGTGCACTTCCATATTTGTTTTGAGTGCTCTGAGAAGGATTCCTAGGAGGCAAGGTATTTCTCAAAAGTTTCCTTCTCACATTTTTCTCAAAAACTAGACCTTGCATCTGAAATTATATTACTTAGCACGTTATTGAGGAGGAGAATCACCTTTTGGGAGCCCATCAAAAACTTATCGGTCATTGTTCAAGATAAGATCAAAAGTGAAAATTGAACCACCAACACTTGTGTTTTTATCTATCAAAGTAGGTTCATTAGTCTCTTGAGTCTGCTAAGGATGCTCTTATACTGAAAAACTTTCTATAACATTGGAAACCATAACATTCATGTTGTGTTTACATTGAGGTCATGTTTTCTTTGAATTTGATTCTTGATGAAAATTATCGTAGTTTTCCATTGCCCAAATTATCAACGTATAATACAACATTAGAAACTAGTGTAGACTTAGCCAGTTGATTGAAATTCTTCTTAATAAACAACATAAAATAATGGTTATTTGTAGAAGCCTCACTTGAATTCCTCTTCAGTTCAGATACTTCGTTAGTTAACAACTTCAAGGATTTAGTCAAGTTGTCCATGTCAAAAGGATATTTCTCTTTAATTTTAGTGGAAGAGGCTTGGGAATTTTTACTAGTGTCTTTGGATTCCTTTGAATCTTCTTGATAAACAATGACCCTAATAGACCTTGATTCCTTTTCATCTAAAATTTCTTCTACAAAATTAAGAGTCAAATTATCTTTCGCAACACACTTGACGAAAATGGAAATGTTAGTGGGTAAGGCAATAGTATAATAATATTTAGTAATAAAATCATGAGGTTGCACATTAGTGAGGAACTTGTTCAAAATACATGTAAATATTTGATTAAAATAAACCTTTTCTTTACCCCCCATCTTAATGCTTCAGAGTTTTTTAAGTAACATGGTTGGAGTTTTATCATTAAAAAACGTTTTTAAGAGTAACTATTTGAACTCCCTACAATTATGGATTGATTTGGTGGAAGGCTATGATACCAAAATGATGCTCTACCTTCTAGAGTGTATGAAATAATATAAAAGAAACATCATCAAAATGTACTTCTAACATTTGTAGATGCAAGTAGAAATCGTCAATGTGGTCTTCAACTTTCGCTTTCTTATCTAGATCAACTTTGTAAACAAATTTTTCGAGTTCTTTGATAAGCAATGGAGATTGCTCATAAGAGAAAAAGGCACTTGGGCCATCCAATCCAATTGGTCATTAACCATGTCTTCATTCTCCTCCTCCTCCTCCTCACTCTCTGATTCTAAATACTCTTCTCCTTCGCAATTGAAATTCTCATTGTAATCCAGTTGTTCATAGTCTCTCAGTTGTTATTTTCCAAAAAAATGAAAATCCTCCCCATATCCTTCGAGATCTTCCCCAATAGGTGCTAGAAGGTCTCCTTGATGAATGGAATCTTCAAGTGAAATAGCTAAATCCTCAAGAGTAGAAATGATTAATTCTGCCACTGAAAAGACTAAAACATCATGGTGGGTGGTCTCTTTCCTTGATTGTTTATGAGGAAGAACAAATGTGACGAGAAGTAATCCAAGAGCTCTATAAAATTGGTTTGTAATAGGAAAAAGTGTCCTAATTTGGTTATAAGTAACTTTGTATGCATGCTTTGGACCTCGATGAGGGGACTCTCCTTCCTCATATATATGAGTTGGAGTTGGACCCAGGTAATTACTACCTTGCATATAAGGCTCTTTGTGTGAATGTGGTGAATTATCAACCATAAAAATGGTTCCCACCTTCTAGCACCATAATATTTTATGGCGTTGGATGCCACCAACAATCATGGGGTCTCCCTAATATGAAGTCCTAGTTAGACCTCACGCCATTCGGAGTAGGATTCCCATCCAGTAAATAGGTCTAGTTACCATATTCTTAATGATTTTCCTTAGCTTCAATAAATGACACAAGAGAAGCATATAAACTTCCAAGATAAACAAGTTAGCCTTGTGATGTATTTAATTGCAAAGTGTATAATGGTTCTTTCATAGAAAGGAAAGTAAAGTGAGTCTTTAAGAGAAAACTAATAGTATTATCCTAAAACACACACACACACACACACACACACATATATGAAAGAATCATTAATTATCTTACGAATTAGTTCACAATGAAATAACAGTGATGAAAACAAAAGACACACAATTAACATATGCAAACTGAAGCCAAAAAAATATTTCATTTTCATTAGTATGTGGGAACATAAACATACACCGCAAACAATGAAATAATAGTCTTACGATCGTTCATCACATATGTATGAAAGTGTATCGGCTCCAAGAGCTTCAAATTATAAAGTGAAAGTCCCAATATACAACATTACAATGATACAACACTAGTTCTAATAGTGGAACATTAAGCAACTACTTTCTTATCAAAAGACTAATATTCTCTCCTATGCCAAGCTTGAGAAAAAAAGGTGAAAAGTCCTTTGCTTGAGATATGAGGGTGTATATATAAAAAATGAGGTGACTGTCCAACTCCCTTGTGACTCTTGAGCTTCCCTCATGACTCTTGAGATTCCATGTGACTTTTTGAATTCCTATGAGACCTTTGAGCTTCTACATGAATTTTCACATTCTATGTGTGACCCTTGGGCTTCCACACATTTTTCATTTTCTCATTTTTGAAAATTACAATATCACATTTCCACATATTTGTGGAAAAATACAATGACACATAAGACTCTTATGGTGACACTTTGAGAAACAATGACCTGGCGATGATGACATGGAACTTCATTGTGATGTGTTAATGCCAATATTTTCACCTTGTTAATATCCTCACTTATTCATGATAAGTGTTTCATGTACTTGATCTGCATCCTCTAAGAGGCTGATTAGGATATGGAGTCTTCCCCGAGATCTCGATATTCATTCTTCTATCGTAATATATTGTCCCTTTGTTTCTTTGCTTGATAATATTTTTAGCTTTCATCTTGATGAGTGTATTTTTTTAGTATCTCCTTGGTATCCTTCTTTAGCATCATCTTGTAATTTCAAGATACTAACACTTGCAAATTGAGTTCACTCTTGACAAGAGGACATCCATCCCAAAATCTCTTAGTCTATCTCATTTCTTATGCAATCATATCGACTGAGTTGGGACAATGCAAGATTAAGGAGGCCTAAGGATTATGTAGTGTGCAACAGCAAGAGACAAGGATGAGGATCTAGGCTCTATGACCATGCAGTGCATAGTGGATGAAGGACAAGGAGGAATTGTTGCACAGTTGAGGGAGTTAGGGAGGCAGGGAAGGCATGCTTGCTCACTATGATATGCAGTGATAAGTTATAGAAGGGGAGGGTCCATGAATTACATAGTTCAAGGAAATAGGAAATGAAACATGGCCCATCTTCTAACTAGAAGTGTTCAGTACACATTGGAGGAAAAAATATGGAAGGACTATGCAATGGGAAAGTGAAGTTGACAATTACTCGACACTGAGATTGCACAATACATAGTTCTAGGAGGAAGATATTTGTGACTGCATAGTGCATAGTTCCAGTGTTAGAAAATTATATATTACATAGAAATGGAACAAATAAAATATATTGTAGAAAAATAAACACATAAAACAAGAGAGACGCAGATATACATGGTTCACCCAATTTCGGCTATGTCCATGGAGAAATAGCCAGTCCTTCTTTTTATATTATCCAACAAACTAAAGAGATACAACCTATAACAGATCCGTTGTAATTCCCTCTTTGCTCTCACACAATCTCCTCCCTCTTTCTCATTCATAATACAGATCTACATAGATGTAATAAAATTCCCTCATATATAGCGAGGGGTTGCCTTCTAGGGAAAAAAACCCCTAAATTAAACATAACTTCTACCATCGGATCTCGCCTAATGAACAACCCAAATTGACTACAAAATTACAAAATTTTACAAGAAAATTTTGCATCTATTTTTAGCTTCAGGGGCGCTTCCCCCGATCCCCCGCCAGGGGGGACTCTTAAAGATCATTGTCACCCCCCCTAGATCCCCCTTTCAGTGCACATATTATGGGTGTCATTTTCACCACATTACGAACTGGGGTCCAATGAAATGATACCTCTGAATAAAGAACATAATCAAGCTCCACACCCAACAATATCCCACTTGGAGATTGATTATAACAACTCCAGCATTGCTCCATTTGTTGGAAAATGACTCCACTTTGGACCTAGATGTTTCTCATCTTATTCATCATACTTTAAGACCAATTGAAACTAAACAGAATCTCTGTTTCCCCATGGTTACAAATTTTATTAACATATCTGCAGGATTCTGGCTAGTCTATATCTTTTCCAGCTTCAACTATACGTCTTCCAACACTGACCGTATGAAATGGTACTTGAGTTGTATATGTTTAGTCTTGGAATGAAATGTAGAGTTCTTTTTAAGATGTATGGCACTCTGGCTGTCACTGTATAACCTGCCCAACTCCTGCTTCTTAACCTATTCATCCAGAAACCTTTGTAACCAAATCATTTATTTAATAGCCTTTGTAGTAGCAACATACTCTGCTTCCATTCTTCTGAGTGCAACAACACTTTGTAGTTTTGAAACCTAACTGACAACTATTCCACCTACAGTAAACACATACCCTGTTGTGCTCCTCCTATTATCTCTATCACCCACCATATCTACATCAACATATCCTTGTATATAAATGTTTAAACCACCAAAGCATAATGCTTGATTTTTGGTACCTCTCAAATACCAGTAATCCACTTCACTGCCATCCAATGTGCTTTTCCTAGATTGTTCATGTACCTTCTTACAACTTCCACTGCATGTGCAATATCAGACCTTGTGCAAACCATTGCATACATTAATCTTCCAATTGTTGATTCATATGGAACTCTAGACATATCAACCATTTATTCCTGAGTATTGCGACACACCTCCTTACTTAGTTTGAAATGCCTAGCCAAAGGTATACTAACTAGTTTTGCATTCTGCATATTAAATCTTTTCAACACCTTTTCTATGTACTCACTCTGAGATAATATTAATTTTCGATTCTTCCTATCTCTAGTTATTCTCATACCAAGGATTTGTTGTGCACAACCCAAATCCTTCATTGCAAATTATTTTGTCGATTTTATTTTGAGCACATTTATTTCCTACATGTTATAACCTGCAACAAGCATGTCATCTACATACAATAAAAATATAATATAGCTGCCATCATTTTTCCTTTTGAGATAAACACAATGATCAGAGTGACATCTAGTATAACCTTGTTCAGACATAAACCTGTCAAATTTTAGATACCACTACCTTGGAGCCTGTTTTAAGCCATACAAGTTTTTCTTCAACCTGCACACTAGTTTCTCCTTCCCTTTTACCTAATATCCTTGTGGTTGTTGCATATATATCTCTTCCTCCAAATCCTCATGGAGAAAGGATGTATTTACATCTAAATGCTCAAGATTAGAATCTTCAGCTGCTACTAGACTTAAAATAATTCTAATTGAAGTCGTTTTAACAACAAGAGAAAATATCTCATCAAAGTTTATACCATTTTTCTATGCAAACCTTGTTGGCAATATGGCACAGGTTTGGCACTATGGCACATGTGTTGTCCTTGATGGCAACTCACTCAAATGGCAGATCACAACCAGGCCCTCAAAATGAAAGAAAATAAGGTATACGCAAGTTCCTCATAACAAAGTCGCGTATACACGCAGGTGTACTGATCAAAAGGCGTGTATAATTATGCATGCACATTCATGCAAAGAAAAGCGCGTACATTTGGGAAAACTTATGGTTGGTCCATGATATTTAGTCCAACATATTTGAACCTATGGTTTTGGCCCTTGGTATTGCATTTAAAGTGCTGAACCCAAGTATTGGGTCCCTAGTATTAGTTCTCAATGGTTTTGGACCATGGTTTGAGTAAGGCCTAAGACTATAAAAAGGGAAGGAAATCATTTGGCAAGGGGAGCGACTTATGCATTGAATATCTTAAGAGGAGCAAGATCTGAAAATTGGTGATTGGTTGGTGAGATATAGCTGGACCTGAATCAAGGAGGAACCTGAGCATTACCAGATGGTTAAGTTCTATTGATGGGTCAAGATCTCAAGGCTTGAATAGTAGTATCATTGTGTGATTTTGATCTATTATATTTGGCGCATGATTAGATCTATAAAACTGATAATCTGGGTATAACTAACGTCTGAGGATAAATTATCTTTTATAGATCTGTACGCAGGTTCGGCACGGCAGAAGCGTGTATACACGCAGGTTAAGCAAGTGAAGACTATGTATATGTCGGTTGGCTTTCGCATAGCTGCGTATATACGCAGGTTTATTTTGGTGAAGCAGCGTACGTCTCTTGAAATATGTTTTAGCTGCTTCTGTTTATTGCTGCAATTTTCTAGGTTCAGAATTGGTGTCTAGTTACTGGTACTACTTTCTGGTTATAGCATTCTGAGAAGTTATTGGTTGATTCAATATTTGTACAAAGGATATTGGTTGTTGTAGATCTACTTGATGTTTGATTGATATTCATGGATCCAGTCTAAAAATTTATGAAACGTGGTCCCTGGAAGAAAAGAGAAGGTTGAAGCCTTCTGTAGGTCAGCACCTACATACTAGTACCTCAACTAGTACAAGAGCTAAGGGGGTTGTAGCTCCCTTCCAAGAGAGTCTGGAGAATGAGAGAAGGTTGTAGCCTTCTGCAGGTTGAATCCTGTGTGCTGGTATAAGACTGCACCGGTACATAATCATTGTAAAAAGAAGGTTCTAATTGAAAGAAGATAGAGACATATTGCAGCAGGTGGTTTTCACCCACATTGGGTTTCCACCTTATATCTTGTGTTCTTTTGTGTGACTATCTGCTCTACATTTTTATTCCTGCTTACTGTTATATGGTTCTGACACACAGATTAATGATCAACATCTGAAGAATAAATTAAATTATAAGTCTGGAATTTATACGCGAGTTTCATTAGTCAGATCTATGTATACACGCTATTTTCATTAACTGAAGTAGCGTATACAAATCTTTGTATAAGTTGAAAAATAATTTGAATTAATAAAATGATTCACCCCCCCTTCTCAGTATTATTTTCAACAAGTGGTATCAGAACAGGTCCTTCAGGAGAAGCTTGATCGCTTGAAGGAAGATCTATCATCATGAGTAACTACGAAAAGGGAGCATCAATCAGGCCACCAATTTTCGATGGGAGCAACTTTGTCTATTGGAAGGTAAGAATCATTGCTTATCTTCAATCTCTTGGTACAAAAGTTTGGGATATTATGGAAATAGGATACACATTTCCTTCAGCAACTCCTACAGATACGACTGGTAAAAAGCAGTATGAAACAAATTCAAAAGTTGTCAATACCATGTTAGGGAATCTATCTCAATAAGAATTCATCAAGGTTATGCAGCTCAAAACCGCAAAAGAAATATGGGACAAGATCGTTCTAAGCTATGAAGGAGATGATCAGGTAAAACGAGAAAAACTTCAAACTCTCAAAATTCAGTATAAAAATCTCAGAATGTACAATGATGAGAGCGTGGCTAACTATTTCCTTCGTATAGATGAGATTGTTAATTGTATGAAAAACTTGGGTGAAGAAATAAAAGAAGTTGTTTTGGTTGAAAAGGTTCTAAGATCTTTGTCTCCTAAGTTTGATTCAAAATTTTCTTCCATAGAAGAAAAGCAGAATCTATAGAGCCTTACCATGTCACAGTTGCACAGAATCCTAACTGCTTACAAAATGAGAAAAGGTAGACCATCAGACAGGAGAGAAGCTGCATTCGAAGCCTCAGGAAAAGGAGATTACAATGACTCATGACATATTTCGGAAGAAGAGGAAGAGTCAAATTTTGTCAAGAACCTTCAACGGGGTTCTGGAAGATTCAGAGGTAAGCTCCCTTTCAAATGTTTTCCTTGTGGAAGATTCGGTCACTATGTTGCCAAGTGTCCTCATAAAGATAAGCTTAACAAAGGTAAGGAACTAGTTAGATGGAACAGAAAACAGAATGTAAGTAAGAAAAGTTATTACACACATGAAGACAGTGATGGACTTTCAAATAGCAATGAAGATGAACAAGGTAATGATTATAGACTTTTGATGGCTTTTGAAGATCATGATTTCTTGGATGTTATAGATGAAGAAAGTCTTTATCAAGAAATTTCTAAACTCAAAATTTGCTTAGAAGAGAAAAATATGATTATAGATACTCTGACTTCCAAACTTGCTGAAACGGAGAAACACAATGAAAAGTTAGAATGTGAAATTGTGGGGCTTAGAAAGGACAATGAGAAAACGAAATCTCTTAATCTTAGATTTGCTAAAGGATCTAAAACTTTAGATGAGATTATCAAAGTGTAGCGTTCTCCTCTAATCAAGATAGGTCTTGGGTATACCAAAGAAACATCTCAAGCACAGAAGCCATCTACTTCCAAAAGTTATCTTGAAGCTGCAAGGAGAAGTGAACAAGTTGACAATCCTCAACAAAAGCATAATGCAGATCACCACGTAAGTCAGGGACAATTTACCTCAAGAATGAACAAAGACTACCAGGTAAATCGGGGGCAATCTACTTCAAGGATGAACAGAAGCTACAACCAACCACAGGTAAATCATTCTCAATTTGCCTCAAGAATGGATAGAAACTACAATCATTTGGTTGGTAGATTTGATAATCGTAGGAGCTTCTTCAATGGCCAATGTTTCTCTTGTCATAACTTTGGTCACAAAGCAGCTCAATGTGTTGCCTACAAGACAATCATGACTAGAGAAGCTCAAAAACAAAGGAGTATGACTGGGATCATGAAAAGGACCTACAATAACTTTTTTGCTCTTGAGAATGAAGTAGAATTTTCTATTTGTAATAACTTCGGTCATGAAGATTCTAAATGTAGGAGCAAGTTTCAGCAAACAACTCAGAACGAGAAAGTTTCATTGAGTCCCCAAACATGGAAAAAGAAAGAATTACAACCAGAAAGATGTGGGATAGCCTTATATGTAGAAGGACAGGAAAATCAATGGTACATCGATAGTGGTTGCTCAAAATATATGACAGGTGATAAAGATAAACTTCAGTCATATAGTGCCTTAGAAAAGGAAAAGAAGGTCTCATTCGGAAATGACACCCCTACACTCATAAAAGGTAAAGGTTCTGTTCTTTTGAAAGAGAAGGTCAAGGCTGGAAATGTTATGTATGTTGATGGATTAAAGCATAATTTATTAATTGTTAGTCAAATGTGTGATCAAGGAAATGAAGTAATATTTTGATCAAATGGATGCATTGTTCGTGAGCTTGATACAGGAGAAACAGTGATCAAAGGCATAAGAACTCCAAATAATTTATATATACTCAAGGGAGGACAACAACAATGCTATCTAAGCAAGAATGATGAACATTGGCTATGGCACAGAAGATTGGGGCATCTAAGCTTCTCACAGATAAGGAAAGCATGCAAATATCAGGCAGTTCATGATCTACCTGACATCAGAATTCCAGAAAATACAATATGAAAATCATGTCAATTTGGTAAGAAAACCAGAACTGATTTCCTTGAGAAGGAAGGATCAGCTAGTAGGCCACTTGAACTTTTCCATACTGATGTATGTGGTTCATCTAGGAAAATATCACCTCGAGGAGAAGAATACTTTATATTGTTCATTGACGACTTTTCCACGATGTGTTGGATAGGACTTATGAAGCATAAAGATGAAGCTTTCGAAAAAATAAAATCATTCAAAGCCTTGGTGGAGAACGAATCAGATCGCAGAATCAAATGCCTCAGGTCTGATCGAGGAGGAGAATTTACCTCGGATGAATTTTTCAATTTTTGTGAAGAACATGGAATAAGAAGGGAATTCTCTACTGCAAGGACTCCTCAGAAAAATGGAGTAGTGGAAAGGATGAACAGAATGGTTCAACAAATGGCTCGTGCTATGCTTGATGAGTCGAGAACTCCCACAACCTTCTGGGGTGAAGCCGCATTTGCTGCAGTTACTATTCTCAACAAGACAAATATCTGGGTAAACAGAACTCAGACTCCTCATGAACTTTGGTATGGTAATACTCCCACGGTAAAATACTTCAAAATTTTTGGAAGAAAATGCTACATCAAGAAGACTGATGAAAATCTTGAACCTAGAGTAGATGAAGGCATCCTCCTTGGTTACTCTCCCCACAGCAAAGCATACAAGTGTTACAATAAAAGACTTGGAAAAATTGTTGAAAGCATTGGTGTAGTGATTGATGAATAAGGAAACACTCCTAGGCAGGTAAAATCTAAAGATTTCGAAGATGATGAGGACTATCCATCAACATCAAATTAGATCCATGATGAAGAAGAAACCCATGAGGCACCAAAGGAACAGATAAGGATAGAATAAAAGACTCCATCCAGGTATGTTCAAAAGAATCATCCAGAATCTCAAATTTTGGGACAGAAAGAGGCAGGTGTAGAGACAAGAAGAACCATTTCAGAAGCTTCAAGATATCTAGCATTGCTCTCCTCCACTAAACCACAAAATGTAAGAGAGGCATGCAAAGATGAATGATGGGTCAAGTTCATGGAGGAATAACTTGAGCAGATTGGAAAGAATAACACTTAGGAGTTGGTTCCTAGACCAAAAGATAAGAATGTCATAGGAAAAAATTGGATATTCAAAAATAAGATGAATGAAAATGGAGATTTGATTAAAAACAAGGCCAAACTTGTTTGCAAAGGGTATGCTCAACAAGAAGGGATAGACTTTGAAGAAACTTTTGCACCAGTTGCTAGACTTGAGGCCATAAGAATGTTCCTTGCTCTTTCTAGCTTTCAAAAGTTCAAATTATTTCAAATGGACATGAAGTCTGCCTTCCTGAATGGAGACTTGGATGAAGAAGTATATATTGAACAACCAGATGGTTTTATTCTTGGAAATGATCCAAAACTTGTATGTAGACTCAAAAAGGATCTCTATGGTCTTAAACAGGCTCCAAGGGCTTGGTATTATCGGTTGGATAAGTACCTCCATCAACAAGGTTTTATAAAAGGATCAACTAATAGCAATCTATATATAAAAATTGACAATGATAAGTGGCTAATACTTGTTGTGTATGTTGATGATATCATCTTTGGTAGTAATGAAGAAGACATGAGTCAAAAATTTTCCTTGGTTATGCAGAAAGAGTTTGAAATGTCCATGCTTGGTGAGCTCACATATTTTCTTGGTTTACAAGTCCAACAAAACAAAGACGGCATATTTTTATCACAAACCAAGTATCTCAAGCAGATATTGAAGAAATATGGGATGGAGGATTCGAAACCAGTATGTACCCCCATGGTGACAGGATGCAGCCTCAGTGCAAATGATGAATTGGAAGCAGTACATCAACCAACCTATATATCCATGATTGGTAGTCTGCTCTATCTAACAGGTACATGACCAGACATTGTGCATGCAGTGGGAATAGTTGGAAGGTTTCAGGCAAATCCAAAGGAAACTCATCTTCAGGCAGTTAAGATAATTTTCAAGTATCTTCAAGGAACTCAAAACTATGGCTTATGGTATCCTAGAGGTACAAATCTCACACTTCATGCATATACAGATGCGGATTGGGTAGGAAGCATGGATGATAGAAAAAGCACTAGTGGTGGTGCATTCTTCATGGGTCCTAGATTAGTATCTTGGTTCAATAAGAAACAAAGTTCTATTGCATTATCTACAGCTGAAGTAGAATATGTAGTTGTTTCATCTTGCTGCACACAACTCCTTTGGATGATGCAAACATTACAAGACCTTCAAATTACTTGTATTCCACCTATCTCCATTTTTTGTGATAATACAAGTGCAATCAGTATTTCAAAGAATCCTGTCATGCATTCAAAGACTAAGCACATACCGATCAAGTATCATTTTCTCCGGGAACAAGTTCTTGAACAAAAGGTCAAATTGGAGTATGTTCCCTCTAAGGAACAAGTTGCTGATATCCTCACCAAACCACTGCCCAGGGAGACATTTGAATACCTCAGATAGAAGCTGGGGGTATTTGATGCATCATCTTGTTGTTGAATCTTATCTGTTTCAGAGAAAAGTGGTTGTGCGTGAGTTGAATGAGGACGATTTGCGTACATACGCAGGTTCATGAAGGTACAGTTGTGTATATGTTGGTTTGAAGAAAAGCAGTGGGGCCAGGCTCAGGATGAAATGAGTCTGATATGGGTCTAACAAAGACCATCTGGCATAGGTTCAGGGGGAGAATATATTCTTCTAATAATGAATTGTTGGCATTATCCTATAAGAGCTTGGTTCAAATTCACAGTTGGTTTGATTTCAGATAGAACAAGTGCAGAAGGAGAACATGGGTGTTGGTCTGAATAATGATTGACAAATGTTGCTGATGTTAGTTGTTGATAACTGTCAGAATCTTGTTGTAGATATTTTGTCTCTATATCTTATATTTCTTTTATCAAGCTCATGTAACAGCCTATTTTGGTTTCCCTACTATGCCTGGGATGATGATGTAATGTTCTTAATTTATCATGTATCCCCACTTGGTTTGGTGGATGAGTCAATACTGGTATAGTCCCATTTGGATGGGAGATGGATGTATGTATGAGTCTTTGGTGATAGGAAGGTCATTTATAATGTATAAAGTCATGTTTCTTTCGTAGAACATCTTCTTGCAGACCTTGCCTACAGTCAGGGGGAGCTTGGACAGCACAACAGAGCAAACATTTCAGCATGTATTCAGGGGGAGCATAACCCTTTGCCCTTGATGTCAAAGAGGTAGAATGATTTTGAATGACTTGGGGTTGCCATCAAGTCCAAAGGGGGAGATTTTTGGCATTATGGAACAGGTTTGGCACTATGGCACAAGTGTTGTCCTTGATGGCAACTCACTCAAATGGCAGATCACAGTCAGGCCCTTAAAATGAAAGAAAATAAGGTATACGCAAGTTCCTCGTAACAAAGTTGTGTATACATGCGGGTGTACCGATCAGAAGGCGCGTATACGTATGCATGCACTTTCTTTTTTTTTTAACAAAGTCGTCTACTTGTGTATTATAAAACAGCAATTCAGGAATCTAGTACAAAGAAGGGAAGGTTTCGAGAGCTGAGGTTCAAAATTGGGTGCGCAGACCCATACGTATGCATGCACTTTCATGCAAAGAAAAGTGTGGACATTTGGGAAAACTTATGGTTGGTCCATGGTAGTTAGTCCGACATATTTGAACCTATGGTTTTGGTCCTTGGTATTGCATTTAAAGTGCTGAACCCAAGTATTGGGTCCCTAGTATTAGTTCTCAATGGTTTTGGACCATGGTTTGAGTAAGGCCTAAGACTATAAAAAGGGAAGGAAATCATTTGGCAAGGGGAGCGACTTATGCATTGAATATCTTAAGAGGAGCAAGATCTGAAAACTGGTGATTGGTTGGTGAGATATAGCTGGACTTGAATCAAGGAGGAACCTGAGCATTACAAGATGGTTTAAGTTCTATTGATGGGTCAAGATCTCAAGGCTTGAATAGTAGTATCATTGTGTGATTTTGATCTATTATATTTGGCGCATGATTAGATCTATAAAACTAATAATCTGGGTATAACTAACATCTGAGGATAAATTATCTTTTATATATCAGTACGTAGGTTCGGCACGGCAGAAGCGTGTATACACGCAGGTTAAGCAAGTGAAGACTATGTATACGCCGGTTGGCTTTCGCATAGTTGCGTATATATGCAGGTTTATTTTGGTGAAGTAGCGTGCGTCTCTTGAAATATGTTTTAGCTGCTTCTGTTTATTGCTGCAATGTTCTGTGTTCAGAATTGGTGTCTAGTTACTAGTACTACTTTCTGGTTATAGCATTCTAAGAAGTTATTGGTTGATTCAGTATTTGTACAAAGGATATTGGTTGTTGTATATCTACTTGATGTTTGATTGATATTCATGGATCCAGTCTAAAAATTTATGAAACATGGTCCCTGGAAGAAAAGAGAAGGTTGAAGCCTTTTGTAGGTCAGCACCTACGTACTAGTACCTCAGCTAGTTCAAGAGATAAGGGGGTTGTAGCTCCCTTCTAGGAGAGTCTGGATAATGAGAGAAGGTTGTAGCCTTTTGTAGGTTGAAACCTGTGTGCTGGTATAAGACTGCACCAGTATAGAACCATTGTAAAAAGAAGTTTCTAATTGAAAGAAGATAGAGACATATTGCAGCAGGTGGTTTTCACCCACATTGGGTTTCCACCTTATATCTTGTGTTCTTTTGTGTGACTGTCTGCTCTACTTTTCTGTTCCTGCTTACTGTTACATGGTTCTGACACACAGATTAATGATCAACATCTGAAGAATAAATTAAATTATAAGTCTAGAAGTTATACGTCAGTTTCATTAGTCAGATCTGCGTATACACATTGTTTTCATTAATCGAAGTAGTGTATACAAATCTTTGTATAAATTGAAAAAGAATTTGACTTAATAATACTGATTCACCCCCGCCCCCCTCTTAGTATTATTTTCAACAAACCTCTTCACCACAAGTCTAGATTTATACCTTTTTCTACCTCCATCTTCTTCCTTCATCTTGTAAACCCATTTATTCTGCAATGGTGTTTTACCTGCAGTCAACCTGACTAAGACCCAAGTTTGGTTATGTGCTAAGGGGTCCATCTCTTCTTTCATGGCTTGCTCCCACTTCTTCCTAGTTTCCACTTGCACTGCTTCTTCATAACCTCTGGTTCACCAGAATCAGTCAATAATACATAATACAATGAAGGAGAGTATTGTTCAGGGGATCTACTTATCTTGGTAGATCTTCTAACACCACTTTCAGGTGTTTTAGGTGCTTGTCGTTGTTGTGTTTGTTGTTTTTGTTGTTGTTGTTCTAGATGTTGATCATTGTGATTTTCAGATACCTTCACTTTTTCTGTGATTTCATCAAGCACTATGTATTCTCTATTTTCTTTTTCTTGATTCTTTTCTTGCATCTGATCCTTATACAAAACCTTTTCATTGAATATGAAATATCTTCTTCTAATGATTTTGTGTTTTTCATAATCATCAAAGCAATAACCAAAATCATTAACACCATATCCAATAAAGGTACAGTTCTTTGATTTTTCCTCAAGATTTGTTCTATTTTCTTTATTAATGTGGAAAAATGCTTCAGAAGCAAAAGTCTTTAAAAATGGGTAATTTAACTTTTTACATGTCCATGCCTCCTCTAGAATACCACCATTCAAGGAACTTGAAGGCCCTCTGTTTATTAGATATATAGTAGTATCTACAGCATCTGCCCAAAATTGTAAAGGCAATCCTGTATGCAATCTTATGCACCTTGCACGCTTCATGATTGTCATGTTCATCCTTTCTGACACACCATTTTCTTGTGGTGTTCATGGAACTATCTTATATCTATGAATTTCATTCTCTAAATAGTACCTATCAAACTCTTTGTTGCAATATTCACCTCCATTATTTGATTTGAGACACTTCAACCTTTTTCCTGTCTCATTTTCAACCAAATCTTTCCATTTCTTGAAAGTATCAAATACATCAGATTTATTTCGAATACAATAAATCCATGTTTTTCTGGTTGCATCATTAATAAACGTAACATGATAACAAGATCCACCAAGAGATGATACCTAAGCAGGTCCCCATACATCTATATGCACAAACTCCAATTTTTCGCTCTTATTTTCTTTCCCAACTCTGATGAATATGACCCTCTTCTGTTTTCCATAAACACAATTCTTATAGAATTTTAAATCAACATGTTTCAGACCTGGCAACAAATTTCTTGAGTGAATAATCTGCATCCCCTTCTCACTTATGTGCCCAAGCCTATGATGCCACAATAATGTATCTTCTCTTGTAGAGGTTAAAGCATTAACAAAATTAGAAATACCATTGCATAAATACAATGTACCAACCTTTTCTCCTTTTGCTATTACCAAGGCTCCTTTAGTGACCTTCCAGGTTTTATCTGTAAAAGTTGTTACACAACTTTCGACTCCCAATTGCCCTGTTGAAATCAAATTTTTCTTCAGATCTGGAACATGCCGTACCTTCTTCAATAGCCATTGATTTCCATTCTGTTGTTTTATGAAAACTATACCCATTCCAATGATTTTATAGGGTTTATCATCACCAAATCGAACCTGTCCAAAATCTCCTTGAACATAATCATGAAATGTTTCCTATCAAGTGTGGCATAGAATGAGGCCCATGAATCTACCACCAAGGCATCAATAATATTTTCTAGTGAAAGAATCAAAGCATCATGCCACACATCACCTCTCACATTTGCTTCATGATTGTTTTCTAGTTGTGCATATCCTTCTTTTGCCTTCCAAGACTTTCAATCTTTCTTCTAGTGTCCTTTCTTCCTGCATTTCCAGCACACTATCCCCAATATGGACTTGGATCTGCCTTTCCTTGACTTATTGTGATATCTTGGGATCTTTCCTCTTTCTATTTTTCTTCCCCTAGTCTCTACAATCAAAGCATTACCTCATGTCTTACCAGAGATATTTTGTTGCATTTCCTCGCTATGGATTGCACCAACAACATCATCAAACTTTAGAGTACTAGATCGAGAAAAAAATTTACTAATGGCCATAACTAAACCATTCCAACTTTATGGCAATGAGCACAGAGATAACAGAGCCCTAACTTCATCATCAAAAGTTACCCCTACTGAACTTAACTGACTAGTAACTTTATTAAATTCATTTAAATGATCAGCAACATATCCACCTTCTGACATCTTCATGTTAAATAAACACTTCATAAGAAATGCCTTATTTAAGGCTGATGGTTTTTCATATAGTTTGGCCAATTCCGACATTAAACCCTTTATTGTCGTTTCCTTTGAAATATTAAAGGCTATCAACGCCACTAGGCACAGCCGTATTTTTCCAAGTGCCATTCTGTCAAGAATATCTCATTTGGTGTCTGTCATACTCGTCGGCTTCTTTGCCTTTTCGCTCAATGGTAGGTATGGATATTTCTAATACAGATAATCTTCCATCTGCATCTTCCACAGATAGTAGTTTTGGTCATTAAATTTTTCGACCCTAAACCTACCATCTTCCATCATTGCTCCCACTCAAACTAGGAACCCTTCTCTCCTACGAGTTTATCAGCCAAATAAACCTTTTGCTCTGAAATCGGTTGTTAGAAAATTATATATTATGAAGCAATGGAACAGATAAAATATATTGCAGAAATATAAACACAGAAAACACATAAAATAAGAGAGACACAAATATATGTGGTTCACCCAATTTGGGCTACGTCCATGGAGAAACAGCTAATCCTTCCTTTTATATTATCCATCAAACTGAAGAGATACAACCTATAGCAGATCCGTTGTAATTCGCTCTTCACTCTCACACAATCTCCTCTCTTTTTCTCACTCATAATACAGATCTACATAGACGCAATACAATTCCCTCATATATAGCGAGGGGTTGCCTTCTAGGGAAAAAAACCCTTAAACTTCTACCATCAGATCATCACCTAATGAATGGCCCAGATTGAATATGAAATTACAACATTTTAAAAGGAAATTTTGCATCTATGATTAGCTTTGGGGGTGTTGGCACCTATCCCTCACTAGGGGGGTTCCTAAAGATCGCTACCACCCCCATGGACCCCCTTTGCAATGCATATATTATGAGTGACGTTCTGCCACATTATGAACTAGGGTCCCATGCGATGATACCTCTGAATAAAGAAGATAATTAGGCTCCACACCCAACATCTAGGAGAGAGAGGATGATTAACTGGGGATTAATGCTATGTAGTGTGTAGTTCTAATGGGTAGAGGGTGAGTGGCTGGTCGAGCAGGTTGTGAAGACAAGAAAACTCCAAAATTGACTAAGTGTGGGATCAGTAAGATAATGAGATGAGACTAGAGCATGTAACAAGACTTGAATATGATCACACACGTATAAATAAACAACCACATGAAAATGAAACACTAAGAACCTAAAACCAGCATGCATCCTTTGAAACAACAGCAAGACATACTTACCTCCAAGTGCGACACTTAAGATACACTTTTTGACGTAAGTGTCGACTGCAATAAGAAAGTGCACATTACCTTGTGAATGAGCCTAATGCATGTCCCTATGATAGATAGAATCCATTAATGGAAAAGAAAGCATTGGAACTTCCTTTATGTATTCCATGAATGCATTCCACAAATAACGATAGTTCCCTTAACAAAAGATGGCACTTGGAATTCCATCAAAAGGGGACTTAGAAACTTGGGTGGTAAGAATCGGATGATGCTAATAACTAGAAATGATAGTTCACATGATTAAAGGGGGGATCCAAAGTTTCAATATAGAAAAACATTTAGAGGGTTTTGTAGCAGTGAAAACATGTGCCTATGGTAGTGATAGGGTTATGTCTATGTCTACAGTTAAAAAAACCCTCCATGTAGGGAGAGAGGCCCTCGAGGCAACTAGAAGTATGCAAAAATAACTATTCCACAATAGAAACAAAAGATGTATACAAATCTGCAAAACCAATATCCTAAGTCCACTTGACATGAACAAACATCACTATACAATTTAAGTGAGAAGGAAAGAAAATTAGAGACCAAAGAGATCAGCTTGCAGTCAAAGCCTTATTAATCAATGCTAAGGTTTTTTTGAGGAAATGGTTGGGAAAATTACACTAGCCTCATGTCTAACAAGTCTTATGTTAGGAATCAAGTACTCTTATTATTCTAGGAGTACCCCCAAGCAGAACCAAGTGATTTATGACTAACATACACTCTAGGTACAACAAGGATGTCCCCTTCATTGTCACATGTGTCAGGTCCCTAAGATAATGGCCACTGAGGATATTATGTACAACAACCCGACTAGGGGGAACGATTCTTAGTTGGGTCTACATGCAAGGGAAGGGTATCGATCCTAAATCCTCCAAAAGAGACCCCTAGTAATATGTGCAGTCCAACATCACCATGACCAAATGAAGCAAGGTATATCACTATGTTGGCGTCAATGTGACCTTGTGATTGACCCTTGGGTTAGAAGGGATTCCTAGGAAACGTGCCACTGCAAATGGATTTTATCCCCATAACTCAAGATACTAGGTTGTTTTTCATCATCTTGGAGAGTTTACCTCGCTCTCCTAATCCAAGACCCTAACATGAGCTACTATGTGTTTTCTACTAGAGAAAGTAATCTTGAATAAATTTTAATTAGGTGTTAATTTTAATGGTTTTTTATTATGTCAAGGGTGCATGGAGTGAAACATATTTGGTGTTTTCAAACATCTTCAATGAATACCATGCATAGAAATGCTTATCTAAATGTTTATCTCTAATGAAACCTAATTAGAGAAGGTTAGTATCTTTTTATTTTCAAATGAAATGATGAGTAATCCTAACACAATCTCATTAAGCTCTCAAACATAGTATTGATCAAAATCATAGCTACATATTCACAAAAAAAGAAACCAAAAAAAAGGAAAAAAATCTACTCAAAACCAAAAACCCTAGCCAATAAGAAAGCATGCACTAATAAGAAAAATTTAATCAACAAACACACTCACGAGCAAGAAAAAAATAAGAGGGATGACAAGACAATGATGATAGAGAGGTAATTGGTCACCAATTTCTCTGTTGGGAATAAAACCCAAGAGAGTTAAAAAACCTAAAAATAAACAAACAAGTTCACTTATTATAATAAAATATGAGTATTTTACACAGTAAAAGGAAACAAAAAAGGTGAACATGAAAATAAAAACCAAGTGGGCAAACACATGTATTAAAAAACTGAAGAAATTACAAGTAAATCCCAGGAAAAACCCTAAATTGAAGGCTTCAATGCTCTGGTTTAGAGGAAATTCAGCGTTAATAGGTTATCAATGCTTTGTTGTAGAGTAAGCTGAGCAATAGATAGCCTATCAACATTCTGGTACTAACTAGAGTGGGGCATTAGAAGGGGGAAACCCATACCTTTGGTTTTTAACCATTAAGGTTTCAAATCCAACCTTATTCTATGACACATAAGTATTATATAATGTTTATGAAATTGAAAAAAACACTACTATAGACACAAACAAAGGCTACAAAATTGCATCCACTAGGACTCCTGAGTGGAGTTGTCAATTATGTTCAAGAGAGAAATTTCACTTGTGGTAGTAAGCTACTTTAACCCTAGCAAGTTTTCCTACGACTTGCCATATGGAAGGGGTTGTAGTAAAAGAACAATACAAGAAAATCCCAATACATGCATACCTAAACAAGAAATTGTAGAGAGTGTAAAGAGCATTAGAGGAAATTTTAGCCTAAAAGATCCCTTGAAATCTTCATGTAATTTCCATGTCATAATATGTAAACCAATCAAAATCCTTTAAATTTAAAAGGAGGTACATGTAAATATTTTGGAGGGAAAAGAAGAAAAAATATTTTCTTAGTTGTATTTTTGAATTATCTCTTTCTAAGTTTACTCAAATTTCAAGTGTAGACACTCGTTGGACACGGAATTAAATTCCACATCCAACGAGTACCCATTATGCATACTTTTGAGAATATCCACATTGATAAAAATTGAAGATGCATTATAAAACATGTGAACACACTTTTTTAATGTATCTTCAATTTTTATCAATGTGGGTCTTCTCAAAATTACGCATAATGGGTACTCATTAGATGTGGAATTTATTTACGCATGAAACAAGTATCTACACTTGAAATTTGACTAAACCTATAAGAAGACCTTGTTTATAAAATTTAAGCTGAGCATGGAATTTGATTTAAGAATATTATGACTGCTGCATGCATGTGGTAATTTAGAGATTGAAGCAAAAAAAACAAACTAACTAACTATCAAACAAAACAAAACAAAACAAAAACAAAAAACAAAAACAAAACAAAACAAAAAAACAAAACAAAACAAAACAAAACAAAAACAAAAAAACAAAAATAAAAACAAAAACAAAAAACAAAACCAAAAAAAACAACAACAACAAAAAACAAAACAAAAACAAAACAAAAAACAAAACAAAACAAAAACAAAAAAACAAAAATAAAAACAAAAACAAAAAACAAAACCAAAAAAAACAACAACAACAAAAAACAAAACAAAAACAAAACAAAAAACAAAACAAAAACAAAAAAAACAAACAAACAAACAAAACAAACAAACAAACAAAACAAAAAAACAAAACAAAAAACAACAAAAAAAAAAACCAAAAAAAAAAAAACAAAACAAAAAACTAAAAACAAAAACAAAAACAAAAAAACAAAAAACAAAAACAAAAATAAAAACAAAAACAAAAAAACAAAAAAACAAAAAACAAAACAAAACAAAACAAAAACAAAAAACAAAACAAAACAAAACAAAAACAAAAACAAACACACAAACAAACACAAAAAACAAACAAACAAACAAACAAAAACACACAACAAAAAAACAAAACAAAACAAAACAAAACAAACAAAAAACAAAACAACCGAAAAAACAAAAAACAAAAAACAAAAACAAAAAACAAAAAACAAAAATACAAAAAAACAAAAAAAAACATTTTTGATGTTTAGTTTTATGAATGCAAATGCTAATCTTCAACTTGTTCTTTGACAAGGGAGACAGGTATGGACTAGTTTCAAGGTATGGAAGCAAAGTGGAGGCCTAACCTAATCTTAGATGACAAATTCTGCTCATTTCGAACTTAAAACAGGCTGCTACAGGGTTTCATGTAGTACTACAAGATGTCCTAGTTCTACTACAGGAGGCCTATTTTACTACAGGAAACATGTTGAAAGCTTAGAAGATGGTAGGAAAGGTAGAATGAAGTGTGGGAAAGGTGTCTAGTAGGGAAATAAGGCATGGAGGAGGTACTTGTTATCCAAGACTCGGTCAAATGCATCAAGATAGTTAGATTTTCTCAATGGAAATGACCACTTTGCTTACAAAACAAGAATTTGGATTTTGGGTTTGGTGGACCATGGCAACATAGGTTGATAAGACTTGGATGAGGTGAATGAGATGAGGTCTCCCTGCAAATTAGAAGCTCCTGCAACAACATACACTCTTTTCTTCATTTATGCACAAATTCATCTATACATGGAAAAGATGAGTTGAATGGAGGAAAACAAAGTTATTAATAGCTAATGGCTAAGTTTATCAATGGAAGTGCTTTTAAACCATAACAAACTCAAGAGATCAAAATGAAAATTGCAAATACTTCTAAGAAATTCAAAGATAATGATCTATTCAACAAGAAGCCCTTGATTATGCAGTAATTAAACAAGAAATCTATTTTTGGGTTGTGTGAATGGAACCCTCAAATCATGATCCCCATAAGGGAGATGAGGTGAAGGCCACTATAACAATATTTTCTGAAGTTTTTTTTGTCACTATGATACCACTGATCTATCTATACACAAATGGAAGAAAACTAATTAATCATCCAAATACTTGTAGATTAATAAAAACAAAATCAATTCAGCAACTAACTATGAATGTAATCTAAGCATACATGTACAAAAATAGGAACCTCTACTGTTAGGGTTGGGCCCTAACCGAAGAGCTTCAACCCTATGATTCAACTCATTGCTGGATCAAGGAAATGCTTCTCATTTTCATTAAAATATCCAAAAATACATAAGAGTCATCAAACATAATGTCTTAGCTCATAAAAAAAGGTCGAATCCTAATGAGGCCCTAGGCCATATTATTTATCCCACTGAATCTACCAACAACTTCCTTAAATTTATGGAGGCTTGGTTCCCAACTCGAGATCAACTAGTCTTCAACTATCACTGGCTTGGCTACCAATGACCTGAATGGCTTGGTTGCTTGTAACTCTGAACTGATGAGATCTAGTGGAGGAATATTTGAGTGAGTGAGGAGTTAAGGAGGGAGATCCAATCTCCTAAGATCCCTCTTGCTTGTCTACATTTGAGTTCTTGCACTTTAATTATCCAAAATTTCTCCAAAACTTGCAATTAATGAACATTAGACTATAAGACATAACATCTCATATTTACCCTTCTCACTAAGAAAAATATAAGAAAACATGTAAAGAAATGTGAGAAAAGTTGATTTTAATAAGCTAGAGAGTGGCATTAAGGTCCATATAATTTACCCATTGATGAGGCTCATCATCACCCCCTACTAAAAGTGTTGCTCATCCTCTGAGCAAATCAATCTATGTCTTTGTCTTTCATTTCTCTTGTGGCTTCTCTGACATTCCAGGCTTTTGTTGTTGTATCTTCCTCTTATGGATAAAATATTGCATGCTTCTCTATTTCCTCCCACTTCTTTCTTTCCTCTTCTTCCTTTATTCCTTCTAACATACCCAATAGCAATGGTGGATTGAGTTTCAAGCCAATCCAGTTGATTTTGAATCTTTGTAGTGCCTTCTTATACAGTGGGATCCTCTCTAGTGCATCCCTCATTCTTTCAGGGGAGTGATACTCCCTGATATTTTGGTTGTATAGTAAGGTGCCCCATCTCCTTTGGCATGCTTTCTGGCTTTCATCCCCTAGCAATCTATGAGTGTCCTAAAAATGAGTGATTGCTTGCTCTTATGTAGCTAGGTATCTTGGTGCAAGCTAGGGATTATTAGCGATGAGGTTATGGGTGATAATGACAGCCATGGAATTAATTTGTTCTACTCTGATGTAAAGGAGATTTGTTTCTTCTCTTTCCAACATTCTTTTTACTTCCTTGGCCCTGGCCTCCTCATGACTCATCCATGATGCCAAGGCCATCAATTGTAAGTCCCCCAACTTTGGATTGGGGTCCCACACATTCAAGTTTGTTAAGGCCAAGTTATATAATTAGAATTTAGATATCTTGGTCGTGCCCTCTAGGGTGTTTTTGTCACAGAGCTCAATGAACTACCTATAGTCTTGGAAAGGCATAGTCCCTCGTTGTGCTAGGGTTTTTATCTAAAACTGCAACCATTGTTCTTTTAGGTACAAGGCATATGATTTTGTTGGCATCCTACACTAGAGTGCCTCCATAGAGAGACTTGCCATGGTTGCCAATTGGATCTCTTTTTCCTATACTTGCCTCCTCATCCATGTGTTCTCAGCCTCTATTCAAGATTTCATCACTCTTTCCATGTCTCTTATCTCACTCAACTCTCTACCCATCTCTAGCAGCTTTTCTTCCATATATATGGCCCACATCTTCCACACTCTTTGATTAGCAGTTTGCATCCAATGATGCGTCCTTTCTCTCTCATTTTCTATTGGAATTATGATGTATGTGTTGTACTTGATGGAAAACCTCTTGTAGTAGAACAACTCACTTGTACATGGTAACTAGATGAATCTACAGAAGAGATATCAGATGTGATAGAATGCATAATAGTAGTGTTTACAAATGTGATGAAAGGCAGGGCAGCTTCAAGGAATCAGTTTAGAAGGAAACTCACTCAGATGAAAGATCACAGTATAGCAGGTAAACAGCAAAGAATTATAGATCAGTCTTCACAGAATGAAGAAAGAGAGGTATACCCAGGTCCAACATTGACCTAGCTGCGTATACACGTAGGTTCACTGTATACAAAGTCGCGTATACGTACACATGCACTTTCAAAGAAGAAAAAGTGTGTATACCTTGGAAAACTAAATTTTTGGTCCGATGTATTTGGTCCATGGTATTTTGACCCATAGTATTGGTCCAAGGTATCTGGTCCAAGGTATTGACCCTAAGTATTTGGTCGAAGGTATTGGTCCTAAGTGGTTTTGGTCCATGGTATTGAGAAAGGCCTAAAACAATAAAAGCAAGAGAAGATCACTAGGGAAAGGTGTGCAAGTATCGAATATCTAATGAAGTGTGAGATCTAGTATGCACGTTATTGGGTTATGGTTCATTGTTGGATCTAAACCAAGGATGAACCTTAGCTGATGAGGAGAGATCAGATCTAATGATGGATCGAGAACTTAAGGCATGAAATGAACTATCATAATGTGTTTTTGCTCATGTATATTCTAGATCTGAATACTGACGCATCTATTATTCTGTAAATGATCTGATCTGGTTATAACTAAAATTATGGGATAGTTGTAGAACTCTGAATTTATATTTGCAGATGTATACACTGGTTAGCTTTGAGAAAAGCACGTGTACACGTAGGTTCGACACATGGAAGTAGTGTTTACCTTATAAAATATCTTTCAGTTGTTTCTCTTTACTGTTGCAAAGTTTTGGGTTCTATATTCTGGTGTCAGTATTCTAAATGATTAGATAGATGGGTGATCTAAGTGAATGATTGGTTCGGCTATGGTTAGTTCAAATGGTGATTGGTTGATACAGATATATTTGATGAATGAATGATTTTGTTGATGGATCTAGTATGAAAATTTATGAAATGTGGTCCCTCGAAGAAAAGAGAAGGTTGTAGCCTTCTTCAGGTAGAAGCCTGCATACTAGTATAAGACTGTACCAGTACAAAAATTGCAAGCAAAATTTTCTTATTATTAAAAGATGACAGAGACGATAGTAGTAAGTGGTTTTCACCCACATTGGGTTTTCACCTTATATCTTGGTGTTCATGTGTGTTGCTTATGTGCGATGCTTTATTTTGCTTTTATTACACTGTCTAATGAATTCCTGATATACTGATTAAAGTTGAATACATGATAATTTGGGTAAATCAAAAGATCTCTACATATACGTTGGTTTCATTAAGTATAGTTGTGTATACACACTAGTTCACTGAGCTGAAGTAGCGTATACAAATCAGTTTTTAAAATTAAGTTATAATCAAATAATACTGATTCACCCCCCCTCTCAGTATTATTTCCAATAATTGGTATCAGAGCAGGTCCTTCAGAAGAAGCTTGATCGCTAGAAGGAAGATCCATCATCATAAGTAATCAAGAAAGTGGAGGATCCACCAGACTGCCAATCTTTGATGGAAGCAACTTTGTTTATTAGAAGGTAAGAACCATAGCCTATCTTCAATCTCTTGGAACAGATGTCTGGGAAATCATGGAAGGAGGATATACATTTCCATCAGCAATTCCTACAAATAAAGCAAGTAAAAAGTAATATGAAACCGATGCCAAGGCTGTTAATACATTATTGGGAAGTTTGTCACAATCAGAGTTTTTCAAAGTTATGCAGCTAAAATCAGCCAAAGAAATATGGGACAAAATCATTCTAAGCTACAAAGGAGACTCTCAAGTAAAACGTGCTAAACTGCAAACTCTCATAATTCAATATGAAACTCTCAAGATGCATAATGATAAAGTATAGCTAGTTACTTCTTATGTATAGATGGGGTTGTTAATTGCATGAAGAATCTGGGTGAAGAGATAAATGAAGTTACCTTAGTAGAAAAAGTTTTAAGATCCTTATCTACTAAATTTGAATCAAAAGTGTCTGCCATAGAAGAAAAGCAAGATCTACAGACTATTACTATGACACAACTTCACGGAATCTTAACTACCTTTGAGATGAGAAAAGGAGGTCCATCAAATATGAGAGAAGATGCATTTAAAGCTTCAGCAAAAGGAAAAGAGGACTCAATGAAACAGGACATACTTCAGAAGAAGAAGTGGAAGTAAACTTTGTCAAGAAGCTTCAACAGGGTTCCAGAAGATTCAGAAGTAAACTACCTTTCAAATGTTTTGCTTATGGTAGAGTCAGTCATTATGCTGCCAAATTTCCTCATAAAGATAAATATGATAAAGGGAAGGAACCTGCAAAATGGAAAAGAAAACAAACTATAAGTAAAAGAGCTACTATACTCATGAAGATAGCGATGGTTTATCAAATAGTGATGAAGATGAAAATAGTAATGACTACAGACTGTTGATGGCTTATGAAGATGGTGATTTTTTGGATGCTTTAGATGAATATGACCTTTATGAAGTAATCTCTGAACTCAAAATCTATTTAGTATAAAATAATATGATTATAGATACCTTGACATACCAACTTTCTGAAAGAGAAAAACACAATGAAAAACTAGAATGTGAAATTGTGGGTCTAAGAAAGGATCTTGAGAAAAAAAAAACCTCTCTATCTTAGATTTGCTAAAGGATGAGAAACCTTAAATGAAATTATCAAGGTGCAGCATTCTCTTGTGATAAAGATAGGTCTTGGATATACTGAAGAGGCATCTCAATCATAGAAGTTGTCAACCTCCACTAAAAGCTATCTTGATGAAACAAAGAGCGGTGAACAGTTTGACAATCATTAGCAAAGGCATAAAGTAGATCACCAGGTAAATCAGACTCAATTTACTTCAAGGATGAACAGAAGCCACAATCAACCTCAGGTAAATCGTACTCAATTTTCTTCAAAGATAAATAGAAACTACAATCACTAGGTCAATAAATTCAATAATCGCAGGAACTTCTTTAATGGTCAATGTTTCTCATGTCATAATTTTGGACACAAAGCTTCTCAATGTGTTGCTCACAAAACCATCATGACTAGGGAAGCACGAAATCAAAGGAATGTGACAAGGATCAAGAAAAGTTCCTATAATAACTTTTCTCTTCTTGAAAATGAAATAGAATGCTCAATTTGTAACAACTTTGGCCATGAAGAATCTGAATGCAGGAGTAAATTTCGGCAAATATCTCAAACAGAGCAAACTCCATTAAATCCCAAAATATGGAGAAAGAAAGAACCGCAAATAGAAAGATGTGGTATAGCCTTGTATGCAAAAGGACAAGAAAACCAGTGGTACATCGATAGTGGATGCTCAAAAAACATGACAGGTGACAAAGAAAAGCTACACTCATATAATGCCTTAGAAAAGGAGAAGAGTGTCTCATTTGGAAACGAAACTCTTGCTGTCATAAAAGGTAAAGGATATGTTTTCTTGAAAGAAAAATTTAAATTTGGGAATGTTATGTATGTTGATGGCTTAAAGCATAACATGTTGAGTGTAAGTCAAATGTGTGATCAAGTAAATGAAGTAGTGTTTTGATCAAATGGATGTGTTGTTCGTGAGCTTGATACATGAGAAACTGTGATAAAAGGTACAAGAACTTCAAACAACCTATACATACTCAAGGGAGGACAACAACAGTTCTATCTAAGCAAAAATGATGAAAACTAGCTATGGCACAAAAGATTGGGACATCTAAGCTTTTCTCAAATAAGAAAAGCATGCATATTCTAGGTTATTCGTGATCTTCTGGATATCAACATTCCTGGAAATATTATATGCAAATCATGTCAATTCGGTAAGAAAACTAGATCTCACTTCATCGAAAAAGAAGAGTCAGCTAGTAAGCCTCTTGAACTTGTTCATACTTATTTATGTGGACCATCAAGGAAAAAGTCACCTCATGGAGAAAAATACTTTATATTGTTCATTGATGATTTTTCCAGAATGTATTGGATAGGTCTTCTAAAGCATAAATATGAAGCATTTGAAAAATTGAAAGCCTTCAAATCTTTGGTTGAAAATGAATTAGATCGCAAAATCAAATGCCTCAGATTTGATCGAGGAGGGGAATTTACCTTAGATGAATTCTTTGACTTTTGTGAACAACATGGAATAAAAGGGAAGTTCTCCACTACAAGGACCCCTCAGTAAAATGGAGTGGTAGAAAGGATGAACATAATTATTCAACAAATGGCTCGTGCTATGCTAGATGAATCTGGAACTTCTGTAACCTTCTGGGGTGAAGCTGCATTCGTCACCGTCACTATTCTTAACCAAGCAATTGTTCAGGTAAATAGCACTCAAACTCCTCATGAACTTTGGTATGGTAAGACTCCTATTGTAAAATACTAAAAAGTTTTTGGGAGAAAATGTTACATCAAAAGGACTGATACAAACTTGGTAAGTTTGAACCCACAGCAGATGAATGTATTCTTCTTGGCTACTCTTCTCGAAGTAAAGGATATAAATGTTATAATAAAAGACTTGGGAAAATTATTGAAAGTATTGATGTTGTGGTTGATGAAGCATGCAAAAATCCAAAACAAATAAAAACCAAATATTATGACAATGAAGAAGATGAGGATCATTTTCCCACATCAAATCACACTGATTCTGAAGAAGAAACCAATGAAGCACCAGAAGAAGAGATAATGATAGAAGAAAAGACTTCGTCCAGGTATGTTCAGAAAAATCATCCAGAAACTCAAATTTTAGTGGAAAAAGGGGCAGGTGTGCAGACAAGAAGAACCATTGTCGAAGCCTCAAGCTATCTAGCATTACTACCTTCCGCTGAACCTCAAAATGTAAATGAAGCATGCAGAGATGAATGTTGGGTCAAGGCGATGAATGAAGAACTTGAGAAAATTGAAAAGAATAATACTTGGGAATTAGTTCTTAGACCTCATGATAAGAATATCATAGGAATTAAATGGATATTCAAAAACAAGCTGAATGAAAATGAAGTTATTAGAAACAAGGCCAGACTTGTTTGTGAAGGATATGCTCAACAAGAAGGTATAGGTTTTGAAGAAACCTTTGCACCTGTTGCTAGACTTGGAGCCATAAGAATGTTTCTTGCTCTTTCTAGTTTTCAGAAATTCAAAGTATACCAAATGGATGTAAAATCTACCTTTCTTAATGGAGACTTAGAGGAATAAGTCTATATTGAACAACCAAAAGGATTCATTCTTGGAAATGATGCAAAACTTGTATGCAAACTCAGAAAATCTCTCTATGGTCTAAAACGGGATCGAGGGGGATGGTATTACCATCTTGACAAATATCTCAACCAATAAGGTTTTTCAAAGGGGTCAGCAAATAGCAATCTATATACAAAGATGGACACTCATAAATTACTAATAATTGTTGTGTATGTTGATGATATCATTTTTGGTAGCAATGAAGAATCCATGAGTCAGAATTTTGCCTCAGTAATGCAACAATAATTTGAAATGTCCTTGCTTGGTGAGCTTACCTATTTTCTTGGTCTACAAGTTCAACAAAATAAAGATGGTATTTTTCTCTCATAAACCAAATATCTCAAACAGATCCTGAAAAAGTACGGCATGGAAGATTCTAAACCAGTATGTACTCCAGTAGTAACAGGATTCAATCTTAGCTCAAATGATGAATCAGCAGCAGTACATCAACCAACTTATAGATCCATGATTGGTAGTCTTCTTTATCTAACAAGTACCTGATCGGACATCATGCATGCAGTGGGAATAGTTGGAAGATTCCAAGCAAATCCAAAGGAATCACACCTTCAGGCAACCAAAAGGATTTTCAAATATCTTCAAGGAACATAGAACTTTGGTTTATGGTATCCTAGAGATACAGATCTTAACTTCATCCATATGCAGATGCAGATTTGGCAGGAAGTGTTGATGATAGAAAAAGCACTAGTGGTGGTGCATTCTATATGGGTTCCAAGTTAGTGTCTTGGTTCAGCAAGAAACAAAGTTCAATTGCGTTATCTACAGCTGAAGTAGAATATGTGGTTGTAGGGTCTTGCTCCACACAACTACTTTGGATGATGCAAACCTTGCAAGACATTCAGATCAAATGTACTCCACCCATCTCCATTCTATGTGATAATACAAGTGCCATCATTATTTTAAAGAATCCAATCATGCACTCCAAGACCAAGCACATGCCCATCAAATATCATTTTCTACGTGAGCAAGTTCTTGAACAAAAGGTCAAACTGGAGTATGTTCCCTCCAAAGAACAGGTTGCTGAAATATACACTAAACCACTACCTAGAGAGACATTTGAATATCTCAGACAAAAGCTGGGAGCAGTTGTTGCATCATCCTATTGTTAAATCCTATTTTCTTCAAAGAAAGGTGGTTATTTGCGAGTTTCATAAAGCATAGTCATGTAAATACGTGGGTTTCTGTGGGCACAATCACGTATATGTTAGTTTGAATGAAATTAGTGGGCCAGACTCAAACAAAAGGGGTCTACTACGGTTCTGTCAAATATTTGCTCTGTTTGATGATGGTTTCACTTTGCTGATAACATGTGGAAAATATATTGGTCCTCATAAAGTTGTTGATAACTTTATGTATATCTAATTGATGATGATGCTTTGATATCTCTTACTGACATATGCAATGATCAAATCTGACAGTGAACATGTGGAACAAGTTCAGGGGGAGAACGTGGTTAATGATAGTTTGGGAACTAATGATGGACATATACAAGTTGTTGGTCTGAATGTTGATTGACAGATGCTGCTAATGGTGCAGATCATATGATATTTGTTGATGACTATCATGGCCTTGTTTAATATATTTGGTCTCTGTTATATATGTCATGTATATCTTTTAATGTAACGGTCATGAAAAGACCTAATTTGTAACCCCACTATGCATGGGATGAATGATGTAATGTTTCTTATTTTTGACATGTTTAATCAATTGATATATCTCCACTTGCTTGGGTGGATGAGTCAAATTTGGTATATCCCCACTTGGTTTGGAGATGGATGTATGTATAAGTCATTGGTGATAGGAAGGTCATTTTTGATGTATGTATGGAGTCATGTTCTTCTTTTAGAACATATTTTTGCAGACTTTGCTTATGCTCAGGGTGAGCATGGACTCGATCATGGGAGCTCAATCAGCACACTTTAGTATATCAAAGATTTCAGCATGCACTCATGGGGAGCATGACCCTTTTCCCTTGATGTGAAAGGGGGAGAGTGACTTGGTGTGGTTGTTGCCATCAAGTCCAAAGGGGGAGATTGTTGGCATTATGATGTATGTGTTGTACTTGATGGAAACCCTCTTGTAGCATAACAACTCACTTGTACATGGTAACTAGATGAATCTATAGAAGATATATCAGATGTGGCAAAATGCATGACAGTGGTGTATATAGATGTGATGAAATGCAAAGCAGCTTCAAGGAATTAGTTCAGAAGGCAACTGACTCAAATGAAAGATCACAGTATAGCAGGTAAACAACAAAGAATTACATATCAGTCTTCACATAATGAAGAAAGAGAGGTATACGCAGGTTCACGATTGACCTAGCTGGGTATACACGCAGGTTCACCATATACAAAGTTTCATATACATATACACGCGCTTTCACAGGATGAAAAGCACTTATATCTTGGAAAACTAAATTTTTGGCTCAAAGTATTTGGTCCATGGTATTTTGATCCATGGTATTGGTCCGAGGTATTGACCCTAAGCACTTTGTACAAGGTATTGGTCCTAAGTGGTTTTGGTCCATGGCATTGAGAAAGGCCTAAAACTATAAAAGGAGGAGAAGGTCATTAGGAAAAGGTGTGAAAGTATCGAATATCTGATGAAGTGTGAGATCTAGTATGCAGGTTATTGGGTTATGGTGCATTGTTGGATCTAAACTAAGGATGAACCTTAGCTGATGAGGAGAGGTCAGATCAAATGATGGATCAGGAACTTAAGGCATAAAATGAACTATCAATATGTGTTTTTTCTCATGTATATTCTAGATCTGAATACTGACGCATATATTATTCTGTAAATGATCTGATTTGGATATAACTAAAAGTATGGGATAGCTGGAGAACTCTTAATTTATATTTGCAGATGTATACGTTGGTTGGCTTTGAGCAAAGCATGTGTACATGTAGGCTTGACACATGGAAGTAGCATATACCTTATAAAATATCTTTTAGTTTTTTCTCTTTACTGTTGCAGAGTTCTGGGTTCTGGTTTGGGTTCTCGTTATTGTATTCTGGTGTCAGTATTCTGAATGATCAGATATATTGGTGGTCTAAGTGAATGATTGGTTCGAATATGGTTGGTTCAAATGGTGATTGGTTGATACAGATATATTTTATGATTGAATGATGTTTTTGATGGATCCAGTATGAAAATTTATGAAACGTGGTCCCTGGGAGAAAAGAGAATGTTGTAGCCTTCTGCAGGTAGAAGCTTGTGTCAGAATTTTCTTATTATTAAAAGAAGAAAAAGACGATAGTAGCAGGTGGTTTTCACCCACATTGGGTTTCCACCTTATATCTTGGTGTTCATGTGTGTTGCTTATGTGTGATGATTTATTCTTATTTTACTGCACTATGTAATGAATTCCTAATATAATGATTAAAGTTCAATACATGATCATTTGGGTAAATCAAAATATCTCTACATAGATGCTAGTTTCATTAATTATAGTTGCGTATACACGCTAGTTCACTGAACTGAAGTAGCGTATACAAATTAGTTTTGAAAATTAAGTTATTTATCTGATAATGTTGATTCACCCCCCTCTCAGTATTATTTCCAACATTTTCAAGATCAAAGAATAGAGAGATGGAATTTTTTTGTGGTATTACTATGCCTCCCTCAATGAATCAATAATAGGAGCTAATATTGGGTTGTAGGCTAGGTTCCTGCAACTCTTTGGATTCTCCCTTTACTGTCTTTGGAGTATCTTCCTCCCCCTGTGCTTGTGTTGCTGCTTCCTTTCCTTTCCTTTGTTGTTGTTGTCCTTCCTGCTCCTCTTTCTATGTTTCTTGTTGTTTTGACAGAGTTTCCTATAGGACTGTCTGTGTTTCCTGTCGGAGGCTTTTCCCTTTTTGAAAGGGGGTCAAGTGGTCTTTAATTTTCTTTGCCAAGGTTGACCCAATGACAAGCCTCCTAACATAGGTGATTGCTGACCTTTGGGAAGCATGTTTTGATGTGCCCTCTTCACCTCTCATTTATGGGGAGACTAAATTTTCTTTCCCTCTTGGTGAGTCTTCAATTATTATAGGAGTCTTGGTAGGTGTTTGAGGTCTCCCTTGTTTTATCCTAGTTCTCCTCCTTGTTTTGAAGTATAGGGGAGTCTGCCTCTACCTTTTTCCTATGGACTTTATGGGTGTGCTTAGGGAAGTCAAGGCAGCAACTGCCTCCTTCTCTGTGGGTTCAGGAGACACTCTTAGGGATTCCTCCCCTTCCTTGATATGTATTTTAGGGCTTGTCTCATCCTTTTGTGCTTCTTCCCCACTGTCCTTCTCTTCCTATGTTTCATTTATCTCTGCCTCCTCTTCTTCCTCTGGCCCATCCTCTTCTTCTCCATGTTCCTCTTCTTTGGGATCTTCTTCCTCTTCTTCTTCTGGTTCTTCTTCCTCTCCTTCTTTTGGTTCTTCTTCCTCTTCCTCACCACTAGAAGTTGGTTCATACTCAATTTCTTGAATTACATCTTCTCTGTTCATGTTTGCAGATGTGGTCCACATAATAGGGATTCTTAATTAGCTTAGGGCATATTCTGGTATGTGCTTCATTAGTCCATGATGTGCCATCTTCTGATGCTTTCCTTCATATACCTTGATGCTCATGTCTATTATTTATTTCAATAAGAAATAGGGCATACTAAGTCTTCTATGAGGAGGTAACTCTTCTCCAAATCTCAGCTCATGGAGGAGTCTAAACAGTAACCATAGACTATACTGAGCCTTCCCTCACAAGAAATATACTTGAGGATGTGATAGCTTACTTCATCCCAAGGATATGGAATTCTCTCCCTTCTAATTCAATTTTTGTTCTCAATTGGTTCCTCGTCTTCCAAGAAAAATTTCTTCTTGGCATAAGTGTTGCTATCTTTATCTTCTTTTCTCCATTGTAGACCAGAGGAAGTGTAGTGATTATGCTAAGGCTTTTAGGGGTAATTGTTATTGAAAATCCTCTCACTATAGTCGTGTCACTAACTCTAGATTGAGGTGTGAGTGACATTGTAAATTCCCTAACTACATCATCATCATATCCTCTAAGTAGCTTGAAGAATCCCAACCATTGATGCCTTCTAAATAACTCTACCACGGGAGGATGGAGATGTATTCTAGTTATTCTTGTGGGCTCCCTTCTGTTGAAACCCCATGTCATATTCTCTCTTTTTCAATCTATTTGTATGAAGTTTGGTGGCTATAGCTTACTAGGTTTCCCAAATGACTGAGGGTATAGAATTTAGGGGAGTGATGACTACAGTTTTCCCTTTAACTCCACACAATTTCGTCTATCTCTATGCACACTGTAATTAGTAGAAAGAAATGACAATTTATTTTCCTTTCCTCTTTACAAATGAAAGCACAAAGAATATGGGCCACCTACCTCTCACTGTAATGCCTTGTTTGAGGATAATTCTTGAACAACTGAGCCCTAGGCACCCCCTTGTAGCATTTTTGACAATGATCATTGTTTCCCATAGTTTTCGTGAGTTTCCTATAGTTTTCTTGCCTTTCCTGTAGGTGCTCACTATAGGATGGATAAGACTATATTTCTCCTTCGATGGCTCCTCCAGGTGGTCCCAGCTCTCAAAATATCGAAATGAACGATGTCTTGCATGAAAGTTAGGGAATATTTCTATTTATGATCGATTTCTTTGAGCGATGTGCTGGCTGGCTAAGTACGTAATTTCTCCTTTTAGACCATTGGCCCACTATTAGTTATCATGCAACCCTTTCTTGTAATCATCACCCACTCCTATACAATGTAACTCAACCACCTTTCCAATTTATTCCCTTTTATGTGACCTTTCCACATGTTCAACTGACTAAAACTTAACTTTTTATTAGCAGGCTAAGGGTGGCCAAGTTAACTGGCCACCTTTAGCTTATAAAACCAACTTTTTCATATTCCTACAGTTTTAATCATATTCATACTTAGGAGAGAGTGTGGATGAGGTGCCATACCTGTGGCTTCCTTTTCTTTGTTGATGCATGCTGGAGGGTGGCTTTGTTGTGCTGCTTCTGGTTCAGGTATATTTTCTCTTCTACTCCCATTTGTTGATTTTATTCTACTAATAGGTTGTCTTCTTGTTGTGATGTGCAAGTGTTGGCCTCTTCTATTGTTGATGAGCTATGGATAGGTGTCATAGTTCCTGCAGGTGTGTTTCTACTCTTCCTCTGTATGGGTGCTAAAGGATGAGCTTGAAGACTATTGTTATTTCAATATAGGTTGTTACAGGGTTCCTGTAGTGTAACTACAAGAAATCCTGTAGCTGCCTCTTTTTGAATTTTTCTTTTTGTCTTTCCTTTTCTTGGAGGGTGAATAGGTGTTGAAGTAGAAGTGGAATGGCTGGAAACGGGGAGAGGGAATGGTAGGTGAGGTAGGCTACTAATGGTATGCCCCTTTTACATTTCTTTGTTTTCTCTCTTTTTCCCTTTTCATTTTTCCATGAAACATGGTGGTCATGGAGGATATGAAATGAATGAAGGAAAAATGGGTTTTTTCATCGCTTGCTTCCCTCTAAAATTGGTGCGCATTATTCTCTTAAAAACTTTCAAAAACCATGAATTGTTATTAGTGGGTATATTTGAGGTCACTGCCATTACATTCTTGTATTTTTTTGTTTTTTTTAAAGACAACCAAGGTGCCTCAAAGGAGGTTTTCATCCTGGTTTCCTTCCCTAGGCGCCTCAAGGGAAGTTTTTCATAGGGGTATTTTAGTTTTTCTTCACCTTTGGGCTGCCTCAAGGCGGTAAGTGGGCCTTAGGTGCCTTATGGAGGTTTTCACCTAGGTCTCTTATTTTTTCTTCTTTTTTTGGTTTACATTTTTTTCAAAAATTCAATAGTCTTCAAGAATTTGGTGAGGTGGAAGCCGACACTCCTTCAATCGCCATTACTGCCTTACTAATACCACTAATGAACTCCTCCTTTAACAGAGGTTTTTTGTAGGCTTTCAATCTATACCCATTGACAAGCAAGGAGATACCTTCTTCATCAATGGTTCTTATCTGAATAGCCCCATTTTCATGGAACTTTTCTATCACATATGGGCCAACCATCTGGTCATCAACTTGCCTTTAAAATCCTTGAACCTGGAGTCATACAATAGATCCCAATCACCTTCTTGAAACAATTTGTCTCTGATATTTTTGTCATGCCAGACCTTTCTTTGTACTTTAGTCACCTCTGTGTGCAGGAGCGCATGCATCTAGAATTAATCTAACCCATTGAGCTAGAGAAACATCTCTTGTTGTGCCTTTGTAACATCCAAATCCAATTGTGCTACCATTCTTAAAGTGTTGTACTCAAACTTAATGGAGAGCAAAGCCTTCTTCCCATAGACCAAATCATAATGGGTGAAGCCAATGGTTGTCTTCCAAGTTGTATTGTAGGCCCATGTGGCCTCCACTAGTCTGTCAACCCAATAATTCCTTCTACTGCTCACCACCTTTGTCAGAATTCTTTCCAATTCTCTATTGGTAACTTCTGATTTTCCATTGGCCTCAGGGTGGTAAGGAGTTGATTTCTTGTGCTTGATATTATTCTTACATAACAAATTATCAATCATGTGTGAGGTGAATTGAGTGCCCTAATCAGTGACTAGCTCTCTAGGGAATCCAAACTTGTAAAACACATTCTCCCTCAAGAATTCAACAACTTTCTCTTTTGTGGCTACCTTGATAGCCTTGGTTTCAAACCACTTTGTCAAGTACTCAATGTACACAATGATGTACTTTTTCTGTCTTGATGGAGGATCAATGGGCCCAATGAAATCCATGCCCCACTTGTCAAATGGCTCAAAAGTCACTTGAGGTTGCAAAGGAATTTCATCCTTCGGAGTAGGTTTCCCCATTCTTTGGCACCAGTCACATTGGCTGGTATATATTCTTGCATCTTGGTGGAGAGTGGGCCAATAGTAGCCAGCTTGTAGTACCTTGAAGGCTATCCTTTTGGCTGGAAAGTGACCTCCACAAGGCCCATCATGACAGGATAGAAGGATGTCAAAAACTTCCTCCTCCCTGACACATCTTCTCAAAATTTGATCTGGACCCATCTTAAAGATATTTCCTCCAATCCAAGTGAATGGGGTGCTTTTCCTTATAATTATGCTCTTTTCCGTAGATGAAAAATTTCGAGGGAACTGTGCAACTACTAAGTAGTTGGCTATGTTAGCAAACCACTGAGAGAGAAATGAAATGGAAAATAGATTCTCATCTGGTATTTGGTCATCAACCATTCCTTCCTCACCTACAGGCAAAGCCAGTATAGACAAAAAAATATGCAACTACATTTTCTCTCCCATGCTTATCAATGATAGTTAGATAAAACTATTGTAACAAAGGCAACCATCTAATAATTCGAGCATTCACATCAGGTTGTTCACCAAATATTTAATTGTAGCATGGTCAGTATGTATAAAGTTCTAGTAACCAGTGATGTAATGTATAAATTTATTCAAGGAATGGACACCAACTAGGAGATGTTCTTCAGCCACAATGTCGTTCAGTTTATATTTGGACAGATTTTTGCTGACGAAGTAAATGGCATAAGGTATCTTGTCATCTATCTGGCCCATAGATACTCCTATAGCTTTGTCAGAGGCATCAACATGGATGTGGAAATAAAGAGCCCAATTTGGGCCTTGGAGTATAGGTGCAGTAGTCAACTTTTCCTTTAGGGTTTCTAGGGCCTCTTAATAGCTTTCTGACCATAAGAAATTGGAGTCCTTGGCCAATGGTCCAAAAAAAGTGAGGCTACCATGCTGAAGTCTTTTATGAATCTCCTATAGTATCTAGATAAACCTAAGAAACTTTTGACATCCCTTTGCTTCTGACGAGTAGGGACCCTCTTTATGATAGCTATCTTATTTGGGTCCACCTGTAGTCCTTCCTAGGATATTGAGTGATCTAGAATAGTCCCTACAGTCATTAATAAATCACACTTCTCAGGACTAAGGGATAGGTTCATTTCAATGAATTTGTTTAATACTTTTCCCAAGTTAGAGAGAGCCTCCAGGAAATCACACCCATAGGGGGTGAAATCATTCATATAAATTTCCACAGGTCATGGACTAGCTTTGTAAAGATGCTCAGGACTGCCCTCTGAAAAGTGGCAGGGGCATTGCATAACCCAAAAGGAAGGACCCTATAAGAAAAGGTACCCCAAGGACAGGTGAAGGTGGTTTTATCCTGGTCCTCTGGGTTGATCTGGATCTGATTGTAACCATTGAATCCATCCAAGAAAGAGAAGAACTTCTTTCCTGCCAAACCATCTAATACTTGGTCAATGAAAGGTAGAGGGAAATGGTCCTTTTTTGTGGCTTTGTTTAACTCTCTATAGTCCACACAGATCCTCCACTTCCCATTTTTCTTTGGAACCAGAACCAGAGGAGACACCCACTCACTATCTGAGATGGGATAAATGAAGCTTGTATCCAACAACTTCTACAATTCTTCTTTGACTATATCCTTGAGGGTTGGGTTCATTCTCCTCTGAGGTTGGCACACTGGCTTGCAGCCTTCCTTGATGTAAATGTGGTGAGTACACACCAAAGGGTGCACTCCCTTAATTTCCTTGTAACTCCAGGCAAAGGCATCCAGATGCTTTCTTAGCATGTCACATAATTGTTGGAAATAATACTGAGAGGGGGGGGTGAATCAGTATTATCAAGTCAAATATTCTTTTTTTCAAAATCAAATGATATACGCTACTTCAGTTAATTAAACCCGCGTATATACGGAACTATGCAGAAGGAAACCCGCGTATACAATGCAAACTTTTAAATGACTTTATCTTTCTGATGATGATTATTAATCTGTGTTTGAGAATCAAATAACTAGTAACCAAAAAAAGTAAAACAGAGCAGAAAGACAATCGCACACAAGAACACAAGATATAAGATGGAAACCCAATGTGGGTGAAAACCACCTAATGCAATTTGTCTCTATCTTCTCTTTAATCAGAAACTTCTTTTTAAAATTGTACTGGTGCAGTCCTTTACCAGTACGCAGGCTGCAACCTGCAGAGAGCTACAACCATCTCTCGTTTTCCAGCTTCTCCTAGAAGGGAGCTACAACCCCCTTAGCTCTTGCACTAGCCAAGATACTAGTACGTAGGTGTTGGCCTACAGAAGGCTACAACCTTCTCTTTCTTTCAGGGACCACATTTCATGAATTTTCAGACTGGATCCACAATTAGCATCAATCAAACATCAAGAGTTTCTGCATCAACCAATCACCTTTTCACCAATCAAAACTGAATCAAAATAAACACTTCTCTGACGACTGTACCCAGATCACAATAACAGTAACCACACACCAAAACTGAACCCAAAACACTGCAGCAATAAACAGAAGCAGCAAGATCACAACTCAAAATATATACGCTACTTTAATAGCCTGAAACCTGCGTGCATACGCTTCTGCGTATGGAACAACCTGCGTATACGTTGTTTGCCTTCACTGAACCAGCGTATATACGCGCCTTCGCTTCACTGAACCTGCGTACAGATCTATAAAGGATAATTCGCTCTTTTAGATATTCTAATTAACCCAGATTATCAGTTTTATAGATCAAGCAAGTGCCACATATAACAGATCAAAATCATACAAAGATACTATCATTCAAGCTTAAAGATTATGATCCATCAATAGAACTTATCCTTCTCTTTGCGCTAAGGTTCCTCCTTCATTCAGATCCAGATCTGCACCATAACCCAATTACTAGTATTCCAGATCTAGCACTTTATCAGATATTCAACAATAATTCTGATGATCCTTTGCCAAAAGATCTCCTTCCTCTTTTATAGTCTTAGGCCTTCCATAATACCACAATCCAAAACCATAATAAACCAATACCACGGACCCAATACTTGGGATCAACACGTCTGACGAGGTACCATGGTCCAAAACCATAGGTTCAAATACCAAGGACTAACTACCACCGACCAAAGGTAAGTTCTCCAACATATACGCGCTTTTCCTTGCATGAAAGTGCGTGTATATGCACACGCACCTTTGAAACATCTAACCCGCATGTATACGCATCTTCGTCTAGATGAACCTACGTATATGTCTTTTCCTTCATTCCAAAAAAAAGCTCGGCTCGTCAAATCTAAGATCAAGGCGCAGTAAATAGAGTCCCAGGCGCAGGAGAGAAAGCCTAAACTGAGATCTGTTACCAAAGAGAGTTGCCATCAAGGACAACACCTGTGCCATAGCTCCAAACCTGTGCCATAATCCCAACAATCTCCCCCTTTGGACTTGATGGTAACCCAACATCCTCAAAGTCATTCTCCCCCTTTGTCATCAAGGGCAAAGGGTTGTGCTCCCCCTGAGTACATGCTGAAATTTTTTCCCTGCTGTGCTGACCATGCTCCCCCTGACTATAGGCATGATTTGCAAAAGATGTTCTTCAAGAAGAACCATGACTTATACATCATAAAAGACCTTCCTATCACCAAAAGACTCAATACATACATCCATCACCCAACCAAGTGGGGATCATCCACCCAACCATGTGGGGATATATGACAACCAAGTTCATTACATGTTCATTCCGAGCATAGTGGGGAAACCAAAATAGGCCGTTACATGACCTTGACACCATAAAATAGATACCACAAAAGAGATACATGACATAGAGAAGAAATATCTAGAACAAGACTTATGAAAGTCACCAATAACTGATAGCAGCAGCATCTGACAATCACCATTCAGATCAGCAACCAAGATTTCCTTCTATTCTCCCTCTACCTTTGTTCCACCTGAAACCAACAACAGCTGAGAACTAGAACCAAAAGCTTCTAAGATAATGCCAACAATGCATTGTTAGAAGATTATCTACTCCCCCTGAACCTGTGCCGGATGGTCTCTATCAAACCCATATCAGAATATCTTCAACCAGAGCCTGTTCCTACTGATATCCATCAAACCTCCATATACGCAACTGTCTCTGCACAAACCAGCGTATGTACGCAGATCCTCCTCAGGAAACTCGGGTACACCCATTTTTCTCTAAAACAGACAAGTTCTAATAGCAAGATGATGCATCAACTACTCCGAGCTTCTGTCTGAGGTATTCAAATGTCTCCCTGGGCAGTGGTTTGGTGAAAATATCAGCAACTTGTTCCTTAGAAGTAACATACTCCAATTTGACCTTTTGTTCCAATACTTGTTCCCGGAGAAAGTGATACTTGATCGGTATGTGCTTGGTCTTTGAATGCATGACTGGGTTCTTTGAAATGCTGATTGCACTTGTATTATCACATAAGATGGAGATAGGTGGTGTACAAGTGATTTGAAAGTCCTGCAAGGTTTGCATCATCCAAAGAAGTTGAGTGCAACAAGATGCAGCAGCCACATATTCCGCTTCAGCTGTAGATAAAGCAATCGAACTTTATTTCTTGTTGAACCAAGATACTAATCTGGAACCCATAAAGAATGCACCACCACTTGTGCTCTTCCTGTCATCCACACTTCCAGCCCAATCTGCATCTGTATAAGCATGAAGAGTGAGATCTGTATCTCTAGGATACCATAAGCCATAGTTTTGAGTTCCTTGAAGATACTTGAAATTTCTCTTCACTGCCTGAAGATGAGTTTCCTTTGGATTTTCCTGAAATCTTCCAACTATTCCCACTGCATGCATAATGTATGGTCGGGTACCTGTCAAATAAAGTAGAATTCCAATCATAGGTCTATAGGTTGGTTGATGCACTGCTGCTGATTCATCATTTGCACTGAGGCTGCATCCTGTAACCATGGGGGTACATACTGGTTTCGAATCTTCCATGCCATACTTCTTCAAAATCTGATTGAGGTACTTGGTTTCAAACAAGAAGATACCGCCTTCATTTTGTTGGATTTGCAATCCAAGAAATTATGTCAGTTCTCCAAGCAAGGACATTTCGAATTCTTTCTGCATCACCAAGGCAAAGCTTTGACTCATAGCTTCTTCATTGCTTCCAAAGACAATATCATCTACATACACAACAAGTATTAGCAATTTTTCAATTTCAATTTTTATATAGAGATTGCTATCTATTGATCCTTTTGAAAATCCTTGTTGATGAAGATATTTGTCCAAACGGTAGTACCAAGCCCTTGGAGCCTGTTTAAGATCATAGAGAGCCTTTTTTAGTCTGCATACAAAATTTGGATCATTCCCAAGAATGAAACCATCTAGTTGCTCAATGTACACTTCTTCTTCTAAGTCTCCATTCAGAAAGGTTGATTTCACGTCCATTTGAAATACTTTGAACTTTTGAAAGCTTGAGAGAGCAAGGAACATTCAGATGGCCTCAAGTCTAGCAACGGGAGCAAATGTTTCTTCAAAGTCTATTCCTTCTTGTTGAGCATACCATTTATACACAAGTCTGGCCTTGTTTCTGATTACTTCTCCATTTTCATTCAAATTATTTTTAAAGATCCATTTTGTCCCTATGACATTCTTATCTTTTAATCTAGGAACCAACTCCCAAGTGTTGTTCTTTTCGATCTGCTCAAGTTCTTCATCCATTGCCTTGACCCAGCATTCATCTTTGCATGCCTCTTTTACATTTTGTGGCTTAGTGGAGGAGAGCAATGCCAAATAGCTTGAGGCTTCTGCAATTGTTCTTCTTGTTTGTACATCTGCCTCTTTCTGCCCCAAAATCTGAGATTCTGGATGATTCTTCTGAACGTACCTCGATGGAGTCTTCTCTTCTATCCTTATCTATTCCTCTGGTGCCTCTTGGGGTTCTTCTTCATCATCAGTCTGATTTGGAGAGTAGTGATGATCCCCAAAAATGGACAATTATTTGGGCTCATTCAACCTCCTAATTTGACTTAATCCACCATTCTCATTAGTTTATTGCATGTTTTTTATTATATTTATGTTAATAGAGTGAATTTGGTTAGTCATTATGCCAACAAGTCTAATGGGTGCTTTGTGTAGCCTTTTTGGTCAACTTGGAGACAAAATTGAAGGTCTTAATGAGCACTTGGCAGCCAAATTCGTGGGAGAACAAGCTAGAGGATTTGTAGGAAGGTGTTCCCTTCATTTATGGGCCCTTACCTCGAATTCTCCACCATCAGCTTGGAGTTCAAGGGCCACCGAATCAATCAACATAAGGGCAGCCAAGCAAGTCAAGTAGGACTGCTGTTAACTCCAAGTTTTGGGCAGTCGAGTCCCTAAAGTTTAGGAGGACTGTTGGGTCCTCAATTTGTATAAATAAGAAGGCTTAGGGCCTCATTTTGGTTAGCCAGTTAGTCATTTTGTTAGCCAGTGGATGTTAGCTAGTTAGCTAGTAGATAGTAGCCAGTAGCTAGTCATTTTGTATTCATTTTGTAGTCATTTTGTAATTCGATTTTTATGCAATAGATTAGTTTTGCTTTCAGCTCATTCTCAAGCTCTCCTTGTGGACAATTTTGATGTAACTCTTCATTCTTGATTAATAAAGACGAATCCAGCTTTGCACCAGCTCTAAATCTCTCTTAGGAGGCTGTAGCTCTTGGGGTTGGGCCCATCTCAAGCGCCCAGTACCTCCTTTGATTATCTTTATGTGTTTTTGCTGCGTTCTTAGAATAAAATATGCTATTTGTATTTAAATCTTGCATTGTTATTTGGATTTCTTTTTATGGTTAAAGTAGCTTCTCATGGTTAGAATAGATTGGTAGGATAATAACAAGAAAAAGACTACCAAACACCTTGGATCTCACCTCCCCCTTAGTGGAATTATGAGCTGGGACCAATGTGCCTTTGCTGCCAACAAAAATGTTGTTTTGCTTTGCCATGCAATTCTTAGTGTTCGAATCCTCTTTTGTAGATGCTGATATTGGTAGTATTTAAATGCTTCAGTTGATGATTTCTTAGTGGCATAAGTTAGTTCATGCATTTCATTTCGAATAAACTGTTGTTCATTTCCTTTTGGTGTTACTTAGGTCATAATAGAGTAAAGTAACTAGGTCATAGGTTTTATAAGTGTTTGTGTGTTCAGTTTGAAATACCACTTGCAGAGTACCTATTACCCTTCCTTACCTGCACATACCCCATCCAACCTACCTGTTTCGTCCTTCACTCAAAACCCTTACCTTACATTTACCTCATTCACTTACTTTGCCATGATTCCCATCTTCTTGTGCAACATCATCTCATCCCTCCTTGAAAAAATCTCACCATCTACACCTTCTCCTCAACTCCATCCTCCAAGTCTTGAACTCCCATACACCCCTATTTCACCTCCATACTCGTTCCTCCACTTGTTTCCCTCCATCCATTCTCCAAAATCCTCTTTTCAGAACATCCTGTAGAAATCTCCGAACATCCTGTAGAAACCCCTGCAGACTTCCTGTAGAAGTTCATAAACACGGTTGCATGGCATCCTGACTTTGTGAAACTCTCTAAAAGGATGATAGGGATCCCTTAGACCCTCTATGTACCATCCCAACCTTTTCCAAGCATTTCTCCTCCTTGATCCATCCCTGCACAGTGAAAAGCCAGTTAAAAGCACATGCATGATCATTCTAATAACTTAATCAAAAATACAAAAAGATGTTTTCTTCAGATAGTGATAACTTAGACACATGCATTTTACCTTCCTAGAAGTAATGGCATCTCTTCTTGTAGTTTGCATTCTCATTTTTGCATCAGTAGGACTAGTTGGTAGAATTAGGGTTTGTTAGGGTTTGCTAGGGTTTGTATTTCTTTTTGGATTTCAGTTTCTTTCCACAAGTAGATTAGCTTCCTTTGAGTTAGCTTTCGTCCATCAGTTAAAAAGCTTCTTCTAAGAGCTCATAGAAATTGGCTTGAGCCCCTAGCGGACTTGTGCCAGCTGACCAAGTGACAGCTGCGGCAAGAGCTAGTACTTGTGCATACAGCACCGTCGCTTCCAAGTTTGTTACGAACTACCGGGTTGATAAAATTAAAGAAGGGAGTTCCAGGAGTTGTAGCATTATTGCTACAATACTGGGGCCCACCAAGTAGTCTTCATCCTCTTCGATATTTTCATAATTTACTTGCCTAGGAATGTATCCTTTTTCATCAACCACTACATCAATGTTGTCAACAATTCTTCCAAGTCTTTTATTGTAACCAAGGAGAATAACCAAGGAGAATGCCTTCATCTGCTCTAGGTTCAAGTTTGCCAAGCTATTCATCATTGTTCTTAATATAGCATTTGCTTCCAAAAATTTTGAAATGGTTTACCAAAGGAGTCTCACCATACCAGAGCTCATGAGGAGTTTGAGTGTTGTTCACTTGGACATTTGTTTTGTTAAGAATAACAATGGCAGCAAATGCAGCTTCACCCCAAAACGTTGCGGGAGTTCCAGATTCATCAAGCATAGCACGAGCCATTTGTTGGACCGTTCTGTTCATCCTTTCCACCACTCCATTTTGCTGAGGAGTCCTAGCTGTAGAGAATTCCCTTCTTATTCCATCTTCTTCACAAAAATAGAAAAATTCATTTGAGGTAAACTCCCCACCTCTGTCAGACCTGAGGCACTTAATTTTGTGATCTGATTCTTTTTCAGCCAAGGCTTTGAAGGATTTGAATTTTTCGAATGCTTCATCTTTGTGCTTCATAAGTCCTAACCAAACCATCCTGGAGAAGTCGTCAATGAATAATATAAAGCATTCTTCTCCTCGAGGTGACCTTGTCTTAAATGGACCACATACATCTGTATGGACTAGCTCAAGAGGCCTGCTAGCTGATCCTTCCTTCTCAGGGAAGTTAGTTTTGGTTTGCTTACCAAACTGACACGATTTGCATATTGTGTTGTCTGGAATTTTGATATCTGGAAGACCACGAACTGCCTGGTATTTGCATGCTTTCCTTATTTGTGAAAAGCTTAGATGCCCCAACCTCCGGTGCCATAACCAGTGTTCATGATCCTTGCTCAAAGAGCATTGTTGTTGTCCTTCTTCAAATATGTATAATTTATTTGGAGTTATTCTACCTTTGATCATTGTTTTTCCCGTATCAAGATCACGAACACTACATCCATTTTATCGAAATATTACCTCAGTTCCTTGATCGCACATCTGACTGACACTCAGTAGGTTATGCTTCAAGCCATCAACATACAAAACATTTCCAGCTTTGACCTTTTCTTTCAACTGAGTAGTGCCTTTTCCTTTTATAGCTGCAGGGGTATCATTTCCAAAAGAGACTTTCTTTCCCTTTTCTAAAGCAGTATATGATTCAAGTTTTTCTTTATCACCTGTCATATGCTCCGAACATCCACTGTCGATGTACCATAGATTTTCCTGTCCTTCTGCATAAAAAGCTATCCCACATCTTTCTGGTTGTGGTTCCTTTATTCTCCATGTTCTGGTGCTTGAGGCTTGTTCCTTTGTCTGTCAAAACCTGCTCCTGCATTCAGAATATTCATGACCGAAGTTATTACAAATAGAACATTCAATTTCATTTTCAAGGGCCGAAAAGTTGTTGTAGGTCCTTTTCGTAATCCCAGTCATACTTCTTTATTTTTGAGCTTCTCTAGTCATGATTGTCTTATAGGCAACACATTGAGCTGCTTTGTGACCAAAGTTATGGCAAGAGAAACATTGGCCATTGAAGAAACTTTTGCGATTATCAAATCTACCAGCCAAATGATTGTCATTTCTATTGTCATCCATTCTTGAAGCAAATTAAGAAGTTTTTACCTGTGGCTGATTGTAGCTTTTGTTCACCTTAAGATGGATTACCCCTGGTTTACCTGGTAGTCTTTGTTTGATCTTGATGTAATTCGTTCCTGCTTTACCTGATGATCTCCATTGGGCTTTTGCTCATTCCTCCTTGTTGCATCAAGATAACTCTTTGAGGTGGATGCTTGAGATGTTTCTCCATTATAACCCAGACCTGTCTTGATTAGTGAAGAATGTTGTACATTGATAATATCATCCAGAGTTTCAGATCCTTTAAAAAATTTAAGATTAAGAGCCTTTGTTTTCTCAATTTCTTTTCTAAGGCCAACAATTTCACATTCTAACTTCTCAAGAAATTTTTCTTTTTCATCAAGTTGAAATTGCAAGGTATCAATGATCACATTCTTTTCTTCTAAACATGTCTTGAGTCTAGAAATCTCTTCATAAAAGCTATCCATGTCTATAGCATCCATGTAATCATCATCTTCAAAAGCCATTAAAAGTTTATAGTCATTACCTCGTTTATCTTCATCACTATTTGATAATCCATCACTGTCTTCATGAGTGTAATAGCATTTCTTATTTGCATTCTGTTTCTTGTTCCATCTAACAGGTTCCTTTCCCTTGTCAATCTTATCCTTATGAGGAAATTTGGCAGCATAGTGACCTACTCTTCCACAAGCAAAGCATTTGAAAGGTAACTTACCTCTGAATCTTCCAGTACCTCGTTGAAGATTTCAAACAAAATTTGATTCTTCTTCTTCTTCTGACACGTGTCCTGACTCATAGTACTCTCCTTTGCCTGAAGCCTTGAAGGTAGCTTCTCTCCTGTCTGATGGACCTCCTTTCCTCATTTCATAAGCAGTTAGAATTCCGTGCAGCTGTGACATTTTAAGGTTTTGTAGATTCTCCTTTTCTTCTATTGCAGAAACTTTAGATTCAAACCTAGGGGATAAAGATCTTAGAACTTTTTCAACCACAACAACCTCTTTTATTTCTTCACCAAAATTTTTCATACAATTAACAATCTCATCTACATGAAGAAAATAGTTAGCCACACTTTCATCATTATACATCCTGAGATTTTCATACTGAATCCTGAGGGTTTGAAGTTTTGCTCGTTTTACCTGATCATCTCCTTCATAGCTCAGAACAATCTTGTCCCATATCTCTTTTTCGGATTTAAACTGCATTACCTCGTCAAATTCTGATTGAGATAGGCATCCTAATAGAGTATTGACCACCTTTGCATTTGTTTCATATTTCTTCTTCTCAGCCGTATCTGTAGGAGTTGCTGATGGAAAAGTATACCCTGTTTCTATGATATCCTAGACTTCTGTACCAAGAGATTGAAGATAGGCAGTAACTCTTACCTTCCAATATACGAAGTTTGTCCCATCAAAAATCGGTGGCCTGATTGATGCTTCCCTCTCGTAGTTGCTCATGATGAAAGGTCTTCCTTCAAGCGATCAAGCTTCTTCTGAAGGTTCTGCTCTTATACCAATTGTTGGAAATAATACTAAGAGGGGGGGTGAATCAGTATTATCAAGTCAAATATTCCTTTTTTCAAAATCAAATGATATACGCTACTTCAGTTAATTAAACCCACGTATATACGCAACTATGCAGAAAGAAACCCGCGTATATAATGCAAACTTTTAAATGACTTTATCTTTCTGATGATGATTATTAATTTGTGTTTGAGAATCAAATAACCAGTAACCAAAAACAGTAAAACAGAGCAGAAAGACAATCGTACACAAGAACACAAGATATAAGGTGGAAACCCAATGTGGGTGAAAACCACCTGCTGCAATTCGTCTCTATCTTCTCTTTAATTAGAAACTTCTTTTTACAATTGTACTGGTGTAGTCCTTTACCAGTACGCAGGCTGCAACCTGCAGAGAGCTACAACCCTCTCTCTTTTTCCAGCTTCTCCTGGAAGGGAGCTACAACCCCCTTAGCTCTTGCACTAGCCAAGATACTAGTACGTAGGTGATGGCCTACAGAAAGCTACAACCTTCTCTTTCTTTCAGGGACCACGTTTCATGAATTTTCAGACTGGATCCACAATCAGCATCAATCAAACATCAAGAGTTTCTACATCAACCAATCACCTTTTCACCAATCAAAACTGAATCAAAATAAACACTTCTCTGATGACTGTACCCAGATCACAGTAACAATAACCACACAACAAAACTGAACCCAAAACACTGCAGCAATAAACAGAAGCAGCAAGATCACAACTCAAAATATATACGCTACTTTAATAGTCTGAAACCTGCGTGCATACGCTTCTGCGTATGGAACAACCTGCGTATACATTGTATGCCTTCACTGAACCAGCGTATATACGCGCCTTCACTTCACTGAACCTATGTACAGATCTATAAAGGATAATTCGTTCTTTCAGATATTCTATTTAACCCAGATTATCAGTTTTATAGATCAAGCAAGCGCCACATATAACAGATCAAAATCATACAAAGATACTATCATTCAAGCTTAAAGATTATGATCCATCAATAGAACTTATCCTTCTCTTTGCGCTAAGGTTCCTCCTTCATTCAGATCCAGATCTGCACCATAACCCAATTACCAATATTCCAGATCTAGCACTTTATCATATATTCAACAATAATTCTGATGATCCTTTGCCAAAAGATCTCCTTCCTCTTTTATAGTCTTAGGCATTCCACAATACCACAGTCCAAAACCATAATAAACCAATACCACGGACCCAATACTTGGGATCAACACATCTAACAAGGCACCATGGTCCAAAACCATTGGTTCAAATACCAAGGACTAACTACCACGGACCAAAGGTAAGTTCTCCAACATATACGCGATTTTCCTTGCATGAAACTGCGTGTATACACACACGCGCCTTTGAAACATCTAACCCACGTGTATACGCATCTTCGTCTAGATGAACCTGCGTATATGTCTTTTCCTTCATTCTGAAAGCCTGAACTGAGATATGTTACCAAAGAGAGTTTCCATCAAGGACAACACCTATGCCATAGCTCCAAACCTATGCCATAATGCCAACAATAACTCCTCTTCATGTTGTACACAGAGAGAGGGGTTGAATTTCAATGTTCTTTCTAGGCCAAATGCTATCATCTTGACATGAGTATGAATTGAGTCAGCTAGGCACAAATCATTCCAAGGGTTATCTTTAGCTTTCTTCACTAACTCCTCAAGGGACATGGTGTTGGGGGGCTGATTCTGGAGGATTTGCTCAATTAGGTCATCTTCATCAACTTGACCCCCTCCTATAGTAGCATCTAGGGTACAAATTGGGGAAGAACATAATCCATATTCCTCCTCCACTTCTAACCATAAAGGTAATTCATGCTCCAAAGACGGTTGAGCAAGAGGGTACAAGACCAATTGTTTGGACAAATGCCCATTTTTTAATAGTCATATTCCCAGCCTTGCAGCTTATGTAAGCATTAGAAGTGGCTAACCATGGCCTTCCAAGGATGAGAGGATAACAATTGAACTTGGTCTCAAGTTGGAGAACTAAGAAGTCAATAGGGTATTCCCAAGAATCAATGGAGACCATCAAATCCTCAACAACTCCCTTAGGAGATGATAAGGACCTGTCTGCAAGCTACAATATTGTTATGGTCTTTCTTAATGATCCTTCGAGATTCAGTTTAAGCATAGTATACTTAGTCATCACATTGATTGCATCCCCAAGATCGATCAAGATATGGGGACAATGATGCCATAAATGTGCACATCTACCACAGGACTTCCAGGATCTAGATACTTTGGGAAAATCACCCGCCCCAACATTAAGTTGGACAATTTTCCAATGAAATTAATGGTAGGGGTGTCTTTCTTTCGCCTCCCAAGATGTTTGAAACATTTCTCCTTGATTAACATGTTGTATATGCAGACATCCTTGATAGCTTGGAGAAGTGGGATTTTAATACACGTGTTTTTCAATTCACCCAGAAGTTCAATCTCTTCTGGGGTGTGTTGGATAGGATGGATTAATCTCTCAGGAAAAGGAGGTGGATTTGCTTGAGGGACACTCTCCTCCTTTTCCTATTCAAGCTCCTTAGGTGGAGATGGAGGTTGATTATCTAGAAGCACTCTTCCATACCTGAGGTTGATTTCTTGAATTTCCACAGCATAGGTAGGGTAAGATGCCTCTCCACTATAGACCTGTTGTGCCTATCTGTTGTTTGGGTTTATATTTGGTTGAGAAAACATTTGAGGTTGCTTAGGTGTTGCATGGTGTAAGAGTTTTGGTTGAGATGGAGGTGGAGACAATAAAGCTAGAGATTGGTTGTATGGGGGGCTCCACCCCTAGGATGGAACATTCCACTGAGGTTGGGAGGAGTATATGGCCAGAATGGTTGGTTGGCAGTTCGGGAATGTTATTGAGGTGTAAAATACTAGGGAGACGGTGTGGACCATGAAGAATGAGCAGGAGGGCACCAAGGGGGAATCTATGTATTTCGGTTATGGTTGTAATATGGAAAGGATGCCCTTTGCATGCCTTGTTGGTATGGTTGAGGTCCCTGAGGCCTCCTTTGGTTAATACAGGAAATTTGTTCAATCAGCCCTTCAATTCCTGGATACACAACTTTTAATCTAAGCAGAGAAGGGCACTTGTCTATGGAGTGGTTCTCCTAAAAAACTAAGAATATTTCTATAATATTCGATGGAAATTCGTTCCTAGGGTGCCTCTTAGTGCATCTAGGGTAGAAGACAACTAAGGCTCTTTCTGCTTCCTCTTACTTCCTCCTGATCTGCATGGTGACCATTTATAGAGAAACGGTATGCAACATTTCACTCTTGAATTCTTCCAGCATGTTCCCAATTTACCTTTTTATGGATGTGTTGGAGGAGGATGAACTGGTCAAATCTTGAATAGCCCTACCCTTCTTTCTAGTTGCCCTAGAATGATTTTTGAAAATTGTCTTGATATCATGATAGGGTAATTGGTAGATTTCCCCTCCTGAAAGCAGGATGAGAGTTTCTAGGATATCTTCCCTGATCCTTCTAAGAAGGACTAGCTTAAGTGATTCAGGATTAAGGGTGCACTGGCCCTTTTTTAGCTGAGCTAGAACCTTTCCTCATAATCTTTCAAATATTCATCATGTCCCAAGGTCATTCTAAAAATTTCCTCGTTTGTATCTTTGAACCTGCAATCATCCTTATACTTATTGTTGAAGGCTTGTTGCATTTGAGCCCAGGTGGTGATGTTGTCCCCAAGTAAACCCATGAACCAGTGCAAGGTTTCATCTTTGACGGTGGATGGAAACAATTTCAACTTCTGGTCATCAGAGGTCTAATCAGAAGTTCTACATATGACAGCAAACTCGAACAAAAACGTATTCGAGCCCTCTGAGATTAGGCCATGGAAGTGAGGAAGGGAAGAGGGGCTTATGTTTTTCATCCTAGCATCCCCATTAGATTTTATGATGGGAAAAGCACCCTCATCTCTATTCTCATCTATCTTTGACGGTGGATGGAAACAATTTCAACTTCTGGTCATCAGAGGTCTAATCAGAAGTTCTACATATGACAGCAAACTCGAACAAAAATGTATTCGAGCCCTCTGAGGTTAGGCCATGGAAGTGAGGAAGGGCAGAGGGGCTTATGTTTTTCATCCTAGCATCCCCATTAGATTTTATGATGGGAAAAGCACCCTCAGCTCTATTCTCATCTCCTTCTATGTCTCCAATCCCATTTCTATTTTCAGCCATGGTGTAGGTCGGTGGAATGGTCTCTTCTTCTTCCCCAATACACTCTTCAAAGATATCTGGTTGTTTTCATAATGGGTCCTCTATTTCATAGCCACCGAAGAAGAGGGAAGGTTGGTTGTTCGATGTCGTGGGGGTATTTGGCAAAAATGTCCCTAAGTTGTCTCTACTCCTATGAGGCATGAAAGGAGTTTGTTTTTTTAATGGTTTTTTTTTCAGAATTACTTGCAGAATGGAAAGAAAGAAAATAGAATTGCAACTACTTGTTAAATGGAACTATTTTCAAAATTAGAAAGAAATAAAGAAAGCAGAAATCACATCTACTTAGACACGTCCCCGGAAGTGACGCCAAAAAGTGATGAGCACCAATATTGCAGCAAGAATGATGCAACTCTTGGGCTACCAACTTTACTTCATCAACCCGAGGTTCATACAAACTTGGAAGCGACAGTGATGTATACAGTAGATGCAATGATCTACTCTTGTCACTTTTCAACTGGGGTGATAGACCACTAAGGTTTTTCAAACCAGTCTTTTATTGACCAGAAGGAGTCTAACTACCGAATGGAAAAGGAAAAATTATCCTTAATGTAAAAAGGGAATGTTGCTTACTCTAGGAAATGAAAGAGTGAATAGGAAGGTGCTATAAAGTGACATGAAATCATCTAGTTAAATATCTGCACATTTTTCTTGCAAAAGAAACCTAGCTTAACCTTGTTTATAAAATTAATGATGTATACTAACTGAGCATGGAATTTTATCTAATAATTATTATGACTATTGCATGCATGTGCTAATTTAGAAATTGCAATAAAAATAAAAAAAATTAAAAAAAAAAAAAAAAAAAAAAAAAAAAAAAAAAAAAACTTTTTTGATGTTTAGTTTTATGAATGCAAATGCTAATCTTCAACGTGTTCTTTGGCAGGGGATAATGGTATGGTGGAAAAGACATGGACTAGTTTCAAGGGTATGGAAGCCAAGTGGAGGCCTAACCTAAGCTTATATGACCATTTATGCTCAATTTGGGCTTAAAACAGGCTACGACAGGGTTTCCTATAGTACTACAGGATGTCCTAGTTCTACTACAGGAGGCCTGGTTTACTACAAGAAACATGCCAAAAGATTAGAAGATGGTAGGAAATGTAGAATGAAGTGTTGGAAAGGTATCTGGTAGGGAAATAAGGCATGGAGTAGGTGAACTCTATCCAAGGCTCAGTCAAATGCTTCAAGATGGTTGGATTTGCTCAATTGGAAATGCCTACTTTTCTTACAAAACAAAATTTGGATTTAGGGTTTGGTGGACCTTGGAAACATAGGTGGATAAGACTTGGATGATGTGAATGAGTTGGAGTCTCCCAAATTAGAAGCTCCTACAACAACATACACTCTTTTCTTCATTTATGCACAAATTCATTATACATGGAAAAGATGAGTTGAATGGAGGAAAACAGAGTTATTAATAGCTAATGGCTAAGTTTATGAATGGAAGTGCTTTTAAACCATAACAAACTCAAGATATCAAAATGAAAATTGCAAATACTTCTAAGAAATTCAAAGATAATGATCTATTCAACAAGAAACCCTAGATTATGTAGTAATCAAACAAGAAATATGTTTTTGGGTTGTGTGAATGGAACCCTCAAATCATGATCCCATAAGGGAGATGAGGTGAAGGCCACTATCACAAGATTTTCTGAAGTGTTTATTGTCACTATGATACCATTGATCTATCTATCCACAAATGGAAGCAAACTAATTAATCATCCAAATACTTGCAGATTAACAAAACCAAAATCACTTCAGCAACTAACTATGAATGTAATCTAAGCATACATGTACAAAAAGAGGAACCTATGTTGCTAGGGTTGGGCCCTAACCCAAGATTTTCAACCCTCTGAGTCAACTCAATGCTGGATAAAGGGAATTATTCTCATTTTCATTAAAATATCCAAAACTACATAAGAGTCATCAATCATAATGTCTTAGCTCGAAAATGCCTCTTGGCTACAACAACAAAAAAATCGAATCCTAATGAGGCTCTAGGCCTTCTTATTTATCCCACTGAATCTACCAACAACTTCCTTAAATTTAGGGAGTCTTGGCTCCCAACTTGATATCAACTAGCCTTTAACTATCACTGGCTTAGTTGCTAATGACCTTAGTGGCTTGGTTGCTTGTAACTCGGAGCTAATGAGATCTAGTGGAGGAATCTTCGAGTGAGTAAGGAGTTAAGGAGCGAGATCCAATCTCCTAGAATCCCTCTTGCTTGCTACTTCGAGCTCCTACACTTTAATTAGCCAAAATTGCTCAAAAACCTGCAATTAATGCACACTAGACCACAAGACACAACATCTCATCTTTACCCTTCTCACTAAGAAAAATCTAACAAAACATGTAAAGAAACGTGAGAAAAGTTTATTTTAATAAGCTGGAGAGTGGCATTAACGTCCATATAATTTACCCATTGATGAGCCTCATTAGGTATATTAAAAACAATCATTGAATGCAAGTAATAGGTTGGGGAGGGGGTCTTTTTATGTAGTTATAGATGCAAAGGTTGAGTGAAACCATCATGGGAATTGTAAGAGTCCTACATTCCTCTTGTTTGAAGTACTTTCAACCATCATTTCCTTTCATTTTATCATTTTCCATTCACTCTAAGAATCATTTTATCATTCTTACGTTGATGCACTAGATTACTTGTGTTGTGTTTGTAATTTCTATCCATGGTAAATATAGAAATTGATTGAAATAAACATTATTAAGAGAAAATTGTAGACATTTGTTGAAAGGGAGATGGCTATAGGTGAACATAGAGGCAATGCAAATTAGGAAATCATCACTATTGTGTATTTTCTACTCTTTTGATGCTTGAGAGCCAAGTAGTATTTTTATAGACAAGTTCTATAACGCATACAACAAATTGGGCTATTTATTTCCATATTGAAGAGCATTAGAGGGGAGAATAACCCTAAGGAACCGTTGAGCAAAGAAATGAAATATTTTTCTTCTGTTGTGTGTGGCAATGGAAGAGAGCACCATGGTTGTTTAATGGATGAAAAAGATGTTTGCAATGCTCTATAGTGAGTAGAATAGTTGAACATGAGAACAAATTAGTCTATCTTAGAGAGATATAAACATATGATATGGTTCCTTTACCTTGGTGACCTCATATCTCAACTTGGAAATGGTATCCATACTAAACACTTATAATTGGATTGAAATTACTAATATGAAACCAATTCCATGAACCAAGTTTCACTAAAACATAAATACCTTGGTATTATTATAAATATGCAAAGTCTACATTTTTTTTATCATAAAAATATTTATCTTTATCTAGTGTATTTCTATACTTAATTATGTACATAATATTTATTAATATTTGATTATCATGGGTTTCTATTAATCATACTTTTTTTATTTATTATGTAAATGCATATTTTAAAATTTTGATATTTTAGAAATGTTAACTTAATTATTATTATAAAAATATAACTTATAAAAAATAATGTGTGTATCATCAAGTGATTAAAATTACTAATAATGATAATAATAATACAAACTAAAATCTTACCTCGCCTATATATATATATATATATATTAATCTCAATCATTGAAATTATCCGTAAATACCATGAGCATATTGCCGCATCTCGTTCTCTTCTTGCTTTTCACGTAAATAGAATATGCCGAGACAAATAAATAATTTAGTGTTTACATTCTTTTTCATAGATGCAAAGTGTTCTGATTTCAGTGTTACTCTTTATATATATATATCAACCAACGACTCGTGATGGAAAGTTGTATTTTCTATGCCCCTACCTTGTGACGTGAAATATGACAAGGTTATTGAACGTAAAGTGTGCTTAACCAATTATTAGATATTGATGTGCAAAGATATTTTTGTTAAACTTTTTATTTATTATTTATATTTCTTTATTATTTGTTTTAAATTATTTATTTTAGTTTATGTTTTTAAAATAAATTTTATGAAAATGTGGTGAAATACATATTTCGAAAATGATAAGAAGTCAATAAATAATAATTTGGGGGAATTTTTTTTTACAATAAATTAAGAGATAAGAGAAGATGGAATAATTTTAAAATTTGATTTATCTAGTGTATGTGTATATATGTATAGGAGAGTGAAGGTACAATTACAATTAAAGGGTTTAGCTAAGCACGCTAATATAACAATAGAAATATATCTCACCATTTAGACTTTTACATGGGGTTTTATCGAAGGTTTGATATGCCCTTCCAGTTTGAACAAGTGTTGTCCTCAACAATTGACTAATTGCAGTTGTTTCTGCATGAATAATTCATCTTCCCATGTTTCTTTTTCCTTTTCGTTTGGTAGGTTCTTCCATTTCATGACTTAACAATTGCTCGATTTCACAACTGCTTAATCCTTGTTTCAATTATTATTTCTTGTTCTAGTATGATTTTCCCTTCTTCATTAATCTCAGCAAAAATATTCTAAACTAGGGCCTTGATTACCTTATTTAATCAAGAAACACAAAAGGCTAGATGTACACTCGAAGATGGAGGCAAGTCCAGTTTATATGTCATACTCCCAATCCTCTAGAACACCTTACAAGGGCCATAACACTTTGATGTTGTTTTATTTTCCTTCTTTTTTTGGCTTGAGGGACATTTGTTTATATGGTTGTATCCTCAAAAATTCCTAAATCGAGTTCAAATTCCCTTTCAATGTAATTTTGATCTACTTTTTGTTTCATCCTATTTTGTGTTATAGCTAAGTTGTCTTTTAATGGTTTGAGAGTCTCATGTTGGTGCCGTATGTGGTCCTTCGCATCTTGAACTTTTGCAAACTTTCAAGGGAGATGTGATGTATCGAGAATGATATCCATAAAGTGTCATAAAATAATGACATTTTTAATGAAATATGGAAGGATATGTTGTACCATCATTCTCCCAAGGAAACCACTTGAACCAATATATTTATAAGGTGTGAAGCAACGAAGATATCCTTCTAAACATGTACTCACAATCTCAATTTTCCTATTGGGTTGGGGATGGCAATATGAGTTTTGAACCAATTGAGTACCCAAACAAGAAAACAATTTAGTAAATTTTTTCCACTAAAACTTGGACCTTTGTCATTTAAAATAATCTTAGGAATTCCATTAGTTTTTGAGTTGCGTCCATGAATTGTTTTGTATTATACTTTCTTCAAAAGAAAGAGAAAGATATCAAAAATGGGCATACTTTGTTAATCAATCCACTACCATCATGGTGACATTCTTTTATTCAAATTTCATTAAACATGTAATAAAATGTATTGAAGCTTCTTCCCAACATTGACATGGTATAACTAATGGTTGTAGGAGACTTGGGGTCTTTATTGTCTCTTTGTTATTCAGTTGGAAGACCATACATTTATCCACAAACTATTGAACATCAATTTTAACTCTTCCTAGAAAAAACCATTCTTGATATTGTGGTACTTTTTCAAGAACCTTGAATGTCCTCCTACTAGAGAAGTGTCCAATTCCAAAATGACCTTATGTCTGAATTGGGAATTCTTACATAAATAAAGGTAATATTGCTAACACAAAAGACCATTCTTCCACACAATTTATCTAATTCACATATGTCCTCCTGTAGTTGTTGAATGATCTTGCATACTTTCTAGACTCACTTCCATTTTGTCATTACTTCTTCCACCCAATCAAATTGTGGAATAGAAATAACACATAGTAAACCCTCGGTTTCTTCCTTTTTACTTGATAGTGCATTTACCACTATATTATGGTTTCCTTTTATGTAGACAATTTCAAAATAATTAACTATCATATTTCTAACTCATTTTTGTTGCTCTTCTAAATATAATTGTTGCTCCAAGAAGTACTTCAAACTATCAAGATCTAATTTTACATTGAAGTGTCTTCCTATTAAGTAAGGGCACCATTTTTAATTCTATGTATTTTGACCAACATTTCATTTTTATAAATGTATATAAGTAATTTATTTCCTTTAAGTTGGTTTCCTTCAAAGGAAAGTGGCCTTCCTTATTGCATTAAAACTACACCAATGCAAAATCCTAAGGCATGACACTCCACACAAAAAATGCTTTTGTAAAGTTAGTTGTGGTAAGGAAAAGAGTCATACACAAAGCCTCCTTAAGTTTTTTAAAGGATTTGGTTATTTCTCGGATCCATGAAAATGCTTCGTTATTTAATAATGTTATTATAGGTGTTGTTATTTAATTATAATTCTTGAAAAACTTAAAATAATAAACTATCAATCCTAAGAATCCTCTAATTTTCTTTGAGGTTTTGGGATTTCCCATTCCATCATAGCTTTAATTTTGTTAGGGTCCACATCGAAACCTTCATGAGATAAAATATGACCCAAATATTGCCCCTATTGAACCCCAAAGGCACACTTGGAAGGATTTTCATATAGTTATTACTCTTCCAATAATTTTAGGACCATATCAATATATTGTACATGTCCTTTCCAAGGTTTGCAATAGATTAATATGTCATCAAAAAATACTAACAAAAAATTTGTGTGAAAGAGTTTGAAAATAGAATTCATCAAGCTTTGAAATGTTGGTGCATTAGTAAATCCAAATGGCATAACCAAAAATTCATAATGAACCTTACATTCTCTAGAAGCTGTTTTTAGAATGTCCTCTTGTCTTGTTCTAATTTAATGATATCATGAATGGAGATCCAAATTAGTAAAGAAAATTGTTCCATACAATTCATTCAATAATGCATGAATGATAGGAATAGGAAACTTATATTTTATGGTCATTTTGTTGAGTTACCAATATTTTGGACACATACCTCATGCACCATACGTTTTTTAAGGAGCAACACTAGTGAAGAGAAATCAATAGCTAGGTTGAATGATTTTAGCCTCTAACATTTCTTGAATTGTGCACTCCATGCTACTCTTCTATGCATATGGATACCTATAAGGCATAATGTTAGGTGGTACACTTCCTAGTTTTAAATGAATAGCATGGTCATGATCTCAAGTAGGAACAAGATCCTTAGGCATCTCTCCAAATACTTTGGAATCGTTGTTGATAATTTTTGGAGATCCACTAGAGAAAAGAAAATAAATGTTTGAACATATAAGGAGCAAAAATATGCAATTACGCCATGGTGTCCCTTTTTTAGTAATGTTTTCATGTTGTTAGAGCTTATCACTTTTTAGGGTTTCCCTTGGATACCTATAAGCTTAATTTCCATTCCTTCCAAAGAAAATCTCATGAAAATATTTTGAAAATTAAAGGTTAATGTTCTCAATGATTATAACCAGTGGACCCCTAAGACAAAATAACTAGACCCACATGAATTGAAATCATGGGACTATCTAATAAATATTGCCCCATATCTAGCTTAATATCGTGGCACTTATCTACATAATTTATTATATCTCCATCTACAAGCATTACTTGAATTTGCAATGTTGGAAATACAAAGCAATTGAGAAGTTTTGCTAATTTGTAATTGATGAAGTTATGGGTACTACATAAATCAATTGACAATGTTACCTTTTTCCTTTTGGTATATCCTTTTGTTGTGAGGGTTTATGGATTATCAACACTATCCAATGCATGACAAGATATAGTTGGAGTAGTCTCTTCTAGATCCAAACCTTGTGACGGTTCCAGTTCTTGATCTTCTTCCTCTTCATAGTTTATATAAAATAATTTATTCATGTTGCATTTATGCCCCATACTATACTTGCCATTAAAATTGAAACATAGTCCCTTTATTTTTCTTTTAATTATTTGTTGAGGTGTCAACATTGTTGGTTGAGTGAGGTTAGGATAGGGAGCATGATTCTCTTTATAGTTTTTAGTGAGCACTAAGGGATCCCACCTTTGTAAAATATGGGTTTCAAACTAAATTAAGTGGGGCCCCTTAGTAAAAGTATGTCAATAATAGCTCCAAGAGTTAGCTCAATCGGTCAAATCAAGTGCCTCGCCAATGGGAGGTCACAGGGTCGAATCCCGAAAGCTCTTGGGGTTAGGTCAGTAAATAGGCCGAGGGGTGTTGATGCCCTTCGGGTGGCGTCCACTCAGTGTTTAAAACCCTGGACGTAGCAGCTACCCACTGACCCGGGTATCCGTGAACCAGTAAGTGAAAAAAAAAAAAAAAAAGTATGTCAATAATCTCCATATGGAACTTTTTTTTGCACATGGAAGTTAATGGTTTACTATCCTTCTTTATGCATATGATATCAATGTTGAAGAGTATTTCTATAGTTGATTAATTATGATGCAATGTTGCTCACATGCACATGATTGTGTGATGCATTTTGAAAATTGATATAAGTATTTTCACAACATTTTGACTACATATATGAGGTAGGTATTAACATGATATGAATTTCATTCTTTATAGAGTGGGAATTACATTATTTGATGTTTTTATAGTATGTGTGTGTGAATACTGAATCATTCTTTAGTAGATCATAATTGGAAATTGATCGTGAAACGATTGCATGATGGTAAAATTTATACATTAAAGTTATGCCAAGAACCATGTCATATCATATTATAACTTCTTAAAATTGTATTAATCAAATGATATATGTCTTAAGTTTGAATAAAGTAGTAGTTTTTCTAACCCCAAGGGTTAGCTTAAGTGGTATAGAGCCAAACATGAAGTTTGTTTATATTGTTGCTAGTTTTTGTTGATCACAAGTCCAACTCTCTTCAATTCCCCTAAAGTGAGGCCCCATAATCAGGGTTGGAAGTTTAACCACTTTATCATCCATGAAATGTGGGTAAGTACTCTAGGATTTCTTGTCCTTTCATTCCAAGTTTAAAAAAAGGCAGTAATTTTTCTAGAAATTTTATCTCCAAATGATTTTAAAATGTGAAAATCTACATTCTAAAATGCATGAATGTTTTATGTTCAAACCATTTGTATCATTTGTGTGTGTGTGTGCGTGCGCGCGCATGCACACACAGACATGAATGAGAAAATATTATATTACTTATTTTGCACAAATTTTTGTGTGTGCGTGTAGGCACACGCACACACACATGAATGAGAAAATACTACATTACTTATTTTGCACTAAGTTTTATACTGAGTGAACTTTTAAATTAGGAATATTGGCTAGAGTAACATGGTTTCTTTTCATATATGAAATGATTTTAGCCCAAAATTAAAAGAAGAAAGATATAAGTCTCGAGGATGGGCCATTATATTTTGTTGCACAAGATACCTAAGTCTCTATATCATTATGGGTATTATATTGAGTTAATATATTTATTGTGTGAAATGAGGTTATTAAAAGTAAATACATGAAGTTTGGATTATGATATATTTTTTCGAGTCTGTCTCCACAATCTTATATTATTTGGTGGTAAAAGAAATATGATGAGACTCTTAATTAATGATAGTTTATAATAGGTTGGATTTATATTTGCAAACTCGAAGCAACCTTGGTGATATTTTGAATGGAAATTCAAAGTTATGATTTTAATCTATGACTATAAATTCATTCACCCTTTCATACTATCACTCTCTATATGTCATTTGATTCAAAAGAAAATGGTATTAGTTGATTATTTCGTAATTATATATCCATAATTTAAGTTGAAATTACACTCATATTATGTGAAATTTGTATATGATAAAAGAGAGTCATCGTAATCCCCCATGTTTACATTTTGTACTTTCCTAATTTGTTGTCCCTTACCTCAATATTCGTTGAATACTATTGGCATATAAGTTGAAAGACATATGGGAAACTAAAATGAATTATTTTAAAAAGGAATATGAAGTAGAAATAAGAATTTGAATTTAGTGTTTCATAATGTTAGGTCCTTGTAATACTAGTGTAGCCACATATTGTTATTGGTGTGCTCGATTGAAACCCACTATTGTTATTCTTGATCCCTTACATTATTAATTTTATGTAGGCCCTAATTATATTTTAATGGTTTATGTTTGAACCATTTGTATCATCGTTGTGTGTGTGCATGTGCGCGCTCATATGAATGAGAAAAAACTATATTACTTATTTTGCACCGAGTTTTATGCTCAATGAACTTTTAAATTAGGAATATTGGGTAGAGTAACATGATTTCATTTCATATATGAAATGATTTTAGCCCAAAATTAAACAAAGAAAGATTTAAGTCTCAAGGTTGGGCCATTATATTTTGTTGCACAAGATACCTGAGTCCTTATATCATTATGGGTATTACATTGAGTTAATATAATTAGTGTGTGAAATAAGGTTATTAAAAGGAAATACATGAGTCCATCTCTACAATCTTATATTATTTGTCGGTAAAATAAATATGATTAGAATTTAAATTAACAATATTTTGTAAAAGGTTGGATTTATCTTTGCAAACTTGAAACCGCCTTGGAGATAAATTCAAAGTTATGATTTTAATTTATGACTATAAATTCATTCACCCTTTCATACTATCACTCTACATATGTCATTTCATTCAAAAGAAAATGGTATTACTTGATTATTTCTTAATTATATCTCCATAATTTAAGTTGAAATTACACTCATATTATGTAAAAGTTGTATATGATAAAAGAGAGTCATTATAATCCCCCATGTTTTCATTCTTTACTTTCCTAAATTGTTGTCCCTTACCTCAATTTTCATTGAAGACTGTTGGCATATAAGTTGAAAGACATGTGGGAAACTAAAATGATTTCTTTTAAAAAGGAATATGAAGTGTAAAAAATAATTTGAATCTAGTGTTCCATAATGTTAAGTCCATGTAATACTAGTGTAGCCCCATATTGTTATTTTTGTGCCCAATAGAAACTCACTTTTGCTATTGTTGATCCCTTACAATATTATTGTTATGTAGGCACTAACTATGTTTTGACCCTTTAGACTCCTATATACCAAGGAGGTATTGTCATTTGATTCGTCCAAGCATTATTTATTTATGTGATATAAAGGGAGGTTTCTCCCTCGAAGTGGCTTATTATCTAGTCATTGATATATTTTTTCTTATGTTTATGTGCTATTTTGATCTTGTTACATAACATTTGGTATTAGAGAAATGCTTCTGCGTCCTCATCCCTTCGATCTTGAGAGTGCATTTGCAACAACATTTTTCTTCCCTTTTTTTATTAAGGTCCCAATTCAAACTTTATTTCCAGAACTTGACAAGGAAGAAAAAATTATATTGGAGACTAAAGAAATAACGAAAACAAGAATTTGATAGCTTCAAAATCAATCAATTTCAACGTATCTCATTAAGTGGAAGAACTCACATGTCAAAGATTCCACATGGGAGGATGATTATTTCATACATAAGCATCCATAACTACTCAAGCATTGATGACAACACTTTTTTGAGGCAAAGGGGCATGTTAGGTCACTATAATACTAGTGTAGCCCCATATTGTTATAGTTATGCCCCATAGAAACTCACTATTGTTATTGTTGAGCCCTTACATTATTATTGTTATGGAGGCTCTAATTATATTTTGAGCCTTTAAGCTCTTGTATATACCAAAGAGGTCTTATCATTTTAATCATCCAAGAATTTCATTTATGTGATGTAAAGGGAGGCTTCCCCCTCAAAGTAGTTTATTATCTATTCCTTGATCTATTTTTTCTTATATTTCTATGATACTTTGATCTAGTTACATAAAACATAATTGGTGATATAAATGATGATACAAGAAGTATGTTTAGATGCAAACAAAGTCTATTTGAGATTTCCCTCTTTCATAAGAAAGTCCCTTCTCATTTTTGCTACACACTTTGTCTTTTATACTATGTTATATGTCTTATTTAGCATATTTAATAAACCTTAGTGGAGTGTGTTTTATGACATTTAGTATGTTTCTTTAGCATATTTATCGATTTTATGAATGATATATATGATATGTTTTAGTAAGGGAAATGTCATGAAAATAAGGCCTAATGTAAGTTGGCAAGAGAGATGGTGAGAGTAAAAACGCCCAATGTAGTCTAGTAAGAGGGATGGAAAAAAAGAATAAGATTCTCAATTAATTTTGAAGCTAATATTGAAGAATTCAAGCAACTCATACAAATTGGTCACATTGACTTAGAAAGGAAACATGTTTTCCCACCACCCTTTACTCAACCTAATGAACCATCATGTTGTAGTGTTTTCTTCTCAATGATGTACGAAAAGAACCCACTTAATATTGTGGATGACAAACAATCTCAACAATATAAATGGCTGCTAAACATTGTAGATATGCAGCAACTGATAGAAACAAAACCTGCCAAAATTCTGATCTATGCCACAATCATAGTTAAACAGCAAAATAAAGAGTAATAACCCCAATTATCCAATGGAAACTAGATATGTAAAGAATAATTTTATAATAACACCTGTGAAGAGAACATATAAATGTTACCAATCCCCCTCTATGGGATGGGTTCTTGGCTATCCTCAAACGTCTTCAGCTTTTGTAGAGTCTCTCTCCTCTATAATGCATAAACCCAACAAAAATATGGTGTGCAACAATGAAAATAATCAGAGTTACAACAGTGAGTGCAACAATGAAAATAATCAAAATTGAATAATGAATGGAAAACCATTCTATTTATAACAAAATATTGGGTTATCCTCGAATAATGAGCAATAATAAAATATTATTGATCCCATTCTTGGAATAACCACTTGGAATATTTTATTATATTTGTTTAGGAGGGAAAAAAGTATTAAAATTTTTATTTAGAAATAATACATAAATAAATTATTTATTTATCATCTCAAGGAATTAGTTAAGGAATAATAAACAAATAAGGATTTATTTAATTATTCCTAAGGGATTTAGTCGAATTTAACAAAGAATAATTATTAATTACTGATTAGTTAATTATTCTTAGAGAAAAATAAGATAAATAATGATTTATCTGTTTATTTTTCATGATTGGGTCAAATTTGACAAGGAATAATAATAAAACAGTGGTTAAATTAATTATTCCTAGAAGAAAATCAAATAAATAATTATTTATTTAATTATTCTTCATGGGTTTAACTATAAATTACTTAATAAAGGTGGTTTATTAGGTAATTTCTCACAGTGAAATAAATTTTACTAGGGTAAAATTGGCTTTACATGGTATACTTTGATCCATCTAGTAAATTAGGCTAGATGATCAATTTTTTGGTGATAACAGATTGCCTCCCAACGTACGAGTGTTAGGAGAAAAACGTATGACTGAAGTGTGTTGTAAAGACACAATCACTTAGACAACGCAAGGGAGTCAAGGAGAGAGAGAGATAGAGAGAGACCAATGAAGTTGAATTTGAATTTGAGAGAGGATAGGGACAAAGGGGGAGAGACTAATGAAAGTCTCATTTTATGTTATGGTACCGGACCTCAATGAGGTGGGGGAGGCATACCCATACCCGCAAAGATAACTTAGTACAAAGATAATGGTTCGCCTAGAAATATAAAATTGAGCAATGAAGTACATGTTGAATGGTACATGACATATTGGCATATCAGAGCCAGAAAATAATATAATGTGTACCATATACATAATGCACCTAGTAAAAACATGAGTTAGGACTGAATGCAATAATATCTAAGTACATGAGATACAAAGCCCCTTCCCTTAAGAAATGGGAGGGAGGGAGGGTAGAACGACCGCTGAAGCCCTGTTGAATAGGGAATGGCTCTGTAAAACTGAATGGATCATCTGAAGGAGACGTGCATGCTATGGAAACTATGATCAGTAGCAACCAAACCCATCAACTCTGCGAAACTGCATCTAGGGCTGTAGCATAATAGGTATGCATCCAGGCATGTGGGGGGCTACCTGAAGGACCACCCCCGCATGAGGTCTGAATCATCTCACACACCCCTCAGAATCACTGGTACAATCTATTGCACCACTCGACCATCAAGTGTATGGATCACGAACATGAAACAAACAAGTCAAAGGGAAATAATGATAGTCTATGCTCAATCCAAGGCACCAAAAAAGAATGGAAGTTGGAACCAAAATACAACGTAATCTAGGTCGTTCTTCTAGAATAAATGAGCTGATGTCGATAGAATAGGGCCCACAATGGATGAGGCAATAAGGATCCTCAACTAAAGCACGAGGGAAAATAGTAATGTGACTGATGGATTGACACCAGGGATAATAGGGAAATGGTACTGAGAGACAAACAAACGACTTCCCTTGTCAAAGCATAAAGTGCATGGTTGACCTGGCAGCAACTGACTCAACTCCGGAGGGGATGGGGACAGTATGACTGGGGGCCAAAATGGGAAACACATGATGAACGATATGCAAGTATGGATGGAATGCGGTGACATGATATGATGGGACATGAAATAGACTCCAAGAATGCAAGGGTGACTTATCGTGGATGCTCTGAACAAGGGTGACTCATCACGGATGCTCTGAACAAGGGTGACTCATCACAGATGCTCTGAACAAGGGTGACTCGATGGCACTGCCACACAGACTAGGCCCGATGGGGACCATGAAAACATGAGTAAATGATGGTTACTCACGATGAAAACTAACATATGGTATGACAAGTATTAAGAGGAGGTGGACCTCAAAGTACAAGTGTCGCTTTATGAAGAAATTTGATTTTGAGAGGCGATGAAGTGACCTTTGTTGGAAAAAAGGCTTCATGGTGAAGTGTTGAATCATCAAAAACTGAGGAAGACCCATTATAGAGTGTGGTGAGAGCTTTCCAACGGTGCTAACGGTTTTTCAAACTGAGCTTTGGTCTAGTTGCAATGTGCGATATAAAAACTGTGAGTTTTCCTATAAAATGGTGTTTTCCCTCCAATTTGAGAGGAGGAAAAAGCGCTAAATCTTATGGAGATCGTAGCAGACAAACCTACCATTGGAATTCGGATCTATTACCTTAAGGAAAGTGGCCTTACTTGTCTAAATATGGCCTTAATGCTTCTTGGAATGATGGTTCCTGGTGAAGAATTAAGGGAAGAGGAAAATGATAATGAACTACTAGAGGAGGTCTAGAATCATCCTCACCCACTAAGTCAAACATGGGGACTCTATGGACATAGAGTATAATATTTGAAGATATGGTATCAAACATCTATGATATGTTATGTGCATATGGCTTGCCGGAGATGTTGGTAGGACAAATTATCCAAGGAATGGGAGGATAATCGACCATACCTAGATTTGTTGGGATCTAGGCTGAGACTCAATTGAGAAGATAGCCAAGGGAAAACCATCATGCCCCCAAGCATGGGATACTACCCCCAATCATATGTGATGGAGGGGACTGATCTGGTATGCAAAGGTGGGAATGATTCCCATAGTAGGAGGAGTTTGTGGAGCGCCATTGTGTTCTAAGTGCTAGAAAAAGGGATTCAAGCATCTCGATCCAACTTGGCATGAGATCCTCCAAAGGGGATGTAGGGGCTTATGTTTCCCCCCCAGTCTACTATGGGCATACTAGATGTATTTAGAGTTATGGGATCCAAACACTTATATGATACATAATATGATTATGCATTTTATATGACGATAATGGTTCGCCATTTGTTTGGTTATCTTTTGAGGTATACATGTGATAAATGCTAATCTAGAATGTTGTTTGCAATGGTATCTACATAGTGATTTTGGGCTCTAGGGACATGAATGAAAGTAATGGTTTCAAACTCACGTACCAATAGCTTCACTCGTAGATATTTTCTAAATAGGACTTGGTTATGCACATGATACACACCATTCAATTGCATGACAAGTAGCAAGGAATCTAAACGAACATGAAGATGAAGGATACGATGAGCAAGGGCATTGACTAAAAAACCTATCACTGCATCATATTCAGCTTGATTATTGGTGGCATATCCAATGCACATGCCATTTGAAAGGACTAACGTATGAAAGGGGGTAAAAATGGCCCAGGCCACTGAGGCTATATTCCAAGAGAAGTGACTTGCACCGTTGGCATCACTAATATATGGTGTGGATGATGGATCCATCTGAAAGGTTCAAAAGACAATGGATGAGATGATGAAATCTACCTAACTTCATGGCAGAAATAAAGACACACAAATCAAAGGGATGTGCTATGAGTGAAATTTCTTGAGGTAGAGTGCATTGAGAGAATTAGGAAGGAAATGGCCTTCAAAATCCTCTAAAGAAATTCCCCCTTACTTAAGGGTAGGGGTAATCAGGGGTAGAAATAGCTTCCATGGTGTCCTCATCAGGCTAGGAGATGGGTAGACGGGAGGAAAACTGATTACATGACATGACGGCATTACCTGGTGCATCAACCTGAGAGAGAAGGTTCACATACGCATCGTCTTGAATGGTAGACAACAGAATGGTAGATGAAGGGTCTACTGATGTTCAGACTTGGGATTTTGTCAAAGGAGGGTCATTAGAAATGTGCGCAACAACCTTAGGAAGGTTTGTTGGCGAGGAAATCAAGGATGCCAACAGGTAAAGCATAGGGCTTGTGGTGTTCGTCATCTCAACATTGGGGGGAGGGATCACAATAGTAGGTCCAGAGTTTCCATGTTCTAGTTGACTGGTGGTACCAGAATCCACAAGTAGCGGAGTAGAGGCTGTTGGCATTATGAGATAAGTGTTGTCCTTGATGGCAAACCTCACTGATGACAAATCATAGTACAGAAGGTCAGCAGCAAGGAATTGATGATCAGACTATAAGAAGAAGAGAAAGTTCATACACGCAGGTTCGTTATGCCCAAGTCGCGTGTACACGCAGGTTGGCTTCAGCAAAAGCGCGTGTATGTGGAAAAGTACCTTTGGTCCATGGCGGTTATTCCTTGGAAGTTGTGCCTATGGTTTTGGACCTTGGCGTCTCGGCAGACGTGTTGATCCCTAGTTTTGAAGTTGATGGTATTGGATTTCTATGGTTTTGGCTCTTGGTATTGAACAAGGCCTAAGGCTATATAAAGGGAAGGAAATCATTAGGCAAGTGTATCTGAAATGTCTTGAATATCTGATGAAGCATTAGATCCAGTATGCAGGTTATGGGTTGATGATGCATTGCTTGATCTGAGCTAAGGAGAGATCTCATCGGTTGATGGAGAGCAAGATCTAAGGAGAGATTGGGATCAAATGGTTTGAAATGAACTATCTTTATGATGCTTATTCTAGATCTACATACTGACGCATGTATTGTTCTATAAGTATTATGAGTATGATTGATGTCTGGTACAGCTGCAAGTTATGAGAAATTATTTTTAGATCTGTACGCGGGTTGTCTTTGGCGAAAGCGCGTATACACGCGGGTTTGATTCATCGAAGTAGCGTATACATTGTAAAGCTTGATATTTGAAGTTGCAGATGGATCTGATGGTTATTACAGAGTTCTGTGTCTGCTCTGTGTTCTGGTGACTGTTGTTAACAGGGTTTCAGTGATTCAGAGTTTGATGATTGTTTTGAGCTTCAATGATAGTTATGGGTCCAGTATGAAAATTGGATGAAATGTGGCCTTTCAGATTATATGTTGTGCTTCAGTGTATCCAGTCTGAAAATTGATGAAACGTGGTACCTGGAGGAGAGAAGATTGTAGGCAAGCACCTACGTACTAGTATCTAAGCTAGTACAAAAGCTAAGGGAGATCTTTGGAGCATTGTAGCAGGTAGCAGCCTGTGTACTAGTAAATGGATCGGCTAGTACAAAAGCAAAGGGGGTTGTAGCTCCCGTACTGGTATAAGACTGCACCAGTACAAATATTGTAAAAGTATTTTCTTATTAAGAAGAAGATTGAGATGACTTGCAGCAGGTGGTTTTCACCCACATTGGGTTTCCACCTTATATCTTTGTGTTCATGTGTGCGGCTTTTGTGTGATGATCTGTTCTGTTATACTGCACCTGTTTACTGTTAATATGGTTAATAATGTTCTGATGCATTTACTGAAGATAAGCTAACTGAATCATAAGATTTCTAGATATACGCTAGTTGCTTTAGACACAGCAGCGTGTACACGCGGGTTCACTTAACTGAAGTAGCGTATATGTTTCTAAGTATGAAATGAAAAAGTTTTAATGATCTGATAATACTGATTCACCCCCCCCCTCTCAGTATTATTTCCAACAATTGGTATCAGAGCAGGTCCTTTGATAGAAGCTTGATCGCTTGAAGGAGATCCGTGGAACAATGGGAAAGAAGCTTAAGAAGAAAGCTCATAAGAAGAAGAAGACATCTCAGAAGGACTATGACAGTGGGAGAATCAATTGGGGATTAGGTATAAGAGGCTCTTCAGATTCAGAATCAGATTCAGAATCATTATCAGGTATGAATGTGTTATCCTCTGATGTTCCTGCTATATTTCCTTGTGAAAGTGATGGAAGTGATAGTGAAACTACTGAACATGCTTTTATGGGTGAGCAAGAAAAGTATCAAATAGAGGCAGTATTTAGAAGGCTTACAGACAAAGTTAAAGATCAACAAGATCTATTGAACAAAAGGGAATGTGCTTTCAAAGAAGAAGTTACCAAACTAAAGGCCCAACTAGAAGAAGGAAACAAGGTAAGAAAGCTACTCAAGGACAAGGAAGACCAATGTCAAAAATTGCAGCATGAAGTGACATCATTAAGAAAAGAAGTCAACGAAAGAAGCACAACCATCAAGAAACTCAAAGATAGATCCAGCTACTATGAAAATCTTGAAGCTACGATCCTCTCACTAAAGGAAGATCTTGAAGAATCCAAGAAGCAGAATGAAGATCTACACCAAGCAATTGAAAAACAAGACAACGAAGTCATCAGCTTAAAATCACAGTTGGAATGTGCCTTCAGAGTTCGTCAAATTCAACAGGATCTGTATGAAAAGCAAGAAAAGGAGATACTCAATCTAAGGCAACAAATGGAATAAGGAAGAAAAGATGGAGAAGACATGAAGAAGCAATGTCTAGAAAAGGAGGAACAACTTCAAGTTGAGGTAAATATCTTGAAAGGTAAATTAGAAGAAAAGGATAAACTTTTGAGATTTCAAGATAGTACTAAAGCCTTGGATGATATTCTTAGTAGTCAAAGGTCTCCTGCAATCAAGACTGGTCTTGGTTTTCATGAATCTGTTGAAGGTGAATCTAGCTCACAAGGTGAGGCAAGGAACTCTAAAGAGAAAACTAAAATGATCAAAAGGGAGATGAAAGGTCAACCCCATCAACAATCAAGGAAAGAGACTCCTCAAAGAAAATCGTTTACTCCTCCTATGAATAATGTTGAATGTTATGTATGTCATAATCTTGGACATGTTGCAGCTAGATGTGGAAGAAGAAGGGTTCAAGACCATCATGTAGAAAGATCATCACATTCAAGGTACTTTAATGGATATTGCTTTGCTTGCAATATGTTTGGTCACAAAGCTGCTGATTGCTACAGGAGGAATATGAAATATGTAAGATGTTATGCATGTAACACGCTTGGACATATAGCAAAGGAATGCAGGAACAAAGGATGGACATCACACCAAAAGGAGAAAACCTCATCACACTTGAAGATATGGAGGAAGAAGGAAGTACAGTCAGCACAATGTACTGAGACACAGCACAGCACAGACATATCAGACTCAGGGGGAGCTGAAAGTGTAAAACTTCAGTGTCCTGAATCTCATACGCAAGTTTCTTAAAGGGAAGTCGCGTATATACGCGAGTTAGACACTGAAAAGTCGCGTATATATCAGTCTGAGGAAAAGCAGTGGGGACAGGCTCAGAAAAGGGATCTGACATGATTCAGTCCATTATTTGCTCTATTGGTTAATTGTTACAGTCTGTTGAGGATGTGTAAAAATGTTTTGATACCTGTAAGATGTCTAGAAGTGTTTTGATCCTAACTTGATGATGATGATGTCTTGATGCTTATTGCTGATATATGCATGATCAGATCTAACAGATGGCACAGGTTGAGGGGGAGCATATGCCTTTAATAATTCATTGTTGGCATATTCCTTGGTGATGATTCTTATATGGCTAAATGATATATCTTGCTATGATGTGGTTGTGAGTTGTCTATGATAAAATCTCATATGATTCTTGGGGTTACATAGTTGATGATCAGATCAGATTTATGGTTGATTCTTTGATGATGCATATATGGTGCTTACATGGTGATCTTCATAAGGACAAGGAGAAGTACAAAGCTTGAATATACATCTTCCTCACTTGATGATGGGTCACTCATATACTGTTGTTGTCATATGCATAAAAATCATACAGTTATAATGCAGGCACTCTTGTGGATAAGGATTGTTGCTGTTGATGATATCAAGAAGTTTTGTCAAATGAGCTTGAGCTCAAGATACA